>BMAU01018834.1:0-1200000 GCA_019973935.1 Trichonephila clavipes | reverse complement strand
TATTATGGTTTTGCAATCCTTTGTAAGATCTAGCTTGGGGCCCCAAACCTGACTCTTTGCAGAAGGGCCTAATATTCTCCGTTATGCACTGATCATTACGCTACCGCAGTCACAGAAAAGCGGTCAATAAAACTGGATACACACCTACATTAAATTAATGATCAGGACCTGTTGAGATATGCTGCCGTTTGAGCTAATCTGAAAACACAGTTGTCTCTTTGATTGTGAATATATTTTATCTATTCTACATAAAAGGCATCGATAGTTACTTAAATTTGCGGCTTAACTAAAAATGATTATTAATGTTTTAATGAATAAATTTTTTTTCAAATGAATATGATAAAATTAATGTATTATCAAAAGCAAAGGCAATTCCGTCAATGAAGAATGTATTTTTAAATATTCATGTCTGACTCGACATTCTTAGTTAACTGAATATCATAGCATTCTTTAAAAAGAAAAAGAATTTCTATTTTCCTCAAGTAGCTTTATGTTTATATGCACGCAAGAAATTGACGTCAAACTCAAGCTGATTAGACATTCGCGCACATTACATAAGGATAAAAAAAAAAGAGTCACTTTCAAACACTTCATGCTCAAATGCATGAAATCCAAAACAAAAACAGGAAAGTGTTATAGAACCACAACTTATAATACTATTATTATTTTTAAAAAAGGGGATTTTTTTTTCAATTTAATTCTACCACACGACATTCAGTCACTGTGATCAAGATACTATATGAATTAAAATCACTTTAAAGTTTCTAAGAATTAGAAGAACTGACGGCAAGTCGAGATAATTTGCATCCACAAGGATAAATTATTATGTAAATATTCCTGTCTTTATGGAATCATTTGGAAGAATACATGCAAATGGAAAGGAAACTATTCATTACAAGAACAACGATAACAAAAGTAACTCGAATGAATACTCAAGTGCCACTACAAGCAGATAAAAACATCTTGGTCCTTTAAGCAATAAAAATATATTCTTCAAATAGATGAGCATTTACGTCCTTAATGCAGTTGCCTTATGTTATTTTACAATGTTTTAACCAATTCATCTAAAGAGGAAATTGTTTAAGGCATTGTGGAGTAGTTCCGAGCAACACGAAGTAAGAACTCGGTCATGGTTTTATCTACGAAAAAAGAGCATGAAATTAAACAAGGCTTAACGCACCATATTCTGCAACAAATATCAAGACTTAAGCATATTAATAAAAGATCTTACACTGCGTCTTGGGATGTCCTTTAAAACAAATGCTTACTTCATACTAAACGGCTAAATTCGCTATTTTAGGAGTCAGTCTCAAATGGTAATTCTGTCCCTTTAAAAATGATATTACACTTAAATAAATGGGATTGTTATTTAATAATGTCAGATAGAATAAAATATATGTATAATCAAGTGAATAAAATAAAACATTATTTTTAAAACATTGCTAAACTTTTCCTTGACAATCTAAATTTTTTTATAAGTTATTGTTGTAAGAAATTGGCAACATTTGCGAAAATGTATACCGCCAGAAAGCTCAAGATCAGACATTACAACGTTTTTAAACAAATAAATTGAAGTAAAATGTTTTTCCCCCTACTTTGTGGAAGTTTTTTAAAGATATTGCGAAAACACACTAAAACGTAAAACACACACACACACAATATGACCTTATTTCCTATAGTATCTGTTAACTTATAATATAAATAGTAATAATTGAAGTTAGCTGTTGGTTACCCAAAATGCAATACAATGAAGGAAAGATCCATACCTTACGAAAGTATCACCATGTATCAGTGGCGCACATGAAGGGGGGCGGAGCCAGCCCCCATAACCCTTGATTTTTTTTCCTATTGATTATGAGCCTATGCATATCGAACGTTAAATTCAACTAAGTATTTGTTATTAATAATTATTTTATAAATTAATGCTAATTATTTATTCAATAATTAATTTTTTACTGTTTTTTGTTCCCGAAAATCGACAAAATCAAAAGAATATGTTGGGCCGTGTATTAGTACATGATACGAGAATGGTGAATTTTTGACCCATGACCTTCCACCCTCCCCCCAGAAAACTTCCTGTGTGCGCCAGTGTCATGTATATATTCCAAACGCTTTGTGTGAAAGAAAAACAGAATGTCCTTATGAGACACTTGATTATTTTTTCTAGTGATTATTTTGTATGAAGCCTGAGGAAAAAAAATGCGAGCATCATTCGAGAACGTTTCTCAGTTCAACCAAGGAAGAATTGTTGCTTATAGAAAATGTGGATTTACCTTCCCAGAAATCGATGAACGTGTCGTACGTAACTAGGCAACAATGATGCAGAACTGTAATCGATGGTTGCATGAGAAAACGGCTGATCGACAGTACAGATTGCAACAGCACTACCACATCACTGCATATCATAACTGACATATTGTACATTCAACACACAGTCTGCAGCATTTGAAACTAAATAACAAAAAAACACCCTGCTTAACTGGTGTCCACACGTACCGTTCAACATCGTTAGTAACATGGTGGAATATTCGCAAAGCGTCCATTGCTACGACTACATTTGTCTAAAAACCCCAGGCATTTGCTTTTATTATGCCTGTGGTTAGTGTATTAAACAGCAGACGTGATCAACCGAATAGCATGACATTGTCTTTACAGACGAATTCACTTCTGCTTGCGGCATCACGATAGTCGAATAACTGTCTAGAAACATCTTCAAGATATTGCTTAACTCTTTTCTTATGTATTTGCCACACTGGCCCAACTTCTGGACAAGCCAGTGCTATATTTTTAAAGATTTGGAGCCTGTCGTACACTCGTTATCTTCAGAGCTTGACTGTGGACAAACAGGACAATGTGCGATCACACACGACACTCAATGTTCAAGACTTATTTTTCGACCATTAGATTGCGCTGCTGTTTGTTTTCCCAATTTATCGTTGATCGTACACGTTTGGTTGATTATATCAGGGGTGTCCAACCCACGGCCCGCGATATTCCTTACAACTTTACAAAATTAGACTATTTTGTACAATATTTTTGTTTAACGACTTTTCTTTCTTTCTTTTTTTGTAAAAAATAAATCTTATAACTGTTGTTATTTTATCGCGTTGCTTCTGTTACTGCGAATCTCTTTTTTTCCCTAAATTCAAATTTATCAAACATAAATCGTGCTCAAACTTAAAGCATGAAAATCTGCAACATCAATTACGATACGCAAATACACATGCATTGAGATCGACTTGCAAAAGCTAAGTGAAAGAACTGAGAAACAGATATCTCACTAATTAAATAAATTAAACATTATTTGATCATTGCATTATTATTATATTATCTATGTTTGTATACAGATGAAAAACAATGAAAACAATAATAATATATCAGTCTGTTTTAATTTTTTACTCCAAAAAATGTTTGTAATGGTTCCAAATCTAATATAAAGATATACACTGGTGTGCAAAAATTAAGGACGAAGTCGAAAAATTAGCATCGTTTCACGACTTTGGAGACAATTTCATACTACAGGAACAGCTATCCGGGGGTTCAGTAGTGGTCGTCCACGAGGAACCACACCCGCAGATGACCGGTACATTGTCTTACAGGCCAGAAGAAACAGGCGGCAGACAGCGGGAGAAATCGCTAGACACACGACACAGGCGACTGGACGACCGATATCGTGCTTTACCGTGGCCAGAAGACTGCACGGTGGTGGTCTGTTTGCACGACGCCCTGTACGGTGTGTACCTTTAACGCCTGCCCATCGGAGAAGGCGTTCTCTGTGGTGCCGGGAACACCGGAATTGGAGAGACAATGAATGGGGACGAGTACTCTTTACAGATGAGAGCAGATTCAGTTTGAGTAGCGATTCTCATCGCATACTCATCTGGAGAGAGCGGGGAAGCCGCAATCATCCCTCGAACATCATTGAAAGGGACAGGTATGGAGGTCGCGGTGTTTTCGTTTGGGGAGGCATCATGCTTGGTAGTCGTACAGACCTTCACATCTTCGACGCAGGTTCAGTCAACGGGACCCGTTATTGTGACGAGATTCTTCTTCCATATGTGCGTCTTTTTAGAGGCGCTATGGGTCTGCAGTTCCTTTTCATGGACGACAATACACCATATCATCGCACAGTAGCTGCCGAACAGCTCTTAGAGAGTGTGGATATTGAACGTATGGATTGGCCGGCACGATCTCCGGATCTCAATCCCATTGAGCATGTATGGGATTTTCTAGGCAGACGCTTGGCAGCTCGTACCTTACCACCAGTAACGATTCGGGAGCTTCGATTGGCGCTGCAAGACGAATGGGCAGCAATGCCTCAACAACTCATTGACACCCTCATTCTCAGCATGGGCAGACGCTGTGAAACCTGCCTAGCAGTCAGGGGAGATCATATCTCCTACTAAAGACCGGATGTTTCTTGCTGGACACCCATCACAGGGATGTTTCGGCCTTCAGTCGCATTGCGCTCCATGCTACTTTTTCAATCAAGCTTCTTTTTATCCCTCTGATTTCTCTTTTAGTAAGTGTTGCTTACATATTACACATGTCCTTACGTATTGGGGATCTTACGGTATTAAATGTGTTGATTTGGAAAGCTTTTGTACAAAGTTATATTGAAAAAACCATCTCGTCCTTAATTTTTGCACACCAGTGTATATTTTTATATGCGGCCCGCGGGATTGTAAAGTTCTTCCGAAGTGGCCCGCGAGGTCATTTGGGTTGTCCATCCCTGGATTATATGAAAGACTAGCGCAGAATGTTCCATCCACTATTATAGCCATGCATGAGTTGCCATACACTAACAAGATGTCCAGCCTCTTTAATTCAATACCGAAGCGTGTAGCTACAGACATAGCCAAAAGTGGTAGCAACACTGATTTCAATGTCTTTCTCAACTTGTTGGGGGTTATATTTTCAATCATTTCGCCGTTGTACTGTAAATCTGTGTAATAAGCTTGGATTTGATATCTTTTGTCCTTCTTGTGCTGTTGCATTTTAAATGGCCAGCATTATACAAAAGCTAGATTTGTTATTTCCATTCCAACAATATAATTTTGTCAAAGAGAAAGTTACTTACACATTCAGCAGAGACACTAAGATCAAGAAATTAGGGCATATTATTAAATGCGTGTTTTATTAGAATGAAATATTTGAAAAATGTTTATAAGATCATACTAATTCAACAACATTTAAATATTTAGTTTAAGTATCAAAAATATAAACGCCGATTTTTCCATCGAAGTACCATTTCGTAGAAATAATATATTGTTACTATCATGTTTTTATATTTCGAATCCCGTGGTTGATATCCGAAAATCGGAGAAAAAATAATCCTGAAATAAATAAAATCACACAGAATTATAGGGGGAAATATTGTGGTACCTAAAAATACCTTTTATAGGGTTCAATGATTTGTTTGGTTAAACAACAATCCATTTTAACTTTCCTATCCGATTTATTAGTTACTTAACCTTTAAATGAATATTAGACATGTTAAAGGTCTTATAAATTGTCGTGGAAGGGCTATTTATATGTTCATGAAGATTCGGTTTGAAAAATGACGAGTAACAAAACATATTTTGGAATGTGGATTACACTTTTGTTTTTAATTTTAGCTAAGACTTTTAACGAAATTTCATCTGAGTTAAGCGAACTTTTAGCTACATTTTCGGGTGTATCTAGTGATGTCAATCATGGTAAAATGGCGTCATAACACTTCAGTTTGTTGATATTGCTTTGTGTTGTCGGATTGTTCTCACTCTTTGTGAAGAAGTTTTTATTCAGTGATATGAAAATATAAATGACAATATAGTTTAAGTGGTCCGCCACATAGTGGTCAATCATATTAGTGGTTCGCCAAATATAAAGTTATACGTTTAGTGGTCAACAAAGTTCTTAAGGTTGGCGACCTCTGTTTAAACTACGTATTTAGTGGAATTTGTATCCTAATTAACTCAATATAATTCTAACGAAATAAGAATTTAAAATTATATTTCAATCAATCACAGTTGTTAACGGTATACTTGTATGTTTGGTTTAGGGTTTGTCAAGGGTGGCCAACCCGCGGCACGTGTGCCACAATCAGGAACGGAGGAGTTGTTATAGTGGCAAGGGAAGACTTACTGAAAAATTAAAACTGTGAATAGATAGTAATAAATAACATTTTTTTACAACTTTAGTGTAAAATATTTATTAACAATAAAACTTAAGTTTTTGTACTTATCTTATAAATTATATTTAAATTTCCTCTACTAAATTATTTAAATTTCCTCTACTAAAAAGGATTTGTATTAAAAATGTGTGTGCTATTTGCATAAAAATACCATAATAAGTTTATATGTAACATTTTGTTACTTTTACTTGCTTGTTGGAAAAATTGGAAGTGGCATGCATGTATTTTTTTTATCAGATAGTGGCACTCTTCTCAAAAAGGTTGGCTCTACCCACGATCTATGCTGATGAAAATGAAAGAAAAATTATAGATTTTTCAAATGTAAACAAAACATTTCTTTTCTAAAATAGAGAAAGTAAATTAGAGGGGATAGCGCAAAAAGAGTCACAGATACATTTATTAATTATAGCAGTGAAATTTAGTTACAATATGTATTTTTAAAAGATATGGACATTGTGAAAACTGCTTGAGGAAAAGAGAAAGAAAACAAAACCAGGCGACTGAAATCTGCTGGTAATATATCAGAAATAAAAACGGCCTTTTAATATTCTAACAGAAATAAAAATATAACTATTTACCAAAATATACCAATATTAAATATGAAAAAACATCAATAGAGGCTCATAAGTTCCCCAATTACGATCCTTTTACCAAGATTTTCAAACATTTCAACGTCTACACACAAAAGAAAATGCTCCAAATGCTTTTTTCTAGTTACGTAAACATATGCGATTCGTCTTAAACAAGTTTAAACACACTCGAAGGAATAATCCTTCAAAAATTATCCACACCAACACTTTTCCAGTGTACCATTGATCTTTTTCCCTCTTCTAATCCTCGGCACGTGTGGGCAATCGATCTCGGCTATCTGGACCATGGAGCAACGGCGACATTTAACCACAATGAGGCAAAGGATCGCATAGCAGATTCAGTTCTAAAAATAGGAAAAAATCTCTGGATTTCTCAAATGGCGTGTGTTAGATAGAGGAAAAGATGGATCGATCAGATTGAAATCGATTATTTGCAAAAAACAGGATAATGACCCTCTGCAAAGAGGGATTTTTTTTTTCGTATCTTATTAAGATAAATGGAGTTCGTTTTATTGTAAACGATTTGGAATAGCAGATTGAGGTAGATAAAAAAATAGATCGACTTAATTTTGCATGAGGCAAATAAAATACTCGTAAAGTATACTTGAGAGAACTATTTATATATATATTACAACGTATAAAATAATTTTACAATATATATCAAAAAGCAATAACATAAAAAAATTATTAAATGCTGCCTATATAAAAAACGAAATCATAACTGCTATTTAAATTCTAAGTGAAAAAAATTCAGTGAAAAAACGAGTTTGGTTGTTTGATTAGGAAAATAAATGAAAACATCATTATACAAAAGAATAAACGAACATTTTTACAGGTACTTGCTGATTTTTTTTCCAATCTTTTTCAGTTTTATTTACTTAAAATAACCATTAGATCAAAGTAATCAGTTTCTAACTACGGGTCAAGCAATTCTGAACAGTAGGTAAGATGGCACATGAACACTGAATTGGTTCCTCACGAGCTTAATTTCCACAATACTTTTGAAACTGTTTTGACTTTATTCAATTGAAAATTTTGATAGATTTTAATTTAGAATACCTCGTGAAAGATTTTGCTTGAGAAGTTGCAATAACTAAATATCAGCATTCCTTAATATAATGTGAAAGAATCTCGACAACTTTTAGTACCATCGCGAATACTACATTACATCTCTAAAATAATTGGTTAATTTAGATTTTATTGTGATTCACTTAGTAAGTGAAATGGATTCACTCTATAAAATTACGAGGTTCCTAGTAAACAAATTACTTTATCCCCTCATCATAACTTAGATAAAAAAAAATGAGAAATTTTAGTATCATAAATAATCTCAAGGAGTGTTTGAAACCTGAAAAATCTGCATCACATAAATGAAGGAACAAAATGCAATGCAGAGTAAACCATTTTCATAAAATTAGGTCGATAGCTCCTAGAAGAAAAATACTACGATCACATTTTATACAAGTAGAGGTAGTTATCGAAAAGTTAGCGAAAGTAGAATGGAGTGCGGACTATGTTCTACAATAGCGGTTTAAAAATTGTAGTCCGCGGACTCCTGGGGGTCCCCAGCGTTTTCTAGGGGGTCCGTGGAGTCCTATATAACATTCAGATTTTCTTTTTTACAAAGTCTAAAAGGCCTCATGGAAAAAATGAAAGATAAGCTATTCTAGACTATATAGATCACTAAATTGCCTCTCCAACTCTACTAAAACATGTATTTTGATCAAGAATATAGGTCAGGAAGAGGTGTACAAAATCTTGGGGGTCCATGATACCAGGCTAAAACATAAAAAGGGGGCCGTGGCGATCAAAGTTTAAGAACCGCTGTGTATGTTCTACAAGGCGAACTTCATAATTGAAAAAAACTTAACACCTCCGTGTAAGTGTTAATAAGTACTAAATTTAACACTAAACCTAAATAATATGTAAGAATATGTCTAAATCAGGGGTGGCCAACCCAAATACCTTGCGAGCTACTTCGGAAAAAAACATTATAATCCCACGGGCCGCATAAAAGAATATATCTTTATATTAGATTTGGATCCATTACAAACATTTATTGGATTAAAACAGAGGCAACGTGATAAAATAGAAACAAGTAAAGGATTTATTTGTTACAAAACTATACACAAAAAATATTCGTAATTTATGTAGTTGTATTGAATCTCATGGGCCGCAAAATTATTCAAGGCGGGCCGCGGGTTAGCCACCCCTGGACTAGATAAATACTACAGATCAAAATAGAATAGCCACACAGTAATAAATTCTTAGGCTTTCTATGTGTGCGTTTGGTCTAACAAAATTTTTCAACCATTTACGAAAAATCATATTCAATTTAACGTAGCTTTCTGTACTTGAATTGATATGGTTATCTCCATGGTGTTCTTCAAATACCATGGAACTTGACTATAGTTCAAATTTTATTTTTGTACGGTAGTATTTTATAAATCAGAAAATGTGAAACATTTTAAACTAGAAAAACACATTTAATTACATGAATTTAATACGACTCCGATAACTATGCCAGAATCTCCACTCATCCAAAGAAAGGGTCCATTAATATTTTAATTAGATATAATACAGTTTAAAGATGCAATATTATGGAAAACTTTACAACTTTACATTATGGATGAAAAAAGTTTATTAATTCTAATCAACCTTAGTTCAGAAAAAACTAACTTTCAGATGGTTAGGTCAATGGGCATAAATATAACTAAATAATTATATTAAAGGAGCAAAGATCCGATACCAAAAATATCTATACAAAGAGAATACTTCTAAATTGCCCTTTCCAGCTTTAGATTTTTAGTCTTTCAATCGATTATGACAGATTGACGTACGCCACATCTGGAATCACTCATTTTTATGTGTATTTCTATATTTCCCTCATTTTCTCCACATAATCCTTTACAAAGAAAATATTTTCCTTTTTTTGTCCGTTTTTTCCTTTGCTTATCACGATACCACAAAAGCACTTTTTTCCATCTCTAAATGACGCCTTGGAAGGGTAGTCGTCGTCTCAAAGACGCCACATCGATCCAAAGTTGGCCCGCCTTTCTTCGATCGTAGGCTTCTTCTGAGAAAAAAAAGATACAGGATTCCTGCAAACCTACCAACCTCGTGAGCCAAACGAAAAATACCAACAACTGTGTAGTTAAGTAGCGTGAACTTTTGGCGACGACACACTGGCATTGTTTTTTAAAACTCATCGATTTACTAGCTGGCAGTTAGTAATTGAAAATATAACTAGTAGAAGTTTTTGGACTTAAAATGTTATTCCACAAAGTGTTAAATGTTCATTCGAAACTTGAATACATGAAATCTCCAGTATTATAAAGTTCACACAGAGAGACTTTTTTACTAAAGTTTGTGAATTTGTTTAATTCTCATAAAAAAATCTAACATTATCTGACATAAAAAAAAAACAAAAAAGTTTAGAAATCCGTAAGCCATTCAAAAATTATGACAAAATTCAGCAATTGACATAAGAGAATGCATGCATTTTTTTTTTTTTTTGGTAAAATGCATACCAGATTAGATGTATTTTTATTTTCAGAATTTTTTTGAAAAACACGGAAGATTAAATCAAAGTTCTCGCATTCGAGGCATAATATCGCCTGAATCAGTGGAGTACACTAGGATGAGGTTTTGATCTCTCCACCCCCACCTTATAGATCCGCATTATTACAGAAATTATCCCTCGACACTTTCGTCTGCATGTTTTTTAAAAAGTACCCCCCTCTCAACCATAAGAGAGGTTTGCGTGCGCTACTAATTTGAATTTATTTTATATATTTACTTCATATTAGTACCCTAATATTCTTTAATCATGAGTAAAATTACGAACAAAAATTTTTCGCAAACAAAAAGATTTTTCCTTTAGATAAGTAACAACAACAAACGACTTTCATATTTAATGTATAGTTTTCGCTTTACAACACAATAACCGACTGACATTGGACCTCCTAGCTTTAAACCACAATCAACTGACACGAACAACACTGGAGTAATAAAAATACCTTTCTCTCCGAATTTTCATATCCTTGCACGTCAGGACTTTAAGACTCAGCTCGGCTGCAGTAGGTCGGGCTCATTGTCATCGCTGTCGAGTTAGGAGTTCGAATTCTAGTGCCACTGAAGCTTCACCGTGTAGAGGAACTCGAAGCTCAGTCATTCCACAGACGTTATGTGGATTATGTAGAAGCTTGAGGAGGGGAGGCCAGCTCAGATATCGTTCTCGTCACTTTTGACCAAGGTTCAACATTACGAGGTCCTTCGCCAAAGTTTTCGTGTTGTTTTACAGTGTGGCGTAAATCAAATCAAATCAAAATTGGAGTTCAGCTCAGACTCATGTACAGCAAACTCCATTGTAGTTCCACATGGGTTTATAACAGGGGTTGGCAACCTTGTAGCTGTGGCTACCAATAGGATTCAGCGTGCTATACAATAGGGACTTTTTTAAACAATTCGATACTCGTGATAACGTATGCATATTTAGAGAATAGAAGTAATTATAAAAATATAAATCTACTAATAAAATCTAAAATACCACTCTACTTTAATATCGCAAAATCAGGGGTATAATTTGTGACTTTCAATTTTACATAATTCTGAGCATTCAGTTGTTAAACAATTCATTTCTTTGCGAACTCGAAATATTTTCACATGAGGAAAGATTGTGTGCTTCGATATGTAGAATCATAAGCAGAAAGCAGAGTTAATGCAATTTTCTCTTTTCAAACAATTAAATCTCTCCAGCAATGACATTCAATAACTTACAAAATAGCAGTAAATTTATCTTACGAGTTATCTTTCAGGTTTTTTCGTAATTCCGTAAATGTCCATAATTCTGAAGAAGTTTGTCGAAAATATAAGGTCCATTATAAATTTATTAACTTCCATCCACTTGAAGATTGACAAATTGATAGAATGCCACTGGGAATCGTACCGCATTCCACATGCGGTTCGTGTGCCATAGATTGCCGACCCCTGGTTTAGAGTGAAACCATATTCTACTCGTACATTGCCATACATGAAAACCGAGATCTTAATCACTAAGCAATGTTTGAGAAAACGCGAATGAGTCCTCTTTTCGCATCGATCGAAGAAAATATTTCAATAATCTAAATAACTGAACGAGAGATATAGAAGATACAATGTAAGGAGAATTTATTAAATTGCAAACTTGAAAATATGCTACTATATTAATTTTATCATTAGACATATTCAACAAAATACCATATCATTGTGTTAAATGGATGAGTAAGATAAGGATGAGCACATGATGGTGAAAACCACAAAATGATGTGGTTTACACAGCGTAATGTACTTATATATTGGTCTAACAAATAAATAAGAGCATAATATGTTTTTAAAAAAGGAGAAAATATAAGTATACCGAGGCTTTATAATTACACTTTTATAAAGATTCTGTATCATAGGTTCAGTAAAAAAAAATCATAGTTAATAGTTTTATCTAATATATAATTACTACCACTACAATAATATCGTCTAATGTAGAAATTTTTAATGTTTTACATGTACAATTATTTTTTCATTTGAATCACGTATATTTTATTTTCCTATAAAGAATGCATTTTAAAACAAATATTCTGAGAATTTTAGACGATTTAAATTTTAGAATTTAGAAGTGCAGAAAAATTTGAACAAAAAAGCATACGAATAAAAATGAAAATAGGAGCATATTTAAAATACAAAAGGCGAACTCCGAAAGTCAAATGATGAGTACAATAGTCGCTTCAAAAATTTTAATTAATTTACTCAAATGCACTTTCATAAAATTTAAGTTTGAAAGATTAGCATAAAAACGGTATAAATTCCCCGAATTGAACATAACACTTCCGATGTTATTTATTTAAATAATAGCAGGGTTTTAATATCGATTGAAAAAAAAATTCAATTTTCGGTTTTAACTTCTTTTTTTAAAAAAAGTTCATATGATACCCTCGCCAAAAATTTTTATTCGTTGTATAATTCTAAAAAGAAAGATACTCCACAAAGGAAAAGAGTTCGCTTCTTTTTTTTTAATTTCCGTCTTTCACGTCAAGTTTTACTGTCCAAATTTGTATCCATCGACTCTGTTAATTCATTCTTGAGTTGATTGATTTGATTTAATATTAACGTCGCACTGTTCAGCTACACGAGGGCTTTTGGCGACGGACCACGTAATTTTGAACCATGGTCAAGTGACGTGGACGACACCTGAGCTGGCACCCCCCTCTCCTAACTACCACACCACACCAACGGGAGGACGTTTCAGCTCTCGACAGATTTAACGTGCATCGCTGCCCTACACGGCGGGTCTTTAGTGGTACTGGGATCGAACTCGTGACCAGGCAAGCCACGATCCGATACCTATACCACTCGGCTACCGCGGCCACAATTCATTCTTGAGAGCGGAATCCAGGGTTGAATTATGTAATCTTATTCAATTCGTAATCCTATTCAATGTGCATAACAGTTAAATAAAACTATTTTTTCACACTAACTGTGAGGGAGTGTTTATTAACGTCGCATTAAAAACAACACAAAGGCTGTTGGCAACGGATCTCGTAATTTTCAACCGCAGTCAATTGATTAAGACGACACCTCAGCTTCAACATCAAACCAACGTGAGGACTTTGAATCACGACAGATTTTATATGCATCAGATCTTCCACACGGTGGGGCTTTCAGCGGCATCAGGACTCTTATCCGCAACCCGACAACGTAGGCCACAAGGAGATCATGGCCACATCGCTAACTGTGAAAAATGTTCTCTAAGATTATAAGAACTATGTTGATACAAAGGATAGGTAAGAATAACTGGCACATTTATTATCTTAGACATGATCTGACGATTCAAGTTGAACTTATCTTAGATAACATTACGCAAAAAATCAATATAAATGCTGAAATTCCTCTACAACGTCAGTTTCATGCCTACGAATAGCATTAAAACAGTGCTCAAAACACAACTGAAAATTTATCTGAATTATGAACAGTTCTTCCTCGACAAAAGGTGATTAAGATTAGATCTGGGCAAAGACAAGCATGAGTTGAATGTCATTTTTTTTCTAAATGAATACGAAAGATCAGATGAGGCAAATATTTTTGTTGGAAATGCACCAAAACACATTCCACAGTAGTTTTCAATGAAGTTCCTCTTTGTTCCAACTTACCTGGCAAACTGAAACAGTCAAGGCTACCCAGAGAGCACCTGCTCAGGTACATCATGTTTCACAACTAAGTTTTTTTCCCTCCACCTCTTTTGTTTTATCATTGTGAGCAATGCTGCGCATCCGTTCTTTACAAGTTGACCTACGCCGGATTAGAACGAAAAATGGTGCTTGAAATAATTAATAGTAATAGAGGAAACTGTATATATATTTACCCACAGCGTCCGTAAAGAATGACTGGACTTTCAAAAACAAATAAACAAATATTCACATAAGGCTTTTTATGCTGCGTAAAGAAAACTTCAAAATTTTGTTTACAACTTTTTTTACGCGACTTAAATGAGCGTACTAATAGTTACGTGCAAATCATCGAGTCTACATGATATTTCTGGTAACCTTCTATGAAGTATTAGAGCAGTGCTTCTCAAACTATCTATATTTGCGACCCAATATTCAATCCAAATTTCATCGTGCCCCCCTCCGCTTCATAATACAAATAACAATGTATTCAATTCAATAATACTGTACTTGGACGCTAAAACTACAACGCCACTTTAACCTCTTAAATGCCCCCGGCGTATATATACGTCTCACTCAACCTTGCGTTAAGCACCGCGGGCGTATAAATACGTCTTTCCGAAGTACTATCTTTTCTGTGCACTGCTATCCATAAAATTATTCCGAAGTCTTTGGAATGCAAAAAAAGGACATTGACAGTGCTTGCGAAGGAATTACTTGTATCAGAGGATTTTCCTTATTATTTATTCCTTTTCTCAAGCCCTTCCTTCCCTAACATATCACATACGTACGCCTACGTGGAAAAAAGAGGCATTAGGGAGTGAATCGCGTTGACTTTCAACACTCCTCGCGTTAAAATTTCGCGTTAAAAATTCAACACCCCTGAGACCTCTTAATCGGCAGTGAAGGGATTATTTATAAATCGTACAAATTATCACGATAAATGTTAATTTTTGTATATAAAATTTTAATTGTTAAATTAATTATAAAATGCAAATTATATTGTTAAATTAATAATAAAATGCATTGTGAAATACTGATAATTTTATACGTGTATTATATCAGTGTAAATGATAAATTTAATTTTTATTATATCAAAATGCATTTTGTTTACTTTCATTAAATTAATAATTTTTTAAAAATAATTTTTAATCTCGAGCCCCCTTCGTAAAGTTTTTGCTCCCCCCAGTTTGAGAAATGCTGTTCTGGAGGATCAACATTCTGAACGGCCGCTATAATTCGCCCTTTCAGTTCATCAGTATCACGAATTGGAGATGGGTAAATGATGTTTCTCACGTATCCCTACAAGAAGTAAGTCCAAAGGTGTTACGTCTAAAGATCTAGGTGGCCACATTATTGAACACCCTCTTTCCATTCATTGCCCGGGGGACTTTTTCTCACTTCAAAATTCTGGTATGATGGTGCCCCATTTACGCTGTACATGCGTAGCAGTTTTAAATTCGATAAGCTATGCTACAACTTGCGCTTGTTCTTGCGGTAAAGCCGTTTTGAAACAAGAATGTTGCAAAATGTGGACATTTCATCATGTAGTTTGTATCTCATTAAACAGAAAAACTGTAGTCTTTTCTTTATGACACATAAGAAACCGTAAGCGATAATCCATGTTTCTTTATTTTTAATTCATTTTTGAAAGTGTGGTGATACTTTTCGAACACACTATATTTCGCTTTATTTTAAGCAATTGAAAAGGAGTAAACTCGTGAAGTTCACATAACTTCGATCGTAAATTCAGAACTGACATCAGACTTGTATTTGTTCTACTTGCAAAATTTAGATAATATTTCAAATTTTTTGGATAACTGGTAAAGATGTTCAAATATTAAGATTCTTCAAAAAAAGTTATTTTATACATGTTCTTTTAAATCAAATGCATTTTGTTTACTCTATGTGCGTTATTATTTTTGACAAATATGTACATTTTAAAAGAAAGTTTCTGTAAAACGCACAAGTTGGCAACAGTAAAGCGGATGAACTGATTGGCTGGAAACACGCATTTATCATGTAACTATAATGTCACATGAATTTATTAATTGATTGGTCTGAAACATGTGACAGCAGTTCTCATTTGAATATCACGTCACATGAATTTAGCCCATTGAATGATGTTGATTTGTTAAAAAAATACGTCACCTAAATTGAGGAGCCAATCAAATTTTTTTAGAAGTAAATGAGCAGAATAGTTAAAACAGAAAAAATAATTTAGAGAAAATTCTTTCCGACTCTGCTGCAGTATTAAAAGATCTGGTCATTAATATTTCAAAAGGATTCAAAAGGGAACATATTGATTATTGTCTTTTTTTTTTATTCTATATACAATTCTTTTTAAATTAAAGCCTTTGTGCACATATATATTTAAAAAGATTTTAATATTATATTAAAAATTTTACAGCAAACACGAGTTAAAAGGAAAATGCATTTTTCATGTTTCACCCCGACAGAGATAAGAACCCCACCTCCAACAAGAGATTTACTTAGTAACATTTCAAATTATTATAAGAATAATTCGGTTTCAAAACTAAACCGAATGTAAACAAAAAAATCCATTGATACAGGATGGTTCAGAGATAACGAGATTTGATTGTGATACTAAGATAATAATTTTAAAAAATATGTTTCCGATATTCTTCGAGGAAACGTGAGTCAATACATAATAGGACTGAATTTGGGTTTCTCCGAAAAGCATGATTTTGTATACTGTTGCTATGACAACAAGAAAGAAAAACTAGTGAAAATATGGTTTAATGTGTCGATAATTACGGTTGCCAAGAAGCACATTAAGTACATTTTAATAAAATATCTATTTGTTAAATACGTAGAAAGTACATCCAGACGCTTGCAATTGAATGATATACACATATATATTAAGAATTAGAAGCAAACGTATATATCAAAAGCCAATTTTTAAACAACAAATACCATAGAAATGAAAAAAATAAAAAGTGATTTATAACTTTAACAGAGCCTCTAAGAACTGGTCAAACCCTTCTCAAAAATATTGAACAAGATATAAGAAGGAAAATGACTTAATTCCTTTTATAAATATTATTAAAAAAAATAGAAGTTTAAACATATTCAAAAAATAATCAAAAAGGAAGAAAACGATGTAAAATTAAATAGATAGATCATATTATACGCATTAAAATAAACCTGACATTTAAAGTATCATTTAAAATGAATTAAAATGGTATAAAATTAACAAGGATAAATAAAATTTGGTTAATTTCTCAGTGTATAATAATCAACAACATTTAGCATGAATGACCAAAAGTTTCATTAATCATATTTGAATAAAAATTGCTTTAAGTAGAAAAGTTTGAAATAATCATAAATTAAAGGCAAAACCCTTTCGAGAACGAGAGTTATATTAACGCCGCACTACAAAACAACACAAGGGGCTATTGTCCATGGACCTCGTAATTCTGAGCCTCGGTCAAGTGTGACACCCCCATCCCCGAACTTCTACAATACATCAACGCGTAGGTTTTAAACCTAGACGGATTCAACGCGGCACAGTTAAGTTCTAAGTTACAACTCTAACAACAGACAGCTATTGGCGGAGGCGTAATATTGAACCGCTGCCAAATGACGAAGACGACACCAAACGATCACACCAAGCCAACAGGAAGATTTTGAGCTCGACAGATTTATACGGCATCAACCGCCTCTACACGATTGATCTTCAGTGGCACTAGGACTCGAAGCCGCGACACGCCAACCACGAGTTCATGACCATAACCACTAGGCTACCACATCCAACTGTGCTTTGAGAAAACCCATTACAACAACAACAAAAAATACCCGTTTACAAAATAATAACGAACTGGCTTTTATATTGACCAAATTTCAACTATCCTATAATATCTCATTCTAAAAACTAAAGCCGCTGAAGAACCACTGTGTAGAGGAGGCCGTTGCGCGTAAAATTTGTCGAGGCTCAAACGTCCTGCCATTGACGAAGTGTGTATATTTGGAGAGCAAGCTGCCAGCTCAGATGTCGTCCTCGCCACTTGACCATGGTTCAAAATTACGAGAGCCGTCACCAACAGGCCTCGTGCAGCTTTATAGTGCCGATAAACTCTTAAAACTTTAAAATCGTTCCCCACACAATTAGCCCATCTGAATTTGGGTCCATCCCTAGTTCTAGTTTGAATAGGTTTGTAATTGAAAATTCTGAATCTAAAGGATGAGGGGTCCATACGGCAGATGTGGCCCGCAAACCTCAAATGACCCATCTTGATGGATTTAATGGCATCTGCTTCCTTAAATGACTTAGATATCGTAAAATCCGGTGCATAATGCGCACTTTTAACACACACAAAAAATAAGATCGAAATTTAAGGGTGCGCGTTATACCCCAGGTATAAAAACTATAGCTTTAAAAATAACAAAAGAGATGAGCATACAAAAAAATTTACTTCTACACATATCTAAAACTATTTGTTTAATAGAAATGACATACATTATGAACTAAAAGAGTTATAGTTCTAGACGTATACTATTTTTTCAAAAGTTTGGGATAATACCTCGAAAAAATGACCTCAAAACATAAGAGTATTGTCAACTAACATTTCAGAGTTTTTGTGTTATACGCAGGATTTTACGGTAGTACAAAATTGTGTTGTTGTCTCCACAGTCCATTCTCATTCACAGCACCAAAGATATGTTTAAGAACTTTACGCTCAAAAAGATGTCGGAAGATTTATTTTCTAATCCAAATAAACTTTCAGAAATAAGCTTATTTATTTATAGATGTTTTTAACTATATTCTTTATAAATATAAAATATATCCAAAGCTTTTCATTTGGGAAACACATTTCTAAAAAAAACACTATTTCTATTCAAAAAGAAATTACAAACGATATACAAATTAAAACAAGTCGCTTTGTCAGAGGTAATATAAAACACGCTGTGTATAATTCCACTGTATACATATCAATCTCTCTCCCTTTCCCCGCCAGTGCATAAAGAGATCGAGGGATAACAATTTCACGTCCAACAGAAAGTTGTTTTTTGACCTCACTGCCCTATTACTCTTAGCACCGCAAGCCGATGGAGGGGGAGGCAGAATTAAATAGGAAATGTGTCCATTACGGGCAGGATGAGCATCCGCAATGTTGAGTGAAAATGTCCCCCTCTTCATGCTCTAGATACATAGAAAGAGTTAGCACACATTCAATGGACATGTGGCAATCAGTGAGTGAAAGTACACAATGCAAAATTATCAATAATGTTTAGCTTGTTTCTGAAATTGAAAACAGTAAACATAGACCTCTGACCTCTCTATAAGAATTTTTTCTCCTTTGAATAGAATAGAAAATATCGCAAACGGAGTCGAAGTACAAAAATTCACTTCGAAAATAAACGTTATTTTCTTTCGTATTAAATAATTTGTTCCTGAATTAAAATTATATTTTAAACTCATTTTGCATGCTTAGTAGTTTTAGGCTAAATTCAAGCGGAACTATGATGTTAAAAGCGATTAAGGCAGATTTTTGAAGGAAATATCATTAGTAAAATAATAAGAATATTACAGTTAAAAGTATTTATCTCTTCCATACCCTTACTATCTCATTCATTTCCACAAATACACACAAAATCGAAATGATAGGAAAGAAGCATATTTATAATTCACATGTATGGCTAAAAGTTTTCTGGCTAGATTCCTCCCCCTCCCCATCCCTTTTTTTCTTGCAAGATAAAAGAGGGCGTTGACGGTTTGTATTTCATCTTGAGTGACATGTTAGCTGGAGATGGATGATACAATTTACTTAAGGTATCCGAATACGTTCGGAACCTTGATTTTGCAAAAGCGCATAAATGGATAATTTTCATGATATTTAGTGTCACTTAGACTAGAATAAATGCATAAAAATGTTTTAAGGACATTTTGACAAAAAAAATTTATTTAAATACAATATTTTGGCAAAAAATTAGAATAATCTTTTTTCCAAATAGTCTCATTTGTGAAAAATGCTTCTATTAGAATAATATTTTGCCTGTATATAGGTCAGACCTCTGTTCAGAGGCTCAACTAGAATTTTTGAAATATATAACTTAGAAGTGGGTTTATTCATATTTTACGACAACAGAGGGAAGCAATTTTAAGAAAAAAAACACGAATAACTATTTCAATTGGTGGTAACTCTGAAAATAATGTGAAATTTTCAAAATTTCTAGTTGAACCTCTGTAGAGAGGTCTGAGTTATATACAGGCAAAATATTATTATAATGGAACCATTTTTCATAAAATGAGAACATTTAGAAAAAAGATTATTCTAAGTTAATTTTTTGCCAAAATATTATGCTTAAATATTTTTTTTGTCAAAATGTCCTTAAAACAATTTTATGCATGTATTCTAATCTGAGTGACACTAAATATCATGAAAATTATCCATTTATGCGCTTTTTTTTTAAAATCATGGTTCCGGACGTAGTCGGATACCTTAAATTAATTGGAAAGTAGGACGCAATTTTTTTTAAAGATTAACTTTTTAAATAAAACTGAATATTAAAATATCAGTTTTTCGGTATTTTCAGAAGAATTTTTTATGATCCTAAACAACATGTTCGATAATTTATTACGAATTAAATAAAAATTATTAAATTAAATAATTTGCTTAAAAAGTATACGTGCTGAAAACCCCAGATTTGTGTTTACTAATTCATTCATAACCAAACCGATAATCCATTATTAAAAATTAAATAAAATCGATTCATATAATTAATTACGCGAAATAAAAAAATTGACAATTTTTTTTTAATTTATTAGTAAACTAAATTGTATTACCTTTTAACTATTTTTTATGTACTATTAGGCCCGTTTTAACTTATTTGCTGCCACGGGGATTTTGGAATTTTACCTATACACATTCCTCGTTATAAATACATAAATATAATAAAATTTTTCAAAAATATCAAATATTTTATAAAAAACATAATTTGAAATTAACCATAAGGTTAGAAAGCTTTTTGGGTATATATAACTTATCCGGCCAAAAGTTTCACAAAAAAAATCGGCAGTTAATGGATTAATATTATTGTTATGAAAAACATCGATAAATACAAAACATTTCATTCAATAGATAATAGTTTTACGGGGATAAAACGATAATTTTAGAGCACACTATTTTAAAGATAAAAATGATAACGAAACATACTACATTCACACGAGATACAAGATAGTTCCATTGAACTATTTTACAAAACCTTGCTTACATCTTTTTAATGGTTAAGATGCTCTATATAGATGTTACAAGCTAAATTTAATCTTAAGATCAAGATATACCTAAGGTGTTAATTATTTTAAGCACAATAGATGTTATTCGCAGTTTCAGCATCAGAATATTTTGATAAAGAGATTGTGTTATAAAACATAATGCTTTCATGACAAATAACAATTTTTCTAGGCTTTTCACAGTGTTATGTTTTATGAAAAGGAACTATTTTTATTTTTCCATCGAGCAAATTTCTGTTTTATGTTTAGGTTTTTCTTATTCAAACACTTTTTTTTAAAGTTAAAGACTGTTTCGACGAAATTTTTTGTTTAAGAATTCATTGTCCGTATCTCGTAAACAAACGAAACAAAATCCGATCTGAGTGAAAAGTTAGAAAAAATCATGTGATTGGGAATGTAAAAATGTGAGAAACCTTCGAAAAAAAGTGAAAAATTCTCTAAAAATAAAAACTCAATTTACAGCTAAATTCAAAAATAAATTTTCAGACAGAAAAAAAAATATATAACCATTCTTTTCTTTACAAAAATAAATTTTAAAAACATTATAATCTTAACCAAATTAAAAAAATATATTGCTTTGTTACTTCTCATTACTGCATCATTAAGGTATCCGACTACTTGCGAAAACTTTTTTTTAAAAAAAAAATGAAGATATGGAGATTTTTTTGTGGTTTTTAGATTTATTTAGTACATTTTAAGAAAATAAGGGTAAAATTAAGAAGAAAAAAATAAATTATTACTACTAAAATGGGGGGAAAATAGATAAAAATTGGCAAAAAATTACATAAACGGGGCCCGCTCTGTACAAATAGTAAATGAGCAAATTCTCAATTTTTCAATTTTGATGTATTACTCTGTTATTCCTTTTTGAAGTGACCTTCAGGATAAGAGATATTTTAATTTTTACAAAAACAAGAGCCCTTTATCTTCGTTATTACATGAAACAGCTTAAAAAAACAGTGATTATATTCTCATAAAGAACAGTAAATTTTGTAATAAAACAGTGATTGATAAATTTGAAGGTCAAAACATCTTCTACTGTTATACAGAACAGACACACAAAATTTCAGCAAACTATTTTAAAAACTTTCTGAGCAACGCTGTCCCCGTTTGAGTTTTTCGAAGAAAAAAAACACATCTCGAGTAAAACGCATTTTAAAGTTTGACATCTTATGTAAAGTTAAGACGTTTGCTTTTACTAAAGCACTTGTAGATTTTGTTCTAGTGAATGGAAAATAAAACACTTGGTATTTTTAAAAAGCTAATGAGATTGCATATGAAATAAAATCTTAAAAGAAATTTGTCAATTTTTAAGAAAAATCGTGATTTTAGGGTAGTCGGATACCTTAATTTTTTATTCAATCTATGTGTTTAAAGAAGAAAAGGGACTTATCACGATATCTCTAAAACTGAGACCCACAGTTATGAAATTGGGCTTGCATGTTTCTTTTGTTGAGTTGAGATAAGCGAATTTGCGAAAATCACACCAGGGGGATTGGGCGGTTAAAGAGATTTGAAATTTAGCAAATTTTCTCTATTTCGTTCAGTAGAGAACCGATAAGGAGTTTACGAAAATAGACTTCTAAAGGGGGTTGATGGGGGCGTCATAGATAAAAAAAATATTCCATTTTAAAACTATTAGACTTACAAACTTGAAATTCGGCAGACATGTTCCTTCTGTTGAATAGAGATACGCTAAGAACGGATTTAGCAAAAATCGACCCCAAAGGGGGGGAGGGGTTGCCGGAGCGTTAAAGACGAAGCAGTTAGGTTAATGAAAAGTAAATAAATAGTTAGAATTAACTATCTAGAACTACAAAAACTGTCTTGGCGATGATCAAAGTAACGTAGGTGAAGTATCCGTTACCACATTATACTTAACTCAATATGAAAATTGAATTTAGAAAGAAATACGGGTTATTTCTACAGACATTTTAACAGCAATTTTTATAATTCATATAATTTTAACATTAGTATATCAGTCATCCAGACAAAAAAAAGAATCCTAGACCTTGGCATGTAAAATATAAGCATTAATTTTTCGTTTAGTCTCGCTCGTTATTAAAAGACAATACAGTTAGAGAGGGAAAAGTCGTTCCCGGCATTCCTAGCATTCGAATAAATTAGTTTCCTTCACGTCGAAAGACGTGGGTAATAGCATCAAATCTAATTTATTGCACAATTTTGAGGAACAAAAAAATTCGCTCTATGCCCCATAAAAAGACAAATTAAAAACCCCATATGATACAAATGACTAGCCGAGTGAGGGTAATATGGAGGGGAAAAAACTATCATTAACTGGAGCCTATATAACCTATGCGGAAAAGATGCTCTATGGCAGGGGTGGCGAACCTTTATAAATCCGCGTGCCATTTCTTCTGAAGAAATGTTTAATGAGGTATTGACGTGCCATCAAATAATTTTTATGTGATTATTGGGAAAATAATAAAACTAAATACTGACAAAACTCAAAAATCTTTATTTTCCACGAAAAAATACATTTTTGCACTGTATTGTAGTAAATGTTTTTGTCATACGTGTAATTCAAATTAAAGTAATAGTAGTGTGATTTTTGTATTACAGATTAGATGACAAATAAGGAATATTAGGATTGTAAGACAATAACAAACAAGTGGGCTTCTCCGTCACCCCACGCACCGCGACAGATCAATCACGTCTTTTCGTAATACTTTATTGTGAACTTTGATATTTTGAACTAAAATGCAAACCGTTTGATCGGTGGCGTGCCCAAAATATTGTGTCGCGTGCCGTCAATGGCACGCGTGCCCTTGGTTCGCCATCCCTGCTCTATGGTATGGATATTAAGAGGAAAATAATTAAAAAGTATAATTTTACAATTTAATGTATTGCTAAAAAGGGGTTGAATTTGCGAAAAATTTGGAAAAAGATTTAATTTTGGTTGGATGATTTTTGACTAAAAATTAAATGATTTTTCTACAATATAAATAATTAAAAGTAACGGTTATTGATAAGTGAGAACTGAGTAGTTAATAGCATAATGTTCATAGCAATATTTTATAACCCTTAGCTTTCTTTCTCCATGTACTGTCGAATCAATTCAATCCAAGCATTTTATACCTTCCGTTTTAGCGTGCATTGCAATTTGGACAGTATATGCTTTTTTTTTTAATTTAATACTATAGAACAGCGATGGCGAACCATTGGCACGCGGCGCAATATTTTGGGCACGCCACCGATCAAAACGATCAACGGCGCGATTGATTCTTCAATCAAGGAATTTTCAGTGAGATTTTCTTAGTTCAAAGAATTATCAGAAACGCTCAAGTTTATTATGTACCCTGATGTGACATCATTTGATAAACTGAACTTACCCCACTTCGATGTCGGAAATAGAAGAATTTGAAATGCAACTTATTGATTTCTAGTCTAGTTCAATATGGATTCAAAACTTTATTGAAACAAGAAACGAGTTAGAATTGATTGAAACAGAAATTTTTTGAAAACATATTAATTTCGATTCTATATACATCTAACTGTTTGAAGAAGCAGGCTTAGGCTACTTGAACCATATTTTCATCAACCTATGCCTACGAGTCGTTATTTTCAGAGATGAATAACATTAAAGTCTCGCTTAGAAACAAACCATTTGGCAGATGACTCCAATTCAGCATGCTTCATGCTTAAAGTAACATTTTACCCGATCCTAATATAATTTATTACTCATCTAATCTACAGCAGCAGAAATCCCACTAATGTTACTTTATATAATTTGAATTATACGTTTAACTAAAACATTTACTACTATTAAATACAAAATGCATTTTTCTGTAGTAAGTAAAGATCTTTGTGTTGTTAGTATTTAGTTTTATTATTTTCCCAATAATCACAAGTCAAAATTATTTGACGGCACGTGTGTACCTCATTTAGCATTTCTTTAGAAAAAATGGCACGTTGATCCATAAAGATTTGCCACCCCTTCTATAGAAGCTTTTAAATGTTCCTGTTAGTGTGGGGTTTTTTGTGACTGCTTTATTAAAATGAACTGAAATACCTGTTTTTCTTTAACAAAAATTACTCTGACTTTTTATCATAAGAAGCAGCTCAAATACCTAAACTTCATTCCCTTTCTGGCAAAACTTAACATAAAAATTAATTTTTTAAAAAATTTTATTTTGCCTTTCATCTACATAAAAAAGCCTCTTCTCTGCATTGGTAGTTTTTGAAATTCTGAAAAAAAAAAAATTTTTTTTATTCACCCTATTTACTATAGTGTAGCTAAATTTCCGCACAAGGACGGAAATATATTTTCCAAAAAAAATCATTTTTAATCTTTTTTTCATTTGTAGCAATATCCGTTAGATCACCGTTAAGTAGAACTAGTTTAAAATAACAAGAAATTTCAGCGTACTAGTAGATGAGTAATTTACGGCGAAGACTATCACCAAAGATTTTAAATAGAAAGGTCAAGTTCAAACTAAAGTACCCAATACTCGTAAATATTATGAAATAAAAGAATAAAATCGAACTTCCTCATTGTTCCAGCCATTATTCTATGACGTGCTCCCATTCATGTTCTGGTTTTATCGCCGTAGTTTTATTTTCTAATGAACACACACAAGGTTACTTTTCAATGGGAGAAAAAGATGACGATTTCGGGAAATGAATACGGTTTTTCCTGTAATTGTATACTGGACTAGACATAAAAAGAAGCTAAAAATAAATTAAAAACCATAAAATAAGAAGAGTACTATATTATTCTTAAATAAGGAATGAATAATTGTGTTTACAGCGCCATGCTGACCTGATACATTTCATAAAAAAACAATAATAAATGCGTAATAATAAAACAGAAATGAAATTTTATGATTATAAGAATTACAATTGACTTATAAAATTACCAATTATATTTTATTAAGAAAATAAAAATTTGGACATCCTATTGGATTAAGCATCGGATTTGATAATCGGAAATGTAACAGAAAACCCTAGTATTAGGTAATGGAATTTTTAAATATTCATATTCGAAATAATACCTTTTCCGGGAAAGAACACATCAAGAAATTGGGTTTTCTCCTCGGTAATTAAATTTCTTTGTTCCTTTATGCGTGTAACATGAAACTTCAATCATATTATGTAATTATATCTAACCACACACACAAAACGGTAATATATATAATATATATATCATTACAGCAATGTTTCATTTTTTTAAAAAAAAAAAAAGGTTATTTGATTATAAAATCTGAAAATGTAAAAATTAAACTTAAATACTCTTTCTGAAATATGCATATGCAGTGTCTGTAAGATGAGTAGATTGCGATTATGTTTTCTGCGAAGTACTTGCTACACATGTTGAAAAATTACCATTAACTATACATTTGTTACATCAAAATATAAATGATAAATTTCAAACCTTTAAAATATACCACCTAATACTTTTTTAATTTTTTCAACAAGAAAAGGATGAAGAAACAAGCATTCGAGTGGATAGAAATTTAATTCAATACTGAGAAACACGCCGCGTACATTGTTTCCCCTGCATCAATACTCTAATTGAGGGGAAAATGAGATTTGTGAGCGTTTAATAATATTCCTTATATTTCAATTAAAGTAATTTTCCATTCTTTATCAGTGCTGAAACAATTCGTGAACTATGAATGAAACGCATATCAATGAATGACACCGAAACATTTTATAAAATATTTTTATAAACTGGTATTTATGAATTATTTTATTTTCAATTAAATTCATCTAATTATTTTGATGTAGTAAAATTATCCCGCGTGATAACGTAATAAATGTAATTTATTTTTCAGGAATTATATTTTTCTTAATTTTTTTTAAGTACATTAAAGATGAATTTTAAAATTAAGTGATGTACTTTATACACAATATATTGAGTTATTGATAAAAATACAAATAAAAGAAATCATTAAAATTCCACGCTTCTTACTGTTTTTAAATATAAAAAAGTAAGGTTTGAGGTTTCTATTTTATTTCGAATAAGTTGAAAATTTTTAAATCTGCCACAGAGCTCAGAAAAATCCCTTTAAAAAGACACTATTAAGCAATTATTTCGAAAAATCAATTTGATAAAACTTACATAACGTGAATGAAAATGATGAATTGCTGGATACAGTTTTGCTTACAAGAACGATAGAACGATGATATTATCTGATGCACAAACACAGACATAGTTAAACTACGATCTCATCTAAAACTGAATGTTCCATTTTATGAAATTTGTACCCAGATATTATATTGATGTAAAAGCACATTTCTCACCAACCCATTTTTGTTTACAATCAATTGAATTATTTTTATCTGCTAAATTTATTATTTAACCTTGGCTAAGACCATTTTATGTCCACTTGATACATACATAGCTTATCAATGCTTTTATTTACAATAACTCAAACTCAGTGGCGCAACAGCTCATGAGGGACAGGGCCTAATGTGCCCATCCCAGCATACGTGACCATTGGGCGCTGAGGTGCATGAGCAGATGTCTTTATTTACAATAGTTGAGAAATTAAAAGTCCAATATTTCTCATTTGAAATTGAAGTATGATCATTAAGAAAAAATAAATGGCAATAAAATTAATTTGAGACATTAAATTAAGCGAATTTTAAAATTTTATATGATTCCAGTATTTTATGCATAAAAAAATGAATTGCGATTGGTAGCATAATTTTTTAATGCTACTTTTTAACGAAAGCAGATTCCGATGCATATTAGCAAAATAAATATTTTCAGAAAATGTTTATTTAAAAACTTTCAGTAATTTCAGCAGAACTCTTACTATGTACAAAATTTACAAAAGAAAAATCTTCCAGTTGAAACATATTTCAAACAAAAAGTTAATTTTAGTCTATAAAAGATTTTTAAAAAAAATAACTCATGTCCACAAATCTTACCCTTACTAGGAAAAAAACGAGTTATTAAAATACGATTATGTGACTTTGCAGTGACATGTTTCTAAGTATTTTAAATGTACACCTAAACTTTAGTTTTGAAAAGTGGGAAAATGTAATATGTACAAATGCATATATGAAATTTTTTTAATGCATAATTTTAAAAATATCACCTTCTCTGATTTTATACATATAAGCATGAATATATAAATATTAATCACATATTTATTTTTAAAAAACATACTGCATTCCGTTTTTCCTATTCTCTACTTAAAAAGAATGAACTAAGTAAATACATGTTCCTTCCAAAATTATTTTTAATACGCTTAATTGAATATTACAGTTGAACGTCTTTAAATTTATGTCCTTACGTTTAGATGAAGATGTTTACTTACGCAGTAGATCTACTACTCAATTTTATACGAAAAAGCATTTTCAAATTTATGACAATACACTTAGTTATACAGTACAGAGCAATCAGAATCTTATTCCCATCCTTTAGATCAGCGATATTCAACCTGCGGGCCGCATGTGGCCCATTGGGCCTTTATAAGTCATGACCCATTCCTTTGAGAAATTGATTTACTTAAGAACAATGTATTAAAAATTTGTCGAAGATGACAGTTTTGTAGCGAAAAACAAACATGGACCAGTAATTATTTGATTTGTTGCGAAAGTGTTGTATTTAAAAAAATACCAATGAAAACGAATCATTCAATGACACTTTTCTTCGAAGATCTCTTACAAGAGGCGACAAATAGGCTTTCTTGAATATTCTTTGCAAAAGCAACAAAGTGTTTTGTCAGTAGTAATGTCACGATGATAACAAAGGTATCTTATGAAATTTGTTGTGCTATTGGTAATCATATGAAACCGTTGAATGAGTTGCAGAAATTATGGAGTGTTTCTTTTATGCTTCCAAATTAGTGTTTGATAAATTCAGTGAAAATTTTTTAAAAATATATATAATAACTAAAAAAAGTTTTAATATTTTGATTAATTTTCCACATTTTAAATTTCCTATGTTATCTTAATTTTAAGATATTTATCCCCCCTCTCCCCCTACAATCTTCATGCTGCGGCCCGCGTGAGCTAGCTATCATAAGTATGCGGCCTGACAGAAAAAAAAGGTTGAGTACCCCTACCTTAGATTTCTGGCAAGTGAACAAAGAGATATATTAAACTATTTATCCAGGAACGTTTTAAGGCATGGGCCAACTAGGCCCGGGCCCACAGCCTCGACCGAGAATTTTGAACAAAATGCCAACTGGCAACAGTGGCAAGACTGCTTTATTATATCCGTCGTCCTGTCGAGGCCCAGGCCTACCACAACAAACCATCATTTAAGCGAACTGCTGTAACCCGTCGAGTAGGTTAGTGAGATTGTGAGACACGCACATTTATTTGTCACGAATTGCTATTTGTACAAACATTTGACGGAGTGCTCTAAATGATCCACTTAAAAAGAGCAGCAGGTGGGGTCCACTTTTGCATATGGGCCCAGGGCCCCAAGAAATCTTAAAGCGTCACTGTATACATCAGCAATGGCGAACCAATTGGCACGCATGCCATTGATGGCAAGCGACGCAATATTTCGGGAACGGCACCGATCAATACTGTTTGCATTTTAATTTAAAATAACAGAGTTCAATATGAAGAATTGCGAACAAACACGAGTGATCGGTCGCAGATTTCAGCAATTTCTTAGTTCAAAGAATTATCGGAAACGCTCAAGATTTTATGTACCCTGATGTGACTTCATTTAATAAACCGAATTTGTTCCAATTCGATTAGCTGTAAACTGAAAAATTTGAAATGCAACTGATTGATTTTCAGCCTACTTTGATAAGGATTCAAAAATTTGTTGAAAAAAGGAGAAAGATAGAATTGATTACAACATAAAGATTAACTAGCAATATAAGTAAAAATGATAGAAATGAAATTTTGGAAATATGGAATTCGATTCCAAATACATTTACACTTAGAAACCGTTTGGCAAATGACTCCAATTCATCTTTCATTCCACTAAAAGTAATATCTTACAATCCTAATACAAGTTATTTGTCATCTCATCTGCAACAACATAATTCACACTAATATTACTTAAATTTGAACTACACCTATAAATGAAACATTTACTAAAATAAGTGCAAAATGTATTTTTTCGATGTAAATAAAAAGTTTTTAGTTGTTAGTATTTAGTTTCGTTATTTTCTCAATAATCACAAGTCAAAAGTTTTCGAAAGCACGTCAAAACCTCATTAAACATTTCTTAAGGAAAAAATGCCACGTTGATTCGCCATCTCTCTGGTATACATCCATATCCACCAAATTCCACATTCGAATTAGAGAATGTTGACAGCATTGTGTTTGAAGATTTAGGAATCATTTAGCTTTGGCGTTTTATGAATCTAATTTACATTATTAATTTTTTATTTAAATAAAGGACTGCATTAAGTAAAGGACTTGTTACACGTTTAATTATTTATTTATTTATCACAAGTAGAGAAAATGTTGAATGCAATGCGAAATCAAAACTTGGTGTTAATTTTCTCACAAAAAATTAAAATAATGCAGCGCAGTATTAAACACCAGTTACATGGCATTGAAGTTTTTTGCAATATATCGATAAAAAAAAAATTTTTTTATTCAAAGTTTACACATTTAAAAAAAAAAGATACGTCCTTTTAAATAAACATTCAATTAGTAATTTATTTACCACATACAACTGCTCATTCATGTACATGTTTGATGAAATACAGAAGGGTAATTGGAACTTAATTATGGTAAACACTTAATTCCCTCTGAAATGATACAGCTGCACTACCAACCATTCCGCTAGAAATCTAAGACAGTTCAAGGCCGTGAGAATTACACACAAATTTAACTCAATATCATGTATCAAAAAGACAACGCTGTCTGAAAAAAGTTGAGTCATGATTATCTACAGCGAAAAGCTGTATTAACTTATAATAGACATAAAATTAAAAATATGTTATTTGAAGTTTGCATTGAAAAAGAAATTTGAAACTTAAAAACATTTAATCGAGAGATTATAAAAAAGCTTAATAGGTCACGAAGAGAGTTTTTAAATTCTAAAGTTTATTTCGAATTAAGAAAAAAATATGTTTTCTATACATAATTGCTCATTAGTTTTTTTTTTTTTCTCTCCTCTCAGATGATAAAAATATTTTAACGCAGACGATAAAAATCATGATAAAGATTCATTACAATTGTCCTGAGTCGTAGTAAGCGTAAGATAAATAAAATTACTTTCAAGAAAATAAATTAATGCATTTATTTACTATCAAGAATTATTTTGCTAGTAATAAAAAAAACTAATTATCATTTTAGTCTGCAATAAAATTTTTTCCGATTACTCACTCTTATCAAGATCCGGTATTTAAGAAATAAGGTTATTTTTCGATTGGTAGAGAGATGATAAAATTTTATTGAAGTTTCTAACAAACTTTTTTGAAGTAGGTTAATTTTAATCTTGTTCAAATTAATATTTTACGACGAAATTGTCCATTAAAAGTGTGAAAATTTGATATTTTACGGTTGCGGATGTATTTTTTTAAAAAAAGGTGGAAATTTTCGAATTGGTCGTAAAAGTAAATGATCGTTTATCATCAAATTCTCTAGAAAAATCCATTAGCAAATGAAATGCAGGATATTTCGGTGAACTTTCAGCATTTGTTGATTGTTCGTTTATTCCCCTTTTAGGAAATCATAAAATTCTTTTAATGTGATACATATTGGAATTTCAAAAATTTTACTTCAAATTGCACTAATTATTATGTTTTTAATATTTTTCAAAAAATTATCATCAACCCTGAACGGATATTTCATTGCTCAGCAGTGAATTTAAAAACCTTTTTTCAAACTCTCTTAACTATCTTATCCTTACAAATACGTAAAATTTGTTATTTTAAAAAAACTTTTGTAATATTTTATACGTAATAATAATCAGAAATAATATAATGTAACAACGTTAGTTTATTCGAATTGTTGTATAACGTGTTACTAAGCAACAGAAAAAAAACTTATTTCTTTGCAAAACATTCTCTTTTTCCCCACGCATTTCCGTTTTAGAAGGAATTTCCAACATAATATGTGTTTTAACTTTGTTGTTTAAGAAAAAAAATTTTGTAAAGAAATCTGATGTAAAACAGAAAGAATAAATATAAAAAATGTCAAAATTTGTACCTGAAAAATTTTAAACCTCAAGCTGTATTTTACAAAATAGCAGTCAGATGAAAATCGGTTTGTGTGAAAAATTTCATTACGTTATTACTTTTAATAAATAATAATCTGGCTTATTGGAAGAATAGAGATAGGTTAGAGATAGGTAGCATTTATATACATTTCAAGAATTTTTTGCTTTAACCTTCTTTAAGAAAAGAAAACCTCAATTGATTCAAGCAGTGGGTTATATATTTCATTAAATTATCCTGAAAATAATCTGAAGCTTTAAATTATCCTCATCCCTCCTTGAAAAATCCAAGCAAAACAAATATTCTTTCAGGTATCCTTGATTGATTTATTTAACTTCATCCTATTCAGAACTACTCATTGATTTATTACTATAGAACCTCGTGATTTGAAGCTATCTGATAATTAGGATGACATTTGAAATGTCATTTAATTTTCAAAAATTTCTACGTGATCACAACATGGAATTTAAAGGAATTTTATACTCAATAGTATCCCATTATTCCACACGACGATTTTAAGTAGAATTAAGTCTCGAATACACACACAACTCTTGTGTGTGTGTGTGTGTGAGAGTTATATAGCTCACAGTTCTCCATATCTAAATTTCACATGTCCCTAAATATTGTTTCTGGGCCATCGTAAATAGTCAATGGCAGAGCCAACTTATCCATTGGGCACCCAGGGCTTGGAAGGGCCCGGATAAGCTGGACTTAAGCAGATTTTCTGGTTATAAATTTCGATCATTCAGTGCCAAGGGAACCCGTAGATCTTTTGCACCCAGGGCCCGAAATGAGCTTAAACCGGCACTAATCAATTGTATTGTTCTAGAACAGGGGTGGTCAACTATTTTGGCTCGAGGGCCACTTTGCGGAAGCGGAGAATACCGGAGGGTCGTACCTTTTTAAAATAATCGGATTCATTAATTAACTTAGTATCACAGGGAAGGTACATACATTGTACCTTAAAAATCAACAAATGTAAGTTAAATAAAAAATAGGAGCAGTTTTATTCAATTTATTTAATGTGCTAATTTCATATAATTTTTACCTGCAAACCCATTTAATTTTAAACCCATTTTTATGAAACACATTAAACTGAGATAAATGTACCCCATCCCAATTTTCGAGGGGTTTTTTTCTGTTAAATGAAGAGTGAGATTGCTTATTGAAATTCTCACCACAGCCTGCATGTTAATGACAGCCAACTTGCAATTATATTTACTCTTGCTAATCATCATGCAAAAAAAACATTTTGCTCACAAATATATGTTGACCAAATATAGAGAATAGTTTCTATCGATTTGGTTTTCTGACTGTCTTAGCGGACAGCAAAAAACTCTTTGCGGGCCGCTAGTTGCAAATCCCGGTTGCCAGAAGAATTTAAACAATTTTTAAAACAACTCATAAAAACTTAATTCTGCGTCAACCATTTTTGTTGTTATAAATACTCCTGATTAAACCTAAGTTGAAAATAACATTACCACAAGTTTAATTCAATCAACATTGTTTATTTTCAAGTTCCACCGTACAATTTTAGTACGAACAAAGATCCTATAGCACCACAACGAATCCATCACAGCCTCCAAAACAAGACGAATCTTCCGCGTGTGCTGAGAACAGTGTCCTCACTGTTTTCTACCTTTTTCTAATACTAGCTCCGAGGTCGGCACTGGTGGTACACATCTAACAAGGAAGGAACTGAAAATCCACCTACTCGACAAACCCTCAGAAGTTCAAGGGGTGCTTCCCACGTGCTTTTCCCGCTGTCATTTCACAGGGAATGTCTTGGAAACAAAAAGGCTCTTCTCTGGAAGAAGTTGGCCGGGCACCAGAGACCTTCGTCGGATATCTAAATTTATTTTGGCCACTGTCAGCAAGGTCTGGAGGAATAATACAACAATCGTGAACCTAACCAGCCGAGGTGGAATGGAACCAGATACCTAGTGTACGCGTTTATTATACCTCATCGTCAGGTTTGTTTCTCCCCGATCTTTTTTCCCTCTCTAATCATCACTTTGACTCTTTCCATTTACTGTGTTTTGTCTAGTAACCTACTTAGCAGGAGAAAAAGCTAGAAAACAATACAGAACTTATTTTGAATCAAAAATTAATGTTTTAAAATGATTATAATATTATTTATAGTACATTTTTTATTGAGAATTTGAGCCTCAAATAGATATCAAAGTACATAATTATTACACTTACTTATTATTTACATACATGTACTTACGATTGACGAAATTAGTGAGGATGTGTTCAACACAACGTACAAACACACATGTGTATATAATATCCAAACATCAAAATTACCGTAAAATCCGGTGTATAACGCGCACTTATACTTTCAAGCTTCAATTTTTAATTTTTAGGTATATTCGCCGTATAACGCGCATCTGCTTTTTTACGAAGAAGCATGAAATGCCGTTTTGAAATTTTATGTTCTGAAGTCATTTATTCGAGGTATTATACCAAACTTTAGGGAAAAAAATGAAACTTCTAGAAATACAGCCCTTTAACTCTATAAGAAATGTTGTTTATTTTAAATAAACAGTATTTTGATACATGTAAAAATCTAATTTTTTTAAAAAAAATGTTTATCTTTTTTTAAAGTTCTTATTTTTATACCCGGCATCTAACGCACCCCCTTGAATTTTGATCCTATTTTTTGTGTTAAATGTGCGCGTTATACGCAGGATTTTACGGTGGGTTTTGAATAACTATATTGAAATTATTTAATGTAATTTTTTTTTAAAGTCGAAAAAAAACATGATTCTTAAAAAGAAGAAAGAGTATATGGTATGTATATTACTTATCGAGATATCAACGAAGGAATACATAAAAGATTGACTGTTACACTCCTAGTCCAATATCTATTTGATAATTGTTAATATAAGTGACATTTATAATATTCAAATATCGTTTCAAAAATGTATGCAATTTTTATTGTGGAAATAAAATTTCATAAAATCGAAAAAATAATACAGCTAGAGATCAAAATACTTTTTTATTAAAAAGTAACGAAATTAATTTTTTCCAATATTTGAAGACATCCAATTTAAAAATTTATACCCATACTTTCACAAGATATAATTACGTAGCGTATATCGTAAGATCCGGAGTATAACATCACCCCCTTTTTAACAAAAAAAACTTGAAATGTTTGTGCGCAATGCGCCCTTACGTTTTTAAAAAAAAGTCATTTATATATGAGGTATTATCTCAGGCTTTTGAAAAATAGTTTACATCTAGAACTGCAACCTTTTAAGTTCATAAGGTACGTCATTTCTTTTAAACAAACAGTATTTCGATAGACGTGAAAGTCTAATTTGTTTTATGCTCTCATCTCTTTTTTATTATTATTATTTTTAAAACTATCATTTTTGTTCCCGGCATATAATACGGGGCCCGTAATTTTCGATCTTATTTTTTGTGTTAAAAGTGCACGTTATACGCTGGATTGTGTGATATCTTGAGCAATATTCTAAGTCAAAAACATTTCATTATCTTTTTGAAGTTTGAGAGACAATCGCGAATATATACATGCCATTATTTTAATTTGCGCAAAATGGGTGTATTTTATTTTGTCCACTAAAAATATGGGTGTCAAGAAGAAATACAGAAAATACATATATATTCTAACTTAATTCAAAGAAAATCATTTCTCCCATATTTAGGGATTTTTAAAGATTCCCTGCGGCGAAATTCTAAAATGTCATTTTATAAATGTTACATCGTAGAGAAAAATTGAGAATAAAAATATTACGATAAACTCAATACTGTAGTAAATATTATTCATCACACACACTTAGCGTAATCATGCAATTTTGACATTCGTTCGAAAAGTTGGGAATCATTAAATCAACAAGGTGGGACACACTTCCTGTCGGATTAGTAATTTATCTATCAGAAATGGAATTTTTTATACCTTAACTCATTGAATATCGGGTGTCAAATCTGATGTCCAAAATTCAATGGAATCTGTCCCACCAGAATTTCATTCCATATTACAACGAAAATCAACGAATCAGAACGCTATTCAAAGTATACTAAAAATAAGATTTTTCATCGGAATAAAGGATATCGGGCAGTGGTCTTTTTATTGAAGGGAAATTCTGGAGACTGTCTGGAATTTATTTATTTATTTTAAGGTCGTAATAGTTTTGATAGTTATGCAGGACAAATTTAAAAGAATTTCTATTTGATATTTATAATGCATCTTTCAAATATAAATAAAATATGAATTCAAAACTGTCTATGACATAATAAATAAAATATTGTCATTTTTGCGTGAGAGAAAAAAATGTTTATTTGCTTTTATTACTCGAACTACACAAGTAACCAAATATAAGTTAGAGTAATGCAAATATTATAGAATAAAAAAAATTCCAGCTGTGTCATCCACTAGTTTAAATTCGAACAAAGAATTTGAATTCTGCACAATTTTTGTGATTATTCCTTTCAAACTCTTTATTTTTAGTTGATTATGATAAAACTAGCTGTTACCCAGCCGCAATGCAAAATATTTCATGACATTGTATTAATATATATATATTGTTTATACTATATGTAAATTATTTATATCTGTGTCCTGGCATCAGCGTTCGATAGTACTGAAAAACATTCTTATAACCCTCCCCTCTTGATTAAAAAGGACGGAACTCGAATTTCTAAAATTGAAATAGAATGATCTTTTATGCTCCCCCCGTAACCCCCTCTCCTAAAATGGACTTTCAGAAAAATCCATTCTTTGTGGATCTCTGATCAACAAAATAAACATGCTGCCAAATTCCAAAAGTCTAAGTCTAATAGTTCACAAACGGAACATTTTTTGTCAATATGACCCGTAATCTCCCTTGAGAGTCAATTTACGAAATGCCCGTTCTTGGCGGATTTCAACTCAACAAAAGAAATATGCGTACTAAATTTCATTACTGTAGGTTTAGTAATTCGAAAACGGGATTTTTTTTTATCTATACACCCAAATAAATAACTGCAACCACGCTATAGGAGTCGATTTCCGTATAATCCGTTTTTAGCTGATCTGTTTAACAGCAAAATAATGGCCGCGGTAGCCGAGTGGTCAAGGTATCGGATCGTGGCTTGCCTTGTCACGAGTTCGAGCCCAGTACCACTAAAGACCCGCCGTGTAGAGCAGCGATGCACGTTAAATATGTCGAGAGCTGAAACGTCCTCCAGTTGGTGTGGTGTGGTGGTTAGGAGAGGGGGTGCCAGCTCAGGTGTCGTCCACGTCACTTGACCATGATTCAAAATTACGTGGTCCGTCACCAAAAGCCCTCGTGTAGCTGAACAGTGCGACGTTAATATTCAATCAATCAACCAATCAATCAACAAAATTAAAAAAACTTACCAAATTTCAAGTATGTGGTCTAACAGTTCAAAAACAGGAATTTTTACCAAAAACGCTCCCGAAAGCTCTTGCAATTTCCATTTCAAAAAACTTCGTTTATGGTTAAAAAATTCTTCTATTTATAAAAAAGAAGCATATTTACCAAATTTCAAGTCTGTACGTTTAATAGTTCGAAATTAGGAGTTTTATCTAAGTCCCTTTTCTTGTAAGATTGTACATATTTTTATGGATAGATTTAATATAAAAATTGAGAGATTTTAAACTATAAAAATATTTCATAGTGGTTTATATAGTTTAGAATAAAATTAAGCACTTCCCAAATCTGAGAAAAATATTACCCTTGGACTTTTATGATGACATGTTATTGGTGGAATATCATTTTTTAAAAATATTTATAAGCATCTTAAACATATTAATATCTTATAAAATATCTGTTCAATATATCATATTTTTAAAAATATTTTTTAGTAAATTTAGTAAAATAATATTTAAACAATCAATTATCTTAACAAACTAAAGTAAATCATAAAAAAAGAATAAATAGTGCCTAAATCATACAAAGTAAGATAATGTGATTTTTAAATACCTAAATCACTATATTAAAAAAGTTACGTAGAGACAACTACGTATAACCATAGAAACTTCTCGTTCTTTCCTAATGTTCGATTGCAAATTCAACAGCTTCTGAACTCTGTCATTTCTTTCTCTCCCGTTCATAAATTAAAACTCAGATTCAACATTACACACATAGAAATACCAATGGGGAAATAAACATTCCTAAGCTATTATTTGTGTGAGCGACTTCCAGTTTTACATTAGACGATTTTACGCATTCCACGATTTTCATGATATAGAAGTAAATAATCTTCGGATGAATTATTCATTAGATTAAACAGAGGTACTGTTTCGCACTGAATGAATACAATCATAGCAATGGAAAGATTTTTTTTTAACAAAATAATCTGCGTACGCGTACCATAATCCAATGCTGTAATTCTTTTAACAATAATTACTGAACCAGAGAAATTAGAATGGCTATGATTTATGAATTCAATTAGTATAAAGCAAAAGATTTAAGAAAAGAAGGATTTGTTTTGCTTTAAAAAATTTGATTAAGAGATTCTTTCTTTTGCTGTTTTGATAGAATCTTTTTTTTCCTATCGTTAAAAGTGAGGCCCAGTATATTATGTTATTCAATTAATATAAAGCAAACGATTTAAGAAAAGAAGGGTTTATTTTTCTTTAAAAAATTTGACAAAAATTCTTTCCTCTTTTACTGTTTTTGGTAGATTCTTTTTTTCCTATCGTTAAAAATGAGGCCCAGTATATTATATTATTGAATTAAAAAAAGCAAACGATTCAGGAAAAGAAGGATTTATTTTGCTTTAAAAAATTTGACAAAAATTCTTTCTTTTTTTTACTATTTTGGTAGATTCTTTTTTCCTACCATTAAAAATGAGGTCCAGAATATTATATTATTCAATTAATATAAAGCAAACGATTTAAGAAAAGGATTTATTTTGCTTTAAAATTTTGATAGATTCTTTTTTCTTTTACTGCTTTGGTAGATTCTTTATTTCCTATCGTTAAAAATGAAGCCCAGTAACACCTCGAATTGTGCTATTCCGACTTGTGCGATTTTCAAATCTCTTCGATTCATCTTTTGCTTTAGCGCAACACAACTCGATTACTCACTCCCCGCTTCCTGTATGGCTAACGTACATGTTCGATTGTATCACGTGGAATCGATGCTTCGCCATAATAATGTATTTAATTATATTATTAATAATATACCGTATTTACTCGAATCGAAGTCGCACCCCAAATTCTCAACAAGTCTTTGTGGAAAATGAAAAATAGTGTAAAATAGTTTAGAACCTGTAACTGCCCCAACCGACGCATTTTTTAATTCGTTTCTAAGCCGCATCTGATTTTCGGTACCTTTAACATTGGGAAAAAAGTGCGGCCTAGATTCGAGTAAATACGGTAATTAATTTATTTAGGATAGTAATGACGTTCAAGAACTGCTGGATTTCACAATCAGTAGCTGGCAATTGAAAAGCTCATAGAAATGCATGAGCAAGAGCTAGACATTGAAGAACTTGAGTCTTAAGACCCAGTTCAATCAGAAGATCGAATGATGTTTTGGAATTTGATAGAACGCCTCAGCTTAATTTTTGAACAAAAGAAAGAATTAAAAAAATTATTAGCATGCTACTAGGAAATTTTGTTGGAGAATAAAAATCTTTGAGCCGGCAGAGAGAGAGAGAGACTACTTTGTTAGGTTTTATGAAATCTTCTGCATCAAAATAACTTCGGCTTGCGGTTTTGTATTTCTGTTATATCTAAGATTTTATTAAGCATTTTTTTTCAAAATTATTATTTTCTTTTCCCTCCTGCCTCAAATAAACCTACTTTATTCATATTTATATGCGAAATAATACTTCAACTTACTCAGTCCCAACTATCACGTAAGTTTGGACAATTACTGTATTTTTAAATTTGGTGTCATTGTTTTTAATCGAAATCTAAAGAGTAACAATTTTACAAAAATATTTTTTTTTCGTTTTTTCTTATTATTGTTTAATCATTTACAATATTATATGAACTTAATCGGATATATTAGTAAAACAATATGTATTATGTATAGATTTTCTCAATGCAGTTGCGCAGACAGGAATTTTTCAACGAGGGAGGGAGGGTCGAAAGTCTCCCATTCTCGTAACATACCCCAATACGCCGCCATATTCCTTTAATTTTATCGATTATCAGAAACAAAAAATAAATTATTCAATAAATAGTTATAATTAATTAATAAAATAAAATATTAATAACGAATATTTAATTAAATTACGAGTTATTATTAATGATCTTATGTACTATATTCATAAGATAATAATCAATCGAAAGAGATCAAGAGCGATGGAGGAGGACGGTCCTGACTCCTGGACCCCCCACCCATCCCGCTTCTTGCGTACGCCACTATCTTAATGGCATATTCTTATCTGAAAACCTTTAGCGGAAGTCATTCTAAGATATAATAAAAATTTTAACAAACACTAAATATGTTTTCCGCAAATAATAAATCTAATTTCAAACAAAAATCAGTCATAATTTCCTAGAATCTCTGCAGATATATATCAGATTCAATTTTTATATGAATTCTTGAACGAAATATTCGAATATATAGAACATCATATACTACAAAATCCGGCGCACTTATAATAACGCGCACCTACAGTGGTGCACACAAGGGGGGAGGGGTCCTGGGGGTCCGGACCCCCGCCCCCCAAAGCCCTTGATTTTTTTTCCGATTGATCATAATTCTAAGTATATAGTACGTAAAATTTAATTAATTACTTGTTATTAATGATTAATTTTACAAATTAATGCTAATTATTTATTAAAAAATTAGTTTTTTACTGTGTTTTGTTCCCGAAAATCGACAAAATCAAAAAGAGCATGATACAAGAATGGTGAACTTTCGACCCCGGACCCCCTCTTGAAAAATTCCTGTGTGCGCTACTGCGCACCTATAATTTAAAGCTGCAGTTTTTAATCTTTAGGTATATTCGTCGTATGACGGGTACCCACCTTTTTTATGAGGAAACCTGAAATGTACGTGTGCAATACTCTTTATGTTTTGAAATCATTTATTCGAGGTATTAACCCGAGCTTTAGAAAAAAAATAGCATACCTTTAGAACTACAACCCTTTAAATTCATAAGAAATATCATTTTCTTTTACATGAACAGTATTTCGATGCATGTAAAAGTCTAATTTTTTTAATACTCATCTCTCTTTGTTATTTTTACAGCTCTCATTTTCATACCCGGTGTATAACGCGCACCTATAAATTTCAATCTTATTTTTTGTGTTAAAAGTGTGTGTTATACGCCTGATTTCACGGTATATATAATTAATTTAAAACATTCCTTAACATTATCAATAAAAAATGTAAATCTATTTTTTTCCTCCAGAATAAAAGACAGTTAATAAAATACTTACAAGAAAACAGTAAAAATTTCAGCAAAAAAAAAAAATTAAAATAACAAAAACAGTACTAATAAAAACCTAAGCAAATAATAAGCATCAGAGTTATATGCATTCCAAACCAATCCATTACAATTAAAAAAAATATGAGATAATTATTGTAAGAAATTATAACGTACTCCTGAAAAAATGTAATACTATCAAGCAAATCCAAAAAAATATATAATTTAATTTAAATAATAAATACATAGTTTTATGCTCTTGTCTGAAACAATAACATAAAAAAAAACACCTTAAGATTGTTGTCGCCATATGTACGAGAGCGTGAACTTAACGCGGAGCACATTTTCGGACAGTAAAAATATCTCAATTTTTATTAAAATTTGTGACGTTGTAATGCATGTATTTGTTTATAATATAGTGCTTTTAAAATTTCAAAATATTTATTAAATACTTAGTTTTCCATTTTAACATGTAAAGGGATAACTCATTTAACATTACGGTATAGGAGAAAAATGTGTCAACTTGGAAGAAAATGAGTAATATCATAAAATAATTGATTCTCTATAGGATAGCGAAGCCAGAATATAATATTAACGTTTGGGTACTTTTATACCTTAAAAAATATTCCCAATGTGGGTCCTATTTAACATTAGTCGAAGACAGCCTTAAACTAAAAAGAACAAAATATATTCATAATTCATTTCCTTCTGTATAACCTTCTTAACTCTTTTATAACTATTTTTCAGTAGAAATGCGAAAATAATACGAAGGAAAACTTACGACGCCCTAAGGTCGAAGAAAGTCTAAGCAAAGCGATGATTTCATCGCGAGTATTTATTTTTCCGCTTTAATTTTTGCGAGAAGGTAGTCATTTGCAAACGTTTTTCGAAGAGGTACAACGACAAGTACAGGTTTTACAACATCTAATCCTTTCCCTGATTGCAAAATCCTAAGCACGTTATGCTCTAATTCTCGATGCCGTGTGATTCTCCAAAGACAGATTTAAAAAAAATAAATAAATTATATGCTCCATGAAACATTTGGAGTTATTTACTCACTCAACAAACATTTAAGGTTGTTTCTAAATAGGAAGAGTGTTAGTTATAATTTTTGTTGAAAATTTGTTTTGGAACTTTCAGAATTATAAAATGCTGCAGAAAACATTTATTTTCATTTTAAATCAGAATTTAATTCGAAAATAAAGCATATACAGAATATTAATGTCTATAGATATTAGTATTCTATATCTATAGACAATAGAATATTAATGTCTATCTAATTATCAAGAATCGAAACAGTTGCTATTATTTTGTTTAGTAAGAAAGTTGAGGAAAATTCGAATGAAGAACAATTTTAATAATAATAAAAGTATAATAATTTTATAAGCTGTCTCGATAATTTTATTAGAATGCATAAATTACAATGTGCTACATCTTTAAATACGAGAATTTATCAATATCAAATATTAATAAAAAATTATTTTCATAAATGCAAATTGAAATATAAAAAACAGAAGGGAAATCATTTTAATTATTCGTATAAAGAAGAAAATCACAGACACTCAATACATATTTTTTTATCTCATCAGTGTGCTTTTCATATGAAATAAACACTTATATAAAAAAAATATTATTTTTATTTAAAAATTTCCTAAGCAAAAAATTTTTATTTCAAATATAATTTTTTTAAAAAAAATATTAGTAAATTTCTATTTTTAATATTATTTGTGATTATATAGAATATTTTGATGAATAAAATAGTATTTATACGGATTGAAGCAGAACTTGAAAAAGATATATAATCGAAATGTATATTTGTTTGAAATAATATTTCCTTATTAAATTTCAATTAATTTTTTCACAATTTTTAGTTATTTATTTTTATGATTCAACTTAGTAGGTCAGTATTTTAAAAATATTTAAAAAGTAACATCTACCAATTTTTTAGCAAATACTAAATCTTAAATATGTATATAAAAAATTATGAAATTAAAACAATTTGCTAACTCTTCACTTATTTATTTATAACTTTGTATTAAATATTATTATTTTATTGAACGAGTGGTTAAGAAAGGAAACATAACAGCATTCGAAAGCTAAGGAAAATTGTTGTTTCCACCTTATTTTTTATCCATACGCATTGTATAAGTATCTGAGTACGAAGTTTCAAACACTTGTAGAGAAGGATTGTTTATTTGATTATGGGGCAATAAATATCGGATTGTATAACATAAAACCACGAAAATTTGACATTTTAAGTCATTTTAACACATTATTCAGCATATTAGAATGGAATTGGTTTTTTTCCTTAAAAAAGACAATAAATTTATTTACATATATTTTCGCATGGGGTTTTCCCCGTTGTGTGATATATAAAAGTATTCTATTTGTTCAGTAAATGTACGAGTATGTGTGAATTATGCCAAAATTCTCTTATAAATGGAATTTTTAAACTTTTCTACATTAGAAGTTGTCATAAAATCGTTCATTATTTATTTATGTATCACAGTTTTTTTCCTATTGAATTTTTTTACTATGCAATAAATAAAAAACATAACCTTAATATATGAAGAAAAGTAAGTATGGAAATAAAATACAAATTATTTAACACACAATTAAATCAAAAGCTTAATGTGAATAATGCTTTACTTATTTTTTTCTTCACTTGTGAAAATGCATGTGTTACGTTCTCAGTCATTGAAATGGAATATCATAGTAAATACGCAGTCGGTAGAAATTGCATTAAAATATATGATGACATTCAACCAAAATTAAAAATAACGTTCTTAAGATTATTTTGTAATTTAGTGAAATTTGAAGCATATATAATTTTTGTCCCAGGTCTATATAGTGTATCGCCAAGTATACACATATGTATATATAAAAAAAAGAAATCCGGGTTTCAAAAAATTTATATAAAGATCTAATATTCTTAAACATTAATTTTAATAAATTTTTTAGCTTGTCTTTTCTAATAAAATACCAGTAATATTAAAATCAAAAATACATACTTTCCCAAAAATTAACCTTATCAATTATTTAAAAAATATGTAAATGATGAAATTGTGATGGGCAACGATATATTCGATTAAGCTTTTGCCGATTAGCACTTCATTTTATTTTCAAGCTATATTTTTCATTGAAAAAAGAAATATCCATGCGCAAAAAGGAAACAATTTAAGCGCACACAATAAATAAACAATATTTTTTTCTAATTTAGTAAATTTTTAAAAGGAATTAAATGTAGCACAACAGTAGCAAAAAGAGTAAATCTTAAATCGTTTGGCATAGACAAATCCCTTTATTCGAACACCATGACTCACTACGCGGCTAATTTTTTACTTCCGTCAACAAACATCCTTAACGATTCAACTCAAAAAAGAAAATCTTGAAAATCAAACAGATCTATTATAGTTCCGCTCTTCATTTCACGCATACATAATGAATTAATACTAAGTTCTCAATTTCAAACATCACGACATCCAATATCGATTGCATTAAAAAAGTTTATACTGAAGTCTTCTAAACAGAAGAAAAACGAATCAGTAGGTGGAATTATATTAAAGCAAATCACATGATTTCCATAAGGCAAGTGATAATGGGTTTTAATTATTTCTATGACGTTTTTAAAGAATTATTTTTCTTGTTCGATTCCGAACACAAGAACAGCTGCAGCTTGGCTGGGAAATCAATTTCCCTTCGAATCGTGCAATTCGTGATACATGTTTTCGATTCTTTTTCACTCCTGTGGTCTGTGCATCGCTCACGTATTTTTGACAGATCGATGTGTATTTTCTTTTTCCAAATTTTTCCGTGAGTTCTTTGGAAATAGTGACGTGGAATAAGGTATCGAAGTGTGGCTCCGGCATTAAAGGAGCAAATAATTACAATGGTGGCAAAATATCCTGAACACTCATAGTTTTCTTTGTTTCCCTAACTTTTAGTTTGTAATCATCGCACTATCTTAACTACTGTTAATGATTAAAATAGGATTTTTTCAAGCTGATTTCAAATCTGTTAGTATAACTTATGTAAAGTAAATAGTTTTATCGTTATTTAAAAAAAAATCCTGAAAAGACAAGCACAGTCATTGTAGCAATAAGTGTGATTGTATATGCAACCAATGAAATACTCCATTATTCCAGAGTTGAAAACAGAATGAGTAGCATGTTTTAGTGCATCGAAAGCATTTCTGTGTTGCAATTTGAAGAGTGTGGGTGTATAATACTGGAATTATGAGTAAGTTTTCGTTTCTGCCTTATAATGAGACATAAGTTAATTCTTTTGGAGGAAGAATGACAATCAATGCGCCATATTGTTGCCAAATTAACTTATGGTCTTTCTACTGTCGTAAGAACGTTGAAGAGATATCCTGAAGCAGTGGCGTAACGTGCCCCCCGCAATCCCCGCATCGCGGGGGAACCCCGGGTTCTAAAGGGGCCCAAAGCCTGACTGACGCAAGTGCCTCCTACCCTTTGTAAAATTCAACGCGGGGGCCTAAAACCTGACTTTGCAGGGGGGCCCAAATGTTCTCCGTTACACCAATGTCCTGAAGCCAATTCTATTGCGAACAGAAAGCGATCTGGACGACCATAAAAAATGTTTAAAAAAAAACAGCTTTACGTGAATACAGGGTATTTCACAGGATTTCACTTTCAAACAGAAAGCGTAATTCATTGCAATGCGTTAGTTTTCTAATAAGAAAATGGTTGACGTTTATGAAATTATTAAAAATATCAAATAAGGACGTGACAAAGCATAATTGCTATTTTACAACACATGAAATTTAAGAATTTGAATTTGTCGACAAATTTTGTTATTATACTCTCTGTCAAATCTGTTTTTCATCCCAATAATCTAATAGTCTTCATTTTTCTATTTAACTTCTAGTACATAGTATGCTAGTCTGCGAATATAAATAAAAGATTTCACGACTAAATTTCTAAAAAATACAAGATTCTCATAATATTTAACATTTATTTTAATATAGTTGTGTACTATAGATTAACACAACTGCAAAAACTACTGACTGACAGTTTTAGTGAGTAATAAAATGTTTCGCAAAAAGCCCCCATCAATTTATTTTCCAATAATGTCATTCGTGGAGGTTAAAAATAATTATAACTGTATAATATTTCCCTTTAGAAGCAATGCTGTAAGAGGATTCATCCTATATTAATCGACATGTTTTAAATCTTTTGTTTACCTAATGGCATTCATTTCTCCTTCGTATATAACTTCTAGATAAATAATATCAATATCTCTCTCAAAAATGGCCGCTGTAGTCTACTCATGAGCTTGCGTCGAGTCGCGGATTCTGCCCCATCAACTGTTGAAAGGCTTGAAACCCATGTTGGCACTCTAAATTCTAAACTTCTCCATCACAATGACATAGAAATCAAAAGTCCATAACAGAGATTTAACGAACATCAACCTTTTTTGCAAAAACGCCCGGCGCTGCAATCTTATTGTTTGTCCAATCGGACTATCGTAACCTTGATATTCAAAAGTGCCAAACTATTGACTGAATTATTAGACAGTGACCTAAAATTAAAATACTTGATCAATAAACAAAAATAAGTGATTGGGAATTTCCTGCAGGAGAGAAAACCTAAATCTTCCAGTTCGAAGTTAAGTACAAAACTATTGAATGTTGTTCAAAGAAAGGCTTTCTTTAAAAGGCACTTTACCTAAGTCTACAGATAACAAGCAAACTTTCTATCGTTGTTATCCTCTATCTAATCCAGCAATCAACTACCTTCCAGTGAAGTGAAAATATTTTATTCTTTCCATGCTTGAGTAAATTCACACCTCATAAACATTCCTCTACTTGAAAGCATGCTTGAGTTTGTATGGGAAGGGTGATACGCATGATTTAGCATGAGCTGGGGAACAAGTAAATACTGAATTTTCAAACCCTGTTTTACTACTAAAATATATACGGTATGTTATATTAGAAAACTATAATATATTGCGCGTTTATATCATTTCAGAATGGGTTGTTTTATTTTTGTAAGTGTAGGAAGAATTTTAAGGTTAGTTTAGACGTGCATTAAAATATTTTTACGAAAACTGTTGTGACTATCCAGGTTGAAAAGAAAGTTCAAGGGAAAATGCTAACAATTGTTTTTGAATAAATCGAATAATATTATCCTAAATATTCCTTCAATAAAAAAAATTTGTAGAAAATTCATCCAATTCAAAAAGGAATTTTCACAAAGATTTAACAATAAAAATATAGGAGCATTAGTTAAAATTCGAATTTATTTTGACGACAATGCTCAAGAAAATTAGAGTATTTCAATGAAAATTTAGTATTTAAAATACATGCGCATAATCGAAACAAAATTATTAATAAAATACAGATTTTAAAGCAATATATATATATATATATATATATATATATATATATATATATATATATATATATATATATAAAATGTAAAATGGAATTTGTATTAATGCTATCAAAGGTATCAGCTAGATAAATTTCCATGTATGAAATAAAATAAGAAATAAATATTTCGCAAGACATATTGTTACAACCCGAAAACCGATATAAATTTTTCGAAGAAATGTAAAAAGATACTTATGACCCCTTGGGTAAAATATTGATCAGCAACCTAAACATGCATGGGAAATTTAATGAATGAAATACTTATGTGCAAATTTTTCAACATTTCAAAATAATTTATTCTAAAAACAATATATTAAATTAAAATTTATTATACAATCGAAAACAATTTCTGTAATCTGAACAATAATCAGATAAATAATGTGATCACCATAATTTGTCGTAATATCGCCGAGTTTCCTTTCTTCGCCTTATAACAGCTTTGAAACTGTAAAACATCTCACATTTTACCTTCTACTTTCATTATCCTTCCTCGTTGTTTTTCTAATCACTTCTCAATGCTCAGGTAAACTATAGGATGCCACAAAGATATAAAATCCCAACATTAGCCTAGAAATTAATACTAAAAAACTAGCAAATAAAGTTAAGAAAAAAACATGTGTTTTATATTAACATTCAGAATTTCTTGTTTTGAAGTTTGTTAATTCGATATTTTGCAAGTACTTGAAATTAACTCGACAATGTATTCGATATAGTAAACAATACAAGCTGTGACACTGAAATTATATATATACTTATGGAAAAAATATTCAAATAATGTTCCTATTTATCTGAAACAAAAATTTAATTAAATTCGAGAAGAGATTTAAATACTTATAGATCAATTTTGAGATCTAATAGTCCAGTATATTTTTAAATTATAAATTATATTAGAAAACCTTCGTTTAAATGTACATGGTTTGACGTAATCTAAAATTAATCTTCCAAGTAATCTGTTTAACAATTTGTGTTTTTTTATAAAGCTAACTAAAATTTGGCCAGTAGAGATGAGAAGACGGTTTATATAAAGATTATTATTTTTTTAAATCAAAACAAACTTTTATAATTTTATTGTGATTAGCTAGAAGGATGCCAAAATAACACTATGAATCCCTTCAAGGACTTTTAAGGAGACCAAAATATAATTATTTTTATTGGCACTGGTCCTAATAAGCACAGTTAATCGGTGCTTACTTGTAACTGAAAAATTCCGAGTAACAATACTAGATGAAAAAAGATATCTGAATCCAAGAAAAATAATTCTAAAAAATGGTGTTAACAAAAAAATTATTTTCGAAATTCTTATTTAAAAATATCGAAAATAATTCACACACACACAAGAAAAAAAAATCGTCATCAAAGACCATGTCCTTTTTTTAAAAAACAAAAAGAAATAAGGAAGCTGTTTAGTTCCATTGTATTTCACGGTTAAAATAAAATTGCACCGAAAAACACCTGATTCGCCCAATGTTGGCTTAGTCCCAAAATTTGAAGCAAGGAGAGGGAGAGAGAGAACGTACGCATTATTTCTTAATGATACAACTATTAAATTTATTTTGATCTCTTGACTGCGTTCTTCAGCGCAAGAAGCCTTAAGTCAATAAAAGCAGAGAATTTAAAATAGAAAATATGAACATTCTCTTCCTGTATAAACAGCTATGCTGCTGACGCTGTATTTAACAAGGACTTGCTAAGTTAAATTAAGAATAACTAAAAAAATAAATAAATAAAACCGTTGCCCCACAGAGAAGAAGAATATGATTGAAATTCGGGCAGACGATATTTTGAAGTGAAATTAAGAGATCCTTTGTTATTCTTTCATTTTTTCACTCGAAAAATCATCGTGTATTGTTTTAATTTAGTTCCTTGAATAAACTCAGGGATGAAAAAAAGAATAAACATTGCTGAATATTTTTGTGAAATTGAAATAACTTTCTCCCATATATTGAAGCTACTGTTTAGAGATTTAATTATTTTTCATAATCTTTTAACATAACATTTTAACTTAACTCAACTATTTAGAAAACTTGGTGTTCTAATACTGAAAAATGTTTAAAAAAAAGAAAAAGAAAAAAAAGTTGCATATAAATATCATTTATTCAAACTTATAATCTAAATTTTAATCTAAGTTAAAATATTTTGATAATTAAGAAATAAACACTTACAAATTAAATATATTTTTTAAAAAATTTCAAAATTCTTAATATTTTAAGGTAAAACATATAATTTTAAAATAAATTATATTTTTCTAATTTAGAAAAGTTCGATGAACATTTTCCCCCACAGAATTCATAACATTATTTTATTATATACTATAAATTGGCATTAGAACTGAATTTATACTTCTCAACAAAAAGATAAAAAAAACTTATTTTTTAAATTAATAAGGCACTTTCACTCCAAATAATTTTATAAAATAAATGTAACACATTTAAGATTTGTAAGATTTTTTCATTCTGTTATTACTAACTATCCTCCACATAATGCATTTGATTTGTATAAAATAAAAATTTCACAGGTATCATATTTCCTTTCCAGTTTCAACTTTCCATACATTATAAAAATTGTTTACTGCATTTTCATAAATAACAATAAATATTAAAAAAAGAAGAAAAAACTTAAAACGAGGAGCTTGGTCAGAACTCGATGGAGTCATCACATTAAACTTTAAGTTATTTGAAATATACACATATAAGTATTTAAGTTTAGTTTTAAAGTTCATTAACATCGAGCTTTTACTCTGAAATAACATGCTAATGATACAACATATAAAGGATAATTCAATATCATATTTTCTAACGCAAGCAAATATAATACAACATTTTACAATAAAATATTTTAAGATTATTCAAAATTTTAAAAAAATTTTCTGCAATAAAATCAATAAAATGAAACTTAGCGCAATACTTTTTTTAAAAAAAGCATACATCAACTTTTTATAAGGAAAGAGCAACTTTATTTTCAAAAACAGTTTTTTATCTGGAAATATTTTTTCAGTTTCAAATGTAAGCGATAACAGTACAATTCTATTCTATAATTTTAATTGTTTATGTATATATATATAATCCAGAAACATTACTTTCGTAATAATATTGACAACAATTTTGGAATATATTATTAAAGTGACAAAACATAGCAAAAAAATGCATGCATGTAATAAAGCTATACATAGGGACGAATAAAGTAGCATATAAACAACTTTCGTGTGTTTATACACACACAAGCAAAATATAATTTTAACATAAATTATTTTTAAAACAAAATATAGTTTAATTAATTACCTGTTAAGTTAATAAAAGTTTTCACACACACACATAATATTTTATATCGATTCTGATTAAATATTGCATTAAATTATTAGTAAATATAAAATTTTTGGTATGTTACTTCAACTTTAACATGAGTTTTTAAAATGTATGAATTTTTATAAAACACTCAGTCATTAATTCAAAAAATAAAAGCGCATTATATACTTTTTAATTAAATTTCATTACTTTTTTATTGCTCCTAAGAATCAAAATATCTGTTCCTTGAAAAAAAAATACTTATACATAGATATGAACTGTTTCAATGTCAGTTATTTTACATAAGAATATGATAGAAGATTTCGAAATATTAATGCAATAAAATTTTGATAAATGCATAAGAAAATTCAGTTAATAGTTATTCAATATCTGTTCATGTGGGGCACTCACCTTGCTACCTTGAAGCCGGTCTCTCCAACTTTGCCTTTTCGTCGGGCAGCACCACAATCGACGTAGTAGTCCTGGATCCAACAAAAGACGATTCTATCCAAATGACTTTCTGGTCCGAAGATGGACTCGGCTCGCGTTCCTCTTTAGGGGTCTTTCTCTCCCCTCTAGATTCCTCATCATCCCACTCACTGTAGTAGATGCTTTGACTATAGGAATACCTTTTCAGTTTGGAGTCTTTTTTCTTGTCATCAGTAGTATCTGTGGATAAGTTATCAATGTCGTCCCCCGTGTCCGCCTGCGGCGAGGGTTCATCTACGACATCTGGTACAAGACTCGCGTCAAACAGTTCACAAGTGTCCATTGACATGTTATTGATGTCATCACAAGTGTCCTCTCCACCTGGTAGTTTGATTAGATCACCGGTATCCATGGAAACGGTGACAGCATCTGCACCGGTGTCATCTAGAGACGGAGGCTCTTCGTGCCTGCCATCTTCAGAGGAAGTTTGTCCAAAAGCATCTTCACCATCGAAGGAGACACCATTAGCTTCTTCATCAGTTGTAGCATTACACCAAGATGGTGGAGAAGTCCGTGGGGAACTAGATACACCACTGCTAGTGGATGTTCGAGCTCTCCAACCAAGATAAGGTTCACGGAAAGCTCTTGCAAGTGCAAGTGACAGAGCAGGACCATCGGGTGATGATGAACCTCTGGACCAAGGAATGTTCTCGCGTGAAGATCGGAGTGAGTGAACGGGTCTTTTCAGACCACAAGACGCCAAGCTAGACGTAGATGAGGCTAAAGATTTAGCTGCAGCCCATCCACGTTTCTCTTTTTCTGCAGATTTAAGTATAAAACCACTTTTTGTTTTGTCGGATCGCTTGTACCAGTCTGGTAAAGGTAAGCTTTGCAAAGATTTCTGTATGCGCAATTCGTGCTCCGACTTGGCACGACCAGAGTCATCCAAGTCTTCACGACTCTGCTCAAAGTCAGAGTCTTCCACTGGAAGAGGATGGTCCTCACTGTCTGGTTCGTCCAAGGCACTCGTACTTCGCCATTTATCTTCATCTTCAACCACAGGTATATCTATCTCAGTTTCTAAATAGCTAAGACTTTGGCTACGCCTGCCTAAATGTTTCCTACACGACTGCACGTAGCTCGCCCACGCATCATCAGGAGTGCTTCCCCTAGATGAAGTTGTGTCCCCAACTTTTAATACCTCTTCTCTTGCTGGGCTTTCTCGAAGAGATGCAGGTCCCTTTTCTTTAGCCCACTTTTCACTCACAGCCTTTTCGATTGCTCCAAGATCAGGAACACTGGTAACTATACGTGCACGATCACTTTGCGCTTGTGCTAAAAACTGCTGGAACTTTTTACTACCATCATTTTTAGGTTGCGCTAAAGCGGCTTTACTGTCCAGATATTGCTTTCGAGCCATCTCTGCACGATTTCTTACAATTGGTGACGTTGTCTTATGGAACACAGGTGGGGGTAATGGTGGTTTTGTTAGAGCGGTTTTGTATCCAGTGATACGTTCAATCGCTTCAGGATCGGGTTCGAATTTCTTGCGGGGCAAGGAGAGCTTTTTCGGAGGAGCATTCCAAAGCAATGGAACTCCATTAGGCACAGGTTTAGGTTTTTCCGTTACTCCATTGGTCACTCCATTTGTCAGTTTCTCTTCGTCTCTAAAAGGATTTGAGGAATCTTTAGAAACTGTCTCAACTTTCGGGGAAGGTGATTTAAGTATTCCATTAGGCACAGGTTTACTCTCGCTGACATTGTTGTTATTGATGTTGTTTTCTTTCGACACGGTAGTAAAGGTCTCCCTCCAATCCACGTTCTCTGTGACCGGAGAAAGCTCTTGACACCATCCAATTCGATTTTCAGAAACAGGGGATCGTCTCTTGGCTTGTGATGGAGACGTACCAACGTGTGCCCTTTTACTTTGTCGCTCTTCTGTTAATCGCACCCGCAGGTCGATGCCAACCGGCCTTGCGACCATCTTCTGTCCGGCAGGGACAACACTAGCATGCACGGACACCAACTTTATCGGTTCGTCATGCAGCTCCAAGGAAGAGAAGGTTCGATATTTGGGTTGTCGTTTCCATCTCCCATCTTTTTCATCATCTTCGTAGAAACTGTCATCCGAAGGCACATCGAAGATGTCCGGATCAAGTTTAAAGCGGAGATTTTTCACTTTGGTCGGCGTTTCGCCTTTGGGAGTCGGTACAGAGACTTCCTCTTCCATGGTTAAGGAAGAGCGGGACTGCCGAGGATGCTGACGATCGTCCTCCGCATCCTCTCGCGAGCTGACGTCACGGCGCCGGCGCTGTTCTTCATCCGCCTTCCCATCCTCCTCCCATCGCTCCAGCTCGGAGACGCTGGCCAAGACGTTGCGGAGGATGCGGTCCCACTCACCGTCGATCGATGCGCCCTCCTGTTCTACCAGGCGTTGTGCCCTGGCTCGCCGCTCTTCATCCCTGTTCAGAAGCCCTAAGAGACGGCTCACGCGTGGAGGCGACTCTTCCAACACAAGCGGTCGCCCAGCAATTTCGTTTAATTCCTTTATAGTATCATCCAAGGTATCCCCGTGAGGGCTCTGCACCGGAATAAACTCCTCAAATGTAGGACGATATATACCTTCATCTCTATCCACAAAAGTGTGATCTGTTGTTATTATAGTTTTCAAAGACATATTATCCAACTTAGTATCCACTTCTGAAGAAGACCACAAGTGGTCATTGTCATCAACTGTCACGCTGCTGACCACAGTGGACACACCGCCAGGACGAATGCGCGTCTCGCTTGTGACGCTGGATTCGAAAACACGCGCGCCGGCATTCCACCCCGCAGCCGCTCCATTCTCGACCGTTTGCTTCCCCGACCCGCGGTCCATTTGACTCGCAAACGTGCGAGCCTTTCGTTCATCTGGCGTTCGAGTGTGTATATCACCCCTCCCCACCTGTACTATCCCTGTGACGTCACGATCGTTTGTCACGCGGAAAGCGCCGCTTCGTATCTGTTGTTCTTTCCCCTCTTCACCCCCGACGAGTGTTCCGTGGATCGGACGTTCCGCGCTATTACGTTCTCCTATCCATATCGTTTGCTTGGTTTCGAGAGCGAAAGATAACTCGTTTTTTCGCGTCGTCATCACTCCTCCACCCTTATCTCCGTCTTCTTGGACGATTTCCAAGTTCTCCTTCGTAAGTTTCGGCTTCTGGTTGCTCGCCTGAGTGCTATTTATTGACTTTTTCACCTCGTGGAGGGTGTCCCTCGTTACAGCGCACTCCTGGTCGGTGATCTTGAGTTTGTGACAGTTACCTAAAGCAGATGGGTCCTTTTTGTTATGCTCTGACATTAATTGTTTTTCACTGTTTTCGAAAAATGGAAGAACTTCGCTAACGGAAGACTTGTTCATACTTATATTTTCTTCTTTTACAAAACTTGGTGAATTATGTTCAAATTTGCATGCGTTAATTTCACTTTCCGGAAAAGTTTGAACAATTTCCCCTTTTTTAAATCCTATGTCGCGTTCCGAAAATGAAAATTCATTGATTTTGGAAGACTTGATTGAATTAAATTCTAATCTATTAGAATGTTCAGAAACACATTCAATAACATTACTTTCTTTACTAGTGTCAGTTTCAAAGCTAGATGAATGCCTTAAGTTATTTTTATCAGAGGAAATATTTCTATCATTGGAACATTTGCCTAAATTTGTATCTTCATTACTAGGGGCGAGAGATGAAGTATTTTCAGAAATACATTTAATAGTTTCTATTTCAAACGGATGATATTTCTCAATCGTTTCATTTTCGATAGGAGATAGGGACTTTTTTCTTGATTCTAAGTAATTGTTATCAGTAAACGAAAAATCTTTGCTATTAGAAGATGTTTTCGAGCTTATATCTTCCTTTCTGTCATACTTTAACACAGGATGTTCTACGTCACTTTCTTCAAAGTGTTTAGTCGTTTCACACGAATTTATATTTTGAACCGTCTGGTTTTTAGAGAAAGGTGAAACATTTTTCCTCTTTCTTATTCCTAAATCATTTCTATTAAATGAAATATCAACACCATTAGAATTCGTATTTGGAATTGCAGTTTCTTTTTCAGTTAGATGCTCTGAAATTTGTTCTATATCTTTCCTTTTAAATGAATCTGCAATCTTATTTTTAGGCTTAGAGTTCACTTTTTTCCGCTTTTTCAAATCAAAATCACATTTGTTTCTATAAAAAGAATAAAAATCTTCTTCTCTTACTACGCTCTGAAATGATTTTGTTATATGTCCTTCAAAAGTTCTTCCAGAATAAGGCTTAGCTAAGGCAGATGATGGTACATGCACTGGATTCAAAATCTGACTTGAAGTATCCGATTTCAAAGTTTGATAATGTCCAATAAATGGACAGAAATTCTTCGATAAGGGTCGAATATGAGAATAAATGCTTCCAAACAAGTTTACATTCTCTCTAAGTATTAATTCGTGTAATTTAAGTCCAAAAATTGTTCCACATTTCGAATAACTAGTTTTTTGAGAGACTGGTAAATTATAAAGTTTCGTAAATGTTGGCAAGTTCCTTATGTTGTCATAATTGAAATTCAGAGGTCGAAGCTCTAATTTAGAGATTTCCGGAAGACGAATCTTTGAAGAAACTAATTTACCATCAGATTTGGCAAAGTTTGAAATCGATGGAATGTTTGAGATCGCAGAAAAAGTTGGTTTGTTATCTATGTTTAAAACATTAAGAGACGGATCACTGTTTGATTTTGAGAGTCCAGAAGATGTTTCTGAATTGTTTATATTTTGGGTTTCTTGGCTCGTAGATGCAGGGGCTGAATCCCTTCTTCTGGGAAAATAACGCTTTTTCCAAAATGCCACACAGAAAGCGACCAGGGCTCCTGCCGCTAGAGCGGTCGCAAAAGGGCTGAGTGGCCAGCGGACTCCCAGCCCAGTGTCCATGTCAATCTAGTTCCATGGCTAAAAAAGAAAAAGATAAGCAAACCACAGCTATCAAAAGTCTACCATCTCATTACTCCTTAAAACTAGTCGAGAGATAGTGGGTTTATTGAAGTAATTTTGGTAAAAATGTGTGTGTGTGTGTTTTTGTCTTTCTCAAAGGTTCACTTATTTTGAAATCTGCTTAATAAACCAGGTTGATCACGAAAAAGTCACGTGGCATTAAAAAGTATATGATTCGCTCCTCCTTGAAATAATCAAACCAATGAACCAATGAGAGATTAAAAAGCAGTTTGTGTCAAGATATTTCTTCACTTCCGTTTTAATCGCCGAATATCACTAAAGCTCTTCCGCTCCAGTACGATTTGATCTGGCCTTTGAGGTTTTAACGACGAGGAAATGCTTCGTTTCGTAACTTTTTTTCGGGTCACCTTCGAGGTAAAGCTGGGTATACAATGTAGCTGGTACAACAGGATAGATCAGATTTCTGAAATGAAGAAAAATAAAAGATTTTAAAAATGTTATTCAAGATTCAAATCTTTTTCTTACATTAAATCGTATAAAAATAATAAACTAATATTCATACCCCGGGAAGATACCATTTTGAATAGTTAAATTAATAGCACACATAGATTGTATTGATTCTTTTAAAAAAATTTATATAGTTTGAAATAACCTTTCTCACATAAAAATGCGTTTTTGTTTAGCCCCCAAGTGAACTGGAAAGCACTTTTCTTTCATACTTTATGACCATCTCATTTAAGTTTAATTAATCAAGAATATTTATATTAACTAGATTATAAGTAAAACATACGAGTATATATCATGCATCAACAGAAAATTCAGACTTGGACAAGAAATCAAAAAATATGTTCAACAAATTTAATATCCAGCGAATGAGTGTTTATAAAAATCCCACTTGAAGCAACACGAGGGCTATTGGCGACGGACTTCGTATAATTATGAACCGTGATCAAGTGAGGAGGACAATACCTGAGCCGGGACCCCACTCTTCAAACACTTCCACACCACACCAAAGTGAGGACAAATTTAACGTACACTATTTCCTCTACACAGGTCTTTAGTGACATTAGGGCTCAACTTCATGACACGTCGTCTACAAGTGCGTGTCCATGTGTGTGTGTGTGTGTGACCACTAGGCTATCCAGACTATTTTAATATTCTGAAAACCATTTATAATGAGGAGGAACAAAATTTGTGAAATGAAACACATGTAAGATAATGTAGATTCCCAATATCAAAATTGTTCGATGAGTTTTTTCTCCTAAGTTTCATTATAATCGTTTTTCGGAGGATAAAGCTAAATGAACTAGTTGTACTAGTTTATTTATCACATAAAAACGGCCAAAGACATTATAGTCATTTTAAAACAAGCAATATAAAAGAATTTTTGTAAGTCAATTCTTACTTAGGTCAACAAAGAAAAATTTTATTTTAGTTACTTTTTATTGAATAATTACAATTAATATCAATAGGAATATACCCGCACATATGACAGAAACACAATATTATAAGTGGCAAAATAGAAAGCGATTTTCCATTTTCCTTTCTATATATGGTGTCCGATTATTATTTTAATTGTTACTATTTATTCATTGATTAAATTTAATTATTCCAATAAAATAGTATAATAATAGAGAAATCACATTCTCAGAAATTAGGCCATCCCATGTGGGGTTCGAACCCACATGGGATGAATTAGATTTCTTTTAGATTAATCTTTGAATTAGAAATCCAACGCGCTATCCATTGCGCTACAGGGACACAACGAATGAGATTTTCCTTTCTATATATGCTGTTGGACTGTTATTTTTGTTTGTTACTATTTATTCATTTTTTAATTTAATGAATGAATTAATATTTGTGAAAAAACTGCATTAACATCTAGTGTCATCCACTAAAAGTTTTAAAAAAATGTATTTGAACCTGAATGGATGAATAGAAAGTATTTTTTAGTAAAATAATAGTAAAATAGTAAAATTTGTGAACAAGATACACACACATACATATATATATAGCCAGAGAGTGAACTAATAGTAGGAATTGAAAAATATCCAAATATTTCATTTAATTTTAAGGAATTTTGTGTGAAGAATTAAAATAATATAAAGAAAGACTAAAACTGCTTAAAATTTTTATGTGTACCTAAATTTTATTTCAACATAAAGAAAATCTTCAAAATGAATTATATTTAAAACTCAGAATATATTACATGTAAGTAAACACTATTGATGAAAATTATTACAGAAAATTGCTGTACAATGTAATGTTGTTCAGCAAAAAAAAAAAAAAGGATTTCACTTTAAGGTTTAAAGTTTGAAAAAATATATAAATACCTAAAAAGCTTTTCTTTGCTCTAATTTAAATTTGAATGCGTTAAGAGATTTTGTAGGCTAATGAATGTAAAAAAAAATAATAAACAAACTTCCACGATCTTTTAAAGCAAATTTGTTTACATGAATATGAATCGAAATCTATCAAGAAACTAAATAACGATAGCATAATAAATAAATTTACTAAAAAACATTTAAATTAGTTAAATTTCATTCCACGCAAATTTATTTTAGCTTTAGCAAATACAACTTTTTAGTAGATAGTAAAGTTTGATTCTAATCAATGGGCACGGAAACAAATTAAAAAAAAACCTGGCATTTAAATTTTAAAAATTAAGGTTTATTAAAAAAAAAACATTTAAAGAAAACAGTTATTATACAGTTAGCAACACTCGGACATGACTTCACTCCGTCGTACCCAAAGACCGAATACCTGCCACTTGCCATTCCACATTCCAAGGGGGAGGGGAAACTACCCATTCCCCTTAGCTGGTGTCAATGGGCCTTCCCACTCCTACACCTCCCCCCTTAAAAAGCTCATCCGTCATTCCAGGACGATGAAGCTGAAAAGAAACTATAAAAAAAAACACATGCACACATACATGGCAAGAAACAAGATAACGAGAGAAATTTTTTTTTTTTTCAGGTATCATGTAAAAAGAGCTTTTGCTAATACAACTCCCAAAAAATAGATTTACAAATCACATTAATATGCTAGAAAATTAATATCCGTACAAGTTTTAACACAATAATACTCAAAAAAAAAAATATTAAAATATAAAAAGAAGTTACCAAAAATATATCATAAAAGCCAAAATTTTCATCTTTAGCAGTTCCAGAAATTACTACACACACAAAAAATGTCAAGCGATCATCTGGCTCGAATCTTATTTAACTAACGGGAATAGGCAACCGGGATAATGCATCAGCATTTCCATGTTTAACGCCCTTCCTGTATGAAATAGCAATATTATATCTTTGGAGGGCTAATGCCCATCGAGTTAGTTTGGCACTTTGAGGAGTTGTTAAGGTTAGGTACGTCAGAGGGTTGTGATCTGATATCACCTCAATTTCGGCCCCGAAAATCCAGCTATCGAAGCGCTTCAATGCCTCTATAACGGCATAAGCCTCACGCTCTATGGTTGCCCACCGAGTTTGAGTTTCGGTCAGTTTCTTACTGAAAAATGCAATTGGGTTCTCTTTACCCTTTTCATCGTTTTGAGACAAACAAGCGCCGATTGCAGTCGCTGAAGCATCCGTGTATAGTTGGTAAGGTTTTGATAGATCAGGTGTGTACAAAGATGGTGCTTTTTTACCAGTTGTGCCTTTAATTTTGTAAAAGCTTGTTCGGCAACTTCATTCCAAGGGATTATATTCGGAACTCGGTTCTTTGTCAGTTCTGTTAATGGCAAGACTAAAGAAGCAAAGTTTGGGATATATTCCCGATAGTAGCTAGTTAAACCCAGGAAACTTCGTATTTCTTTCTTCGTTGTTGGTACAGATATATTTTTGATTGATTCAACCTTTCCGGGATCTGGGGAATGTTGCCCTGAACCAACAACGTGCCCTAAAAACTTCACGTCTTCTTGCGAAATTGCACTTTTTAAGGTTAATCGTGAACCCGACCTTTTGAATCGTTTGAAATACTACACACAGATGTTTCATGTGCTGTTCCCATGTTTTGGAGAAAACTGCTACATCGTCGATATATGATCGACAATATGCCCGGTGTTTCACTAGCACCTGATCCATAACTTTTTGAAAGGTACTCCCGGCGTTCTTCATCCCGAAGGGCATAACACAAAATTGGTAATGACCATGATGAGTCACAAAGGCTGTGTAAGGCTTTGCCTCCTCTGCCATTGGAATCTGCCAGTAGCCCTTTGTTAGGTCTAGAACGGTTATATAATTAGCTTGGCCCACTTCAAACAGAAGATCCTTTGCATTTTGCATAGGGTATGCGTCTGCAATAGTGAAACTATTCAAATGTCTGTAGTCAACACATAGTCTGATACTTCCGTTCTTTTTGGATACACAAACAATTGGATGCGCCCATTCACTTTCACTCGGTTCGATGAGTTTGAGGTGCAGTAACTCATTGATCTGACGATCGACTTCTTGCTGCAAAGCAATAGGTATGCGGTAAGGGTGCATCTTTTTTGGGGTGAAATCCGGTTTCAGTTTTAAATTATGTCCCTTTACTTTTGCTAAGCCAGGAAGTGAACTAAACAAACTGGAGAATTTTCCAAGAGTATTCAATAATTCCAGTCGCTGAACATCATCTAATTCTTGGCAATCACTGCTTATGTGATCTGTAACATCCCCATAGATGATACAGCCATATCTGTTGGAGCATAATGAAGGTCCCCGAAATCTGAGTCTTGATCGAAGATCAAGCCAACTTGTCCCACTCTTGCTATGTAAGGACGTAATTTATTGAAGTGTAACTCTCTTATGCCCCCATCATCTAATTCAACTTTCGCGGAATACGGTCTAGTTATTTCAATTATCGTAGCTGGACCTATCCATGTTTTCATCAATTTATGAGTAGAAGACGGAAGTAGTACCAGAACTTTATCTCCTACCTTGAATTGCTTTTCCCTGGATCGTAAGTTATAGTATGATGCGTAATTATTTTGAGTCGCTTCCGCCGTCTCAGCTGCTATTTCATGAGCCTTTCTTAGCTTTTCTATTAAGTCTTCCAGATACTTTTCCACTGAACGGGAGAGAGTAGTTGGGATGTTTCTTTCTCCTACCCACACTTCCTTGAGAAGAGATATGGGTCCCGAAGGCAAACGTCCGTATACTAATTGGAATGGCGACATGCCTGTTGTACTGTGGGTATTTCCCTATATGCGAATAACAAAAAAGGGAAGATGGAGATCCCAATCGGACCCATGTTCTTGAACATTCTTACTTAACATGTCCTTCAACGTGCGGTTCCACCTTTCCACGGCACCCATACTTTCAGGATGCCCTGGAGTAGAAAAACGTGGTGAAACCCCCATAACACTCAGAAACTTTTCAGAAAGTTTTGAGGTGAAATTAGTTCCTTGGTCAGAACAGATCATTTTCGGAAAACCTGTTTGTGTGTAAATTTTCAGAAGGACGTTGCACGTAGTCTTGGCGCTTATTTCCTTGACAGGTATGGCCTCTGCCCATCTCGTGCATAAATCAACTGCGCAAATAATAAAATGATGGTTCCTTCTCGAAGGAGGTTCCAACGGCCCAATACAGTCCACACTCCATACTTCAAAGGGTATTTCGGGTCTGACCAATGGTTGTATTGGAACCCGATCTCTGTAAGTGATAGGCTTCGAAGCTGACAGATCTTACAACTTTCACAAAACCGTTTGACATCTTGTTTTATTGTCGGCCAATAAAATGAGTACTTTATTCTTTGCCTAGTTTTCTGCTCCCCCAGATGTCCACCAAGAGGGACGTCATGCGCCATTTTGAGTACTTCTTCTCTTTTACATTGTGGTAGTACTACCTGATCGATGTTCTCTCCACAAATATATTCAGAGTGTACCAATATTCCGTTATGTATTTTTACTGAGTTCTTTTGTTGTTCTGCAAGACTCCAGAGTTTCTTTAATGTGTCATCTTCCCTTTGCATTTTTATGAATGTACTACGCGTTTCCCTTCCCTCCGGAAGTTGTTCTTCCTCATTTGCTTTGCTCACAGCCTGTATGTAAATTTCAGAGGGGTAAGATTCTCGGGTCATTTCTTGGCTGGAAATTGATTTCGGATCATCTGCAGTAATACCTTCAACTGCCCTTGAAGATACGTAGAAGTTTGCGGGGTTGTGAATAAACTGCACGTTCTCTAACAGCGCTTCATAAGCAGACGAACAGACTAACATGTCGTTAACTAGCCTTTTAGAAACTGCACACATAATGGGTACTACCCCGTGTCTGGAGTCGTCGATTTTCAGGTTGAAAATCTTCAATTCGGTTACTTCACGTTCCCCAAACGCCGACATTATTTGGATTGTCCCTCCACTATCGACGCTCTGTCCCTCGACGACATCTGCTCTTACCACGGATATCTGGGCACCTGTGTCGATGACAGCCTTCAGAATTTCATTCCCACACTTAATGTGGACAAACTGTAACTCGTCTATTTTCTCGTTCTCCTTGGCAGGGGAATATACCGGAATCGCAACCTTAGCCGTTAAAATTGCAGATGATTGTTCTTGAAAACGTTCATTGGTCTCCACAGCATTGATCTGGCGAGTAGGGGAGGTTTTCTTATGATTTTTAGCATGACACACCCTCGAGGTATGCCCAACTCTTCCACACGAATAGCAAGTAGGTTTAAATGTTGGCTGTTTAGGTTCTTGTTTGAAGGGCAATTTATACCTTTGACTCTGAATATCATTTTTAATTATTGCATGTTCTTTTTAATATTAGATCGTGAATCTGACGTATTGCTGAGGGACATTTCAGGTTGACTCGTTTTCTTGACACTCGACCGAACACTTTCGTAGCCGTCCAATTTATCTGCCAAAACAGATGGTTCATAAAATCTGGCCCATTCATCCACGAAATGCTCTCTTATCTCCCCCGGCACGCGTTTTTGAGCTGATCAGTTATTATTAAATCTTTCAATGATTTGAAATCCCTTACTTCCATTCCATCGAGCCATTCTTCGAAGTAACTCGTAATTTCGAACACAAAATCACGCCAAGATCTAGCAGGTATGCGCTGATGTTTCATGAATTTTTGCCTGAAGGTCTCTGGGCTCATCTTGAACCTTTTTAATAACACTCCTTTTATGTAGTCATAGTTGTCAAATTTATCTTCTGACTCTCTGGCTATTAGCTGAGTAATATCGGGCGGCATGCGTGCCAAAAGAGCCGATACCCAATTCGTTTTCTCTATTCCAATACGTTTCGCTTGTCTCTCAAACAGGGTAAGGAAAAGAACGATATCTCCATCCCTTATGTCGAAATTCGGAATGATTTTAATTAAATCACTAACACTTGTTTTAAGCGGGCTTAAATTTTCAGAATCGAATCGCGATCTTTCGATTTCAAGCGCATTTTCTCTAACTCGAATTCGCGTTGTTGCTGCTCGATTGCGAGCTGCCTGGCGATTTTTCCTCCTCGATTGCGAGCTGCCTGGCGATTTTTCCTCACTTTCCCTTTCAAAGCGTTCCTCTAAAATAACAGATAACTGATCTCTAACGAACTCTTCTTCGTAATCTTTGCTACCGATTATGATATTCCTTAGCTCTATATTCGTCATTTTATCTGATACCTTTTGACCTAACTCCTCAGCCAACAAAACTAAATCTTGCTTTTTAGCCTTCCCCAAGAATGCCATTTGAAAATTTTTTCTCTTAAAATATACTCAAACTAACCAATAATAGGACGAAAATAACACTAAAAGGAATTGCAAAAATTAAGTACCACACATATATCCTTCATTAAAACCCCCACAAACAACGTCCGCTACGCTAACTCAATACTCGATGAACTGGGAAGAAAACAAAATAATAGTCATGTGTTTCACAATATCCCAAAAAAAAATGTACTTAATACTCTATAAATAGAACTTAATATATTACTGATTATTCAATAATCACTTAAAAATATTACTGATACACAATAATCACTTAAAATATTACCTATACACAATAATCACTTAAAATATTACTAATACACAAGAATCACTTGAAATATTACTGATACACACGAATCACTTAATATATTGCCGATATTTAATAATCACCTACAATATTACTGACACACAATAATCACTTAAAATATTGCTGACACACAATAATCACTTAAAATATTACTGACACACAATAATCACTTAAAATATTATTGACACACAATAATCTCCTAACCTATTTCTGATATACACAATATAATCACTTAAAATATAACCGACATGCACCACTTAATCTATTCCTGGCTGGAATAATAGAACACTACAAAATATATTCGGTAGTTTTTCTCCAATTTAACTGATAATATATTTTTTCCACATTAATCGAAAAATACTATGCGTAACATAAGCACAAAATAATTTCATTGACATGAGATTAAGTATTATTCTTTAACATTAATTTTTTAACAAACCCAATTTGCTATTCACTGACGTGAATTTATTACCGTGTACATTACAAAATAAATAAATATCATAAAGAAAAAAAAAAAAAACATACAATCTTTCCTTAATTTATAGAACTGATGTTCTAAAAACACTTTCCATTTATATGGAACAATAATAAAAAATATATATACTGATGTATATAATAATTCCCAATTGAACTGGCGTTCAAAAATTTTTATAACTGCATGGATATGCAAATAAAATAATATACTGAGAATTAATGATTTTGAAGTTTTCTTAATTCATAGAACTGATGTTCTAAAACTTACTTTCCATTTATATGGGACTAATAATAAAATATATACTGATGTATATAATAACTCACAATTGAACTGGCGTTCAAAAATTTTTATAACTGCATGTGGATATGCAATAAAATAATATACTGAGAAATTAATGATTTTGAAGTTTTCCTTAATTTATAGAACTGATGTTCTAAAACTTGCTTTCCATTTATATGGAACAAGACTAATAAAATATATACTGATGTATATAATAATTCAAAATTGAACTGGCGTTCAACAAGTTACAACTGCATGGATATGCAGAAAAAAAAAAACGTACACTGACGTATACAAAAAATAAAATCAAAATTCTCTCTTAATAAATGGATATTAAACAGTATAATTTTATAAATTTCTCTCGTCTTACATTACAGGGAGTTGCAAGCAAAAACTCTTACCTGATTCATTTCCACGCGGGAATCAGAAAACTCGAAATTTCTGGAACGTTCTTCCTGTGGGGTTTTTCACTAAGACTCGATCATTAACGGCTGCGCCAGTAAAGTTTGATTCTAATCAATGGGCACGGAAACAAATTAAAAAAAACCTGGCATTTAAATTTTAAAAATTAAGGTTTATTAAAAAAACATTTAAAGAAAACAGTTATTATACAGTTAGCAACACTCGGACATGACTTCACTCCGTCGTACCCAAAGACCGAATACCTGCCACTTGCCATTCCACATTCCAAGGGGAGGGGAAACTACCCATTCCCCTTAGCTGGTGTCAATGGGCCTTCCCACTCCTACATAGATAATGAAATGTATTGTAAAATTACAGTGTTTATTCGAATCTAACATAAGCCATCATCGATTCTAAGCTGCGTGCCAAATGCTCAAAAAGATTTTGTGAAAAATGAAAAATAGTGCAAAATGCTTCATCGATAACCATGAATATTTTTTGTGTGTTGATTGCTTATTATGGAATTCCAAAAAGTAAAGGCAAAAAATTTGTAATTCTTTTTTTATATACGAATAACCCCGAATTAACGAACGAAATGCTCGGTCCCAATGAGTTCATTAAATCGAATCCAACTGTATACGAATGTAATTTTTGTTCTATTACAAATACATCAAATACAGTTTTTGTAATTAACATGATTTAACTTAAAAATATTAAATGATAACTCAAATGATATATTTTTTGTGATATTGTGTGTGTGTGAATAACTATAATTACTTCAGTATTATAAATATAAAGGGGAAAGGTTAGATAGCATTAAACTGGTTAAATCCCATTTAAAAAACCGTAATTTTCAATCTGCAATGTTTATAAATATAGCAATATCCATCTATTTTTCAATTCATACATTTAGTTCCCTCTCTCCCTATATATATATATATATATATATATCTTGTAAACATTTTGAATCGCTAATAAAATACTTTTTATTCATCCTCTAAAGTTCAAATACATTTTTTAAAACTTGTAGTGCATGACACTTGATGTTTTCAGTTTTTTCAAATATTAATTTCATTAAATAAATTTTATTTGTAAATTTTAAATTTATTCTACCTTATCTAATACGAATTTGGATTTACCTGCAGTAGTTCGTGCAAGTAAGTTTTTCTAACAAAGTAGGATGGGACTTTTAATTTTTTTTTACATTACTTTTGTTTTTTTTTTTTGCTTCCCAAATTTCAATTATTCATTTTATTCTTTGGTATTCAAATCATTTTTATCGCTTAAAAAGAGATGAATATATTAATATAAACGAACACGTATATACCGCATTCAAAAGAGTACACATTTTTCTCCCTTTTTTTCTACACCGCAGTAGCCATGGTTATGATATCCATCTCGTCTCCATCGATATTTCAATCCAGTACTATTAAAGGGGCTTCGGCACATGAATTTTCAAAAAAGTTTCGATTTTCACTTTATGTTTTTTAAAAGTTTAAAAATATCTGTTTAAAATTATATATGATATGAGGAAATATGATAATTAGAAGTTTTTTTTTTTAATGAAGCTACTCCTTGACGCGCATCAAATGAGCTTTGCTAGGAGTACCTGTGCTTCCCCTTGCATAAGTTTCTGACGAGCGTGAATTCATATGATGTTCAAGTTGAAAAATTAGAGTGTATTAGGCTTATCCAAAAGTGTAAGGGTACACGTCTTTTGGATCATAAAAAAACAAAAACAGAGGGGGAGTTAAATGAGGGAAAATACCTAAGTGGCCGTAACCGACTCACCGACATTTTAATATAAAAAATTAAAAGATATTATAGTATGGCTCTATTAGAAATAATATCAATGATCTATACAGCATGGAAACTGCTGTTTGGGCTTCTTTCTTCAAACGAGAGCCCTCAACATGGACTGTGTCCTGCGATTATAAATGTCTGGCGCGTTTCAAAAGACAGAAGCTGAATGTAACGAAAGGTACTATGATCATAAACACATACACGCGTGCTATGTACCCTAATGAATTAAATAAAGCCAGTTTTTAGAGATCAAGGTGATCCTATGTTATTAAGAAATTGTTTACATGGAAAGACCCAGAACCCAAACGAGTAAGTAAATAGCACATATGGTCAATGATTACAAGATCTACATTTGTGGAATTAAAAGCTCTAAAATATATTAGGGGTAAATATGGCTATGCACAGTTCAATATGAGTCATGTAGCAAAATTAATGATCTTAAAAAATTGCGATATTGAACCAAGTTATAAATGTGTGTCAGACTTCAAAAATTTAGATACACGTAGGATTCGTGCCGGGGTGGGCATTACGTCGATCACGATCGACCGGTGAACCGCGCAAAGGCATTTTGGGGTGACCGCCTGCAGATTTTAGCAGTTAGTAATTATGTAGGGAAATATTCAAGATTGGTTGAAGTACGCAGACTATATACATAAGCAGTAGCGCACACAGGAATTTTTCAAGGGGGATCCGGGGGCGAAAGTTCACCATTCTTGTATCATGCTCCTTTTGATTTTGTCAATTTTTGGGAACACAACACAGTAAAAAAACTTAAATAATTAGCATTAATTAATAAAATTAATCATTAATAGCAAATACTTAATTAAATTTTACGTACTATATACTTAGAATTATAATCAATCGGGAAAAAATCAAGGGCTTTGGAAGGGGGTCCGGACCTCCAGGACCCTTTTTGTGTGCGCCACTGTACATATATAAGTAATCTACTGACTATAACAACAAAAACTATCATTGGATAAAAATGCTTAATTTTTTTAATGTATTTTGAATTGTTTCATAACAAACGCATCATTTCATATTATATTTGGTGCTGTTATTATTATGTTTGTATCTTGCGTTTTGCTTTAAACACGGTTTTTTAAAGAGTAAGTTTTTTTTATTTTAGTTCTGTAAGTATGTACATATTACGTACTTATTATTAAAATATTGTAAACCTTTTCCTACCTCAACACACCTACGACACTGGACTTTGGCGCACACAAGAATTTTTCAAGGGGGAGGGAGTCGAGGGTTGAAAGTCTATCATTCTCATAATTGTAGACTGTTGGGAACACAAAAAACAATAAAAAATAAATTACCGATTAAATAATCAGCATTAATTAATAAAAAATTAATAATAACAAATAATTACGCGTTTCACGGACTATATACATGGGATTAAGATCAATCGGAAAAAAATCAAGGCAGGGTTCGGACCGAGGATCCTCCCCTCCCCCTCCTTGTGTGCGTCACTGACCCTGGGTGGACTGCAACACCTTGAAAAAATTAGAGGTAATCCGTACCCTAGAAAAGTCTGCCCACCCCTGGTGTAGCACAACAAAAGCATCTTAAGTCCCAAAAAAGGCCAAATTGTTAAAAATAATGAAAAAATGAAAAATAGACGAGTCTTTTGTAAGAGCGGAGAGTATATATAAAAAAATGCTTCATATGTGTGCTTCTGGAAAGTACTAAAAATAGTAAATGCTCAAAAAGTCACAAATTTTCACTTTAAAGCCCGTTTTCTCAAAATGTAATATTTTTCAATTTTTGTACCTTTTTCTCACAAAAACTACTTATCATATAATCTTCAAATTTTCAGTGAGCAGACTTTTAACATTTTTATATATTTTAATGGAAGGAATTAGATAGATCTAATAAGCATTTTTAGATATGACTTTTTCAAACAACATTTTAGGGAAAAAATTGGACAATTTAAAAAAAAATTCATAATTAATTTAATTTTTAATAAAAAGACAAAACCCTTCATTAAAACGTTATTGATAGTGTGTACATAACCTACTGTAAAAATTTTATCTATGAGAAGTAAATAGTTTCTGAGAACAAGATACATAAACTTACGCAATTTAAGAGGGGCTCATGTGGACGTGCCAGACCCCTTTAAAGACTCGTCGAGTTGCGGACACACATTAAATCTGTTGGCATTCAGTACTCACAAGTCAATGTGGTGTGAAAGTTAGGAGATCGAAATGCCAGCTCGAGTGATGTCCCCGTCAATCGATCATGGTTTAAAATTACGAGATCCGTCACCAATAGCCCTTATATTTCTTTTAGCGATAATGAACAATCATGAATTCGTAGTTTGGTAGGATTTATATCTCCAGCCTGTATTATAAAGGAAGAATAAGGAATTCTTTGAAAATTCATAATAAATAAATCCTACAAAAAATTTAGAAATGGAATCAACAATTCTTTACACATTTCGAACTATCAGAAACAATTGGTGAAAATATGTTTTTTTAAGAAGTTGCTTGAAAATCGAAAGAACGCTTTTGTTCAATTAAAATCAATCCCGATTCCGGAGGTCAGAAGCTCAGATTGAGAAATTAAGACAAAATGGAATCATAAAAAAAGAGAACTATAAAAGCGATGAAGAGAAACTAATAAAAATGGAAGAACCAATTACAAAATACTTATAGGAAAATATTCTCTGAAGTAAGGAATAGAACAAATAAATGGAAAATATCTAGAAAATAATAAAAATTTAACAGAAGCATCTATCTGAGAAACAAATTAGAACTAATGTTATACTTTCTATGTTTTTAATTATTCTTTCCATTCCATTCGTAATCTTTCCACATGAAATCTGCGAAAACATTGAACTTGTTTGACCTTTTTGCCAAAGTATAAAAAAAAAATTTGTTCGGTTGTTGAATGATTTTGTGATAAAAAATAAATATTTAAAACAGTGGCACACAAATATTAGATGTTTGAAAATTTTTCTAACAAGGAGAGGGCACGACAAAGGAAATTCATTTGGGATCGAGACTTAGTGTAATAGTAGTACTCCTTTAGGGTGTTCAACCCTCAATGTAATTCCGCCGAAAGGACAGTCAATTCGGAGAAAAAAGCCTTCCAAATTCATGCTTAGTTTTTATACAATAAAATTTCAATTTCCTCCACTGATTTCGTAGCTTGGTTGATATATCGTCTGCATACTATGCGCGAGGTCTGAGTTCGATTCATCGGTCAATTTTTTTTTCATTTCGTTTAATTATTTTTTAAATTAAATAAACTTATTTATGAAAGGTTTATTAAATATTAAATATTTTATGTAATTATTTTGTATTTTATAAAGTAAAAAAATACTGTAACTATATAAATATTTACATTAAATTTTATAAACATGTTTTTATATTAATATAAATAATCTACACTATTAAAATTCGTAGGTAAACAAACGTATCTATCTTTCTAACTATGCTTCCCTATTTTTTCACGAACCGCACGACGCAGAAACTCACCGAAGGTACCAACATTTCGGGAATGATCCGAGGAATCCGTTTTGACCACTTATATTCCGATATTCCAATTAATTAAAAAGATATAAATTAAAAACCTTAAAACGCATAATTAGTGTCATGTTTCTCCGCCTGGGGACAAATTCAAAAATTCGGAACTTCTTTTTTTTTTCAGACGTTTTTAAAACGCGATCTAATTTTTTTTCACGAGACTCAGACAAAAAATAATTACAGATTCGGAAAGATCATTTCTTTCGCCTTAATACGGTATAATTTATTTTACAAAATAATTGTATTTTCTATTTCATGATTTTTTTTAAATGAGTCAAAATCGATACGTTTTTATTAATAAGATTTCTAAACCGTTCCACTTGCATTTCCTTTCAAGCTAATGAAAAAAAATATTTTACACTAAAAAAGTTCATGCTTTTCTATTTTAGAATCAGTCATTTATTTTTGATGACTTAATATCTCGCGCGCATGCCTATAAATTATATCAGAGTAAAAGTGCATTTTTTATTATGTCTGAAAGTATTTTGTTTTTTCATTAGAGTAAATTAATTATTTTTTTAAATCTTTTATTTTCGATATGCTCGCGCCCCCCTCGTAAGGTTATCACGTCCCCCTAGGGGACGCGCCCCACAGTTCGAGAAACACTGCTTTAACAAATAACGAAATGATAAATTGAAAAAAATCTTCCTTCATTTTAAAGGTATTTTTACTGCTCTTCCCCGAAGGAACCCACAGCGTGCTTGTTAAACTCACTGCTTTATAAAACGGTAGTTCCCAAGTTCCAAACTGAAGAGGAAGAGACATTCAATTTCGCATTACGCTACTTTTTAAAGTTTAAATTTTTTTTAGTGGAATGAAAAAGGTTAAAATTAAAATAAAATATCAAAATATTTTTATCAGATCTGTTTTTTTAATGTTTTTTCAGTACATGTATATATATATATATAGGTTTTCCCCCATACTGTTTTTTTATAACTTATATATATATTTATATGTTTAATCAAACATTCAAAAAAGGCAATAGTTTCAATAACTATCTGTAAATTGTTCTTTTATTTATTACTTATAGAAATTTGATTTTAATAATTATAAATTTATTTTTTAAAAGGATTATTTCTATTATTTCATTACTAAATGAATTCTTTGTTAATTAAAAAGTACATCGTCTATTATTTTGAGACATTTTTAAGCAAACTATATGTAACGACTGATTGATTCCTGAAAATCTGAAATCTATATTTTATTATTTTAGATTCTTAGAAACTAACTATTATTAAAAAATGATGAACATTTTTTGTTTTACTCTTAGCATCAGAATCGTTTTCTATTTATTGCTTCACATTAATAATTTTTTAATTCTAACGCAATATTATTTTTTATAAGTCATACATCGAAATTTGAAGCTATATCTTATCTATGAGAAGGAGGGGAAGATAGAACAATAATTTTTCACTAAAAAAAAACAGTGTTCGGGGGAAAGAAACCTGTCTTAAATAAAAATAAGTAGAATGGAACAAATTTCGAAAAAGGGAAATTTTTTGACATAATTTTAGAAATCACTCACATTGTGCGCGTACAAACACACACACAGAAATGCTGGTGTCATGAGGAAAAGAGAAAGCCTGATCAACGTCGGGCTAAGCGGTGGAGGGGGTGTGGAAGGGGGTGGAAGAAGTCATTTTGAAAATGAGTATTAGAGGTGCTGATTTTGTGAAGGAAAGGGAAATTTTTTATAAAAGTACAGATAGCCCGTTCAACGCCGGGCCATGCAGCTAGTACTTATAATAAAAAATATAATAAATATTAAATGGTATTATACATAAAAATTAGTTACAAATAGTTTTATAATGTGAAATAAAATATTATATATAATGTAAAGTAATTTATAAAGTATATTATTATTAAATCAATTATTTTATAAATAATAAAATAAAAAATGTCTTTTTTATATATTATTAATTTAATTATTTTATAATTTTATAAAACATTTAATAAGTCATTTTTAAATAAATTTAAAGAATTTTGAAAAGTTTATTTAAATAATTTTTAAAAAATTAATAATTATTTCAATAATAAATAATAAATTTAATAATAAATTAATACTAATTTTAATAATCATTTCAATAATAAATTAATAATCATTTCAATAATAAATTAATAATCATTTCAATAATAAATTAATAATTTTAAAAATAAATTAATACTTTCAATAATAAATTAATAATCATTTCAATAATAAATTAATAATTTTAAAAATAAATTAATGCTTTCAATAATAAATTAATAATTTTAATAATAAATTAATTATTTAAAAATAAATTGATAATTTTAATAATAATTCTTATTAATAATAATTCTTATGAATTAATGTTAATTATTAATTAATGGCATTCATAAATAAGTTTATTTAATTTTAAAAATAATTAAATTAAATGAAAAAAAATTGACTGATGAATCGAACCCAGACCACACGCATAGTATGCAGACGATATATCAACCAAGCTACGAAATCGTTGGAGGAAATTGAAATTTAATTGTATAAAAGCTAAGCATGAATTTCGAAGGCTTTTTTCTCCGAATTGACTGGCCATTCGGCGAAATTGTATTGAGGGTCGAACACCTTAAAGGGGAGTACTACTATTACACCAAGTCTCGACCCCTAATGAATTTCCTTAGTCGTGCCCTCTTCTTGTAAAATAATCTATATATATATATATATATATATATATATATATATATATTATTCTAAGTAAGATGCATTTAACTAAACAATGCTATAAATTATCGTCTGCTTTTATTTAAATATTTTAACGAATTATTGTTACTTTAATTTAATAATTTTCTTTTTTTTTTACTAAAGTTGGCATCGTTTATTTTAATTAAACAGACGAATACTCGTGTTTTCGAAGGATTATTCAGTTTTTCCAACTCGAATAATAACACATCGCTATAAATGAAATTTTTTAAATTAATTTTTGTTGGTTACTTTCTGAGTCTTAAAAAATACTAAAGTATGCATTTTTAATTTTTTATTTATTTTTTATTGCATGTATTGCTGTATTTTTTTTAATTGTACGGTAATTTATGGAAACATACGTATATGAAATTCAGAATAAATATTTGTTAAAAAGTATTATTGAATATTTTATCTGAATAGAAATTACAAAAATTAAATTATAAAAATTAATAAGTTATTTTAATCTATTATTAACAGAATATATTATCATATATCTGGTTAATCACAATTTTTTACTGATAGAATATTCTATTTTGTTCATTTACAATACTAAAAGAAATCACAAAAACGTTTGTTTTGATACTATTATTATTGGTTAATAACTCGGATTAACTCGATCATTATTGGATAAATAACTCAAATTTCTAAATGAGAATTCCGAAGGTGTGAATTCGTTTTGTTATATATTAATAAATATTTTTATCCGACAGTAATTTTATATTCTACGTACTTTACATTTTTCAACCAAATACTACATATAACAGCCAAATTATTTCAATACGTACACAAACATTTTTAGAAATATACTAATATTTGATATTTGTTCCATGTTCTAAGCAATTTCCTGTTTACTTACAATTCTTATTAAAAATCCATAAACTTTGCTTTTTCTTATCGCAAAATTTTAATCAATAAGCAAGTTAAAACAAGAACAAAAAATCCATGAATTCAGAAGAATATAATAAGTTACTTATTTTAATGTAAGGATTACAAAGTGAAATCTTACAAACTTTTAAAACGAAAATTCTGGTAAATTAATTATTTATTTAACTGTATATTTGCACACACATACAACTGTCAATTAATTTACATAAATTTCAAAACTTTAAAAAAAATTATATGCAACTTACCACATACGGAACATTATTTCAATAAAAATATTGTAAATTTACATTTGAGGCGCATTTGTAAAAGAACAACCATCATGATATTATTTTCAACAAGTGAAGTCTTACAGTTACAATTACAGAAATAATTTGTTATTCGCAGACGACAAATAAATTATGAAAATAAATTAATTGCTTTTCTTCGTTAGAAAATATTGGTACCCTTCTTTCACATTTGAGATTTTTTTTAAATAAAAAGTGAACACAAAGCCAGCTAACAACAATGCCAAAAAAAATTAATGGGTGTTGACAAAAGTAAAATTTATTTATGAAAGAATATTTCTTTGCCATTTGAAAAAGAATCATAAATCTGATAAAAAGAACAAACGAATACATTCAACAGCTAAGATAGACCGTTACGTCATATGTATGCGCAGCTTCAATAGCGAAGAAAAAAAAAAGAAAAAACTAACACTCACATTCGCTGATTGTGTAATTAAAAAATTGCATTAGTCCATTAATTGATGTTTTCTCGCTGTTCTTTTATAAGATGGCGAAATGTTTGTTCCACAGACTTTTCCTTTTATTAATATATACAAATAATTGTAATTCAATGTTATTTTTCTATTGATTCTCTCTTCATGTCTGTTAGGCTTAATTTCAATGTTTATTTTTAAATATTCAATGAACATTAAGTTTATTTGCATTGAAACCTGAACTGAATGTAGCTATTGTCCGTTTTATTAATCGCTTCCAGTTTTCTTAAAAAAGTATAAATATTATTCTAATAATAATAGCATTAAAATTTTTTACATGTTTTGAAGTTTTCTTTTAGTCATTTTCTTTTTTTAATTTTTCTTAATAATTAATGTTTCATGTCCCTCTCTTCTAAAAAAAGTTATTTACTAGTTAAAAAAACTTTATTTCCTTTCTTACAAATAATTGCAACTTTTGAGTCTCAAAACCCTGAAAATGGAAAACTTATTTATTAAATTTAATATACTTAATTCTTTTCAACGGAAATTTTCATGAAATGGTTTATTTCGGATATGATTACATATGTATTGCACTTAAAAGAATATTTTAACAAAAAATTTATATGAACTGTATCGAATTAAAATAAAATTTTTTGAAATTTTTTCAACATTGTTTTGACGTTTCTTATAAGGCTATGTTTGCATTTCTACCGAAATATTTGCTAATTATAATTAGTTATGCGATAAATATTGTTTTTCATTAGTTTAGGTCAATAATACCATTACATAATAATTTTTGCTCTTGTTATTTCTTATACTTGATTTTACTATTGATTATAAAATGTTGGATATTTTTCGAGTATTTAATTTTTTTTTAAAGTTTCATACAAATTTGAATATTTTTCTCTTTTTTTTAATTATTTATTATTACTTTTGTGCACATAACAGTTTTAAACCTTAACACGTATTTTATATTCGTCTTTGTACTATATCTTTGAAATATTTCTCTAATAAAATAATTCTTTATAAAACTGCACAACGTGGAAAAAAAACATTTTAGCTTCATTTTTATTTTTTAACTGGAAGCAACAAATTTCAAATTTCTACTTAAAAGCCATCTCTTAGTGGTATTAACCTTAGCATGGATGCTAAAATTTTTAATCATAATAAAGACGACAAATCATTTGTCTATATTAAAACCGTATCTTTTTCCACTTCCTTCATGTGTTATTGAAATAAGCATAAAAATAATAATAAAAAAAAGAATTATTCGATGCATCAATACAGCTTCTGAGAATGACGAAAAGGGGGAAAGATACAATCGAGTGCGTCACATTCAGGAAAGCATTTGACTTAATGAGCTTTAAGTCGCCATCTAGCGGCAGATAATGATCTAACGCAATAAAACGATCGTCAATAGTTGTGCAGACTAAAAACCCGTATAATTAATCACTCCTCATGGAACAGTAATGGATGTAGGTTGATTTACCCCCAAGCCCTGTCTGTAGGACTTCCCTTGACGCGGGAAGGGGGGGGGAGAGGATCTGAGAATGGATTGGAAAAGAAGACAGTGTCAATCTGATTGTGATCGGAAAGGTGACTGAACATGAAGATGGTCAAGGAAGATAATTTATTTTACTTCAAAGGGAAAAACTACTGAATTTATTGTTGCTTTTATTGCTTTGAATATCTTCGATTTTCCTGTTAATATTTATTTTAAAGTGGACAATATCGCAATTTGTGATTTTTTTGCAAATTTAATAATAAAAAAGAATATGCTCTTAATTTGAAGAATTTAATAAAATATTTACTATGATGAAGAAAAGTAAATAAAAAAATAATTTTAGATATAAACACAATGAGAAAATAATAATAATAATAATAGGTACAAAGAAAAGTCTTTCAAACATTAAATTAAATTAAATTAAATTTAAAGCTATAAATAATGTATAAATTAACTAAAATTTGAGGGGATTAAGAAATCTTCATTTGAATTATATAAGTTTTAAAAGTTAATTTTCAGATTTTTCATTACATTTAAGTTATCACTAAAAAAATCTCGTTTACATTCGGTAAAAATAGATAAGTAAATATCCTCATAATTCCTCTTTTTCTTAACTTTTAAATTTTGCATTTATTTTCTATAAAAATCTATATTTCAAAATCTTAAGAAAAAAGTTCTATTTGTTTCGTTTATATTATTTAATTGGTCACTTAATGGAACGTTTCAATATACCTTCTAATTTTATAACGATTTATATGTTCTTTTTAAGGGTGTAATTAAGCTATAATTAGTAATACAAACGAGTACAAGTTTAAAAAAATAAGGGATTCTAACAAAATTTTAAATTTTTTTATTCTATTTTTTAAAAAAATTATGTTTTAGAATTGTAGAAAAGAATAAAATAATACAATAAAAATGAAAAATCACAGATTTCCCTGATTTAAAAGTATTCAATTTTAGGAGTGTTCAGTGGCGTATATAAGGGTCGGGTTTGGGGAATCCACCAGTGGCGTAAAGTACATCCCCGCATCGTGGGTATAAAAGATCATGACCAACTAACGTAAGAAAAATACACTCTTTTCTCCGAAAACTTAAATTTAAATTATTTAAATGTCCCACAGAGTATTGGTAAGAAAAGCTTAATCTCACAGCCAGTCTTCATTTTTGAGTAGCAAGGTCTCACCGGGCACAGTTCATTGTTTTCTTCCAGATATTTTAGAACACGCTTCCTCCAATTCCAAAATCTCGCGAGTGCACTTCTTTTGGAAAGCTAGCGCACACAACACAATTAAGGAATATTCTTTACTTTATAATTTTCTATTGTAATTCAATTAATTAAAATAAATTCTGAAGTTTTTGTCTAAAAAAACCTTATTTAAATAAATTTGCAAAAAAAAAATTATTTTTTGTTATACATATTTTAAAATTTTTTAATAAGCCTTCGCGTGCCACTGTTACTACTCCGTCATGCCACAATGTAGCACGAGTGCCGTGGGTTAGCCACCCTTCCCTTCGAAATTACCCCTCGTAGCTTTCCCCTACGTGTCTTTTAGAATGTAACCCCCCTCCTTTCTATAAGAGAGAGATATGTGTAGGCTAATGGATGAATTAATACTATATATCTCAGTGTAGCTGATCATCTAGCATCATCTGATCTAGGGGTGATTACCGTAGAGAGACTGATCTTCCAACTGAATAGCAATAGAGATTAATACTACGAAAATTAAATCGACGGACAGACTTAGAGAACGATGACTACAACTTTTGAGGTTCCACAAACATATTTTCTATTTCAAACACAGGGTATAGCTACCGCCGTATCAATGATACGGGATCGCCAACACGTTTAAGCGAAAAATCGCAAAATTTTACCAATGGTCTTATTAATAGAGCTCCCATTTATGTTTATAAAATCGTCTATATCTGACTTCAAATGGTTAGAATTTTTCCATGAACTCTACATCTCTGTTCCCATGATTAGAAACCTTCAAATCAGATATCGTATTACTCAAAATAATCAGAAGACGATGGGTGTTTTAGGCTCGGAAAGGAATCGGAAAAAATTCCTGTTCAAAGCAGCTTGTCAGTAAAATCGTTTGAAGTTAAGCACAGATAACATTTTTTTAAAAAAAAAAATGGGGCTGCGAAATGATATTTTACCATTGCAGACCTTATACATTCCCCGGAGCTTTGTGCGGCGCCATACAGGTGGACAATAATCACAACAATGCAACTTTGAAGTCTAGGTTCCTCCCCAGAGGAAAGGCATATGAGCTCTGACAATGCGAAATTGTCTTAGGAATCCGCACAGATAACATTTAGAATGAGAAAAATCTATTCGAACTGTGTGTGTGCTATCTGTGCTCGTAAATGACAACGTCACTTCTTTTGTTGATTGACTGAGACTATAGATAAACAACGCATTTAGAAGCTACACGAAAGCTTGGTCCTCGGTTGGAAATTTGTTCAGATGTGGTCTAATGAGAGAGAATAATAGATTTTCTCTCTCTTATTTGTGTTCTTTCTTATTTATACAACATCCAAAAGACGGAATGTGCATTCATGGCCAGCAAAGGTTTGGAAGCTGTTCCCCTTTTTGAGAAAATATAGGACTATAAACCAGAAATCCTGTGCTACCCTCCTTACCGCTTATTACCCGCCAATATAATAGCTACCCGATGGTGGGCAATTCTTTGTCCAAAATACGGCGCTTTCCAAAAGTAATCATTTTTACAACCTACTGATAAAATGTTTCAAAGTTTGATTCATCTCAATCTGTATATTGCATTTATTACATAGTAATTGTTTGCACAGTGAATCGTAGTAAATATGAGCGAAAATAGAAAATCCCCCCATGCTCCTTTTAAAAGTAAAATTTAGAAAAATAAAGAAAATATTGTAAAAAAAAATTTTACCAAAAATATCTTTTTTTTTTTTTTTTTTTACAATCAGCAATTCTGGTTTTTTGGGATTGTAAGGTAAGAACTTTTTATTTCATTACTTCCTTTTTAATAATAGATATCATAATTCATCTAACTATTTTAAGACGGCTAGCTAGTTTTTGAAACACCGTGTAAAACCCCGCAAAATATACACTGTATTTGTATAATAAAAAAGAGTTACGTTCTGCGTTATTTTAAGCTATGGGATATGAAATTAAAAGGAACGTATTTTAAAATCTTAATCTTAGATTTACGCATGTTTCAGCAGATAATTAAAATAAAATGAGGAACCAATACATATTGCCTAAACATAGTACAATAAATTGATAATATTTAAAATAATATTAAATTATTTGCCACTATTTGTATATAATGCATTTGTTAATGCCGAGATAAGTAGAAATTGTTATTTTTGCTTAAAAGACTTATTACATCCAATCGCGTCCAATAAAGATTCTCACCCTGTAATAACGTTTTAAGAAATTGAACTGCCTTCAGAAATGTATAGAGAGGATTAGATTTTTCAATAAGAGAGATAAACTTTTTTCTTTTTTTATGTAACTGTTTTGGTTTTTCAAGTTCATATAATTTTGAAAATCATACTAAAATAAATATCCATATAATGTGACAATTGTTTATTATCACATGATAAAATGTTAAATTATAGTCCACATTTTGATCAATATTTTAAAAATTATTTGCTTGATTTGGACAAAATTGATCTCAGAAGTTAAACTATTACAGGGATGGCGAACCAGTGGCACACGTGCCATTGATGGCACGCGACACAATATTTTTGGCACGGGAGTGATCAAAATGGTTTGCATTTTATTTAAAAATTTCAAAGTTTACTATGAAGTATTACGAACAAACGCGAGTGATCGGTCGCGGGTAGCACACTCGTTTGTTATTGTCTCTTAAGGTGATGGCGGGCCATTAGTTTAACACCTTACATGACATCTAGATGGCGTTGGCTATTGCGAAATTTTTGGCACAAATATTTGTCTCAAGACTCCCAAGATGGGCAATAAATTTCTCTCTCGGGTAACCTTTTCAATGAAATTCTCCCTTCAGCGAAAGGGAACACGCGGGGCGAAGAGAGGGGTGACAGTCGTAAAACTGGTAAAATAAATGTTAGCTCTTTTTTTTCTTTTTTCGGGGAGGGGGTTAAAGCAGCAGAGTGAATCTTGACCATGAAAGACTTTTCATTTCTGGACATTGGTCAATCGTCAAACTTTTTCAACTCTTGGAATCCCTAGAACTGTAACATGTTTTCGAGGAATCCCCTTCCTCGCTGAAGGGAATATATCTTAAAATAATATTTAAAGTATATAGATAAACATATATATTTTTTGATATTATATGTAAAGACAATTTAAAAAAAATATTTTTATTAAAAATTTTATGATGTAATTTTAATGTTATTTACTCATTGATAATATAAATTTGTGACCCAAATGTCACCTACGCATGCATTATACTTAGTAACTGAGATATGTGTTCACAATTTTTTACACAAACTATCGACGTATAAGCTTTTGAAATTATCTGCAGTAGCATTTCATATTCCGTGTTCAATTCGTTTTTGTATTTTGTTTTTGTTGCCTATCGCGTTAAAAATATTTTTCACTTTCTAAATACATTTTTGTGAATGGCATGAAAATGTTCATAGCTGTGTGAGAAATTCTGCGTATATGGCATGAATTGGTAACCTAAGATATAGGTCTTCTAGCTTAAATTTAAATTTTAGCATCGAATCTGTTCATATGTCGATAAATTTTTTTATCTTCTTCATTATAGGTGTTTTTTTCCCACAAATGTAAAAGGTTTCAAAATATTGTACTCTAACTAGTATAAAATTACTTCGTGGAACTCGGGATAGCAAATAATAGTATATTCACTATCTACTGCATAAAATAAAGTTTTAAAATTCATTTATTATATTACAATGAAAGTTAAAAAAGATCTTTAGATAATTGTGGCTAACCGAATTTCATGAGAACATAAATCCATTTTGCATACATATTTGTAATTTTTCTTTCCCATTTTTTTTTTTTTATTGGGACTCGTGGAACACAGTTTGTCGATCAATTCTCTAGATAAATGATGTACAGAACGAAACTGTTTAATTTTTCCTGAACAAATGATTTTTAAAGGAAGGATAGGTGGATTTAAAGCAATGAAAAATTAAATTTCACGTTTTAATGAACAAACAGTAAGATACAATTTTACTTTTATACAATAGAACAGGGGTTGGCAACCTATTTCACGAGAGGTACAATTCTCAGTGGTACCCTGAATTACTCAACAAATGTGTCAATTATTCAGAGCATGGAAGATGATAAATTTGTAATGGTCCTTATTATACGAAGATCTCCAGAATTATGGACAATTGCGAAATTTCGAAAAAATCGGAAAGATATCTCGAAACATAAATTTATAGCTATTTTGTGAATTATTGGATGTCATTGCTGGTGAGATTTGATTGTTTGAAAAGAGAAGATCGTGTGCACTCTGCTCTCCGCTTTTGGTTGATTTCGAAAAAGGCAAGAAAAAAAAAATTTCTCTGTGTGTGTAGCGCACTTCCTTCAATAGAATCCTCCCCTTTCTCTGCAAGGGGAAGAGGGCCACAGTCTTTACGACTGTGAAACGAAATACTTGTTCTTTTGGGGGGCGGGGGGAGTAAAATAGTGTTGAATCTTGACCATGAGAGAGATCTAAAATGGCTTTCTTACTTTTTCGACTCATGGATTCTGATAATTTGTTATGAATGCTTTATTCATTTCTAACTATGGAAAAAATCCTATGTATTTTGCAATCTAAATTTTAGGAGCTGTTCTTGTTTTAATATAGATTTTACCGTCAAATGTCTTAAAATGTCAATAAGTTGTTCGCTCTCCTTGATTATAGGTGTTTTTATCCACAAATAAAAAAGTTCATTTTCCATTACAAAACGATTTAGTTGTGCAAAAGCAATGTATTAACGTGAATAAATTTGTTTTGTTGGTCCCGGTACAGTAAACAATGGAATGTTCACCATCTAGTAGGCACTACATATAAAGAAAACGATTTAATATTCTTTTATAATGGAATAATAAATGTTTCTAAAAAGTATTACAAAATAAAGTTCTCATGTACAAAAAAAAAAAAAAAATGTTTCAGAAATTTCCAATAGGTATACACTTACACCTGTATTACATTATTAAAGGTTTAAGGGAAACAATTTTGAATAGAATTTTTTAAAAAAGTAGTTATATATATATATATATATATATATATATATATATATATATATATATATATATATATATATATATATAAATGTTAAAAATAAATGTTAAAGGTTATCAATTTTGATATTTTTCTAAGATAGTATGCAGCTATTTCATTAAAAACTGGTTAATTATGGTTTTGACCATTATTTTACATATAAAATATTTTTCAAATTCAAAAATATTTTTATAAGAAATGGTACGTAAATGAAAATAAGCATTACAAAATTATTTCATGTTCAGCAAAAAAAAAAAAAAAAAAAAAAGAAGAAAGAAAGAAAGATATTTTGAAATTAAAATTTACTTTTGTAACTTTAGAGAATGATTAAAATATCATTATAAGGGAGAGAAAATAGGCTGGCAATTAATTATCAAGCACAATTAATCAAGCATATAATATATAAACATTGCCTTTATTTTTCTAAGAAATTTATGTTTATTTAATGAATATATGTCAATAACAATTTTCAATTTGGAAGTTAACATTATATTTAAATCAAAGAAAATTGCATTATTGTTTAATTTTTGGGCATATTTGGTAACAAAATAATAGTTTCATTCTATGTAGCAATCCAAATAAATTATTCTTCCTCTCTTTCTGTTTTAGTACATAGGAAGAAATTGGAAACTTTTATTGCTTTTTTGTACTTTTCTTTCCTAAAGACTTCGGACCAACAAGTGTTTTCCGGTCCCCTCTGAAGTGAAATTCCCATGAGATATTATACATCGTGGGGTGGATGACCAGAGTACTTAGCTCTTCCGAGCTATAACCTCTCGTCATTAGGATTTCGAGTGTTATGACTCTTACATTTTTTTAAATAATAGTACTTAAAAGTAAAAAAAAAATTTTTAAGGACAGTAATAGAAATAAAAATTTAAAATTAAAAGAATGCATTAAGTGCTTGAAAAATACCATGAGATGTTGACCTCATGACATGACGAGATGCCTTTGAAAGGACGCTAAACGGTATTGTGGCTGACAAAACGGCAAAGTAATTTATCATATAGTGATTATACTGAGTAACAGATTGTTTTTAAACAATAATTTATGGTAAAATAGCTTTGTAATAATTAGATTGACTTAAGTTTTCTAGTGGATAGATTCAATATCTCCCCGAAAACAAGGTATAAATTGCTCTTAACTGATTATGATATATTTCCTGAGAAAATGAATAGAACAAATAAGAAATGTAAAACTTTTTAACATTTGAAAATCGAGCAATTTGATCCACAATTACGAGATAAAAAAAAGCAAACATTATTAATTATAACAGTTATATTTTTCCTTCGTTTATAAAATAAATCATTCATTTTAAAAGTCTTTCAAAATTAAAAATTATGAATATTTGGGTTTAAAAAATGAAAACACCGTTTAATTATTTAGAAAATTAAGTTTCAATTTTTTTAAAAATTAGTGTTTTTAGAAGTTTATTCAGCAGATATATCTTTTTCTGAATGCTTTACTTTCTAATTCAAAAATGAACTAGTAATAAAAATCAATATTTTAATTATAGTAATAAAATAAAAACTCCAATGAGCAATAAATATATGTTCATATCGTAATGCCCAACATATTTCTTTTTCCATAAAGAATTCATAATAAAATTTTACTACTTAAAAATTTTTATCATATATTTAACTAAAATGGATAAAATTTGAATTAACATTAATTCTAAATTTTATATGTGTAAAATGTAATGCGCAAAGAAAAATCCCAACTTATATTATGTTAAAAATTTAGTCAAGAACTTGATCAAGTTATTGAAAATGTTCAATGACAGAAAATGCCAGACAGTATTTTTTAATAGAAAAAAGGCAAAAAATTTAAAGATAGAGAGAGACTTTAAAATCGCGATATTGCCATATTTATTCGAATCTAAGCCGCACTTTTTTTCCCGATGCTTAGGCTACAAAAATTCTGGTGCAGCTTAGATTCGAAGACTGAAAAAAGTTTTTAATGCTGTTAAAGTAAATTAATTATTCACTTTTATTAATTCACCTTTATTATTTTTTTTATTTCGTTTAGTTAGTGATTGAATATAAACGTCATATTGATCAGCTACACGAGGGCTTTTGGTGACGGACCTCGTAACTTTGAACCATAGTCAAGTGACGAGGACGACACCTGAGCTTGCACCTCCCATTTCCTAACTACCACACCAATGAGAGGACGTTTGAGCTCTCAGATTTAACGTTCATCGCTCCCCTACGAGTACGTTACCTTGACCACTAGGGTATCGCAGCCACTTTTCATTCCGTAAATATATCATATATCGATAATATATTTTACACTATTTTTTTTTCACAAAAATGTGCTGAGAATATGGGGTGCGGCTTAGAATCTGAACATAATTAATTGAAAAAATAAGTTTCTGTTAATTAAATTAGAAAACAATATTTTGTGTTAATAATTGTTCCAATGGTTTATGGTAAAGTTTTACGTCAAATATAAAATCGATGGGAAATTTTTTTTTTTGTTAATTAAAAAGAAAATAATAATATAATAATAATAATTGCATTACAATAATTAGATTAAAATTTTAATTTGTGAGTAAGGAGTAGTAATTTGTGTTCTTATTGTGAGTTAATTCACAACTTTCGATCAAGTATAAAGTAAGTATACTTTCATTCTTCGTTAAGTCATTTCGCAGAATTTAAATATTCTTACATTCCTTCAATGACAAAAAAAAAAAAAAAAAAAAATCTAAGCAGTATAATTATAAACGATTTTTATAAAGCACACATGCAGAAAATATTTAAAACTTTCCTAAATCGGAAAGTTCGTCAGATTTGAGATGTTAAATCTCTGTACATCATAAACCTTTCCATTGTCCACTATTTGCAAGTTACCATAATTTCAGCTGGCGACTATATTTCAAAAGATATCGCCAAAAATAAGTATTCGTAGCCAAGAATAAATTCGCTTTTCAAACGATGGTGGTGCCATCTGTTTGAGATAGTCCTAACTACGCCAAAAATAATTCAGAATGAACTTAAAATTAAAAAAAAAAAAGTTAATTAAGAAAAACATAAACTTAATTCTGGCTACACTAGTCCAAAGAGGGAAGCTTGCTTTCTTATATACTATTTAATTCTACTCTAAAAAAAATGTTTTTTTTCTGTTAAAATGTCTTTTGCGTTTCCACCTCCTATACTTTAACATAGAAAAGTCAAATTTCATTTTGCAAAAATGCTGAAAACTGTGTAATTTTCCAAAAAATCAAAATTCAAGAAACACTATCCTTTAAACAATTATTTTCTTTATATTCATAAAAAATTTTATTATTATTGGAGCTTTTTCCTGCCCACAAATGTCTTTGCCGTTTCATCCCTATCCTTTAACATTGACCGAAAACAGCCTTAATTATTGCTTTAGTTATGTCTTGGACTACTGTTGCTTATGATGCAAAATTTGTCTACGCATGGCATAGGCAATTTCGTCGACACAACTGTATTTTAAAGTTCATTTGTGTAGTACACAGTGTTTTTTTTTCCAGGTATAGAAGTTTAAGTTGGCATTACTTTTCAAGATGGCGACCGATTTAACAGCTGTCAAGTGATTTATTCTCAGTTTGGTTTGGCAATTCATCATGAATAGACTCACGCCTGAACAACGCTTTCAAATTGTGCAATTTTATTTCGAAAATAATGGTCGATTTTCATAAGCGAATTTTGTTTAGCGATGAAGCGCACTTCTGGTTGAATGGCTACGTTAACAAACAAAACTGCCGCATTTGGAGTGAAGCTAATCCACAAGTGTATGTCGAAACATCGTTACATCCAGAAAAACTGACTGTTAGGTGCGCTTTATGGGCTGGTGGAATCCTTCTTCAAAAACGATGAAGGCCACTACGTTACAGTCAATGGTGATCGGTATAGAGCCATGATTACTAACTTTTTCATTCCTGAATTGAACAATCATGATGTCCAGGAGCTGTGGTTCCAACAAGACGGCGCAACATGTCACATAGCTTGTGCCACAATCGATTTATTGAAAGACACGTTTGGTGACCGCCTAATTTCACGTTTTGGACCTGTGAATTGGCCTCCAAGATCTTGTGATTTAACACCGCTAGACTATTTTCTGTGGGGCTATGTTAAGTCATTGGTCTATGCGGATAAGCCACAAACGCTTGACCATTTGGAAGACAACATTCGCCGTGTTATTGCCGATATACGGCCACAAATGTTGGAAAAGTCATCGAAAATTGGACGTCCAGATTGGACTGCATCCGAGCCAGCCGTGGCAGTTCTATGCCAGAAATGATATTTAAAATGTAATGCCACAAGATTATCTTTCGAATAAAAAAAAACTCATGTCAATCGAATAATACATCGTTGTTTTATTGCAATTTAAAGTTCTATACCTCTCAAAAAACACCCTTTATTTACGACTTTTAACTGTTATTTAACCTGGCTAGTTCAGCAAAAGTACAAAAAGTGCAAGACAATGAGTGAAACCGAAAATTTCAATCGGTGAATTCAGAAATATGGCATGATTAGTATAAGTGACAATGCGGTGTGAGATTTATGTTCTAGAACAGTGGTATGAAAAACATCGTCTGTAAAACGGTATTTTGAAACGAATAACAAATTTTCCTGACAAAAAGAGTGAACAACAGCAAAAAAAAAAAAATTAATTGCTAATAAACCGTATGGCAGAAGACTCAAATTCAGCATGTATTCTACAAAAAGTAACATCTTACAATCCTAATATAATTTATTTGCCATCTCCTATCTGCACAGCAGCAGAGTCACACTAATGTTGATTTAATTTGAATTACACGTATAGCTAAAACATTTATAACTATAAAGGACAAAAGGTATTTTTTCATAGTAAACAGTTTTGTGTTGATACAGTATTTAGCTTTATTATTTTCCCAAAATAATTTGACGGCACGTCTATACTGTATTAAACACTTCTTTTTAGAAAAAATGGCACGTTGATGCATAAAAGTTCGCTACCCCTGAACTATTAGTGAAAAAATATCTGAATTTCGTTCTCTTTTTTAAAAACAATCAACGACCTTAAACCGTGTTAGTGTAAATTAATCGAAAAGAAAAATGATTGCGTTGTTTTAAAACTATAAAAAAGGACCGTGTGTAAAAAAAAATGGTGTACACATTTCATATTTTATTGCTTAAAACCTTTTATTTGTCATCATAAGTGTTTGAATGATTATTTTTTAAAAGAAAACCAATATAAAAAAGAAGAATCTCGTACATTTCTTAAATTATTTAGAGCTATTTAATTTTTCCCTGATAACAAATTACAATTTCCTAGTAACAGAAATATTAATTACAATACTTGTGCATATTAGAACATTCGCATTTTCAAATACGAATATTTATCAAGACCTCTATACTTAATTTCCTACAATGGCTTAATTTCAATGATAAACAATTAGAAATTTAAGTGGACTCAAAGGATTATTTGTAGGTTGGCTGAGAGAGATGGCTCAGAATATAAAGTAATTTTAATACAAATAAAATAACTTAAACAATATAAAGTAGATTAGTTCAAGATTTCGGTGTCTGTATGATCTTTGTAATATTTTTCGAAATCTTACAGCCGGATAAATTCATATCCTTTTCAAACGAAGTAACAAAAAAGTAGGTCGCAAAACTAAGGACATAATACACAATATACATACATAATTAATTGCTTTGAAAACTTTATAAAACCTAAAATTAAGAAACTCCATTCTATCAAGGAGCTCGCAGTATTAATACCAATTAATTTCAATAACTTCGCTTTCAGTTTTTCGGATGTATAACAGCATACTTGCAACTTTTGATCCTTTTGGTCACTACAACAGCTGAACATTTTTTTTTATAAGATAAAAGATTTAAAAAATTATCTTAGAACTTCCATGAAACAAGATAGGTTTTCGGACTTAGTAATGCTGCTAAGAGAAACAGAAGAATTTCAAATCCTCTTATACTATGGATGTTAATATAAATGCTCTTGCCGAAAAGAAGGCGGGAAAAATATCTATTAAGCAACTAGGCTAAGTTTTTTTAATACGTATGTCTATTCCCACTTATTTTGACATTTTCAAATAAATTTTATTAATGCGAACGTTTTTATTCATTTTTCCAAAAAAGAGTTTCAAAAAGCCCCCAAAGGAATTTTGATACAGGGTCCTTTCAGGATTAGCTACGCCAGTGGTCAAACATATAAAATACATGCATAATTCATAACAAATTGTACTTTGTTATGATTGATGTAAGGGTACAAATCTGATGTCTAAAAATATTTTACCACAATTCCTAAAGATAATTTGTGTGTTGTTCATTTTATTTAAATACTGTATTCAGTGGTGTATACAAAGGGGAAGTTTGAGGGTTCAAACTCCTCCCAACAAAAGAGTTTTAATTTATAGCAAAAAAATTACGCCTTGGCGCTTTCATCAACGGATTTTTTAATGCGAGCCCCCTCCCATAAAAACAGCCTGTGTACGCCACTGTTACTGTAACATTAAATTTACCAACTCTTCGTAAATAATAACTTTTATGGAAAAGCATTAACACTGACTCATATTCTGTTCGAAGAGCTTATCTTCTTTAAGTTTTCAATAACATACACAACTTTTCAATAGTATTTCAAGAATTCACAAAACAATAAGAATTCGACGATAAAACAAATTGTTAATGAATTACTTGAAACGATCGGGGACTTTAGAATTTCAATTCATAATAATTCAAAAATGTGTCTTCTTCTGAATTTAGTTTTAAAAAAATAAATAAAAACCTTCAAACACATCTACAGAATTATTTTTAAATCTCTTACAATACAAATGTATAATCTCTTCAAAGCTTTGAAAAGAAGACATTAGTTTCAAAAAAAAAAAAAGTGAAATAAGATTGTGATCTATGTTTAACGATCGACACAATAACTGCACAAAAGCAATAATGTTTGCGACTGACTTACCAATCGCTAAACAGATGCGATGACCCATCATGAATATCACACACCCAAAAGAACAAAATCGTCACCTGCCTCCTCTCCTTGATATCGTTTGGCTCTTTTAAAGCATATTTCGAAAGGCCATCTATTAAATTGGCAGCTTGGATAAAAATCGGGGTCGATTGTCAAAACAGTGACAAATAAAAAATACTTTAAAAAGCATGAGATATGTCACGTTAAATATCGGCTACACTGGAATAAAAAAAAATTCATATGTTCCAATGAACTAACTGCCAGGATATTCGGAGTGATATATTTGGTACAATAAGCTTTTACCAAGAAATATTTTTACGTACATATATGTATGAACCAGTTTGACATAATAGTTCAGCTGCCATTAAATCAATCAAAATATTGAAACACCAGTAACGCGTTTCAAATGCTTTAGTCAAGGTGAAGGATAATAGCAGTTTTTATTCTTTTGAGAATAATAATGAATGAATATTTTACGTTCAATAAGCCAAACAGTTATGAGAGAAGTACTTTTTTCGAAAAATGGTCTGAAAAAATTCCATGGATTTTTAGATGTCAAAATGAAGATCTTAACGTCTTACAATATTTACTCCATCTTTACGAAAATCAATTCGAATAATTCGTACTTCACCAAAAAATTGACTGGAAAAAATGCATGACTTTTGAATTATTAAAATTGTTCTCTGGTGCTTTTTTTTTTGCCGTGCATGTTTAAAATGTTTCTTTAAATTAAAATATTTTAAGAACGTTTTAGAAAAAAAATTTGTTTATATTTAAATATAGCATAAAAATTCATTGTAAAATTATTATTATTATTATTATTATATTTCTATTCCTTCTTTTCAATTCATTATTACGTATAAGTTACTATAATGCATCAATTAATTGATAAAAAAAATGCTTATATATAATTTTTGTTTGAGTTTAACTTTATCCAAAATGCGAATAAAACAATAGCACTTCAATAGCTGAAAACAGTTTTTGAAAAAGGAATGATATTAAAATGACAAAAGATATCGAAAGATACCAATCCCATAAAAACATACTAGATGACTAAAAAAAAAGTGAATTTTGCATACTTTTTGTTACTAATGATACATATAACTATTAGTATTTTTTCCATCTAAACAACATTTTACCATAACTTAGGCATTTTTTTAAAAAATAGACTTATGATCCATACAATTTGTGAAATTAAACAATAAATAAAAAATCCCAAAACTAACATAACTACCATAAAATATACCACATACATTCCTCAAATTTTAGCAAGAATTTTTTATTATATCTAATGGGCTGCGGATTGGTGTTTTACCATTGGAGACCTGGTACATTCCCAGGCAGCTGGTATCTCTTTTTAGTGCGGCACCACCGAGGCGGATACCAATCGCCGCAAGTAATTTTGACGCCCAGTTTCCTTCCCAGAGGGAGGCACCTGAGCTCTGACGATGCCAACCTGTACTAGGAATTAATTTTGCCCAGAGCACCCAAGTCAAACAGACACTCTAGGGATTTTTTACTTACCGTATAATCATACGATATATATATATATATATGTTATATATATATGTTATATATATATATATGTTATATATATATGTTATATATATATATATGTTATATATATATATATACATACTAGTCCAAAGACTCTTTTGGTATCTTCAATTTTAAAACTTCTGTTTCCTATTTTGTTTGTTTTTATCCAATTTTAGTACAATATTCTTCAGCGCCATTTATTTTCTTGTTATGATTCTTAGAATCCAATTTCTTTTTCTTTTTTTTTGCCTTGTAGGTAGTATAAGTTTGTCACTTATTTTTTATTTTATTTTATTATACTATACTTATATATAATTCTTAAACAAGAATAAAAGAACGAAAAGTTTGTATAAGATTAAAAAAAATGTATTGCAAATATAGTACTGAGGTAAAGTTTAAAAGAAATTTGTTGTTCTATTGCTAATTAAGAACTGTATTACCTTATTAATTTAAATTAACTTTTTTTAAAACAAACTTTCCTTCTTTCCTCGTTTTATTTTGGGAAAGAAAATTCTTACAGATATCTTAACTAATTACATTTACCCAATTTTCTCCTTTTTTGTCAAAAAGAAGGGAGGAAATTAAATGAAAATTTGCACGGGAGGGGGAATGAATAAGAACACTTCTAGAGAACAATTCTGAGGAATAAAAAAAATTATTCTTCATCACTGAAAAAAAAGCTGTTCTGAATTGTTGGATTCTTTCTAATTAACATTTTTTTTACTAGAACTATTAATAACATATTTCATAAATACAACAATAAAAATATATTAGGCAATAAAAATATATAATAATGGTAAGTTGGATTATATTTAAAGTTCAATGTAAATCTCCAGACGATATTTTATGATGAAAATGTTTAATGAAAAATTTTTACTAACTTTATTTAACTAATTGTTATTAATTAACTACATGCCAAGTAATATTAACATTAATTATATTTAGAAATGAAGCCCAGTGACCGAGTGGTTAGTGCATTTCGCTTCCATACCACAGGCTCGAGGTTCAAACCCAGGGCTGGGAAAGGTTGACTCAGCCTTTCATCAAAGTCGCGTACACTAAGTTCGGCACAGTAGGTCTTGACCCTCGTGGACTGTTGCGCCACTGAGTTTAAGTTAAGTATAATTATATATTGCCATCAGTTGATCTGAAAGACAGCTTAGCTCTCACACAAATGAAAGTCTTCGTAAAGAGTTTAGTAATTATGCACTGTTTAAAATACATTCATCATTTTAAGTAATACTTATATATTCTACATCAAAAATTCAGACAAACAATTGGTAAGAAACAAACCAAAGCATTTCATCATCTTCAAAAAACTTATTTTCTAAAAGTAATTCACGTCTCATTTTATCAAACTCCAAACATTAATTTTCATCAAATGGAAGTGACTTTCAAAAAGTATATTTAGTGATTCATCATCATTATATCTTGAAGGGTATGTAATTTTGAGTAAAATATCTTTATATGTTGAGCTACTAACCCCCTAATTCAACTTCCTTGCAGAGAAATAAATTCAGTTATTAATATACTTTATTATTGGTTCCAAACGGTTTTGATTTTCAAGTAAAATACAGTTCATATGTTAAATATTCCAACTGTTCTAGTTAAAATTTTTAGAGATAAAAACTTCCGAAATGCGTACATCAAAACAGCTTTAAATTTTGAGTGTGTGAAAGAGAGAAAATAAAACACGTTTTATATACCACATATTTATAGTTTTTGATTCTTTTAATTTCGTTTAGAAATCAAGCTATTTTTTATCAGAAAACTTCCAGGGTTCATACAGATATAACAAAAACAAGTGTTCTTTATGTGAAAAAGGGGAGGGAGCGTCAGCCATTTATTACCATAATATAAACAATTGCACAGTTTTTCTGAAAATGGAAATTAAAAAAAAAACTCGAGGACGTGAAAAAAAAATGTATGTTCTAATTGCTTAACTCAGACATTAAGTCTGTTTTCTAAATTCTCTTGTTGGATCTGTGAAATGAAACATCATTTATTGCTTTATTTTTCCAAAACAGATGAGAATTGATTCAGAGGTCACCGGATTAAATAATTTTTCACAAACTGTTCGACTCAAAACGTGTACTTTTAGGTCTAATGCTGATGCAAGTTTGAGAGAGAATATTGAGCTATTTTTAGTGAAAAATATCTTTGACTTTACACCTTTTCCCGCATGAAATATTTCAAACTTAGCTCTTCCAGATTTTCCTTCAATTGGCTGATACTCCATTTTGCAAACCAGGCCGTATCGTCGGGCATTCAGAGGATACCAACGGGTATTCCAGATTCTAAAAAATGACTCATTTAAAATTAATTCATCAATGAATAAATGATAGTTAAAAAAACTAAAAAAAAAACGCTTTTATTGCAAATCGAACTATAAAATGAAAAATAAATTAGTTAAAAAAAACTAAAAAACACGCTTTTAGGTTTATCGAATTAAAATATAAAAAAATAATTCTTAATATGAGAATAAAAGGATAAATAACAAAATTAATGTCATTGTGGTAAAAGCGTGGGTTGCTTTGTACTACATTCTTACCCTAACCCAGCATTTCGGAATAGAACTAGCATGAAAGAAATTATAACAATTAATATCGAGCACCCCACGCTTTTACGGCATTAATTTTCTCGTTAATCATTTTATTTTTATATTAAGAAATATTTTTTACATTTTATTTCGATTAACCTAAAAGCGTGTTTTTTAGTTTTTTTAAACTAAAATAAATTTTTTTAAATGAATCTTGAACTAAAAATACAAAGTTGATAAAAATATTTCACTTTTTTAAAATGCTTTTTTTTAAAATAAAATACAGTCTAATAATATGTGAACACTATCTGTAACTACAAGCAGAATTATAATTTAATATAATGCGTTTATTAATTAGAATATTTTTTAAAGAATTTCATTAAAATTCCAAGATCCTTTGGGGTGAGAAAGGGGTTTAGGGGTTCTTTCATTTTAATTCACATAACATCTTTTAATCCAAAGTAAATCGTTCCTTTTGAGAAAAATAATTTGTATTGTAAGTAAATTGTAAATAAGAATTTGGGAATAGGAATATCCGTGTTTACTTTTAATCATATATCAGATAGCGATTTACATTCACACAATGAATAGCGTGAAATATACGGTACATAAATCTTTTTTCCTAAAAAAAAAGTGTTAAAATTGTTTGCATCTATTGTTCTCATTTTATATAAAACAATAATAATTTAATTCATCATTAAAACTATTCTTAACTTTTTCTTAAACAGTACAAAAACAATGTCATTTACAACATAAACATTTGTATTCTTCGAGTTTGTATCCATTCAATACATCTATTGTGTACCTAAGAGAGTAAAATAATTATGGTTATTTTAGAATATATTTCTTGAGATACACTCGGAATATTCAAAAATCATTATTATATGACTTCAGTTTAATATTCCTTTATAGTTTATATCAGGGCTCGGCAACCTTTCAGTTCTGGCGTGCCAAGCTAATCTACCCGTATGATCCAGCGGGCCACACAGTAGGACATGTTTGAAACGCTTCAATTCCCGGGATAATGCATGCAGAGTTAGAGAACAGAGGTCAATAATATGAATTTACAGTTTCATTATATAATAATTTTGCATCATTTAAAGATATTTCTTAACATAAAAAGTAATGTAAAAAATTAGGTCAATTCCTAATTAGATTAAAGAAAATTTTTATTTTAACTACTTTTTATTAAATAGTTACAATTAATATAAATATCTACACTGCTGACCACCGTAAATGCAACAAAAAGAAAGACAAGAGATAGCACAACAAAATTTATTTTATAGATAACATGTTGACCAAGTATCAAATGATTAAATTTATATACTTCTGTGAAGTGTGGTTCCTGCCAGAATCAGTAGCCAGAGTAGCCGCCATTGTTGGAGATCAACACTGCCACACGCCTCGGCATTGATTCAAAGAGACTTTGGATGTTCTTGGGGTACAGAAGATCAAGCAGCTTCCACACGTTGCCAAAGTTGATCTGTTGTGGCAGCTGGGTGTAATCTGGGTCAAACGTTGAGCAACCATGGATCACATGTTTTCTATCGGCGAAAGATCCGGAGAGCGAGCCAGCCAGGGAAGCAATTCAATCTGAAGATTGACGAAAAAACTTTGGATAATGCGTGCCACGTGTGGTCGCGCATTATCCTGTTGAAATATGGCTGTGGTCAAGCCCTGAAGGTAAGGCAGGACAACTGGCTCCAACACCTCGGAGAAGCAGCGCTGGCTGTTTAAAGTACCGGCAATGCGTACTAGAGGAGTGCGAGAGTGATATCTAATACCACCCCATACCATAATACCGGTACAGGACGGTGCATAACGCAGCTGTTCAGCATCCTCTCTCCACGGTGTCTCTAGACTCGAATCCGACCATCGTGGTGTTGCAGACAGATGCGTGACTTGTCAGTAAAGACAACTTCATTCCATTCTGCCGCCCACATCCTTCTTTCATCGCACCATTGGCGGCGGAGACGTCTGTGGTTCTGCGTCAAGGGTAGGCCAAGCAATGGACGCCTTTCGGACAGACCACTCTGCTGTAAACGGCGTCGAATGGTACGTGCAAACACTGAATTATGCGTTACAGACTCAATGTGCTGTGCTACGGTTAGTGACGTGACTGAGCGATCCGTCACTGCCATGCGCACAATTTGCCTGTCCTAATGAAAAGTGGTGCACTGAGGTGGATGCGATCGACTACGTCGGTCCTTCGTACCCTCCTGCATCCAACGGTCACATATCCGCATTACAGTTGTTTGGTTTCGTCCAACACGACTGCCGATTTCCCTGAAAGATAATCCATAATCTCGGTAGGCCACTATCCTTCCTCTGTTGAACTCGGATACTTGATCAAAAGCTGATTGCTGTTTTCTATAAGTTCTGATCGTTTTTTGAAAAAACCACAAAAAAAAACACAATTGCCGAACTTGAAATCGTCGAAATCTCCAAGCCTTAAATAGCGCTTTGAGATGGCCCCACAGGCGCGCGTGATGTGTGTCTGAGCTGAAATTCTAATCATTTGCATATCTCATCTCCGCTAATGCATGTTGTAAATTTCCTGTTATTTTCTTCAGGGTGTTGCATTTACGGTAGCCAGCAGTGTATATACATATGACAGAATCACAACATTAAGTGGTAATTACTTTTTGTTAATTATCATTTAAGTATCGTATTGTCATCCAAAACAATCGTGTATATAAAATTTCAGTTCAACTGAATGCTTTAAAACGTGAGAAAAAAACCTTTTCAAGTTTTGACACGTCACCAAAAAGGTCGCTAAGTTGCCAAAAATGATGCCAACGTGGCTGTATTTGTAATTCTTTAAATAATTCGTTTTAATCAATTAATTTTTATTAATTATAATTAAATTACTCTATTGCCACCCAAAATAATCATGTATATAAAATGTCAGCTCAATTGAGCGCTTTAAAACGTATTTTATTAACGATTGAAAATCCCACCAAGATAAATAAGTAAATAAATAAATATATAGAGAGTATGAGCTAATAGTAGGAATTGAAAAATAAACAGCATATAAAATAAAACTATTTCTTCAACAATAATTTTAAAAAATTAAATTTGACATATATTATGTATTTTTAAACATATTTGTTAAAATAAGAAATAGAGAAAATAAAACATTAGTATTTCCCTTCATTATAGTAAAATAAAAAGATAAATAAAAATTTTAATGCAAACTGCGAACGTTATGCTTGCACCGCTCTATTTTCATATCACAATATCAAGGGTATAATTTGACACTTTCAATTTGACATGATTCTGAGCATTCAGTTGTCAAACAATTTCTTAGCTGACTCGAAAAATTTTTCATATGATGAAAGATTTTTTTTTATTTCGATATGTAGATCCAAAAACGGAAAGCAGAGTACATGCAATTTTCTTTTCAAATAATCAAATCTCTCCAGCAATGACAATCAACAATTTACAAAATAGCTGTAAATTTATCTTTAAGATTTTTTCGTAATTCCATAAATATCGATAATTTTAACGATGTTTGGCAAATAAGGTCCACCTACAAATTTATTAACTTCCATCCACTCAAAAATTGCCAAATTTGTAGAGTATTGCAGAGTGCTCCTGAGAATTGTACCGTGTGCCATAGATTGCTGACCCCTGGTTTATACTGTTGAAATAACATAAATTAAAAGCTTGGAAAATGAAAAAGTGTGTTAAACGCTAAACCTATTTATAACATTCCAAATAACCAGAAATGAAAGAAAAAAAATTAAGAATTTTTGGGAAAAATGTTTTTATTTTTGTTAAATTCCACGGACGTTTAAACAAAGATTGTAAATAAAAGTAAGATATACATATTTTATTCGGAATATTTATCATTTTTTCATTCACATTATTTATTTTAAATCAATTCCATTGAAAATTCAAATATTAAACAAAAGGGAGGGGAATTTTTAAATAATAGACAGAAGAGGTATTGTTTTTTTCTCCGAAGAGTAGAACATAAATAAGCAAAAGCATTCCCATTTCATGTTGTAACAATAGAAAACGAAACTCGAGTTTTTTTAAATGAATTAAATTAAAACAATTATGGAATAAATGGTCATCAACCTTCAAAACACAGAAAACAATAATATACGATATAATAAATACATGCATAGACCAGAAAAGAATATTACTGTACATATTTATATAAGAGAGAGGAAGAAAGTATATATATATATATATATATATGCGGAAAGTATAGCAAGTAATGAAGCATGAAGATGAAAATCAAATTTCGTTCACGCGGTGCTATTCAGAAGTAAGAATTTATCAGACATTTTATTTCCATCCTTCAGTCAAGAACTGGTTCCAAATGAGTATTGATTGTGTACAAATTAAAGGAAAAAATTCCAGCTCAGATACCTTACTTATAAAGTGGTATAGAATGATATGCACAAGATTTATTTTCGTAATGTAGACGAATTCTTTTTTTTCTCGGAAGGCACTGACCTATTATTATCATGTATGAGAAAAGGTAAGGAAGATGAGAATTATATCCAAAAATTTATTCCTTTGGCTGGTGCGTGAGATTTGGTTACTTTTATTTCTTTTCATACTTCTCCGTCTATTTCAGCAAATTTGAATTCCTGGCTGCTTATCAATGTGTTTTTTATTATTATTAAAACCCTTTAATTAAACATAATATTATGTAAAATATTTCGTGAATCTGAGGTTATTGTATTTCACTACTGGAAATACACAGTTCTTCAAAATATTCGTTTTTAACCTCTCCTGTGCCCTAGACACTTCAAATTGTTACGCCCCCCCCTCCTACTCTTTCCCGAGCGCCAGCCCCTTCCTTCAGTTCTTACCTTGCCAGCTTTGGTTCGGGAGAGATCAACTCTCTTACTCATTTGTTTGTTTTGCTCTTTAGAGAGTATATATGGATCCCCCCGATGTCCTGGGCTGGCAACTGACAGCCTTAAGGAAAGGATAGGGGTATGGTTTGGCTACTCTTGTTCATTTATTACCGTACGGCATAACGGACCTTCTTTCCCCTTTATAAATTATTACAGTAAATTAATAAGGTCTTTGGCAAATCAGTATACAGTACATATTATTGTATGAACTGTTTAAAAACTTGTTAATTATCATCTTTTTCATCGCTTATCCTGTACTATCTTTTACTTTTAAACATTCTCATTCTTTGTTGAGTCATTGTACTAGTACAACAAAGATTTTCTTCAAGCTTTGATCATTGCGAAATCATTAAGGACATCATTGTAATCAATTTCCATTGTAATATCATTTTTAGTGCATGACAACATCAAACTGTTAGCTTTCCTTTTCCCACAGTAGATCTCATTTCAGTCTTTACTCTCTTACGAAAAAAAATGCTTCTCTTATGACTCGCAAGGCGGTAATTCGTACGCTGTAATTTTAATTCTTTCCCTTTTTTCGCCCTCCAGTTTTTTACACTCCCCAATCTTTTGTGCCCTAGATATGTGCCTACAGTGCCTAAGCGGAAAAGAGGCCCTGAGACTAGAGGTGAGGAAATATAGCCCTCACGAGTCACATGCGGCCTTCAAAGAGATTTTTTGCGATCATCTAGATAGTAAGAAAACCAAATAACCAGAAAATGTTCTCCATATTTCGATCGACATACATTTGTGAGCAGGGGCGTAGCTACCGCCGTATCAATGATACGGGGCCCCAACATGTGTATCTACAGTCCCACTAACAGGATTCTTATATCTAAAAAAGGGCCCCGGAGGAATTTTGATACATGGCCCACTCAGAACTGGTTACGCCAGTGTTTGTGAGCCACCTTTTTCTTACATAAAAATCAACAAGAGTAAATATAGATGCAAGTTGGCACAATTATTTATAGCTATTAACTAATATTTATTGATTTTTATGGTACAATGTATACTTTTTCTAAGGTACAAAGTTAACAAGTGAATGCAATTATTTAAAAAAAAGTGGAGGACCTTCGGTATCCTCCGCTTACACAATGTGGCCCCAAGCCAAAACAATTGCAAACCCCAAGTGTTGACAAAGGAAAAATTTGAGGTTAAATTACAGAACATTAAACTATGTGTTTAATATTTGAAAAAAAAATCATTATACACAGAGCCGGTTTATCCACTGGGCACCCAGGGGCCGGGGCCCGGATGAACTGACATTGATTTAATTAGGTTTTCTGATAATAAATTTCGATTCGCCAGTGCCAAGGGGTCCTCTACTAGATCAGAGGTCGGCAACGCCCTTCAATAAATTTTAGTGCTCCCTTAAACTATTGTTAATTTAGACAAGAAATTCAAAAAGTAAATTTTAAAATTCCTAGAATCTACTGTACGTCAACGGTGACGCGCTTACGCGTTGAACTGAAATGAACTGAGCAATCATGTCAGTAGTAGTCAGTACACAAGAGAGCATAGATCAAGAGAGTTTGTCACAGATTTATGCCATCCCTATTATGGATTCATCGAAAAGAGAAAACGTACTTATTATTTCAATGCCGAGTGGGAAGAAGAGTTTTTTTTTTCATCGGGTAAAATCCTAGGAGGACCCACTGCTGTTTTTGGCGCCAAAATTTTTTCGCCAAAAAGCGCCAAATTGAAGGTTTTCAAAAAGGCGTCAATGACGAAAAACTCTTGGGAAGCGCATGCGTCAGCGGGGGATAGAGGGAATGAAATGGGCGTTTCGCAAAGATGAAATCGAATAAATACATTAAATTAATCATTATATAAAGAAAAAAACGGAGAAAGCAATGAAATTCATTTTAAAAAAGCATTCTAAAGCAGTGTGTACAACATGATTTACATTTTTAAAAAAGGACGAAAGGGGCGTTTCACAAAGATAAAATCGAAGAAATACATGAAATCAATCAATTTAAAAAATTTTAAAAAAGCACTTATCTTACGCTTGCATTTCGTCATGATCTGTTGGTGGATACACCCTTGCGATGGATGCAAGGAATTTATGAAAATTCTCATTCACCAACTTGTGATCGTTAGATCGCCGCCACATGTCTTAACTTTGTCATATTCTTATTAACTTTCAAGTCATTCACCACGAACGCATTCATGCTCTTGCCAAACCAATATCTCGTCAAACGGAAGATAATAGTTATAGCAAGTTTGCTTTCGCTAAACCAAGTGCCCTTTCTCACACTCCGAACGACGTCGTGGCGATTATCTTTCGACTGGTTGCGGCAACGCCATTCGTAGCCGTCAACCGTTCCCTTTTGCAAACGCATATTTGTTTTACACCGCGGACATTCATAACGAAAAGCAATTAAATTAGCTTTCATACACCATTCTAACGTCTCTTTCTTCCCCTATGTGCCCAGGAGCACAAAGAAACCTATCGTAGCCTCACTTTCAAGTAATTTCCTTTCACACACCATTCTTAACAACAACCGGTGGAGAGCAAACCTTCTCCAGTGAAGTCAAATGTCAAAATGACGTTTTTTCGGAAAAGGCGAAAAATGTTGCACTTTTTTTAAGGTTGCCATTTTTTCGGTGATTTGAAAATCCAAATTCTTTGATGAAATGGAAGGGTTACCATATTGTAACCTTTATCGCTCAAAATTTGGCGATAAAAAATTTGGCGACCAAAAGTGGGTCCTCCTAGGATTCAACCGGAAAATGCTATCCTTAAAATCGTCAATTACAAAGCAACAAAGTATTTTTACAAAACCCAAACAACAATCGAAAGCAGCAACCGTAGCATCGATTAAAGCTGCACATTTACTGGCAAAGAAGAAAAAACCTTTTATTGACGTGGAAATAATGAAAGAAGCTATGCTAGTAGCGGCTGATTCTCTTTTTGACGACTTCAAAAACAAGACGGAAATATTGGGAGCTATTAACATGTTACAATTATCAGCTAGAACCGCAACAAGAAGAATCGAATTAATAGCAAGCAATTTGGAAGCAAAATTAGCAAATGATGTGGAGACCTGTGAATTTTTTTCAATACAACTGGATGAATCAACTGAGGCAATCGATACAGCACAATTGGCAATATCCGTTAAAATGGTGTGTTTGATGACTTCTCTACAAAAGAAGAATTTTTGAAAATTCTTCCGTTAACAGCACGTACCCAAGGAAAGGACATATTTTCATTGTTCAAAAAGTTTGCAATTGAAAATAAGTTACCATTACAAAAATTATCATCAATTACTACGGATGGTGCACGAGCAATGACTGGTAAGGAAAACGGTTTTATTGGTTTATGTAGAAAAGATCCTTTATTTCCTAAATTTATTGTGTATCATTGTCTTATTCACCAAGAAATGTTATTTGCAAAAACAATTAATTTTAACCATATTATGTCAATTGTTACCAAAATTATTATTCGATTAAAGCTAAAGCGACACAACACAGGTTGTTCAAATTATTTTTAGAGAACGAAAACACTGAATTTAAAGACTTACTTCTTCATACTGAAGTGAGGTGGCTCACTCGCGGTAAAGTTCTTGAACGCTTCATTAACCTTTTACCTCAAGTAAAAGAATTTGTTGCTTCGAGAAACGAGGTTTACGAAGAATTGGAAAATAAGAATTGGTTGTTGGATCTTGGAATTTTGGTAGATATGACAATGAAGTTTAATGAATTAAATTTTAAACTGCAGGGGAAGAATTCCCATATTGCTGATATGATTAGCGCAGTTAATTCTTTCAAATGTAAGTTGGAATTGTTAAAAGCGCATTTGTTGAAAAATTCCTTGTCTCACTTTCAAAATGTCAAACGAATAATTGAAAATTTAAATTTAAGTGTTGATGAATTTGACACTACATCGTACACAAAAACCATTGATACATTAATAATCGAATTTTCGTCGAGATTTCAAGATTTTCTACCGTTAGAATCAGTAATTCCATTTTTCGTCAATCCATTCAATGTTCATGAACCTGATTTGCCTTCCAAAATTTCAAATTATTTCGATGTTACTAACATGCAGGACTTAGAAATGGAAATAATTAATTTGCAAAATGTTATTGTTTTAAAATCACATTATGTTGATAAATCAATTAGGAAATTAGTTACTGAGGAAAGTTTTCCTATTTTGGGAAAATGCGCTCTAAAAATATTTTCTTACTGTGGAACTACCTATAATTGTGAAGCCCTTTTTTCAAATATGACATATTTAAAATCTAAATATCGATCAAAGCTTACGGATGCACATTTAGATAACTGTTTAAGAGCGGGTAATTCGTCGTATATGATCGATTATGAAAAAATTGCAGATGATATGGCAACCCAAACATTCCATTAAAATATATCATTGCTCTTGCCACCATCTTTAATATAATTACAAACATTCTTCTGTATTTATGTAAGATTAATAATAACCTTGTTCTGTAATTAAATTTATAAATTATAAAATTAACAAATGAACATGTTTTTTATAAATATGAATATTATTTTTATATATTTGTTAGGTCAAAAAATAGTTGGCACCCGCCATGAATTTTTAATTTAGTATTTCACTCTTTACATTAAAAACTTTGCCAACCTCTGCTCTAGATCTTCTGCACTTATGGCTCGAAATTAGCTTAAATCGGCACTGATTATGCATAAATAACTTTAAGGTATCCGACTACGTTCGGAACCGTGATATTGCAAAAGCGTATAAATAGGTAATATTTATGATATTTAGTGTCACTTAGATTAAAAAATGTATACAAAATTGTTTTAAGAATAATATTACAATAAAAAATTATTTATGTACAATATTTTGACAAAAAATGAACATAAAATGACTAATTTTCAAAATATTCTCCTTTTGTGAAAAATGCTTCAATTATAATATTTTGCCTGTATATAGCTCAGACCTCTGTACAGAGGCTCAACTTGAATTTTTGAAATATATAACTTAAAAATGAGTTTATCCATGTTTTACGACAACAGAGGGGAGAAATTTTAAGAAAAAAAAAACCGCCGATAATTATTTCAAATGGTTGTAACTCTGAAAATAATGTGAATTTTTCAAAACTCATACTTGAGCCTCTGTACACAGGTCAAAGCTATATACAGGCAAAATATTATTATAATAGGAGTATTTTTTACAAAAGGAGAATTTGAAAAAAGGTTGTTCTAAGTTAATTTTTTGCCAAAATATTGTATTTAAATAATTTTTTATTGTCAAAATGTCCTTAAAACAATTTTATGCATGTATTCTAATCTAAGTGACACTAAATATCATGAAAATTATCTATTTATGCGCTTGTTTAAAATCACGGCTCCGAACGTAGTCGGATACCTTAAAGGGGGGGGGAGATATACAGATGCTCGCATAATTAAATGTACATTCGGTCTAAATCTCAGGAAAGGACCCGGTAATACCTGGGGAAAAAGGCATTTTGTTTCTAAAAATATACCATTTTTGTTAACAACATCTGTAGTGGAATTCAAATTAAACCTTTAAAATCAATACATGTTATAACGAAGAGAGTTCAATTCTGAGAACTCAAATTAATTGTTAAAGGAACTCCATATAATACTCTAATGCGTAAAAAAATTTGTTTTAAAAACTAATTTTGGTTCAGTCCTAGGAGAGCCCACACCCTTGGTACAAATTATTTTGGTTGGCGATAATTGTGCCATCTTGGTAACCCTACTTTTATGCACTAGATATGGTAACCCTAACTGTTTCTGGAATTTTCATATTTTGTCGGCGGGCATTTCGAATTTTATTTTGTTGTTGGGCTCTGGGCTGGAAGTATGGTTGCGTGTGTGAGGGAATATACTTTAGAATTTTTTACTTTGTTGAATGCGAAAGATAAGAAAGAATTGATTGAATGGTGTATGAAGGAAGGTTTGATTGCTTCGAGTTATGAATGTCCTAAATGTAATGATCGGCATGATGTAACATGGCCGACAATAAAACGCTTTCTTCGAAATCGTACCAGCCACGCCGAAGGTATGTTCGCATGTGACCATTACCTCGCAGAATAAATATGGCGGCGCTCACATGATCATTTGCTTAGCGATGAGACCTTTAAGGCTTTTCTAAAATCTATTTTTACGCTGTACCCTCCACTCGGAAAAGATCAGCAGTAAGAAAGTAAGTGCTGTTTTTATATTTTTTATCTTAAATGTTTAATTTCTGTATTATTTACATATATTTTCATTACGCATCCACTTTATCCTGCTATATTCACCTGCCGCAATTGTCGGTTTCGCTTGGCGCCATCTTGTTCTGGCTTGGCGCTTTTTTGGTTTGTCGCCAAGGGTGTGGGCTCTCCTAGGATTTTAACTTAATGGTTAATATTTTTTATATTATTTAGTAATATAACAATTTATTAGTAAATATTAACAAAAAAAAATTAACTGGGAAAAAAATGTATTCTAAAATTTTGAGAAGTTGTGTCATATATTCGTAATTGTTTTTCTAATTGAAATCAAAAAGCAGTCAAAATGACTTCCTTGGGCAATCTTGTGTTAATCGAACTTTATTTATATTAACTGTAATCCTTTAAATTTTTATAAACTATGCTTGTATTTATTTATTTATATTATAGAAGTACTACGCAATGTAGCTTGTATCAGCTTTTCCATTACCATATTACTCCTAATCATACAAAATAGTTATGTTTTTAACCCATTTGATTCAACACTATTTGGAGAAATCAAATTAAAATAACTTGTTTTACAAAAATTTGTGCCATGTTTTAAAATATAAATATAATTTCAAGTATGCTTTGTAATTAATCATCCAAAAATGTACACAAAAATGTAACAAGACATTTTGTTAAAAGAAGAATACCTTTTCCCCCCTTTCTAAAATTAATGCAATGAAATAGAAAAAATTCAAAATATAAATTCTTTTCTACTGTTAAAACCAGGTAAAAATATAGCGCAATATATACAGTTTGAGAGAAATTAAAAATGAGAGCACTTTAAACTCATTTGTTTTGTAAAAAAAAAATAAATGTAATTTTTTTAAGAATAAAAATAATTATAAAAGGGGAACAGTGGAAATAATTTTCTGAAATTTTCATCTTATTTTTAGATTTTGATATTAAAGGATTTTTTTTTGCAATAATCACTTTTTTCTAAAATATTATAGAATTTTATAGACTTTGTAGTTGATTTTACAAGCAGAATAACAATTTTCAAACCGAATTGTTGAAATCCAATCAGAGTATTTCGATAAACATCATTGGATGACTCAGTAAGAGTAATAAAATCAATTCCTTTGTTATCATTCGGAAAAAAAGCAGCTATCTACATTTCCTATTATATGATAAAAAGTGTTTATTAATTTATTTAATGTTTACAGTTAAAAAATTACTATTTTTCATGTATACGATACATCTTCGTATCTCATGTATCAACTTAAGATAACAATAAAACTGATTAGAAATTGTTTTGCTATGTAAACAGAGTAGTCATTTATTTTCACATGATAAACATATTATTCTGCTTCTGAATATACATATATACTGTATGTTTTTTTTTCAGTACACTCTTTAATAACTAAAAACTTCATCATACAGTTCAGTTTATTTTAAAAACACTTTATCACACCAATAAGTTGTCTTAACTCTTTCATTGAAAACAAATGAAAAGGAACAAATTTGAAGAAATATTTCTTTTATTTCCCTGTAAAGATTTAAAATTCGTAACAAACAAAAATTATACAGTTAAGAGACTCGTTTTTCGAATAGGAATATTTGCAACTAATTATTCCAAACGATACAGAATTTAAGAACGCAATGCAATAAGAATAAGGATAAGAATTTAATGAAACAAAAATCATATTTTAAATTCATTTAATCATAACTTTTTAAAAGTAAAATAAAGTAACAAAATATTTTCAACACAATCTTTTGGCTCGATTTCAAATTAATAGTATTGTTCTACTACTTGGAAGATGAAAATTAAACAAAAAAACTCAATATATTTCAAATTCAAACTAAAATAAAGATTCTTGATTTTTTAGAATAGGAATATAAAAACTACTGAACTTTTCATTTTAGAAAGAGCAATGGTGGTTATTTTCAGGAAAAAAAAAAAAAAAAATAGATGCATGATACATTTATAGGATAACAGACTTTTTTATATCACTTTTTCAAACAGTAAATTTCCATTTAAAAACAAAAACAGATTCTTGTGATTTCCACATGGCGTTAATGTCCATCAATATATATTGGTAATATAATTAAGAAATAAAAATGAACTTCTGGTAATTTTCTACATTAAAAGCAATCTTATAATTTATAATTCAACATAATGTTTCAATACATTTTGATGATTTCACAACTATTCTTTAAGGAAATACTTAGATTTCATTTTGTTTTCCTTTCTAGTACCTTTGACCGGGATTTTAATCCGGCTTTTCTTTTTTAAACCGGAACGGTTCCGATTAAAATTCGTAAAGGCTTTGTATACGAAACTTGATCAGGTAATCCAAACATATGCTATACCAGATTGATATATAATTCTTCAAGATTTTGCAACACAAAATAGAAAAAAAAGATAAGCATTTATCTAAGGTTATTAAAGGATAACTATTTCATAATAACCAAACCACTTGATGGATCAGAAAAGTAGAACTAGGATTATTTGCAAATAAATAAATAAATAAAAAATACCTTTTCATGAACTGCTCTTAGAGTATTCCTTCCGGTGTAATCATGTGACTTCCGGTTCACTATTACTGCACTACTTTCAGAAGAAACTCCCTCTGGACAGAAAATTAGCAGTTCTTTTCCGGAAGTTTTTAACAAAATCGAACGTGAAGGGTAAAAGTCGGAGGCAAATTATAGTTCCGCAGCGTCAGCACATGTAAAGGACGTACTATTTCACGTGTTCTTCCAAGTAGCTGTGAGCAAGCGCGTTATGGATAACACACAGCTGGCACTATAAGATAACCATTCAGAAAGTCGGATCTGGTATTCAGAATATTTTTTGTGGTATTAGTTGAAAAAACTGATTCTCTTTCATTAAATTATTCCGGTAGTGAAAGATGAATTAAGAAAAAAATAGCCTTGAAATTCGTTTCCATCGCGGCCATGACGGATAGCGGTATTCGTCGCCATAGAGACCGCATTATATCGATCATGGTCGGCCGCGCATGCTCGACCAACGCAGACGATACAGTGAATGCTTTTGAGATACACTGACCGACTCGACAGGAGATGATTCTGTTTTTAGAATATTTTCAAAAACATGTCAGTGGACTGCAGGAGATGAAATGAAAAGGTTTTTTCTGAAAGAAAAAAAAATGGGTTAGAAGAATTATCTTTGTGTCCTTCAATGAGAATTCTTCCAAAATAGCCTCATTTTTTATTTTTTTTTCATCTGATAAAGATATTTCAGAACACTTAAGCAAAGATAATGCAAGAAAGGGTGAAAATGGCTTTGTTCGAATTCGGGCAAGGAAAAAAAATCCGCTAAATTTGAAATTTATTTTCCTGAATCAGAAAAAAAGGAACTTGATATGTATTATTTTATGTGTTTGGTTTCGAATGTCAATTTCTTGGAACATTTATTTTAACAGATGAATTTTTAATGAGTATAGAAAAATATCCAGCTATGATTTTACAAAGAATTAAACAACGGAATATGTTCCAAAAAAGTATTTTACATTATTATTTTATTGCTTATTCTAAAATAGAAAATTAAAAATATAATCACATTACTTCACACTTAAAAGAGGAGTGAGTTAATATTAACGTCGCACTGTTCAGCTACACGAGGGCTTTTGGCGACGGACCACGTAATTTTGAACCATGGTCAAGTGACGTGGACGACACCTGAGCTGGCACCCCCCTCTCCTAACTACCACACCACACCAACGGGAGGACGTTTCAGCTCTCGACAGATTTAACGTGCATCGCTGCCCTACACGGCGGGTCTTTAGTGGTACTGGGATCGAACTCATGACATGCCTGCCATGGTTGGATACCATAACCACTGGGCTACCGCAGCCCAACTTAAAAGAGGAAATGTAGCAATTAAAGAGTTGAATATAAAGACAAAACATATTTTTATAATACAGTTAGGTTATATATTTTTTCTGGTGATGTGTAACTTTTTTTGTAATATAGTTTGGTGGCATTGGTTTTATAATTCCCATTACTCACCTCAAATCCCATTAAAATATTCACTGCAGCCGAAAATTCACTGCATCCAATTTTGTTGAAACATTGAAATTTCTTAACATTTGATAGTAGTTTGTTAAAGACATTCATGGTGATAACACAAATTACTAATAAATGATATAAACATTGGTGCATAAATTGAAAGTTATTTTAATTATAGGCGAGATACTTGTAAAGATTTCATAGTGTTTTTTTTTAATTCACATTTTGCACTCGCTTTAACTGTAGAGATGAAGGCACTGACATTTCACTTTCTTCTTTCGAGAATGAGAAATCCTTTTGGACTGCAGCTACATCGTTGTTTACTGTTATTTAAACATTTTGTCGCCAAAAGCCCTTGTGTAGCTCAACAGTGCTATGTTAATACTCTATCACTTAGCAAGACGTGCCTTCCTGTGTACTAGTTAGAAAAAATCATATTTTTTAAAACCATCAACGCTAAGAGTATCTGAAGTACACAATTCATTGTCACACATTTCAAACTGTTCAGTTTCATCTACAGGGAGAGGAGGAATGACTCCTTGGTTTTCCAGCCAGGTTGCGATCGGCAGTGGCGAAAAGGATAACATTTTGGCCCCCTGCAAAGTCAGGTTTTGGGCCACCAAGTTGGATTTTACAAAGAGTAGATACTTGGTGGAAGTCAGCCTTTGAGCTCCCTAGAACCCGAGGCCCGGGGATAGCGAGGATGCACATTACCACTGGCGTAGGTGCGGGCCCTGTATTAGAAAATTCCTTCGGGCCCTATTTTAGATATAGAAACCTTGTTGGATTTTAGAGTTACACATGTTGGGGCCCCGTATCATTGATACGGCGGTAGCTACGCCCCTGTACGTTACGCCACTGGCGATCGGTAGGCTTTCATCTTCGTCTTTGTCATTTTCAATGCTCTGTCTCTTCCTTGCCCTAATATATTCCTTGAAAGACTCATTTATCGAAAACAATTGTGTGCAATTATTATTTATCTCTTAGAACGAATGCTTCTAAAAAATATGTTAAGATCGTTACTTAGTAATTTTTCAAAATACGCAGAATTAACTGCTGCTTTCTGCAGTGAAATTTGAGGCTCTGAATAACGCTCTGATCCATTGGTTGCAGCACAGACGTTGCATAAAGTGGCAAAATAAATTCACTTAAATTTTTTTAATGTAATAGGCTGTGCAATTACCTGCCAGGAGTACAACTTTGCTTGCTTTCTCTAATTCGCTATCCTATTGACGGAAGAAGTGCTTCTTCGAACCAATCAGTGACCACACACACACACACATCCGAGCGTTTCGATTACTTTGTAACTTATGGGTTGTTTTTAACACATTCATAAAACATCTAGGTTTTTGATAGCTGCTTATTTTTACCCTTATATTTTTGCTAGTGATAACTTGTGGGACAAGGGTCCCCTCAACACCTTCTACATTCTTTTTAACACAACGCAACTTTTTTGCTTTGCTCAGATTTCTTTTTTCATGGTGATAGAGCCAAGTTGGTATAATCGACCATGTTGGCGACCATTTTTGGCGAGTTCGAGACCCCATGGATTTTTCTGGAAATTAGTGGAGAAATCTCATATAACGATCCATGACGCAAGTGGATTTTTCGAGAAAAATCAGTGAGACCAAAATATACGGAGTCGCTCGCGGAAACATGTCTCGTTTTGACCATTGAAGAGTAGTATTGATTTGTCCGTGAAGAGTCGACCAGCGATTAGTTATTACTGCGGCTGTTGTGCAGGACGAGCGAGTGCTTTTGAATAATCTTTAATGTACTTGTATTTTAGACACTGATAGTTGTGTCTTAGTGATGTTGAAGGTGTGAAGACCTGAGATTTTTTTTCTGCAAATTATCCTGTGTATCCTGTATTTGAAGGATTGTTTTTCGAAAGTAAATTTCCATTGTGTGCTCCTGAAAAACTGTCTTGCACTTTGTGACTGATTCAATAAAATCCTCGATAACTCCAATCTGCGTTACAATACTGATTGCTAAAGTGATAAAATAAAGAAATATCCCTCATGATTCTCTATTTTTAGTTACTTTAGTTTTTGATCAAATTAAAAATTTCAAATTAACAGTCGAAAATATAGCGTGTAAGTGAGTGAGTGAATATTAACGTAGCTCAGTTCAGCTGCACGAGGGCTTTTGGCGACGGACCTCGTAATTTTGAGCCATGGTCAAGTGACGAGGACGACACCTGAACTCACTCTTAACCACTGGGCTACCGCAGCCCTATAAAGCGTGTAAAGACATCCATTTAAACTTTCTCAAAAACATTTTTTTCATACATATTTAATTTTTATTTATTAAAGTTTATAACTGAGAAGCTAAATCAAAACTTTCAAATTATTAATTAAAGTATTATATTTTGTGTCAATATTATATCGACGCATTTAAATATGTTCCGAATTGATTACGGTATATTTAGATAAAAGATACATAAAAATCTTTAACACCCTACTTCAAAATGTAGTATTAAACACATATTTGAATTTTAAAATCAATAAACTCTAATTGTATAGTTATTTTACGTTTAATTTTTGGGGGTATTTTTTTTTAAATCATCCACATAATTTTTAAAAGGAAAATTTAATAATGTGTTTCTTTTCAACGCTTTACGATTGGTTTGGGGAATTGGAGATGGATTTCTAAGTCTCTCTGATCTACGACTAAATTTAATTAACATTTTATTAAGAACTTATTACAATAAACATATTATATAAATAAGAAACATTTGAAAATACTCAAATCCTACCACAGCGTTTCTCAAACTGTGGGGTGTCCCCCTAGGGGGCATAATAATCCTACGTTGGGGGCACGAGCATATTGAAAAGTCAAAAATAAAATATTTAAATTAATTATCAATTTACTGAAAGGCAGTAAAACAAAATATGTTCTTACATAATAAAATTAAATACACATTCACACTGATGTAATATTCTTATAAATGTATCAATACTGCGCAAAGTATTTGACAATTAATTTTATCAATAGTGGATTAAAAACAAGTATAGTCATTACACCCATAGGCTTGTTATAAACAAAATTTAATTCTTATCTTGATAACTTGTTAGGTTTATAATTAAAGTTTAATTGTAGTTTAAGCATCAAAGTACAATATTATTGCGTGGGCGTGGTAGCCTAGTGGTCAAGGAAACAGTCTCGTGGCTGGCGTGTCATGAGTTCCAGCCCAGTACCGCTGAAGACCCGCTGTGTAGGGGCGCGATGCACGTTAAATTTGTCGAGGTCTTAAAAGTACTATCATTGGTGTGGTAGTTAGGAGAAGGGGTGCCAGCTCAGGTGTCGTTCTGGTCACTTGACCATGGTTCAAAATTACGAGGTCCGACGCCAAAAGCCCTCGTGTTGCTAAAAGAGTGCGACGTTAATATTCACTCACTCATTCACAATACTATTGCATTCAATATATTGTTATGGTAAGAGGGGGGCGCGATGAAAATTATGACAGAGAATTGGGTCGCAAATATCGAAAATTTGAGAAGCACTGCATTACCAATTTAACTAAAACAGCTAGAAAGCCTTTTACTCCAGATATATTACAGCTTCAATCATAACCAATCGAGAGTATCTCTTCTCTCCTAAAAGGACGATATTTAATATGATACCTCCCTTCTTAACTTCCCCACTCCACTACTGGATGGCCAAAAGCAGTGGAGTAACGGAGAATATTAGGCCCCCTCCCCCTGCAAAGTCAGGTTTTGGGCCCCATCTTACAAAGGATTGCAAAACCATAACATAACATTGGCTTTGGGTACCCCTAGAATCCTGCCCCCCCCCCGCAATATGGGGGTGCACTTTAATCCACTGGCGAAAAGCCCTCGAGTTGCTTTGTTAATATTCACTCCCTCACCCATTACTGGAGGAAATCGAAATTCAGTTACATTTGACACGCAACAGTTTTATTTTTCAGCACACGACTTATTTAAAAATCACTAATTTGAACCTATGGTTTGCCTTCAGTATCTCAAGCTAAACTCTCGTGACTAATAAGTCGGCTACCACCGCAGTACTTTGGGGGCGCGGTTGCCTAGTGGTCAAGGGCTGGCGTGTCATGAGTTCGAGCCTAGAATCGCTGAAGACCGGCCGTGTAGAGGGAGCGATGCAAGTTAAATCTGTGGAGAGCTCAAACGTCGTCCCGTTGGTGTGGTAGTTAGGAGAGAGGGTTCCAGCTCAGGTGTCGCCCTCGTCACTTGACCATGGTCGAAAATTACGGTCTTTTGCCAAAAGCCCTCGTGTAGCTGAACAGTGTGACGTTAATATTCTCACTCACTCACCGCTGTACTTTTGTTAGCTAAAAGTATCTTGATTAGCATTAAAATTGTTTCACATGTGTTCTAAAACTGTTGTTGGTAAAAAGAAATTCATTGTGAGCCAACTACGAAATTAAAAAGTCCTTAATTTGAATTTCAAGGGTTGTGCAAAATTAATTTCATGCAATACCAACAAAAAAGGGATTTTTGGTGGTTGTAGTGACGTGAACTCTGAAAGTTACTTCTTTATACTTGATAGCGAGAGGGATCTCACAGCTATTTGTCAAAAGGCATTTAATTTATTAATTAATTCGTTATTAATTGCCCTAATCTTCACATCCTTTTGCTGGAGAAAATTTCAAAACCAGAACAACGTTCTTATATTTTAATACGATAGTCTCCCGGGTGCGGCTGCCTCGCAATCCCTTTCGTGAGTATCGCCCAAGATCACTCAAGCGGCTGCTTTGCAGATTCCATCTCCCCGTCTCTAAGAGGTCAACACAGTTTCTGTTTCTTGTTCCTTGGCGTGCGGCTTCCCCCGCAACATCTATCGTATGCGTTCAAAAAAAAACTGATGCAGAACCCCGTCACCTTTTAAGCCGACCCTTTAAACAGTGGGCGGGCCTCTTTCGCACCCCCAATAGTCTCTGATTGGCGAGCATAGCGGATCTGCACACGGCCCTCCTCGTCTTCGTCCCAACAACATTGATTCTTTTAGACAATTAGCAGGTGCGACTGAGATAACTCCATCGTCATGCCTCGAACATGATATGGGGGTCTATCAATCGACCTATCACTTTGATACTGAGGATAACCTCCAGAGTATGTCTTTATGACAACAGGCTGTCGTTCTTTTTCATTCAAATAATTCGCGGTCAACATGTGCGAAGAAACGAAATAATGGAAACTGTTCACAGGAGTGTCCTTCCTATAAATCGTTGAGGTTTAACGTCATCTGGGCGTCGGTGAAGGAAGATGTGTAGTATGAACAAAGCCGTTTTCAGAATCGACTCAACATCTGTTTTGCCCCAGGCAAGAGGGAAGAATACATAGTCTCTTTTTACAGGACACAGTTACCCATCTGGGCATCCCCGTTCAAGCTTGACAAGTATTCTCGGGAAGTATTCGTCTAATGAGCCGACACTACATGGTGGTTGCAATTAATGTCATTTGCTATATTTCTTTTTGTTATTTATTGAACCTTTGATGACTTTTTTCCACCGTTCTCTCTTGTTATAGGCTGCTCGTCGACTTACGACCGAAAGGTCGAGACGGGCTTAGGATAAAAAAAATTGCGTCATTTTCGAGTGAGTGAGTCTTATTAGCTATTTACTATAAAGCAACACGAGAGCTATTAACGACGAGCCTCGTATTTTGAACCACGGTCAAATGACGAGGATGACACTACCGGCACCCCATATTTTTACTCTTCCGTAGTGAACCAACTGACGATTTTTTAGTCACGACAAGTTTAACATGCCCCTCTAAATAGTGAGTCTTCAGTGGGACAAGGGCTCGAGCTCATGTTACGCCAGCCACTTCATGACCATATCCACATTGCTACCGTGGCCACTATGTCATTCAAGAGGCAACTCAAAAGTCATTTGTGCAAAATAGATAAATATTTCACTAGAGATGCATCTGTAACCCAGATTTCGTTGAGTGAGTGAGTGAATATTAACGTCACACTATTCAGCTACTCGATGGCTTTTGGCGACGAACCTCATAATTTTGAACCATGATTAATCGGTGAGGATGACACTTGAGTTGGAACCCCCTCACTTAACTTCCACACCACACCAACGGAAAGACGTTTGAGCCTTGACATATTCAACATACATCGGCCCCCTCTGTACGGCAGATCCAGACTTCATCGAAAAAATGTAGAAAAAAGACAAATTGCTTTACAAACAATATAAAAAGTGAAAAGATCTATAAGGTACCCCGGGGAGCGTCGTCCTTATTTACCGCAATCATTAAATACCAAGGGAGAAAGAAAGTTCCTCGCGTAATTCTGAACTTACCTAAGGAAAGGATCATTGCAAGGACTACTGGAAAGGCGTTAATGACCTACCTTGAAAGTTTGAACCATGATTAACCAGTTAACTGTGGTGCCCCCGTTTGAGAGCGTACAACTGTATGTGTCACGGAAATCGAGCGATGACGGGTATACTCGTCAATCACAGAGTAAGTGTCGTTAAAATATTGGATAAAAAAGATGTGCTTACTTCATAAAACTGCTAATTTTTTATTACTAATACTTTTTGTTCAAAGGTCTATGTACGAGGCTATAAAGTAATTTAGCTTGGTAGCGGTTTCATAAGGCCGACGGGCCTTCCGATGGTAAATTTTATAGATATCGATGAATTTTAGTGGCCGTCAAAATTCCCGGTTGATTGATTGATTGAATATTAACGTCGCACTGTTCAGCTACACGAGGGCTTTTGGCGACGGACCACGTAATTTTGAACCATGGTCAAGTGACGTGGACGACACCTGAGCTGGCACCCCCTCTCCTAACTACCACACCACACCAACGGGAGGACGTTTCAGCTCTCGACAGATTTAACGTGCATCGCTGCCCTACACGGCGGGTCTTTAGTGGTACTGGGCTCGAACTCGTGACAAGGCAAGCCACGATCCGATACCTATACCACTCGGCTACCGCGGCCACATCAAAATTCCCGGACTAAGAGCCCTATACACACACTGATTTACTTCCTGCTTTAGTGACAAAATATTTTCTACTTGTCTAGACCCTAAGGAAGTTCTGGAGTAGGTGCTGTAGGTTTGATCATAGTCCTCTATATATAAAACCAGAAAGCATCCTTGCCTTTTCCGCCCCAATAAAATAACTGTTCTTTAGGTAGCACGGCATTGAGTCATTACTCTAACGTCAGCACATGGTACTAACATCAAACAATTGGCATTTACACTACTTGATAGCTAGGTAACTTCGGGCCAGCACCTATCAGTGGGTCAGTGTCTGGTTAGCGACACGCATTTGTCTTACTGCTGACCATATCTAAAGGAACCCTAATTTAAATCAACTTTCCCCTTTGAGGCTAACATCTCAAAAATATTATCATCGCACATAAATAAATTCGTTATGCGAACTTGTACGCTGTGTCAACCGGTGCATACGGGGACGCATTTTATTTGTTTTGCTTCGGTTTGGCCTCGAATTATTCTAAGCTTCTTGAAATTCGAGTATGTTTTGTTTTTCTCAAAAATTACAATTTAAATAGCCAATGGTCAGTACTTTTTACTCATGACGAGTATACTCGTCAATCACAGTTAACTGGTAAAGTAGTTAGGACAACAATTGGAATTGTATATCTAACTGAAATTTATTTAATTCACGTTACACCATTAAAGAATTTAAGGGCATGCATAACCCTCGACCCTAGTAGCCAAGTGATCATGATTACGAATTTGTGAACGGCGTTTCTATCGAATCATGCATTTGAACGCTAAATACTTATTGGATGCCAAATCAAGTGTCGTCCTCGTCATTTGACTGGGTTTCGAAATTACAAGGTCTTTCGCTAAGAGCGTTTACGTTGCTTTAAAGCGTGACAAATGAAAAATTAGATCAAATTGCCTCCGAAGACTTACCATGTAAAAGGGACAATGCAGTTAAGTCTGTCTACAATCAGTCCACACGTTGGCGTAGCGTGGAAGCTTAAAAAGTATAATGCCAAGTTGGGTGTTGGCCTCATCACTTGACCGATGTTCTAAATTATGAAGTCAAAAGTCTGTATGTGGCTTCAAAAAGTGCGACTATAATAAACTATCAAATCAAAAACCCATTATTCCACATGACTTGTTTTTGGTAGACTCTAAATTTAAAATCTTATTTGAATTGAACATATCCCATTAGAAAACTAGTGTTTTGTGATCATAACTGGGTTGCCACAGAATCACTTTGAAGTATTTTATACAGATTACTGCAAGATCTCAAACGTGCATTAAACTGATGTTTCTTCCGATAAATCTGAGTTCTTGCCTTATGTTGCTTATTTTATGGAGGGAAATGTTATTCCCGAGATAGAAATTTACCAAGTAATTTTACCATTTCTAGATGCAGTGAACATTCAATACCTCTAAGAAATGAATAAATATTCCCTTAACTTTGGTTTCTCCGTATATAAGCAATATACAGGGTGAACCCAAAGTCTAGCTCCGATTATAAATATTTAATGAGCTTAAAACTACTATAATTAGACATGTTTCTTTTGGATAAATTGCAAGTACTGTTATGAATTTTTATAAGACAATTTCTTCAGTAAATTTCGACGTGTGCCCCCTTGGTAGCTCGGACTATGTCTAAGCGGTATTCTAGTTCCCGCCAAGTTTTCTTTAAAGTATTTTCTGTTAAACTGCATATTTCTCTTTAAAAATTTCATACCATCGCTTTGCATCAGGACGTCTGTAACAATGTCAAGATTTACGCTAAAAGTTCATTTTGTGAAACCAAAGCACGTATTGGACTTTCTTTTGAATCGACGCCATTTCGGCCGAAACTTATATCTTTCTTACAAATGTTCCCCCAAGTCAATCTTGAAAGAGCACTCCGGTTATCTATTGCACATACACACTTATACCTATTCAATGATACAAAAGCTACATTGTATTAAACGATTACAAGTTACTGTGATAGTTTGATATCACGGGGCATGACGCCAAGCAGTGTTTGTTGTCGCTGGAATGGAATCCAAGATGGCGGTCTAGCGGTATCCGTCAGGAAGATAGTTTTAAAAATTTGTTTAGAAATACATTGAAATATATTACAAAAGAAGAATATAGGAAGAAATGAGAATAACCAATATCAATCAATTAATGAATAATATAGTATAATAAAAAATTACATGTACCAATATTATGCAGTCTATAAAAATAATCTTATAATTTAATAGTAATTATATAAAATCATATAGTATGATTTAATAACTATTATATATAATAATTATAATCATATAATTCAATAGCAATCATAAAAAAGAATAAAATCATCGTATTGTAATATAAAAATTATTCATAAGAATACTCATGCAACGTAATAATTATAAATAAATAATAGTTATAAGTGAATAACAAAATAATTATAAATAAATAACATGTAATAATATTTATAAATATAATAAAAAACAAAATTATAAATGACGATTATATTATTAATACATTCAATAATTGTATTTTTATATTACATTAATAAAATAATTACATAATACATATTAACACTAATAAGGAATATCAATTAAGAAGTACTGGAAACTTGTATTATTCCACAAACTGCAAAAATATCAATGTAACCATATTGTAATGTTTTCGCCCATCTTGGCGAACATAAACAACTTGGCGCGTGCCCGTGATATCAAACTAGTTCCCAAGTTACATTATATTACGCTATATTAAACAATTATTTTGGAATGAATTTTTATAATCAGGGCAGAACTTTTGGTTCACAGACAATATTATGTTTATTTGAAATATATGTAACATGAAATTTTACGCAAACACAATAAATGTTAATAATGATTAAATTAAGCATTGAAAATAAATATAGTATAAACTGGTCATTAAAAACACGAAACGGTACCCCCATTGTACAAATTAACAACTCTCTGTCCATACTCATTAATTGTAAAACTAATTTACATGTATTATGTAGTTCTAAGTTCGCCTTTCTTATCTCCTGATAAAATTTCGGTTTTGCAGTAAAAAATTTGTTACCATAATATTGAACAGGACTCTTATTGTCTTTTAATATTATCTTTAATATTATATTGAGTGTGAGATAAAGTTATTACATCACGAAACACTTTTTTATATATAAAGAGATTTAATTTGATAAAAACATAATATAGAAACAGTGTAATAAATAAAATTTTCCCAAGATGCAACAAGCAAGCTTGTCAAAATTCACTTACATTTTAAATATTCTTAAAAAAGATGCTTCATACACAAACAATATTTCCCAGTAATAATCCTATTACCCTTCCTTATTTTCGCCGTGTTTATCCGCCAAATAATTTTCACATTTCTTTATTAGGTGTTTCAGTTGGTATCTATGAGCGGCTTTTAACAATTCATTTACGTCCTCAATCTCATCCATCTCCACGCTTCCTGAATAGATGTACGTTAACACCGCATTTAATATATTATGACTTATACCACTTACGAGATGTATAAACTTATAATCACGTGACAATTTAGTTCTTAGCTCTGTTTTGAATTGAGGCGAGCGTGCACTGAGAATATATTTGTGGGCATTCAAGACCTTTCCTTTAGCAATCATAGTCATATCGGGCATTATACCGTTAGAGTAAAGATCTTTAAATTCAAGGCTATAAAAATGTAAAGACTGAGGGCAAATAGTTTCTTCTGATGTTAAATAAAACTCATTCTTTACATGATGACAGTTATAACAGTAACAAAGAGTTAAATCAATCGTTAAAATCATGGATAGTACATCAGTTTTCGTCACTCCGACGTTCACTGGGAAAATTCCATTCTCGCATCCTATCCAAGTACCACTGAAAGTTCGATCAAATGTGAACCTGTTTCCATATCTTAATTTTATCACACAGCTTATGGAAACTTCGTTGTCTTCCTCTAAACTCCTGAAAGCAATAATAAAATTATCACCTAGAATTATAAATTTCACTTCGAGTAATGCAGAACCCTGTTTATGAGGTTCTATTATTTGGACGAATGGTTGAAAATCAGTGCTCTCCCAAAATTGTCCATTCTCTCGATTCCAGTCTAAAATGTAACGGCTCTTGGAAGCCTTGGTGCAACATGAAACAGCAATTGGAATTTCTTCGTATTTTTCCGACAGTTTGTGAAATTGAAAATAATGGCATAATTTAACTAAATTGGGTTTTGCGCCGTCTTCTACACTATTACAACGTCCCGTATAAGTATAATAAAGTAAGTAGTTAAACATTTCGGGAGTAAGCATCTGTGCTACCTTACACTCTTCCTCTTCATATAGATTTTCAGGCGAATCGATGTCTAGACTGTCATTTACTGCTGCTTTTATGAGTATTTCCAGCTGGATACTATGGAAGTCTAGATAATCCTTTTTTATGATAAGATCGGGAAATTGCTTTAGGTAATCGGAAAAGTTTGGCCATCGAGCATGCAGTACAGAAAGATGTACATAAAACCAAGAATCTTTTACCATTATTGTCGCTTCCTTTAGATCATTACTCAAATACAATTCCTCCATATCGGTTGATAACATCTGCAGTCCTGGACTTAAGTTGAAATTAGATGTCTGTATTCGATTCGCGGAGACTTGAAAGTTGAAACTTAACAAAACACTACCAGGATAGTGAAAATTTTCCAAATCTATTTTACTTGCTATTAAATTTTGTACGGTCTTATTTTCATTCCCTTTTCCCATTGTGTTTGGTGGAATTCTTTCTTGAAAATGGTGGTTTCCTGTTTCATCTTCAACCCTAATCGTTAAACTTACTGAAAGTTTATCAAGTTCGTCGCCTTCAGACAAACGTACTACAAAACATGCTACTTGATAATTATTTTCGAAAGTGATTGGATGTAATTCCAAAGACCATGTTGTAGGTTCAATGCACTTTATACTAAACTGATGACATTTCAAATGAAATGGGATTGTTACAAGATTTCTCACGAAATCTTTTATTTCCCAAATGAATCGAAAGTTACTGTCAACACATTCCTGCCTAGACATAACGAATTTCTAATGCCACCATTGATCCCTATATAGCATAGTTCTTTGGCTAGTATATTTGTACACAAACGTTTTTTTTTTAATTTTTAGGTATGAAATACTTCCGGTTACTTATTTCCGCCCGACACGAGGTTCCGCTAACTGCAGCCAATATTTTTCGTGATTTGAAACCGCCATCCGATGACACGATTGACACATGAATTGGCACTCATCTTTTCTCATATATACAAGCCACACTAAGGCGAGGAATTTGAGCTTTGAATAGACTTAGCCATTTTGCATCAAACTCTCTACCCGACAAGTCACTGTAACTCATATAATTTAATACATAATATTCGAAGAAATAAGGCCAGTTTATGACAAAGATGCTTGCTGCTAGCCTCCCAGTTAGTGAGATAAAGGTAATAAAAATATATGAGTGTAAGGGCCCTTTCACAAGAGTCAACATGTGTAGCTCATAACAGAAGGCGCAGACAGTCGAGAGCTACTTTTGAATTGAAATCACCTATGTCCCTTCATTCATGGTTAACTGGGAATCCCCGCAGAGAAGCTCTCGAAAACAAAGCGCTCTCATACCCTTCAATTGACTCTACTAAAAAGGGTATCGTAGAAGCTACGCTATTCACATGTGGATACTAGTGTATTGAAAACGGAGAAAGCTTTTTATTGCTTCTTTGGACTCTATTATTGTATATATGAGTCCGACACTCCCTTTTACCCTACAGCAGGGGTGGGCAGACTTTCTCAGGATAAGGGTTACTTTTAATGTTGTTAAGGTCATGTGGTCCACCTAGTGGCGTAGGTGGGATCAATCTGTATTAAAACACTGTGTTTTTTCTCTTAACACATGTTTTCAACATTGAAACCCCTCTTTTAAAATATGACTAATTAGTATTTTTACTACAAAAACATAAGTAACAAAAAATTGTCTAGTTGAATGTTTAAACAACTATGAGCGACTGCTATATGGACGTGCTATAGCGTATATACTGCTATATTGAATGCGTGGACGTATTCAATACAACTAACAGAAAACATACGTGAACCGATGAATCTGAAGCTGACGCACGTATTTACAATCATTCGCTGCTGATTCCCGCCCCATAACGGGACATGACATCAATTCGAGAACCCAATCCCGTGGGTGGAAGCAAGGGGTGTGGGATGATGTCTTAATATCCAATCCCGTGATATCACGGGAAGTGCTGACCATCAACATTTATTCTCCCCTTCATTCGGCGTGTGGGAAAAAATCATTTCGATGGCTGGCATTGTAGTAACAACCCTTTTCCCCTACAGTAACAGTGAACATGTTAAGCGTCATTGTTCGCTTTCAATGATAGTATATGTGTCGTCTACATATTTATCGAATCTCTCTCATTTGCTTAAGTAAACACTATCGCATCTATTGTGAAAATCCGATTTTCTAGTCTAGCTGGCATCGGTGTTTCATAAATATGCTTCTTTTAGTAAGCACGTCGAAGGTCTTGGTGAAAAAGGTCAACCCAAAGGTCTAGGCTGTCCACCAATCACGATCGACTTAATGCTCATTTCCGCCTTAGATACCCCCCTCCCCTTTTCAGTGAACTTTGTTTCCGCGTGTGAAGGGAATTTTCTGCTATCTTTACAAAGGAAACGCAATGACTGGCACCAAGTTGCTCCGAGTGAAACCATCCTTAACCATTATACATCGAACCCTCTACATAAAGAGTTTTTTTAAGTAAAAAATTTACCCTTTCTCATATAATTCAATACAAAATATTCAATGAAATAAGGCCGCATTTATTATAAAAAGGCTTATAATAGTTTCCCAATCACGAGATACCTCTAAAAAAGTCTTCATGTTCAACCAATTGGCACACGAAGAAAGGGTAGGCCAAACTTTAGATTTTTTTGATGGCCTAGAAAAATATTTAGTTTTGAGAACTAAGAAGTGGAGAACAGTAGCAGGAAGAAGGCTGGCCTGGAAAAGGCTTCTTGAGAAGGCCAAAGCCCTCCCAGGGCTGTCGAGCCACTAAGGAAGGAAGGAATCACGAGATAAAGATAACAAAAATAACCATGAGTAATCTTCTAATGCCTGGAAAATAATTAGGGAATTTAATATTCGCAATGGTTTAAAATTCTTTTGACAATGGATTGGTTTCAAAGGGCATTTTTTGATAAACACTTGCCATCATAGCTCAGTGGCAGAGCACTGGTCTTGTAAATCAGTGGTCGTGAGTTAGATCTTCACTGGTGTCTTTTCGAATGCTTACTAAGCAGGGCTATTCTTTAGGTTCAGGTGTCGTCCTCGTCACTTGACCATGGTTCAAAATAACGAGGTCCGTCACCAAAAGCTTTTGTGTAGATGAACAGCGCGACGTTCATATTCACTCACTTGACAAATACTATCCACATATAATCTTCGTATATCGGGTTATTGCATAAAGTATCATTTAAATCTCGATATAATTACTTTATGCTGTAAAATTTGAGTAATATTACTGTAATATTATTATAAATTGCGTAATAGAACTGCTATTAGAATAAGCTGAGATGGAGAAACATTTACTGTATGGGTAATTAATATTATTTTAATGTTTAGCATCATCTATCTTCCCCTGTATAAAGCGAAATGATTTTAAGTGAATGAGTTAGTGAATATTAACATCGCACTGTTAAGCTACACGAGGGCTTTTGGTGATGGATCTCGTAATTTTGAACCATGGTCAAGTGACGAGAACGACACCTGAGCTGGCACCCCCTCTCCTAACACCTACCGTGGCCACCTGTTTATTGCTAGAGTTAGACATATTTGATCATTGCATTATTAAATTATCTATGTTTGTATGCAGGAAAAATAATGAAAAGAATAATAACAATCTCTTCCATTTAAAATTTTCACTCCAATAAATATTTGTAATAGGTCCAAATATAATATAAAGATATATTATATGCGGCCCACGGGATTATAATATTTTTCCGAAGTGGCCCTCAAAATAATTTGAGTTGGCCACTCTTGGTCTAGATGCTTCTGTATATTAAGTGGGATAAGAAACAACAACAGCATAAATTGGGAACATTTGAACGAGAACTTATTAATTCAATAGTTTGCATTGTTTTTTTCTGAGTCTTTAGTCGAGTGGTCATGGTCGCGAACTCGCGGTCGAAGCTATTTCACTTCATTCGGGGGTTCGAACCCTAATTCTATTAAAGACCAATCGTCTACAGGGATTGTTGTGCAATGCATTATCCCTACACGACTCGTCGTCGTCATGGTGTGGAGGTGGGATCTCAGCTTTATATGTCCTCGTCATTGGACTTATGTGCAAAACTATGAATTTCTTCTCCAATAGCCTTATTGTTGCTTTTAAATGTAAGGTAAATAAACAATTAGAATCCTTTATGTCATGGTGGTTTCCCTTAAAATGTCTTTTTTTTTTCGCTTTTAGATTTAAATGTGATGTTTTAAAAAAGCCATAATCTCTTTTAATATTCACTGATGATCTGAAAAAGGAATGCAGTCTACCAGTAATTCTGGATTTAACAGGATTTGAATTAAAGCTCTTCAATTTGGTATTACATTCCAGTTGTGCCATTTCGGAAAAGATTTTATTTGCCTATCCGCAAACGAGGGAGTTTTTCATCAAGTCCTCAATAAGATCATTTTGGCCACGGTAGCCTAGTGGTCAAGGTAACGGACTCGTGGCTGGCGTGTCATGAGTTCGAGCCCAGTACCACTGAAGACCCGCCGTATAGGGGAGTGATGCACGTTAAATCTGTTGAGAGCTGAAACGTCCTCTCGTTGGTGTGGTGTGAAAGTTAGGAGAGAGGGTGTCAGCTCAGGTGTCATTCTCATTAATTGACCATTGTCCACTTGACCTCGTCAGGTGTCACCTGACCACTCTAAATAGCTGTCGAGTCGCAAGTCCTCTTGTGAAGTTGGTGGAAGAGGAAGAGAGATGGTAGGCTCCTGCACCCCTCCCCAGTATGTTCTCCCTCAAAATTGGAGTGAAACCGAGCTAAATCGTACTGTCAATTGTATGGCGCTCAATGCTACGGCTAACGACAGGTGTACATCTAACCCCGTGCCATGATGAATTTTGTAAGCCTGGATCTGACACAGACGAGATCAGGTGGTATAAGAAACAACAAGTCTTGTGAAGAATTTTCTCTTTTCAATGTGCCGCATTCTTTACTCAGGCATCATATTGTTCCCCATTGGCGATATTTTGAGAGACACATGTCAGATTATCTTTATGGCAACTTTAGTAAGTTTAATAAGTCGATTGACAAGATAAGTATCAGAATACTTGCAACGAAATCTGCCTAATCTCTTTTGATCGCCAAACCGAAACAGTTTACAATTCCGCTTATAATTTAAAACTGCTATTAAGTGATAAGGACGACATCTGAGCTGATGTCCCATTTTTGCATTCCTCACTAAGCCTATGTAAGGACTTTGACTTCAGTTTTTACATTCACTTGTTTTGCAACACAACAATCCATGAAGGACGGAATCAGAGAGAACCCACTGTTTTTTAGTTACAAGTTCCTTTTCCAATAAGACTAACGCGACTCCTAAACTTAACTGGACTACCTGAGCTAATGCTAGATAAAAAAAATAAATAAATAAGACCTGAAAGAATATTAACAAAAAAGAAAAGCTGTTAGTTTCTAAAAAATAAAATAAATAAAACCCACAGTTATATTTACAAGATCAGAATTTTTTTTTCACACCCATCCACAATATATTTTCTTTAAAAAATATCAGAAAAATCTTTAATGTGATTACACATCTTATGTATTTGAGACAAACATCAAATTTTAAGATTTTGAATACCGAACACTAAAATGAGGCTTCAATCTTCGGGAAATTTCGAACGAACTTCGGATGAGATGGAGGGAGGGAATGCTCCCAAAATAAAGTTCTCATTGTTTGTTTACACTCACATTGAAAATAAATATAAGACTTTAATTTAGATTTGCAAAAAAAAAAAAAAATCCACAATAGCAGTGGTAATTAATATTTGCCATGACCCCCACTCAATGGCGCACACAAGGGGGGGGGAGAGTCCTGGGGTCCGCCCCCCAAAGCCCTTGATATTTTTTCCGATTGATTTTAATTCTAAGTATATAGTACGTAAAATTTAATTAAGTATTTGTTATTAATGATTAATTTTATTAATTAATGCTACTTATTTATTCAATTATTAGTTTTTACTGTGTTTTGTTCCCGAAAATCGACAAAATCAAAAGGAGCATGATACAAGAATGGTTAACTTTCAACCCGGACCCCCTTGAAAAATTACTGTGTGCGCCACTGCCCCCACTTTATGTGTTTTCTTTGATGTTACTGAGGCTCAGAATTTAAAGTTGAAACTCTTAGAAAAAATGCAAATTTAATGATCTCTCTCTCTCTCAATTCGTTAAAATTCTTATCTTGAATACTTTATAACCTATTCTCAATTGATACCTTTATCAAATTCAAATTTTTGATCATAATGTTGATGTGTTTCCTTTTCCAATTCCTGAATTATTATTTGATTGTTGAACTTTTCAACTCACGGACCCCTTAGAACTTGAAGGTGTTTTCGTAGAGCCCCTAGAGCTAGAAAATGTTTTCGTGTAACCCTATTCCATGTGTGTACTTAGAAGAATATGTCTCAAAATAATATTTAAAGTAGATTAACATGTTATAGATATTTTCTGTTAAAGGGAATTAAAAAAAAGTATTGCATTTATTATCAAAAAAGTCTAATATAATTTTTTACTATAATTTACTCATTAATATTATTAATTTGTGATCCAAGTGACCTACCGGTATGCGGCTTTTTTCCCCCACACAAAATGTCGGTCTGGGTCTTTTAAGATTAAATGCAATCGCATTACAAATTCTCCGAGTTTAATTTTTTATACTTTGTTTTTGTAGCCACTGACGTAAAGAAATATATTTTCCTTATACACAATATTCTGAATGGCATTAAAATATTTATAGCTGTGTGAGAAATACTGTGCATTTTGCACGAATTTGCAACCTAAAATTTAGGAGCTGTTCTTGCTTAGATTTTAACATCGAATCTGTTGATAAGTTGTTTCCTCTCCTTCATTATAGGTGTTTTTTCTACAAATACAAAAAGGTACAGTTTCCATTAGAAACCTATTTAGTTTTGAAAGACGTTGTGCTTAACTAACAAGAGTATAAAAACAATATATCAACAATCTAGTAAGAAATATATATAAAGATAAAACGTTTCAATATGTTTTTTAATAATATTATAATAAAAATTTAAAAAGAGTTGTGCAAAATAGTTATTATATATAAATAAAATTTCCAGTTTTAATTAATGGGGAATGAGCTTTAGATACTTTTAACTATACAAACTCTGTAGAGAACGTAAATCCATTTTCTATACATATTTTTAAATTTCTTTTTGACTCGTGCAGCCCCTGGGTATGTCTTGTGGAACCCCAAGGTTCCGCGGAACTCAGTTTGAATACCACTGGTCAATAAGACCTGAACAATGAATCGAAAAAAAAATCAAGAGAAATTTCTACCTTTACAAAAGATGATATTGTATACCGAATGGTACCCTAGCGGCCATCAGTGACTATGAACTCGAGGTCGGTGTGTCTTGTGAGTTCCAGCCCTCGTGCCCCTGAAGATTCACCGTGTAGAGGGGATGATGTACGTTTAATATGTACAGGTTCATAGTCCTTCCGTTGGAGTGGTGTGGTAGCTTGGAGGGGGTGCCAATTCAGGTGTCGTTCTCGATACTTGAACGAGATTCAAAATTACGAGGTCCGTCACTAACAGCTCTCGTGTTGCTTTGTAGGGCGACTTTATAAACTCTCACTCATTGCATGTAGCCTAGTGGTCAAGGTAACGGTCTCGTAGCCGTCGTATCATGAGTTCGAGCCTAGTACCACTGAAGACGATATAGGGGAGTGATGTACGTTTAATCTGTACTGGCTCAGAGTCCTCGAATTGGCGTGGTGTGGTAGCTTGGAGGGGGTGCTAATTCAGGTGTCGTTCTCGATACTTGAACGAGATTCAAAATTACGAGGTCCGTCACCAAAAGCTCTTGTGTTGCTTTGTATAGGGCGACTTTAATAAACTCTCTTTATCATTGCATATCGAATACGCAGTCGACATGATAAAGAATAGTTTACAAACGTTGAATGAAGATGAGTAAAAATTATTTGAAACATCATTAACATGTACCAGTGGCGTAACGTACACCCCCGCAACCCTCGCATCGCGATGGGGGTAGGATTCTAGAGGATCGAAACCCTGAATGACGCCAAGTACGTATTTAATCAATTTATAAAATATTAAAACCGAATCTGAAATTACAGGGGAAGGGGGCTAATATTCTCTGATACCCCACTGACATGTACTGATTATGAATCGATTTTTCTTGAAATAATTCTTTTGAGTTAAATACCCTCTCAAGAGAATTATATTGCAGAGAGTACCCTCGTATTCTGAACAGCGTCAATTAAAGCTAGTGTCTGCTAACCAGAATCAAAGAATTTCTACGCTATAATGTTTTTCAATATGTGATGTATATCCTCTCACAGCTAGCCTGCAGAAAATAGGTTTAATAAATCCTCATGCGTGTGTGTAAATATAAGAGATTAGTTACCTCTTAAAAATTTTTAATGGTAAATTACCATTTCTGTGATGTATACCATATTTACCTTCATTCATTCATCATTTGTGGCCGCGGTAGCCTAGTAGTCAAGGTAACGGACTCGTGACTGGAGAGTCATGAATTCGAACTTGGTACCGCTGAAAATTCGCCGTGCGGAGGGGGCGATGCACGTTAAATACGTCGAGGCTCAACCATCTCCCGTTGGTGTGGTGTGGAAATTAGGAGTGGTGCTAGTTCAGGTGTCGTTCTCGTCACTTGACCATGGTTCAAAATTAAGAGGTTTGTCCGTAGTAACCCTCGTGTTGCTTTATAGTACGTCGTTAATATTCACTCACTCACTCACTTAATAGTACTTCTATGCATAGAGATTATAGTTTTCTTTTAAAATATTTTTTAATGTTGAATTCTCCCGTTCCTGATGTATTACCTTAGTCTATTCATCATCATTATTCGCACGTTCTAGTGCAAGTTAACCCTTTCCCACTAGTAATCAATTTAGATTTTAAAACAAGAGTTTTGAAAAATCTTTTTAATGTATGTTATTTTTCAATTCCTACTATTAGCTCACACTCTATATATATTTAGTTTTTTATTTATCTTGGTGGATTTTTCAATCCTTAATAACATACACTTTAAAGCGCTCAATTGAGTTGAAATTTTATATACGTGATTATTTTAGATGACAATACAATAATTTTTAAATATAATTAATAAAAATTAATTGATTAAAACTAATTGTTTAAAGAATTACAAATACAGCTACACTGGCATCACTTTAGGTGATTTAGTGACCCTTTTTGCGACTTGGGTCAAAACGTTAAAAAAATTTGTTCTCGCGTCTTAAAGCATTCAATCGAACTGAAATTTTATAAACACGATTATTTTGGATGACAATACGATATTTTAATGATAATCAATAAAAATTAATTACCACTTAATGTTGTGATTCTGTCATATGTATATACATATTTATATTAATTGTAACTATTTAATAAAAAGTAGCTAAAATAAAATATTTCTTGTTGTTGTTGTTGCACGCCCCCATTGGTCAGCAGTGCCGTCACTCCGTTTCTCAGAGATCATCACAGTTCCTTTCTCTATGTTCTTTTGGAGCAGCTGCCCCCTCAACCTCCATCGCGAGTGTTCGAAGAAGAAAAAAGCTGAAACCCCAAAGATCCTCGTCACCTTTCGAGACGCCCCTTAAAACCGGGTCTCTTTCACGCCCCAATAATATCTGACTGGTGAGTGTAGTGGATCTGCACACTGCACTCCAAGTCTTCTTCGTCCCAACTTCAGTGGTTTTTTTAGACAATAGGTCGGCGCGAATGAGATAAATTCCGCCACCGAGCCTCGTACAGCACATAGAGGGTCTATCAATCGACTTGTCACTTTGACATTGAGGATACCCTCTAGGATATGTCTTTATCACAACAGGCCGACGTTCTTTTTCATTCAAATAATTCACGGTCCACATGTGCAAAGGAGCCAAACAATAGAAACTGTTCAACAGGAGTGTTTCTTCCACAAATCGTTGTGGCTTAAAGTCATCTGGGAATTGGAGAAGGAAGAAGTGTAATATATATATATATATATATATATATATATATATATATATATATATATATATATCAACAAAGCGGTTTCCAGAAACGACTCGCATCTGTTTTGTTCCCAGGCATGAGGGAAGAATACTCGCTCTCTTTTGGAAGACTATAATGTCCCATCTGGGCAACCCCGTACATCCAACTTGAAAAGCATTGTGGTGAAGTGTTCATCAAATGAGGCGACACTACACTACTATCCACGAGAGGATAATTCAAATATGCCACGAGTACTCTTAGTTTACATTTATAAAAAGGCCGAATGATTCGGATGCGGATTTTTTTCTCAGAGTATAATAATAATTTTTTATAAATTTAGTGGCCCACTCTTCAAGAATGTGGTGGCACACAAAAGTGCCCTGATACAGTGGTTGAGAATCACTGATCAATACAAACAGCTACATACGGCTCTCAAGCCGAGGTTTGCCGACATATATCTATATATATATCTAAATATATATATATATATATATATATATATATATATATATATATATATATATATATATATATATATGGCATGCAGCCAAAAGCAACGCAGTCTCCGCGCGCAGGCGCATTGAATGGAAACTAAAACTAAAACTTTTGAATTAGTGGAAGAGAAACAAAAACTCTTGGACATAAGAGAGAAAGAAAGGAGAACGCGAGAGGTGCGCGAGCAGGCGTTACCTTCTGAATATCATCGTCAAACTTATCTGTAAAAACTACCTTTTTAATTAATTTTTGTTTAATGTTAAAATAAAATAGAAGAAAGACCAACGTCTTGGACCCCTTGTTGTCTCCCACAAATTATGGGGGCTCGGCCGAGATCGATAAAATTTCGATTTTGAACCAAAGTCTGGACAATGAACAACAGCGTCCATGAAGGAGACGCTCCGCCATTTTCGAAAACTTCGTTCAACCTGTGTAGAGGTTTGAACTCAGCATGAAAATTCCGCCTGTGTAGAGGCGATTGAAAAAAAAATTTCGATTTTGATCAAAATTTGGAACGTGAAAAAAAAAAAAAGCCGTCCGTGGAGGAGACGCGCCGCCATTTTTCGGAAACTTCGTTCAACCTGTGTAGAGGTTGAATTTTTCAACTTCATTCCACCTGTGTAGAGGTTGGAAAACCCATCGACGAAAATTCCGCCTGTGTAGAGGTTGGAACCACTCACAAACACCTGCGAAGAGGTGAAATCAGTGGAATCAACGTTTTTATTGGATACATCGTACGTGCGAGCAACAAGGGAGCCAGAAAAAAAAAAAAGGTAGGATCTTTCTAAATTTTTCTAAAATGTATAAAAACGCTCTTAAAGAGGATTTCATAAGAGTTGTTGAGGAGCTAAACGGTACTGTGGAGAATACTGACACTATAGTTAAACTAAAGACTAAAATTGAGAACAGTAGTACATTTGAAAGTGATCCAGATTTCGTTAAAACTTTAATTCAAAACTGTATAGATGAGAGGGTATCGCGAAACAAAAGAGAAGTAACTTCAGGAAAACAGAAAATTGAGCTCGCGAAACTACAGTTAGCACAGTTAGAAAAAAGAAGTCGAACTTCAAAGGGTTAAAAATAAAGCATTAAGTTTAAATCCTGCAGCTAAATTCGAAGAGAAACAGTTCAAAACTTTAAATAAGGAAACCGCAACCCATATTGGCATTCGAGAAGCAGAAGATTGGTTTAGGCCTATTGATTTAGCTAAAGAGTGTGATATTTATATTTCATCTAGAAGCGGATCACATAAAAAAGAAACTCCTATTACTTACGGATATACCCAAGACCCCTTTAAAAATAGATCACAAAACTTTAAACCAAAGATTAAAGAGAACTATCCCCAATATCTTGAAAGAGAAAATAAAAATTGCTTTATATGCGGTGATTCATCTCATTGCGCAAGAGACTGTGAGAAGCGTTTTAAACCTAAAGAATCTAATGATCACATCCATAATAAAATAAACGTGAATACTTTGAAAATCGAGAGCGAAAAACAAAATAGCGATGAATGCGCAAATCTTCAATACGTAAACATTTTTGTGGAAAATCAGCCCGTAACAGCATTGATTGATTCAGGTTGCCAGATCCCAGTTTTAAATTCCTCACTAATTAGAGTGCAAACACCTTCCGAAGAGATCATAACATTAAGTTCATGTTTTGGCGAACAGCGTATGGTAGAAGTTAAACCCATAAATATTTCTCTTAATCAACACTCTACTAGCTTAAGTGTGAGAACGGCGATATCACCGACCTTGACCGAAGAATTTATTATACATCCCAGTGTATATTCTGAAATAAAAAAACTAGGCCACGCAAAGAGCGATGTTTTATTGAATGAAAGTGAATCCTCTTTAGGTGCTCATGCTTATGCTTATTCTAGTGCTATTTCTTTTCCAAATGTTTCTGTTTCAAATGTGATAGAAAACTCTAGTTATGATTTGCCATATGTTAAGAACTTTAATACTAGAAATGATTCGAGTTCTCTAATTAAGGATTATAAATGTAATAAAATTCAGAGTACTAAGTTAAAATTGAGTATTGTAAGAGAAAAATGTTCTGATATAGTATTGTGTAAGAAAGCCAATGGTGCCATGAAAACGAGTTCCGTGGAATTCATCTCCCGCTCACCTACCCCTTCACCTATGGAACGTAATTATCGACGATTTGTGTTGCTCGAAGGATCTTTGAGCCTTGGCAGTGGAAGCGAAGGAAAAAGAGAAATCGTTTTGAACAGACGTCCAGAACTCTACAGAGGAAAATATCGATGCGTTCAACCAAAGATCAACTTGTTGAAAAAGATGTTCTTATACCTGTGAAACAATGTTTTCCTGTGGAACCTTCCGGATGTCGAAGAGGTGCCTCCACATGATGGAGAAACTGTCTAGTTCAGAAAAATTATGATATGTTTAATCTCTATATATTTGTCGTTTAGTCCTTGTCTGTTCCGTTTTTTTTGTATGTTTCAGATTCTCCTCTGGTCTCCATGGAAGTACCGCTGCGGACAGCGTATGGTCAGAATGGCCGTTGTGGCATGCAGCCAAAAGTAACGCAGTCTCCGCGCGCAGGCGCATTGAATGGAAACTAAAACTAAAAGTTTTGAATTAGTGGAAGAGAAACAAAAACTCTTGGACATTAGAGAGAGAGAAAAAAGGAGAACGCGAGAGGTGTGCGAGCAGGCGTTACCTTCTGAATATCATCGTCAAACTTATCTGTAAAAACTACCTTTTTAATTAATTTTTTGTTTAATGTTAAAATAAAATAGAAGAAAGACCAACGTCTTGGACCCCTTGTTGTCTCCCACATATATATATATATATATATATCGTTTCTAAGCCTTATTTTCTAGGTTTTGCAATTCCGTGTTATCTTTTCAATCCCAGAATTTCGGGATTATATCACCCGGAATTGGTCCCGGGATTAGGATTGGACTATTTATTAAAAAAACTTATACATTAGCATAGTTGAAATTACATGATAAAAATAAAAACATAATTAAAAAATCCATTTAACATTATTATTTATTGTGAAACAAATCAAAACAAAAGTCAATTCATCACAAAAAAAATCAAATAAAAATAGTACATAGTGAAAGTAAAAAAACTTTTTTTCATTTGTTGTGTTTCTGTAAATACGCTTTTAAAAAGCATAGCCTTCCAGCGTTACGTCGTTCTAACGACTTTTTTTTAGTTTTGTTACAAATTGTCCTGCCGAAGAAAATGCTCGTTCAGACTCTACACTACTAATTTTTTTAGTCATTAAATAGAAGTGTGTTCTTTTCAGGTAGTCCCACCTAGGATTTCTGATTTCCCGGATTTCCATTCCCGGGAATGTACCGGGAAATCCCCGGAATGTAATTGTCGTTCCCGGAATTCCCAGAAATACATCAAAGTTTGAAAAAATTTAAAAACAACTTATTTTTAAATGAAATTAATAATAATTATATAAAATAAGGATACATATAAATTCCAAAATTAATACTTATTTATATAATGAGCTAAAAAATACAAAAAATGTGTAATAAATTCATTATTCATTTTTAAAATTGATTTCAGAAAGCATAAGCTATATAATTATATTATTTTTTATTTTCAACTTTATCATATACACAGAGAAAAATTCTTTCCCCGTGTTAAAAGTTGTATTTTTTTTTATTGAAACTTATCACTTTTTGCACTAAAAGCAAAAATAAGTAATGGCATAGAAAAAATGTCACAATTAAAGATTTTGTGAATTAAAAATCTCGGAGAAAAAATTGACATTTGAAAAATAATTACTTAAATTAATGTTCCCTTGCTGAATCACACACACATATATTTGAAAATTAACCAGTCAAAGCTGAATCAATTGTTTCTCTAATTTTGCTACAAAGAGATAAATATTAATAAATACTTGAAAACTCTCATTAGCTGCAGAAATGCCGATTATGTACGTTAAAAATATTAATTATTGTACTTAAGATATTTTATTTGTATAACCGATTTCTTGTTTGTGGAATTGCTATATTATTGTTACATAAATATAAATAAAAATTAATATAAGAATCTCACACGAAAGTTAGTTTTAGAAAAACAATAAATATAAGAAAAATTGCGAGATTGCTTATAAAAATATTCTCCCCTAAACAGTTAGTGGGTTCATTCCCTTCTTCAAATTGTTGATTCAATTAAATAGCTCATAATAAAAACAAATATCCGAATTTTTTTTTAAAAAAAGATTAAATAAATAATAGTGTTGTTTTAAGTATAAATACTTATGTTATCCACATAAATCAAGATCTTGAAACTTCGATCAGATAGAGCTGATTGGCTAAGAAATGCGATTGCTTTAAAAACCCAATACCTCTTGTTAACGAAGCTCGATACGCAGATAGACAGGAATTGATCTGGACAGATACTCCTTCTCACGGCTAACTGGAAAAATTCTCCCCAATCCAACGTAGGCATTAATCTTTCTTTCTCATATATTACACTCTTACACCACAGTTAGGATAACGAACATTCCTTCGTCCAAGAAGTTCGGGGTGAACGATTGCAAATTGCAATAGTAGGGTCAGTTAACGATGTCCGAGATTGAAATTTACAGTCAAGTCAAAAACAGCTACCTCATAGATAATTGAAGCCCAGTGCGATTCCCGGGAAATCATGGGAATAAAGTATAATTCCCGGGAATAGAAAAAGTACAGAAACCTTATGATTCCCCGGCAAAGAAACCCTAGTCATCATGTCTCCCTTCATTTTCAAAAAGGTGACATTTCTTTTTGAATTTTTGACGACAGTGCCTCAAATCTAATAACCTGCATTTGTGCATAAAACTCTTTGTTAACTTTATATAGTTCTTCTGCTACACTTTGTGTACGAATTGATTTAGTTATTGAATCAGAATGTGAATCAATTCCAAGTGTTATCTTATTTGAAATGAAAGATCTAGTTGAATGAGCTGTTAGTAATGTTGCAGTATTTGAAGCGTCCTTTTAAGCAGGTCCGTGATTAATTTACAGCATTTAATTGAAAAAGGAACTGTGACAAAATCTATTCCTGAGATGTTGCTTATACAGAGTGTTTTTTTCCAGGTATAGAAGTTTAAGTTGGCATTACTTTCCAAGATGGCGACCGATTTAACAGCTGCCAAGTGATTTATTCTCAGTTTGGTTTGGCAATTCATCATGAATAGACTCACGCCTGAGCAACGCTTTCAAATTGAGCAAATTTTATTTCGAAAATAAGGGTCGATTTTCATAAGCGAATTTTGTTTAGCGTTGAAGCGCACTTCTGGTTGAATGGCTACGTCAACAAACAAAACTGCCGCATTTGGAGTGAAGCTAATCCACAAGTGTATGTCGAAACACCGTTACATCCAGAAAAACTGACTGTTTGGTGCGCTTTATGGGCTGGTGGAATCCTTCTTCAAAAACGATGAAGGCCACAACGTTACAGTCAATGGTGATCGGTATAGAGCCATGATTACTAACTTTTTCATTCCTGAATTGAACAATCATGATGTCCAGGAGCTGTGGTTCCAACAAGACGGCGCAACATGTCACACAGCTCGTGCCACAATCGATTTATTGAAAGACACGTTTGGTGACCGCCTAATTTCACGTTTTGGACCTGTGAATTGGCTTCCAAGATCTTGTGATTTAACACCGCTAGACTATTTTCTGTGGGGCTATGTAAAGTCATTGGTCTATGCAAATAAGCCACAAACGCTTGACCATTTGAAAGACAACATTCGCCGTGTTATTGCCGATATACGGCCACAAATGTTGGAAAAAGTCATCGAAAATTGGACGTCCAGATTGGACTACATCCGAGCCAGCCGTGGCAGTCCTATGCCAGAAATCATATTTAAAATGTAAAACCACAAGATTATCTTTCGAATAAAAAAAATTCATGTCAATCGAATAATACATCGTTGTTTTATTGCAATTTAAAGTTCCTATACCTCTATATATACCTCTAAAAAAACACCCTTTATTATTGTATAAGTATTGCAGTAAACCACTTAGATCTATGCGACATTCTCCCATACGAGAAATGACACCCGCATATATTTTTGTTTACTTTTACACTTATAATTGCGACAAAAATTAAATCCCAGGATTTCAGGATTGGAAGACACACTATTATTTTCAAATTCCACTCTTCGCGCTTTCTATTATTATTCACCAACCATGTGAAGAGCCACGTAACTTCTAGTCATGAAAACACACAGAAAAAGAGGGAGAAGAGCATGTGTTTTGCCTTTCGTGCAATTACATTCCACTCATGCCTCATTTAGTTCCACTAATTTCTTTTTAAATGCCAGATTGCAATATGCACGCCCCACCCTGTGAAACATAAATGAGAGAAGGGAGGAAAATTCTTAACTGATATCCACCCACCTTGAGCAGCTGGTGGATTAAAATACTTTTTAACGTTAGGAAATAAATTATCTGTTTCCATTACTTTCTAGTTCATTAATCTTTCTAGTATCAGCTGAGGGCTGATTTTTAAATACATCATTTTCAGTAGTATTCTATCTCTTCGAAATATTGTTTCTCATAGCCACTTGAGAACGCTTTGGCCATGACATTTCTCAACAGAAAAAATTAATGATAAAGCTCTTCTAAATTATATAAACAGTTTTCTAAACCAAAAATGGGCATCGAAATTCAATCTTAATTAAATAATTGTTAGAACTCAAAAAATTCAATACACAGTCAGGCAGAAATGATTTTAGTAATGAAAATTGAATTTAATAACCATTTCAGACTGAAAGAGTTGATTGTGTTCAAAAATGTTTTTAATTAATTTCATTTAAGCGTGGAAAAATGCTTTAAAATGAAATCAAAACCTAAGCTTAGAAAACTTCAAATTTTTTTTAACTAATTTGTTATCAGATCTGAAATCCCAGCTTCCCAATGATATGGGCCACAAGAAAATGCAAAAAACATCTTTTTGGTATTTTTGAAATTTGTAGGGTACTGTATAGTCTTAATCAAAAAAATGCTCACATTATCTTTCAGTAAATAAAGGATGTGGTTACCGCAGGATTCGATTCAGTAACCACAATGGACAAAAAGAGGTAATGTTAATGCCGTATAATTATCCATTATTTTTAAATTTTAAATCACTTTTAAATAATAATTCTCCAATTAAGTATTAATTTCCTTATTTATAAACTTAACTTATTTCAGTGGCGCAACAGCCCATTAAGACCAAGGCCTACTGTACCCATCTCAATGTATGTGGCCATTGAGTGGCCGCGGTAGCCTAGTGGTCAAGGTATCCGATCGTGGCTGGCTTGTCACGAGTTCGAGCCCTGTACTACTAAAGACCCGCCGTATAGGGGAGCGATGCGCGTTTCATCTGTCGAGAGCTCAAACGTCCTCCCGTTGGTGTGGTATGGTAGTTAGGAGAAAGGGGTGCCAGCTCAGGTGTCGTCCACGTCACTTGACCAGGGTTCAAAATTACGAGGTCCGTCGCCAAAAATCCTCGTGTAGCTTAACAGTGCAACGTTAATATTCACTCACTATAAGTGACCATTGGGCGCTGAGGTGCATGAGCGGAGGTCTCGATCAGGTGGTCAGTCTGAAGCGAAACCCCCTGTGTTTATTCCCAAGCGAGCATGGTACTCATTTATCGACCCACTGAAGGATGAAAGGTTGAGCCAGCCCAAGGTTTGGGCCTCGGACCTGTGGTGTGGAAGCGCGGTGCACTAACCACTCAGCCGCTGGGCTTCTCTTTATTTATAATAAATATATATATATCGCCAAAATATTTTATTTCTAATGGGCTGCCGATTGGTATTTTTACCATTGCAGACCTAGTACATCCCCCGGAAGTTGGTACTTCTTTTTAGTGTGGCACCATATAGACGGATACCAATTGCCGCAAGTTATTTTGACGCCCAGTTTCCTCCCCAAAAGGAGGCACCTGAACTCTTGACGATGCGAACCTGAACTAGGATTTAATTTTGCGGAGAGTATCCAAGCGAAATAGACACACTCTAGGGATTTTTACATGTCGTATAATCATACGATATGGCCGATGTCGATTTTCAGCATCATAAAAATCCATCGACGGGCCGCGGTCGAACCCGCAGTCTTAGGTGCTGGAGGTCAGCGACAAACCAACCACGCCACCCAGCCAGCTCTTCAAAGTATCAACTTATAGAAATGTCAAGAGTAAGATTTTAAAAGCACATTTTTTTCCCTTCAAATTTTAAAAGCAGTTTAAATATTTCTAAAAAAAAAAACAGATATGTCCAAGTAAAAATTTCTTCATTTTTGATTTTTTCTAATAATTTGATAGGAAAACTTTATTGCTCGATTTTTGAACTGATGAACTATAATTTGAAATTTTAATTGCATAAATTTAATATCGGATGTTTTTGTACATCAAGGATTGTCCATCCTCAGTATCAATATCGAGAACAATAATCAGTTTAAAAACTGCGTGATAAAATGAAAGAAAAAGTCCCATCTGAAATACAAAATGCTTGAAATTATACTCACATGGTGACTCCTAGAATTGATCAGATACTTAAGAAATTTGTAAGAAAAACCCTGTAACTGAATTTCCATAATTTTACTTAAAGGAAAAAAAATCAACATTTTCTCCAGTAAACCCTATTTAAATCTAAATAGTAAAACTAATTTGTATTTTTAAAATTCATTAAAAATAAAAATATATACAATGGTTCTCAAAAGTGTTCGCACATTTGCAATTTTCTAAGAAATTTAATATTTTCCACTACTAAAAATTAATATACCGGAATTAAGTTTCAGAAAATTCAATATCGACAGAAAATTGGCTGGCATGACAACAAATTCAACCTTTTTGGTTCAGACATGAGTATAATAGTTCGGAAAAGAAAAAACGAGGAACTCTTAGTTCCAAGAATTCAGTTGAAACAGTGAAGCGTGATGGTGAAGGTGTTTTTGAGAGAGAGTGTGTGTGTGGAGAGGGAGGGGGTGTATATCTGCTTCAAGATTAGGTATTTTGTGGTATTTTTTGATGGTATTGTGAAGCCTGAACTTTACTTAACTATTTTAAAGAACAATTTGAAATTATCCGCCCAAACTTTTGGTACTGAAGACGAATTCATTTTTTAATGAGATAATGACCCCCATTGTACGACTTTCAACGTACGCCTCTGGTGTCTCTATAACTGTCCCCAAATTCAGAAAACACCTTCTCAGTCACCTGATTTAAGCCCAATAAAACATACTTGGTGAGAATTTTTGAAGACTTAGAAGACAGGACACATAAAAAAAAATGTGAACTAAAAACAATAATCACAGAAGAATGGAGGAACACATCGATGTAGAAATTACAAAAAACGGATGAAATCTATACAAGAAATTTAAAAGTTGTTGTGGACGCTAAAAGATACCCTCTACTAAGTACTAAATTAAGAAAAATACAAAAGTTAAAATTATGTCTAGATTTTTTTAAAGTGTACCAAATATTTCGTTGCGTTAATTTTTTGGTAGTTTCTGATTATTAATTTTTTAAAAATAATAGTTATACTATGTTTTAAAAATTGATAATATCATTCCAATAAGAGCAAGTTACAGATATCATTTTAAAAATGACAATTCCGATATATTAATTTTTATTAGTCGAAAACATTAAATTTTTTTAGAAAATTGCAAGTGTACTAACACTTTTGAGAGACCCTGCAGAAAAAGGAAAAAGAGTGCTACATAAAGGTAATCGAACGCCTAATTTTCAAATTTTGATTCTCAGACTTTTAAATAAATTTATTAAATATTAATATATTTATAAACTTTTTTTATTGTTGCGTTCAGTTGATGTTTTAAGTATCGTTTTATGTAATTTTGTTTGCTTATACGTAGCAAAAATAATCTGCTTAATAAAGTACGGAAACAACAAAAGTAATTCTATTTTTTTTTTTAATAATAAAAGTGGATAAATTAGTCATTTTATTCAGCTGGACTGCTTACTGTTTCTTTATAAAGCGCTTCCGAGAAAGGAAAATAGAATTTATAACAAGAGTAAAATTGTCCGTCCGATAAAGCCAATTTGAAAAAAGAAAAGACGAAATGTGAAGAACCTACGTTTGAGCACTGTATAAAAATTTCTTTAAAATTCAGTCAATAGTTTTCCTTTTTAATTTCGCCTAAAACTAGTGGACAAGATATATATTCTAGGCTTCCCCAAAACTTCTTATATGTCAAAGAGTTCCATGATTCGTTAAAGTATAAAGACCATTGATGCACACACACATTAAGCCAAAAAAATAAATAAATAAATAAAACTTGAAACTTTTCACATTTAAATTTAAACATATTTTCAATAACTAGATGGCGCTAATATAAATTGGCATAAGATAAAATTTGAATTCATTCTTCTTAAATGAAAATACATTTGATCTTATGCTTACATTCAATTCCGCATCAGATAATTTAGGAATAAAATTTTTTAAAATTACATTAACATTTTACTATTACCTCAAGTTTAATTACCTTTATATGTTTTTAAAAAAAGCACTTTCGCTTAAACTAAAAAGTACTTCTACTTTGCTTTCAGACTCAATATGGCGCCGTACATGCTTTGTAAATAGTAAACAAGTTTTCCGAGAAAAAAAATGAATTTTTTGTGACATTTCATGTTTTTAAAATTTAAAATAATGAATATTTCTTCCAATATTCGCAAAGCTCTTATTTGTTTTTCAGTTTTGTCTTCAGTACTAATATATGTTACGTTTGTAAGAGTTTTTTTTTTCATAATTCTACTTATTTTTCTGTACATTCCGCTCAATTTTCGATGTCATTATATGTAATTGTCTTTAATTTCTAATTTCAGGCTTCAACAGATGAACAAATTGGGGACTTTTTTCAAAGTGGTCATACTAATAACTGGGCAGTTTTAGTTTGTACCTCCAGGTTTTGGTTTAATTACCGGCATGTTGCGAATGTACTTTCCATTTATCGCAGTGTTAAACGACTAGGAATTCCTGATAGGTATTCTCTAATTTCTTATATAATAATTAATTATTGACAGTTTAAATCATACCGAATGTAACGTGTAGTATTTGCTTCATTGTTTATTTTTGCTTGAGTGCTGTTTTTAATTTATGAATTTTTCGAATTGTTACTTGTACATATAAACATGTATACCTATCTATCAAACGATTGTCAAATAAAATGTCAATTGTATTAAATTAATGTTCAATATTCGATTAATGTTGTAGTTGAAAATTTACTAATTTGGATGGCTTATTAAAGAAGCTCTTAATAAAATAAAATAAGATTTCTCTTACTCTTTAGAAATGTATTTTCTTTAAAATTGTTTGAAGTATCATAAAACATTAATTTTTTAAGAAATCATATATAATTTATTCTACTTAAATGAGTTGAGATAAAGTTTTATGATTGTTTATCTTTATAAATCAATTAATTCTTTTTGCATATGTTTAAAAAATAGTTTGAAGAACATGTACAGTAGAACCTGTTTTTGTGCAGGTTTTTTTATGCGATTTGTTTTGTGCGGTTTTTTATGTGCGATCATTTTTCTATGCGGTGTATGAATTTCAATGGCTTTGGCGCCACTGTAATGTTTTCTATCTATTTACCATTGGTGTAACGGAGAATGTTAGAACCCCTGTCCTCCCTGAAAGTCAGATTTTGCCTTTAATATTTTATAAATTGGGTAAATACGTATTTAGCGTTAGTTAGGCCTTGGGCCCCTAGAGTCCTGCCCCCCTCTCGTGATGAAAGGGTGTACTTTAGGCCACTGAAATGTAGACACTCTGTTCATTTGTTATAAGCAGTCTCCCTACAATGCACATTCAGTTGCTTTTTCTCAACGCTCCAGCAGCCTGCGCTTAATCGAAGACAAAACTTTCAATGACAGTAACATTATCAATAATTTGATAGGTTATGAAGACGGACAAGAAGAACTGGATTCTTTGAGAGCAATTAAAAATATGCAGGGATCCAGCTTTCCTACAAATTGAAAAAGCAATTTCTATTAAATAGGTATCAATTAAGAAAGGAGTATAAAATTCCATTAAGGGCTTCAATCATGTATATCTGGTTATCGTGACATTTACAAGCAACTGATCACAAAAACTTATCTGGTACTTTATGTTGCCAAAAAATAAATCAATTGAAATTGTACCTTCAAGTGACGAAAGCGATTTTGAACTTATTCATCACAGGGCTTTGGATTACGAAGAGTAGCAATGAATTATGTATGTGCATTTTGAAAACTTATCCGTGTGTACAATGATAAACTATATGTTTTTAAAATGTTTCCATGGGTAATATTTAATTATTTATTTTGTTTTGGAAGTACTCTTACATAAATTTCGTAAATAATATATTATAAATGCGACTTTTTTTATGCGGTCCCTATCCACCGCATAAAAACAGGTTCAACTGTAGTTTAAATTTCTAAGTTTCTGTTGATAAAAGAAGTAAGAAAATATATTTTTAATTTCTTTCTAATCATTATCTGATTTTTCAAATTATTTATTGTATAATTGATATGTTACATTCTATTTATTCAGGGCCTTAGTTTTTTGCACAAGTAGGCATGCAATGTACTTTTTAAGACATGCAGTGACTCAAACAATTGAGAGTACATCTTATTTTTACTAGATTAATTTAACTTTCAAAGAAATATTACATTACCAAGAAACGCTAATGTTTTTATTTTTACATGCATTAAATCGTTTAATTTAAAATTAAGACGAAGAACAATCAACAGGAAACTTTCAAAATGAAAAATTTCAGAAGCATTTTAAATAAACATATGTAGATTTTTACCTCAAAGAATTAAGAATATACGAATAAAATTTTTGTAGTATCTTGCCTACAAAGAAAGTGATAATATTTAGTTGCATTCCTTTGGCCTTTATAATGGCTTCTAAACATCATGATACCAATTTGACTCATTTTGGTGGTATCTGAAGATATTTTCTTCCTTTTTTCTTGTAACACTTTTTTAAAATGGATTTTGGTTTTTAATTTTGTGTTTTTGTACCACTATTTCGGGTGTGGCCCACAGATTTTCAATAATATTGATATCGGGGGACTGCGGTTGTGTGTGTGACTGCTGTTTACAATGAAAAAGACACCACATTTTGATGTTATGTACCATGTGTTTGGGGTTGTTCACTTGCTGAAAAAATTAAGTTTCCATTTAAACCCAAATTTTTAACACTTTCCTTTAGATTGTTGTGAAGAATATCCAAGTAAACCAAATAGTTAATAATGGAATCTATGAAAAATAAATTTCCTACCCCTGATGAAGCCATGCAACCCTAAACCTCAATGAAACTACTGCTATGTTTAACTGTAAGACAGAAATCTTTCAGATACAAAGGGATATTGGGTTTTCTCCATATGGTGCGATGGCCATCATTACCCGAAAAACGTTCAATTTATTTTCATCACTACATATAACTTTCTTTTAAAAGTCTTCAATTGATAAGTTTTTACAAACTCCAATGGTATGTTCTGATTTTGCAAGCTGATGAACTTTTTCTTTCTATCTACTCAACTTTTATATCCAGATGGTCTAATGACATTTTGTACAGTTTCAGCATTTACATTTCCGCCTAAGGTTTGAGAAGTTTTTGCAGCAAGTTTGACTGCACTTACTTTATCATCAATTTTGATTTCTTATAAAATTTTTCTTTTTGCGACATCACTCAGAATACCTTTCCTTCCTCTTCCACATTTTTTTCCAATCCATCATTTTTAAATTTTGTAATGGTTTTCTGGACATTTCTACCAACACTTTCAGCTATTTCACAATAAGATTTTCCTTTATAAAATAATTTTGATTCAAATTTTCTTACATCAATACTAGTTTCTCTTCAAGGAGAAATGGTAAACTCCTAGGAGAGCCCCCACCCTTGGCGCCAAACCGGAAAAAGCGCCAAGCGAAAACGAAATGGCGCCAAGCAAACCCGACAACGGTGACAAGTAAATATAGCAGTATAAGATGGATGCGCAGTGAAAATACATGTAAACAATACAGAAATTTAACATTTAAGATAAAAAATGTAACAACAGCACTTACTTTCTTATTGTTGATCCTTCCCAAGTGGAGGGTAACGTGTAACAACTGCTTTTAAAAAATTCTGGAAAGTCTCGTCGCTGAGTGAGTGATCGCGAGAGCGCCGCCATAAATACTCAGCGAGGTAATGGTCGAACATGCCTTCTGCGTGGCTGGTGTGATTGCGGAGAAAACGTTTTTATTGCCGACCATGTACCCTCAATTGAATTGGTATGAGCACCGGTATCAGGATCTTGAAAACATACACTATGATTCACCTCCAAATGCTTAAAACCCTCATCTGACAAACATTTATACGCCTTCCAACAATCAGAAACAATCGTACTTCCAGGCAGGACCCATTCTTTAATCACACACAGCAATTCCTCTTTCGTCCGTCGTTCAACAACTCGAAAAAAACATCTATTTGTTCCTCTTTCTATACCTTAATCCTTAATCCTAATTAATCCTTCTTTCATACACCATTCAATCAATTCTTTCTTGCCTCTAGCATTCAATAACGTAAAAATTCTAACGTGTATTCACTTACAAGCGCAGCCATACTTTCAACCCGGTGCCCAACAACAAAATGAAATTTGAAATGCGCGCCCACAAATGACGAAAAAATTCTAGAAAAAGTTAGGGTTGCCATATGTTGTATTTAAAAGAAAGGTTACCATGACGGCGCAATTATCGCCAACCAAAGTAATCGCGCCAAGGGTGGGGGCTCTCCTAGGAGTGAACCGGAGCCATTTTTCAATTAAAAGTTTGGCTTTATGTTCATCTAACAAACTTAATCACACAAAAATGATTGTTAAAAAAGTTAAAGATAAAAATATACAAAATTAGATTAAAACAGCAGTGAAGTAAAAAATATTTAGGGGTAGTTAAACACATTTTTCATAAGTGTATTCTCAATTTTTTGAGACAAAAATCTACATATGTTTTTTTAAAATGTTTCTGAAACTTTTCAGTTTAGACATTTTTTATTGATTGTTCTTTAATTTTTACTGTAAATTAAACCATTTATTATGTATAAAAATAAAAACATGTTTTCACTCCTCGGTAATGTGTTATTTATATAGAAAGTTGAATTTATCAAGTAAAAATAAGATGTATTCTCAATTGTTTGGGCTACTGTAATGTTTTGCAAATGAGAAAAATTTCTTTATAATAATAAAAGGCAGGGAAGTTAGAAAAATAATAATGTGTATCTGCTATGAAGATTAAGATTTAGTATTATAACAAACACAAACATACAAACAATATCTAATCTATATGTTTGTTTGTGTATTCCAAAATTTCTTTAATCATATTTACAGTTCCTATTTTCACAAAGGGATCTGTTTTCTTCTCAATTATTTATTATTTGTTACTGTTTTAATGCCAGGAAGAACTTTTACTATGTTCAACTTTTCCCATTTTAAAGCCATTACATATTCTCATATCTACTAATTTGTTGTCTGTATTTTTACCTGTATTAAATTCTTCCTTGATGAGAAAAGATAAAAGTATCATAATGATCATTTATAATTTTAAAGCTTGTGAATAGTGTGCAGCTATCACTTTAAAAAAAATTTCAAAATATTCTTTTACATTTGTTTTCCTCTATCTAAATTCAAAATCTAGGAATTGATACTGTGAAATACTTAATGTGACATGCATTTTTAAAATAATTTCACAAAATTTGGCTACTTAAAAATCTTGAATAAAATGAATTTTTTTTTTATTTTCTACCTTGGACATCAACATCATAATTTTCGAGAAATATCTTTCTTTTTCTCATGCAAATTCAGTAAAGAAATATGTTTAAAAAGAGAAATAAGAGTCAAAATGATGATGGTTAAATGGGAAATGTTCTGACTTACTAATAGCTGAACCATATTCTGATACACGTGATAGTCAAATGGTTATATTCACAAACTTATGGCCGGCGATTCGCGAGTTGGAATTTTGTGGTATCAAGAACCACAATTCAAACTCGCTCAACTCAAAGTTAAATTGTGGTATCTTGAAGACCTACCCTGAACTGCACCTTAAATCAGTCATGACTCAAAGTCCTCATGTTTGGGGTGGCCGCGGTAGCCGAGTGGTACAGGTATCTGATCGTGGCTTGCCTTGTCACAAGTTCAAGCCCAGTACCACTAAAGACCAGCCGTGTAGGGCAGCGATTCACATTAAATCTGTCGAGAGCTGAAACGTCCTCCTGTTGGTGTGGTAGTTAGAAGAGGGAGGTGCCAGCTCAGGTGTCGTCCACGTCACTTGACCATGGTTCAAAATTACGTGGTCCATCGCCAAAAGCCCTCATGTAGCTGAACAGTGTGACGTTAATATTCAATCAATCAATTGGGATGGTGGGGAATATTCAATCAATCAATTGGGATGGTGAAGAAGTTTTGAGAGTGGAGGGCCAGTTCAGGTATCATGCTCATTACCAGAAGGAGGTTCAAATTATGAGTTTCATCACCACTAGCCCTCACCTTGCTTTAGAGTACAACATTAATTAGGGATTTGCTGATACAGTGTTGTCTAATACATTGATAGGTAACCTCTCCTCCACTTAAAAATTCTATTTGCCTTACTACTGATTTTAAATCAATAGTATAGAAAACTTGAATTTCAGTGTTTTAAAAAGTTCATTTAAGGATGTGTCAGTTTTTATATGTGTGGGAAAATTTCTGCAGATATTTGTACTTTTTCTTTTTGCATTATCAAGCATATAGTTAAGAAAATTTCTGATGAAATTAAAAAAAAAAATTCTGCATCTATAAAAAGGGAATCCATTTCTAAGAAATAAACAAAAAAATTAAATATATTTATTTTCTTTTATAAGTAAGTTTTAAAAGGAAAGGAAAATTAAGTATAAGAGTCATTACTTCATTTATCATTTTAATGAATTTTCAAATTATACTACTTTTTTAGTCTTCATTGTGCTTTCTAATAAATTATTTTTGCTTATCAGTTTTTTTTTCTTTCTTGACCTTCTACGAGAAGTTTTCTTCACTGGTTTAGAACATTCTTAAAAGCACACATTTACCAAACAGTAAAATAGAGTGTAAATAATTATTCTATATTATGCATGCAATATTACTTTCTGCATTATTTGAATATATATTTTTCCAAATTATTTATTTTTCTATTTAAAAAATTATTGAGTTATCTTATTGTTTGTATATTTCTTTTTTCAGTCACATAATTCTCATGCTTGCTGATGACATGGCATGTAATCCTCGTAACCCAAAAGCAGCCACAGTTTTTAACAATGCACATCATCATATTAATGTCTATGGGGATGATGTAGAAGTAGATTATAGAGGCTATGATGTAAGTTATCTACCTTATTTTTTAAAAAAATATTTAAATACATAAAAATTTTATTACACAATAAGAATTTCATATGTATGCAATAAATAGATATTCCAAAATTCTCCAAAACACTTGTGAAGTATAAAAAGTATATTGGCAAATTATGTTATTTCAAAATTTTGTAAAAAAAAAAAAACTGTTGGGTCAGACAGTTACTATTCAAACAGATACTATTTTTGAAGTATTGTTTAATCCTTGTGGATGGATATTCTAGGGATCCATGCTAAATAATATTTAATGTAGTTTATCCATGTCTTTCAGATAATTAAAATGAATTAATGAATAAATAAATCTGAAACTTCAGTTTTACTTAATATATACTCAATTTTATCAAATAAAAATAAAATTATATACTACCACATACACATGAACAAAATGTTCAGCTTATTTGTTGCAGAAATAGATAAAGTAATAAAATGAGACTGAGATAAATACAGTATCTATAAAATTAATAAAGTAGGAGCATTTAGATCTAAAAATAATTATTCAAGCAGTTTATCCATATAAAATTTGCTCATTTATATCGGGTTACCAAATTAGCAGTTATTGAGACTCAAGGTATTGCAGTCCATTAAATTAGCTTATGTACTAATTTAGAGGCATGATATAATCCAAACTACATTACTTGTGTTTTATTTTCAAGTAAGCATAACAATAAAAAGATTTACAGTTTTTATATTAACATGTTCTGAAACAAAATCTACTCTTTATGAAATTTATAGCTTACTCTTAATATCACCTAGTGTTTTGTGTGATTCTAGGTAACTGTTGAAAATTTCATTCGCCTCTTAACTGGGCGTCTTGCACCCAGTACTCCCAGATCCAAACGATTATTATCGGATGAGCATAGCAATATTTTGATCTACATGACAGGTCAGCTTGCTTTTCAGATTATCTTTTCATGTTTGTTATATTGAGGTTGTTTTGTTAAAATAGGCCAAGTTTTAAAAATTTGATGTTGAAGTATCAAGTATAAAATTGTTTTACTAAAGCAATGTTCAAATTATTTAAGTAGCATTTTAATATAGTTACCTATTACTGAAATTTAAGTCAAAAATAACTAGCATGTTAAGAAATAATTGGAATAAAGCATGATTTAAATCATTGAAAATTTTATACATGTTTTCAGCAATTAAAATAAAACAAGCTGTAATAATCTCATACAACAGCAACATGATGTTCTTTAATTATTATTTTTTTATTATTATATATATTTTTTAGCTTTTCTGTATATATATATGGGAAATATGTTAACTGAAGCTTAATTTATCACATAAGAGTACTACATATATTTTTTTGCTGGTTTACTTTAAAACAAATTTCCAAAATACAAACATTTAGTAAACCTAAGAATGATTTTAAGTGAATGCTATATCTTGTGGAAATGAAACAAAGTATAGCCACAAAATTGTGTTAATTGTTCAAAAAATTAATCAGTAATATGAATTTTATTTGGTAAAAAAATATTGATTTAATCTTTTTAAAGCTAATATATAGGAGATCTAAAAATTGTGAAGCAGTTTATAGATTAAAAAGTCTCTAAAAGAAGTGAAACATTTTAACAGGTCAAGAAGTATCTTATAAAATTAAAATTTAATTGTTTTTTAGATAAAGGTGACATGTTAAGAAAAATAATCGTGTCTGTGTAAATATATTTTTTTAAATTTTACTTATGATTACATTACCCAAAATTGAAAAATTACTATCTGTATGAAAATTATTTCTTCATTTAATTTAACTAAATCATAGAGAAATATTTTGTAAGAAATATTTTTTTTATTGATAACTTATTCTGTTAGCTTGTAAAATTAAAGCTAATTTCTTTTATAATTTATAAATATATGTACAATTATGTATTATATACAGAAATTATGTCTGTGATTCTAATGAAAAATTGTTGTTCTCAGTAAAATATTAACTTGGATTACACCCTATATTACTTACAGAATTAAATTAATAAATTTATTTTAAAATAAGTATAGCTTTTTTTTCCTCCATTGTAGGACATGGTGGTGAAGGATTCTTGAAATTTCAAGATTCAGAAGAAATAACAAATGTTGAATTAGCTGATGCCTTTGAACAAATGTGGCAAAAAAGAAGGTTAGTAATTAATTTTACAATAATTTCATGAATATAATTATATTCTATGTTTAATTTTACTTTTAAGTCCTATTGTGTATGAAGTAATAAATGAAATAAAATATTTATATCTTTTTTATTATGAATGATAATTTATGAATGAAGGACTAAATTCAAAGTTTTTATCTGGATTTCATAATTAAAAATATTTTTTATCTACTAACCTAAATTATGGTAAAAAATTAATGTACAAGTACTTAATGTATGAATAAAAATGTGATAAACTGAATACTCTTAACAGATTTAAAAATAAGTTTGCAATATTTGTTTTGGTGCAATATGATTGCACTATGTGTGTTAAATTAAGACTTAATGGCATAAAAAAATTTCGGAGTTTTCAAGTATTTTTTTATTATTATTTCCATGTTTATGGCACAAAAGTATGTTATTTTGAATATTGCTGTAGTTGTAGACTTCAAATTCTTTAATGTGGGGAGTCTTTTGATAGATGCATGAATTAGTTTCATGCATCCATTATGAATGATTTTTATTTAGACAATTTTCTGAAATTTATTTTTATAATTTGAATTTAAAAGAGATATTTGTTATTTTTTGAAAATATGCATATGCATTCATGAATATAAATATAAGTAACGTTTTTTTTTTCTTTATTCAACTAGTTATTTAAAAATATTGTAATTTTTTGACTTTGTGCTTTAGTTATTAGTTTTATTCTTTACATTAAAATAATCCTAAATTATTTCACTTAAGTGTTTGAGAGCTTTAAAAAGTGCAAAAATAAACAAACAGTATACTTGATTTTTTAGCTGTTTGTGAGAAATACTGTTTATTGAATATATCAGGAATATATACAAATATGTTTTTTTTATATGTGAAACATATTGGTTTAAGAAGTAGGAGAAGCAACAGAATTTATGAGATTAAAGTAATATTTATAATTTTATGTAGAATATAAATATTTAAAAAGATTAATTAATGTATTTATTAGTATAAAAAAATAAACAGACTTATATGACTTGAAAGACTTTGTATTTGATGTTTCTATTCTATTTTACTTTTCCTCCAATTTATTTTTTGTTTAATTTATTGAAACTATTTTACTAATATTTAAACCTTGCAAAAGTTGTTAAAAACCATGTCTCATTAAAAAGCAGGCAAGTTCAATAATCAATACGGAAGAGGGGAGAGGAAAGATTTATAAAAACAGTTTCTTTGCACAAAAATATTATGCAATACTTTCTCCTTTAATAATTAATGTACTTGGTGAATTTAAAAGGAGGTGGTATTTTTTTAAAGGTGTTATCTACAAAGTTAATGGAATTGGTCACAAGTTATGTTTATTAAATGAAGACCTGAAATAAAAAAATATGCAAAAAGAGTTTTTTAACTTTTTTTGTCTAAAAGAATCATTTTGAAATTATATGCTGTTTAGAAAAATGCAAACTATACATACACAAATATGCTTCATAATTTATATTTGCTTTTTTTATTAATTAATATTTATTCCTCATATTTTTCTTACACAAATTTTATGTGAATGTGTCTTTAAATACGTAAGCATTAATTTTATTTATTTTATATCTTTTTAATTGCTGTTTTAAAATATACTTTTTCTTATTCCATATTTCTATGTTATAGGTACCGCAATATATTCTTTATGATTGATACTTGCCAAGCAGAATCAATGTTCCTGCGGTTTTACTCACCTAACATACTTGCTGTAGCAAGCAGCAAAATTGGAGAAGATTCTCTATCAGTGAGTAAATTTTATTGTTCTAATATTATTTTTAAAGGAGTTTGGATATAATGTGTAAATATTTGTTCTATAATTTGTAGGGGGTTTATTGTGAATATTTCATTAATGGTTTGTCAAATTTAGTTGAATATCAATATGCAATATATTTTAGCTGATGAAATATAATCATGTATCCTGATTCTTTCATTTTTGTAAACTGAATATCAATATTCTTATTATATTGTAAGTAGCCAACTGAAAGATATATTTCTATTATTTTTGTTATTATGTCTTCATTTTTTAAAACGTAACCTATAGGAGCAATATAAAATTTATTATGTTCTCTCAGATTAAAGAAGTAAGTTGAAAATGTGGAAATATTGCTTAAATGCAGGAATATTGACCAATGTTCCGTTTTCAGCTTTGAATTGATTGCCATTGACATGGCTCTAGACTGTGTTTCAGAGCATCATTTGACTGGCAAAATTTGGATTCTTTCAGACAGTCAAAGTGCAATTCAATATTTAACCTCTAAGTGGATATCTTCCTACTGAAAAGTTATTCCGAAAGCGTTAACTCTTATTTTGAAGATCGCTTTAAAAATGCAACAGCCTTCTTTCCTTTCCCCCTTTTAGAACTTGGGAGGTCGAATGGGGACAATTTTATGACCTAGTTCGGTTACTTTGTCAAGTAAGAACCAAGAGATCAATCGTTTACAGCTAGCTGTAGGGTTGCCTTGGGCAATCTTGTATGAAACTGTAGTGGAATTCCGTGTCTCTTTCTCCTATATGTTCCGTCACAGTGTAAAATTAAAACAAAATGCAGGGTAAAAAAAAAGGAAATAAATAGTATGTTAGAAGTTGAAAAATAATTATATTTTCTTCAAACAAATTTTATTTCTGTCATTTTTTAAAAATTAAAAAAAAAATTTTTTTTTTTTTTTTGGTATTGCGATTTGAACCAGAAAAAAGCATCCTGTATTCATTTTTGAATATGAGAGTAAGAAAATGCGCTCACTTTCCTGTTTTTTAAAAAAGTAATGAGGTAAAAAGAGCAAAGGCCCTATCTCATTTTTAAACAATAACGCAATAAATGGTACATACGATGATTATATTTATGAAATAAAACCAATCTTTCTCTATTCAGTTATATTTTTAATTTAAAATAGCATAAAAAAGGATTTCAATACTTTTAATTTATTTAAATTTAAATCATATAAATGATATTTTTATGTTAACTGAATATTTTTCGGAAAAAATCTAAATTTTCATTCCTAGTGCTCTCCTTTTCGAACTCCTTGTATTAAATAAAAATATCTTTTCTACATCGGCATTTGTGATGGACATAACACACATTCAGTTAATAATTTTTAACTTTAATGGGGGATATACTTCTTCAAATGCACATGACAGTACTTCTAACCATTTTCTACTCAAGTTAAATTTCTTATCTTTCTGTTTCTTTTATTACAAGGAAAAATGTCACACATCGATAACTACATTTTCACACAATTCAGTCATTACAAATTCTATTGTGAGAAAAGTTCTCTCTAATTCATTTTGTCTTTCAAAACAGTACACTTAAAACAATTTTGTTCAGTGAAGTTAACCGACAGTTCCACAATGTATTCAAACCAAATTTTAAAAACAAATTTAATACTTGGAAATGTATCCTGTATTAAATTTTTCAGTATACACAAATATTTCCTGCTGTAGGGAAGATATAGTATGAGAGATGTGGTGTGCGGTTGTGAAAGAATGTTTTCGTACGTGTAGACTATTTTTGAAAATTTAAATATCACTGAAGCTGATCATATAACTGCAAATGAGCCTTATTTTAATGTGTGCTGGTATCAAAGTAAAACACTTTACAATATTAAACATCCTATGGGTTTATACTCAATATCAAACTATTCGCAAAATGTGGCTTACAACTTTTATTCAAATTGTAAAGAAACTGAAATATATATATAAAAATATATCTTACTGCAGTATATTCATATTCATGATATGTAAGTATCCTATTCCTCCACTTATTTCAGTACATTTTAAAAACTGTAGCTGAATGCAATTTTTTATATTTATAAACGAGGCATAAAAGCTCACACAGTCGTAAAAATGTCTTTATCATTTTTAAATATACTACTATAAAACGTATATGGATTGTAAGATCAGTTGTAAAATTCTAAAAGCTTTTAGAGGAGCTAAAAACATGTAATTTTGGATTGATCAAATTTTTAATATAATACACAAATATACATGTTATTAAGCAAATACATTTGAAAAATCAAACTTCCTTCTGAAATAAACGTAATTGAAAGAAAAATGTTTAATTGCAAACGAGTGGAAATACATGTTTATCTAAGGGGTATCCCCAAAGTGAGGTAATCCTCAAACTTAAGACTCAAACTCTGTGGCACAACAATCCATGAGGGCCAGGAACTACTGTGCCCATCATAATACACGTGACCATTGGACGCTGAGGTGCATGAACAGATGTCCCGATTTGGTGGTCTGTCTGAACAGAGACCTTCAGTGTTTAAGACCCGAAGCAAGCTTGGTACTCATTTATCGACACAATGTAGCGGGGATGAAAGGCAAAGTCGACCTTGCACGGCCCGTTAAGAGAACCCCAAACCTGTGGTGTGGAAGCACTATACACTACCACTCGATCCTATTCGGTGAAAAATAAAATTTAATGTTAGATTCTTATATAAATCCCTAATGAATGAGGGAGTCCAAACTTTTTTTTCATGTAAACTGTTTAGACGGAAATGGTTAATTATGAACATTTCACAAGTTGCATAAATTAAAATTAACCGTTATAGTTTACATAAATTTTTAAGGGTGCAAAAGGTGTATTTCGGTTGCACGAATTAATTTTAAAAGGAATACGGTTACGAAAAAGTAGTACAAATCTATCTAAAGTAGGGTTGGTTACCTTACATATTGTCAAACACAACAATGTATTGGAAGCCAATTCCACAATTCGTTGTTATAAAAATGTATGGAACATTACAAGATTTATTTTTGCATTTGTAATTCATATATAATTTTTCCTGGGAACTTAAAAAGCTAGAGCGGCATCCATCAAAACTGCGGTTCTCTCTCTGTTTTTCCAGATCGCCCCTGACTAAGCCGGCTCCGCCATAGTAAGTGAAAATGCCAGATTTTGTTTGTCAAGATCATTTTATAGCAGACTGCATTTTCATGTATTTTAGATGCTCGTTTTATATTTTCTACATCAATATCTTAATGTCTGAATTTAAAATTACATAAAATTCTTGACATTCGCATCAATGACCATGATAATTTTTATTAGTATATGAATGTGTCATCAAACGATTACATGACTAATATTAACATATTATTTTAACCATTTAATTAATATTAAGTATAACATAACGCAGACAAATTTTCTGAACTTTAAAATAAATATTTCAAAAACTACTTCAGATATACTCAAAATTTTTCATTCCTACACTTTTGCTTCTATGTAAGAATTTATTGTAATTGTATATTCATCAATTTTTTTAGTATATTTTTTGCTCTTAGCATGCAGTTTTCAACTGAATTGTATGAAATCTTCGAAAAATATTAAAAGATACCAAAGAAGCTATATAATAAAATTTGAAATTTTTATACTCAAACAATTGCTAAAACTTATGGTAAATAATTTTTAACTGCGTGATGCATTTTTTTCGAAATTTCAAATGGAATTTCTAACATAAAATTTCTAGCTTTATACGGTCGAGATTTCAAAAAATATCCAGATTTTAATTACTTATTCAGTTAGCCTTTAAAAAAGATAAATGTTGAGGTATTTTGTATAAATAGATATTTTTGAACAATAATTCGAATGTTTTTGAATAGCTCGAATTTAAAATTGATTCTTATGTTTATTTATATGCATAAATGTCTACTGTAAATGTTTCCGTATATTTTTGATTACCATTTATTCAAACATTCAAATTATAAAAAAAATGTGTGAAAATCTTCATTCATGTTTTCTTTGATGTAAACTGAAGTTCAAGCACTTAAAATTCAAATATAATTCGGTGTATTTTAACAATATATAACCAGGCACTGTATTTAACTTCCCTGAACACTTAGGCTTTGAAATCTAAAAAAAAAAAAAAAAAACTAATAAATCTTAGTTTTTTTTTTTTTTTCGTTATTTTTTTATCAAAGTGTAAGAAAATGTTTCAAATGATTTGATGAAGTTTAAATTTATTCATTTTTAGTGGTTGGAAAATTGAAAAGGTTTCAAATTTTAAAGAGTTTGGTGTTTTGTTAATTTTTTCGGTATATTATAATAAAATAATCATGTTTCAAAAACTGAAAGCTTTGATTAAAATAAGAAAAATGAAGCGAAAGAATATACTTAAAAAAAGATAATTTGTCTAACTATATAAAATAGCAGATTGCACTGACACGCCCCAACTTGTTACAGTTTCAAATTAATATTAAACCAAAAGGGAATTGTAACATATTTTACTTATGTGTTGGGACTTTTCAAAACTTTTAAAATACGAGGTAACAAGTAAACACTTCCTGAGGTCTAAAGAAATTTCCCCCCGATTTTTTACGATTGCCCCAGGGTCAAAACACCAGGTTTCCTGGGAGCCATAAAACTTCCCCTCAGTGTCCTGCTGTGTTGCTTTCCACTGTCCCCAATTATCTTTCAAGATGTTAAACCTTAAAAGGGGGAAAAGGATTTCAGAAAAGTGCGGCTAATCCGCTTTTGAAAACGTTACTTGAAGGCAGAAAAATCAGTGCAGTCCATTTTCGAAGCATCTTTACACTGACGGAATTTTCCGTGCTATCCGGTTAGAGGGTTAAATATTTGGATACCACAAGGGGATAAATATTATTCATAAACTCAGGACCTTGTCTGTGGTTCTACCGTGATTCATCTGCAGTGAATTCCGTCCCATGTGAATTTGAAATATGACATTGCTGAGATAACCTTGCAAAGGGTGGTACTCCAGTGACTCAAGTCAATGAGGATCCTCTGATGTACCTTGAACTATACTCAAAATGTAAAGTCTCCATAAACATCTCCTGGAAACAACCACCACCCCATCCATGGTATCTTAGTCAGTGCACTGGAGCATCAAAGGTGATTTTAAAGGTGACAGGAGAAATCAAATTACTTTTGCTCAACTGTCTACAGGGCAATTTAAAGTCCCTCAGATTCTCCCATGGTGCTAAGACTTTTCCTGTTTGCACCAAGTTTAATGATGCATGGGCTAAACTACAAGATTTACTTGATTGCGTTGACTTGGTACGAGAGGACCTTTTGAAGAGGTCTGTTTTGGTTTTAGATTTTTTTTATGGGTCAACAAATTCATGGATCTGATCTGATCTGATCTGATTCAGACCAGCGGGAATCAAATCAGAACCCTCTGAAGAAAGAAGAAGAAATAAGTCATTATTGAGGTTTATGCAATGTTAACATGTATCATGGTTTCAATTGGAATAAAAGACTGATACATTTCATTAACTGATTAAATTATAAATTTATGAAATAGTTATAATTCTCAAATAAGTTATATTTTTTGGTGTAATATTTTGTTTTAAATAGAACTACATTAATACATATGACTTATCCTTTAATCTTTTTGGATTCTATATTTTTGGCTACCCAATTGTTTTATCAAGAAGATTCTTATAGGGGGGGGGATCCATTTAAACTTTAAAAGTTTATAGAACCCGGAAAATTAAAACAAAATAAAAAAAGGTTTGAAGCTTTAGCATCGATAAGTCATGGGATTTTTTTTAAGATAAAAAGAACCTGCAGACAGATGGCGCTGGTACAAATGACTGAGTTGGAAATATGCAAATGAGGCAGGCGATTACAAATATTGATGTTCTTGACCCAGGTCTAATTCTCCATTGTATGCCAATTAAGTGAAAAGGATGCTGAGTGAGAAAGACAAAGCTTTGTTGGTGAAGCTGCTTTTCCTGAACAAGGAATCAGTGACTTTTGCACTGCGTAAATTCCGACTTCAGAAAAATGTGAAGTTCTGGAAAAGGGCCTTCAACAGTGGTATGCCTCATAAACCTTGTTGAGCGATTTGAGGAAACTGGATCTCTCGAGGATCATGCAAAATCTGGAGGACCAAGTCTAAGAATCATTAGCAAATGTTGCAAGTTAACATGGCCTCCTTGGTCACCAGATCTGACTCCAGTAGACTTTTGGCTGTGGTGATATTAAAATTCCCTGGTGTATTAATATCGTCCATCCAATCTGTCAGAATTGAAAGATGCAATCCACTGAGAGCTGTCATGTATATAGGCGGACATTCTGCACTCTGCCATTGCTGGATTTGTGACGTGCTTGGGATGTGTCATCCCTTGTGGTGGTGGATATGTAGAACACATGATGCTGTTATAAATGATTTGGTAACATTATTTCTGTTATTTGCTAGTCCTTTCTTTCACTTATGTACGAAATGCCACCTATCGCTTGTTTTTTAAATTTTTTCTTATCTTAAAAAAAAATCCCATGACTTATTGATGCTAAACCTTCAAACCGTTTTTTATTTTGTGTAATTTTCCAGGTTTTATAAATTTTTAAAGTTTTTACGGACTTTTTGCCCATGGTATATCTACCCTGCTAAAAAATTCAAAATTTTAGATAAATGTTACAAAGCTATGTGTGTGATTATTGTTACTATATACTTTTATAAGAGTAATAAAATACTTTAATGATAAGCTGCAATTTAAGAGTATAAACAGAAAATAAAATAAATTGAATGAACATGTACCGATTCTATTTCTTTTGAAAAAGGTGTAATAAATGTTAAAAAGTTCATAGAAAAACATTGTTAAGCTAAAAACTTTCCTTTTTATTTTATAGTAGCAAACCCCTAATCTCATTGGAACAATTACACCATTGTTTGAATTTGATTGTTTCAAACTTTTAATAAGTTTAAAGGCTCAAAACTATGTACATGATTGTCTATTTTTTCCTGCACCTATTATGTTATTCTATTGATTAAAATAATATAACTTCATAATATTTTTTTTTCATACGATTTTTTTTCTTTTACTTTTAGCATCATGGGGATCCAACTATTGGTGTTTATGTTATAGATAGATACACATATTATGCCTTGGACTTTTTAGAAAAAATCAGTAAAGGTAGTACAAAAACAATGGGTCAATTTGTAAGTATTTCAATTTTATAGCTATAATAAAACTTTGTTTTTTTTTAAAATGTTTTACTGACTTTTAGCTTTCTTTTAGAAAAGCGTAAATGAATTGTATATATGAACACTAAGTAATGCTCAATAGTTATAGTTTTAGTAGTTAAGTAAGAATATTATGAGAAATATATTTAATATTTAAAAAGACATTCTTAAATATGTTACTTTTGTATTATGTTTGTAATATAAATAGTATATTTCTGAGCTTGCAATTGGATTATAAATAGCTTCAATTGAATAATGCATGAAACATATATTGTAGTTTTTTTAGAATGATGTTCCAATAATACTTGTAATCACCTAAGTGAAATCAATATTTCAATTTTTTTAAATTAACAGATTCACTTGATTTTGCTTTTGGGGGGAAAATGACAACAGTTTTTATGTAAATCTTGAAAATGGACATTGAAAACTTAATCGTTAAATTGTGTATGCTGATTAACAAATAAATTACATGTTTTATATATATATAGTACAAATTGTTTCACTTTATATTTTTTCAATTACGACCTAACTTGCTTAGGTATTTTATTATCCCTTATTGTATTATAACTCTACATTTATTTTTTACTATTGAAAAATGATATACATTAATATATGTTTATGTTCATTGTTATCAGTTAAAGGAATGTTTTTGCATAAACATTTTCTTTCATTAAACATCGTCCTAAATCTACATTCAACTAAGATCAAATTTCATTAGTTATAATATAAGATAAAAACAATATTTTAAAAGGGAAATATTAGGATAAAAATGAAAAATTGAATTAGGATTTAGTTTAAGATATATGAATAATAATGTCCTACTGTTCTGAGCACAAGTGAATTGAGTGATCTTTTTATGTGATCAGAATATTTTTTTACACAATTCTTTTGGGCTTAAAACTGAATAACTAAATTTGTTATGTACCACATATTTGTCAGTAGTTAAAATTATCTATGGTTTACTTCACACATTAATTGTCTAATAACAGTTTGTCATGGGTGCAGTTGTGTGAAGTAGTTTGATGTAACTTACTTTTACATTTAAAAACTCATCCAAAAATCTAATTTAAAAAAGTATTATTAATTTCGTCTATGTTTTATGAAATTATTGACCTGTTCAGTGAATAATTCAGTGATACTAAATGTGTATTAAACTAAAATATGACTATATTTTTTGGGGGAAGGGTCTTGTTATTGTGTATTTCAATATATATATATAAAATACAGTGGCGTAACAGAAAATAATTGCCCCCCCGCAAGATCAGATCTTGGGCCCCAAGCTGGATATATATACATATATATACAAGGAATTGCAAAACCATAACATAATGTACCTTTACACATCACGTAAAAATATTTAAATATAACTGAATATAAAATCAACCTGTGTCGGAGTAAACAAAGTAAATAATGTTTAACATTAGAGAGTATTTATAGTATTTAAAAAATGGAAAATCTAACAACAGTCGACTGATTACCTGGTAACTTAAATAAAAGTATCAATAAGTATCAAGTAACTTAATCAAGTATCACAATACTATTTTTCATGAAAAAGCATAACAGATGTACGTTATTTACGAGTTCGCTGAATGAAAATGAAATACATGTGGGGGAGCTAAAGACGCCAATAAGTTACTTTGCTACTTCAGTAAAAAGTAACATGTCTTTTTCTCCCTACCGCTAACATGAAGTATACTAAAAATACAAAAATACAGTGATGAATTTTTTATCTTTCTAGTATTTTATCCAATTTTCCGTCTGACTTTCTGTTTATCTGTAAGTAATTTAAGTTTGGAAAGAAAACCCACTAAAGAAAAGTATATCTTTAAATCGCGGGGATTACAGCAAATTAAAATGTTTTTGATTTGGATATTGGATCTAAGATATCTAATAAGCGTTCAAATTTTTGATTTTGAATGATGTTAGATTGCCAATTTGAAAATCGCTTAAAAATTGGATTAAAAAATATGTAAAGCTAATTTTGTGAAATTGTACGTTAATGGCGTCAGTCTAGCTTTGCCCCCCCTCCGCAGTACAGGGGTGCACGTTACGCCACTGGTAAAATATACTGTTGGGCTGAAGGTTTCTTTCACTAGTGTCTTGAGCCAGAGGGTTTTTCCTGTGAAGCCTTAAATCTGAAAATATTGAAATATAAACATATTGTTTAATAATGCTCTGTAGAATATATAAATGGTATATGCTTTATATACTTTATTTATGCAAGTTATTTTTTAATGTATTTTTTAAACATTTTTGTGTACCATTTAATGACTTCTAACGTTATACATTTGAAAATTGAATATGTTATTTAAAATACTTTTTTTGTATGAAAATTTTGAAAACAAGTATCTGCACACAGTCCTACATTAGTCTTTGCACACACATTCAATCATTTGCTATTTTGGAAGATATTTGCATGAAAATAAAAAACTAAATTTTCTATTGGGAATGATCATGGAAAAGTATTTTCTTTTTATGTACAGAGATGCCCATAATGTCTTCATTAGATTGGTAAAGAACAGAACAATCAGAATATATTATTTTTCGCTATCACTACACTCAAAGTCTGTTTCAAAATCATTATCTGAAATATTTTGCATCATTTCTGATATTCAAAGTTCAGTTAAACATTTTCAGCACTCTGACATTGTAACAGTAAAAAAAGAAAAAAAAATTCTACAATATCTTATTATCCTTTGCAAACCCAACTCTAGTGAAAATAAAACTCTCCTGCTTACTATGAACAAATGCCATGTTTATTTAAAGAGCCATCATAATGTATACAATTTGGAAACACTCCTGTGATGTTTATATAGCAAAATCAATTTGCATGGGAGTAGTATTTCTCATTTCAATTAGAAGGTCAAATCTACATATATCTCAAGTTCTATGGGCATACACAATGCCATCTATTGCCAAAATATTTCAGACATTCTGAGCTACTTACACAAATGTAAAGGCTGGGGAAACAAAAAACAAAAATGCTCTGATACGCATGCATGATAGCCAGGAAGTGAGTTTCGAGCTGGCACATATACATGACAGTTAGAGCAAAGAGGGAAGAGGTTAATTAAAAATGCAATCAATTGTTGAATTATTAAATTTTAAAATATTTTGAAAAACAATTTATTTACTTTTGAAAGATCCAAGATAAAGGCATTCTTTATATCCAAAAGCTCTGTTTTTTTTTTGCTGTGATTCAAAATTCTTACTTTCAAATTTGCATTTTATTCCAGCTGCAAGTATGTCCTAAACGAGTCTGTATATCTACAGTAACTTCTCGAAAAGATCTTTTCCCAGCAAAACCTGAACAAGTGTTACTAACAGATTTCTTTGGAAGTGTCAGAAATATTGAGTTGACTAAAAGCATTGTTGATCTACCTTCAGTTAAAGAAGAAAATAATACAATAATGTAAGAATTCTTTTTATTATTTCTTCAAAACAATGACAATTTTGTTTTCATTTTCTTTCTTTTTTTTAAACTTTTTTTCCTTTTTAAACATTTTTATTAGTAAGAATGAAACAAATTCTTAGTAATAAAATGTATGCAAAAAGTTTAAGATGTAAGTGAAATATTTAGTTGAAGTAGATTTTTTTAATAAATAAAATAAGATAGATTGTAATTGTTTTTAGGTAATTTAAATTTCGAATTATTTCAAATATCTTCAGTCTGTTTGACAAAATAAAAAAAAGGCAAATTTTCTATAGTTTTTTCTGAATAAAAATAAATATGCGTATAAAGTTCAAACTCTTGTGTATTATCACTTTTGAAATATTTATTTTGGGAAAGTATTTCATCATGCTTTTGTGACTGGTTCATTCCTTTTTATGCAAATTTCTGTCATTTGCTGACTATTTTCTCCCCTACCTTATTTATAATTTTATATTCACTATGACCAAACAATACATTGACAAAAACTGCTGGACTCATTGCCACTAAGTTTTTAAAAAATTCATGAAGTTTTTCCTTTTTGCATATTACTGTTTTGTTAGCTATTGGTTCCTTATTTATTTGTAGGCATGGTTTCCTAAAGTAAAGCATTTCTCTCCCACTATCTGTAGCAATTTTTCAAAAAATAACTCATTTTGTGCTTTGAACATTTTTGTATTTGTTATGCTTCATATGGCTTAACCATTTGTTTTTGGCGATTGTTTTGTTTACTATGTTGTTTAACAAAGACAGTATATAATTTCATACATATTAAAAATGCTATAAAAAGGAATTTGACTGTATTACCACAACCCAAAAGAGGAAAAAATAGGCATTTCTCATGGTAGCCTATATGATATTGCTCGTCATGTGAAAACTCCAAAGCATATTGCAAATAAGAAATTACAAAACATTTGTTCAAAATTGGATAATTTTTCTAGAATGATGTTCTGTCAAATGTTATTAGGGATGAAGTACTGTTAACATCTTTGGTGGGAAAACAAAATGTACCTTTGACTGCAGCTGATCATACCTGTCCTCTTTTTGGACAATATTTCCAAAGGCTAATATATTTGAACACGTTAATGAACTAATCGGAATGAGTATATGAATAAATGCATGAAACAAGGTCTTAATGCAGCATTCGATGGAAGTGATAATTCAAACTATAAATTATATCCCATTTATATTGATTATACATAATGTCTATTTCAAAAAGACTTCTTTCCAATTCCAAATTTGATTAAAAACTCTGGTAGAAATATTAGCCCACTCAGTATGGATGAATTAAAGAAATTTGGGATCCTTTTTGCACATTTAGTTTCATTTATGGCAGATAATCCTGCAGTAATGCAAGGATGGGAGAAAAGAGTTATTACTTATTCAAAGAAGGAAAAAGACCTAATTATGGATTGCTCCTGTCATTTAATACATTTGGCATCAGAAAAAGTGGCAGGTTCTTCACCTGTTAAGGTTTACGAGATGCTCATGGATATATTCTATCATTTATTCAGGTACTCGATAATTATCTCTTATACGTAGTCTCAACGTTAGCTTTTAACGTCATTAACTTTTGTATGTATAGTAATTTTTTTTATAAATATACAGTTGGACTTCTATATAATAAAGTCACTAAATCCTGAAAAAAGTTCGTTATGTGTAAATTCTCTATTCAGAGGTTCATCTTTAAATTTTCTTTATAAACCACATAAAAAATATTTTTAGTTCTTTAACACTGTATATTAAAAAAAAGAATTATTTCACACCTTTTTTTGTAAATTAATATATATTTATTTCATATATTTTACCCATAAAAAAAAATTCAAGGAAAGTTCTTAATGCCTTTATCCACTTCTGAGGAATTAAATTTTTTTCGTTAATGCTCAAGCACTTGCATTTTGACATTTTCGAGCTTCTAGAAAGGAAGTTACCATAATGGCTTATCAACACTACAAATGAATGGAGACTAGTTAAAGGACACAACTCCACAGAGAGTGAAAGGGGATATCGAAGATGTGTCCAGTGAACTGGACAATGGGGGTTAAAAGGTTACCCTTTTTAGATGAAACGCCCAGAAAAAATTGCTTAGAAATACTTTAAAAACAGAACAAAAATTGAATCTCTAGACAAAAGTTCGTTATAGAGTAAATGCATTTCGCTATTGGGAGGTTATTTTACGAAGAAAATCGTGAAATGCTCTTTGTTTCAGGGAAAAGTTATATATATAGAAAAATTTGCAATGTAGAGGTTCAACTGTAATTTAAAAGTTGTTTTTTCAGTGTATTTTTTAAAAAAGCATCTTTTTTGTAAAGTTATTATCTTGTATACAACTATATATATAGCCTTAAATTTACTTCAGTGTATGTTTTTATAAATATAAAAAAATGGTTCTCTGTAATTTTCTGATCAAAATATTTTTATTGTGAAATTCCTTTGTATTTTAAAAATGTTTGTATGCAGACATATCATGCAATTTAAAATATTTGTTATTTTAAGAATTTGCTTGAAATGTTGATCATTTGTTATTTTCTAAAATTAATAGGTGTGTAAATATATTAACCCTTTCAGGATGGAGCTTTTTGGTTGCTAAGCCTAACTTAAGAAAAAAACGCATAAATAATAAAATTATAGTCCTAACGTCGTAATTTTTGGTACCCCTTTAGATTATTACACAAGTTGTCAGTTACATTAAAACTAGAATGTAATAACGTTTTTCCTTTAACTTGCATGAAGTTATATAAAAAAATATGACTTACCTTGGGAAATAAATTTCGTAAGCTCTTTTAATTTTTTTCCAAAATTTTCATTGACAAAACACATTAATACACTTTCAAATTAATAAAAAAAATTACGACAAAGATTATTTACAAAAAGAAATAGCAAAATTAAAATGAAGATTGAGCGTGGAAAATCTCGAAGCATGGAGAAACGCAAATTCATACATTGTTTGATTTGCAAGCATAAAATGTTTGTTGCGTTTTTTTTTACACTGTTTGTGACTATACTCTTTGGCTTTTTTCACCCTTTTTGTTCATATTAAGGTTAGGAAAATGCCTTCAAAACAATCAAGGTTTTTGAAAGAAAAGTACGCAAAATATATCCAAAAACAACAAAATCTTAAGCAGAACTGACGCTAAAACACCGCACTCTGTAGTAAAAAAGAAAGAAAAAAGTATTCCATAAGTTATAAGAAATGCAAATGTTTCATCTTAAGATGAAAGTTTACGAGCTGAGCTCTGTTGACCTTTCAATTACCCCCTCCTCCACTGATGTGCAAAATATCAAATCCAGGCAGAATATAAACTAACTGAAGGTCAGGTTACTCTAGCTACGTTCAATTTCAATATAATGGACATAGGGTGCTATATAGGGGTCATTAAAAAACGTTCCATCTAAAAATGCACATTTGCACCGCCCGTCCATGATATGCGTCCATGAAGAATGCATATTTGCACCGCCCATCGCGAAGGGGTTAATGAAGGTGTAATGGATTAGTTTTTACATTCCTTGTTTTACCTTCAGAACTGAAATTCACATGTTTTTATGCATTACTGGGTGTAAGAGATAACCTATAAAGATTATTTTTACGTAGAAAAACTTCAAGAATAGTCATTTATAGGTCACTTTCATACCCAAGCAAATGCTTGTTGCTTGAAGCTTGTTTCTTCATTTAATAAAACTGTGACTTGTAGCATGAAAAATCTTTTTTCTTTTATAGGACTGATGTTTCCACGGAACCGAAATGGACTTATGTTGAACAATTTTCTTTTCTCTGAATTATATATTTATATCCCATGAGGAATCATGTATTTATTTGAAATATTTTATAAGAAAAAATAAAATCTTAGAATTCTATTGCTTTTACTATTATTTATCATACAAAGTGTATTTTTAAAGTTTTGAGTATGCAAGTTTCACTTAATATAAAAATTTACCCAAAGTTTCATTAAATTTAAGGAACCTAACACATATGAATGAAGTAGATAAAAAATCATGATCAAAGAAAAACCCCAAACTATTTCTATACATTAATCAAAATGAATGGAATAATAATTTTAAGCTCCAAAAATTCATTAAAAATCCCCATAAATTTTTTCGGTTAAAATGTAGAATAGAGGGCACCTTGGGGAAGTCAACATTTTGGCAACCAGAATTAGTTGCCATACTTCCTATATGTAGCTATAGAGTAATGAAGAGCTGAATTCAATCTGGCTTCTCTAGATAAACACCGCCAAATTCTAGGGGTCCCCCTATTTTACACTTATATTAAGCCATTTTTTCTTCTCATTAAAATACGAAAATTTAAAAAATTAAGGTAGCATATATAATTATTAATGCTAAAATTCTTGTTTTGTCTGATAGATACATGAAAATATTTTTTGTTTATCATTTTAGAAATGTGCTACTAGTTACAGAATCATTTATGGAAGATTTAAGATTTCATATTTCTATTGAAATTATTAGACCAATATTATGACTTTCTCTACTTACTGAATAAAAAATACTTTTTTTAATTAGCATTGAACTAAATTTTAATTGGATTTAATATAAGTGTTTATTAAATTATAGCCAATAAGGGAAATATTTACTTATAACTTTTCTTACTAAATGAAATATGTAAAAAGACAGTCAGCAAATCAATTGTTAATATTTTACAATTATATATACTTATACTAGATAATTTAACTACACTTTATACTAGATAATTTTAAAGTTTTCTAGGCATTAAAAAAATAGCAAAATGGATTGTATTACATCGTGATATATATATTATAAAAAAAATAGGCTTCATATTTTGTATAAGTGAAAAAAAAAACAATGCTGAATGATAAGAAATAATACCTTTATTTACAATTTAATATACTTTAAACATACAACGCAAAATTAGTTGCAGCATACATTACACACAATTTACTAAAATTTAAGCACTATATACAAAGAGTTTGTTCTTCCATTTTTGTTGATAATATTTGACATAACAATAAAATATTTACATAACACTTAAGACTAGCTTACCATAATTTTAATCAACTTCTTCTATTGTTGGCCCAGTTGCACCAGCACTGGTACTCTGGCTGTGTCCCATGTTTTGTCCTTGATGTAATTTAGTCATGATGGGTGACACTTCAGATTGTAGCTCTTTCATTTTATGTTCAATTTCATCCTTTTCAGCTAAGGTGTTGCTATCTAACCACTGGATGATTCCATCACAGGCCTGTTTCACTTTTGTTTTATCAGTGGAAGATAGACGGTCATCAATGGCAGTTTCTGTAGCTTGTTTTACTGAGTATACATAACTTTCCAGAGAATTCCTGGCTGCTACTTTTTCACGCTGTTCTTGATCTTCTCGCTCATACTGCTTTGCTTCATTCAGCATCCTCTCAACATCCTCCTTCGATAGGCGACCTTTGTCGTTGGTGATTGTGATGCTACGAGACTTACCAGAGCTCTGGTCTGTGGCTGAGACATTCAAAATACCATTCGCATCCAGATTAAAAGTGACTTCAATTTGGGGGACTCCTCTGGGAACTGGAGGTATCCCAGAAAGCAGGAACTTGCCTAGGAGGTGGTTGTCTTTTGTCATGGCCCTCTCCCCTTCATATACTTTGATATCTACCGCAGGCTGGTTATCTGAATAGGTGGTGAAAATTTGTGATGTTTTGCATGGAATACGAGAATTTCTTTCTACTATTTTAGTCATGACTCCACCCGCTGTTTCAATTCCAAGAGATAATGGAGCGACATCCACCAAAAGCACATTTTTAATCTTTTCATCAGTGCTTCCTGTCAGTACAGCAGCTTGAACAGCTGCACCATAGGCTACTGCTTCATCTGGATTAATTGACATGCACAGTTCTTTACCATTGAAGAAATCTCTCAGCATCTTTTGAATCTTAGGAATGCGAGTAGAACCACCCACAAGCACAACATCATGAATGCTGTTTTTGTCCAACTTGGCATCACTAAGAGCACTCTCTACAGGATGAAGGGTAGAACGGAATAGATCCATACACAATTCTTCAAATCTTGCTCTGCTAATTTTTGAATAAAAGTCGATCCCTTCAAACAAGGCATCTATTTCAATACTTGCTTCTGAACTGCTGGACAAGGTTCTTTTAGCTCTTTCACATGCTGTCCTTAATCTCCTCAAAGCTCTAGGATTAGATCTCAAATCTTTCTTGTGTTTACGTTTAAATTCTTCTACAAAATGAGCTACCATTCTATTATCAAAATCCTCACCTCCTAGATGTGTATCCCCAGAGGTTGATCTTACTTCAAATAAGGAACCTTCATCAATGGTTAGCACAGATACATCAAAAGTACCACCTCCTAAATCGAAAATGAGGACATTCTTCTCTCCTCGCAAATTTTTATCAAGCCCATATGCTAAAGCAGCTGCAGTGGGCTCATTGATGATTCTCAAAACATTTAGTCCTGCTATCTTTCCAGCGTCTTTAGTTGCTTGTCTCTGAGAATCATTGAAGTAAGCAGGAACAGTGATGACAGCATCAGTTACTTTCTCCCCCAGGTACATTTCAGCAGTCTCTTTCATTTTAGTTAATACCATTGCACTGATTTCTTCAGGATTAAACCGCTTGGGCTCACCTTTAAATTCTACAGAGATCTTAGGTTTACCTCCATGATTGATGACTTTAAAAGGCCAATTCTTTAGGTCTTGTTGAATTTTGGGATCATCATATTTTCTACCAATGAGTCTCTTTGCATCAAAGATGGTATTCTCAGGATTGAGAGCCACTTGAGATTTTGCTGCATCACCAATGAGTCGCTCTCTGTCAGTGAAAGCTACATAACTGGGAGTAGTTCGGTTACCTTGATCGTTGGCAATTATTTCAACATTTCCGTGTTGGAAAACTCCGACGCAGGAATAAGTTGTCCCCAAGTCGATTCCGATCGCTGGTGCTTTCCCCGATGACATTTCAGATGAAGTCTTTGAAGACAGTTCAATATAGATGAAATAACTCTTTCAAGTCTCTTAAGACACTATGCTGGTTTTTGTCTCTGGATAATCTCTGAAGCTGTTCAAATAAACCAACGGTCTCCTTTTATCTGAAAGAAAAATACAAATAATCCACAGTTTTCTGAAAAGTCGTTTTCTTAATGTATACGAGCGCTTAGTTGGATTAATGCTCAGTCTCTTATGATTCATAAGGGAACTGGAATCTTGTCAGATTCCTCCGTCCCTGATCTGGGCTAACATGTGATTGGCGTTGTTAGCATGGTTTGGGTGGAGAGGAGGTGTGGCCACTAGGAGGAGGGACCAATGGCGTGATGGCGCAGGCCGTCTGCTGTGAAGGAGGCGAACTCCAGTTGGTTTGTAAGCTCAGGACTTTGGAAAATTAATAAAATATTGCAATTAAATTTAAATATTGAAGTTACAGTGCCCGTAAGAAAGAAAAAGTTAAGTCATGGAAATAAAAACATGTATTTTATCAGAGACAAGCTGAGAATAAATTAAAAATTTAATCCCAGAGTGCTTCTAATAGCATACATGCTTGTTTTTTGAAATCATTGTTTTTTTTGAGATCTGGAATAATTTGTTTCAATTTAGGGAATTGTTTAAAAATATTAGAAAAACTATTTTGAATAATGAAATTATGTCTTGGAAATCAGATGAATTATTTTCATCTGAAGGAGGGGAGTTAGGATGACTTTGTCTTTCCGGTTTAGATCTATTAGTATTAGCGGGTTGGGGGTCGGTGTTTTTGGTTTTTCCAGCAACCATATTGGCGAAGGAAATTCCTTCTACAACGTTGTTGCTGGTGAATACTTTTTTATTTCTATTAACGAGGGGATTTCCTTGTCAGGGTTTTGGGAACTTAGGACATTTTGTATAGCAGGCAGTATGCCCGTAGGTTTCACAATTTATGCAATATGGGTTATCCTGACGTTCTTTGATTTCGCAATCTCTAGTTAGATGGTCTTTCCCGCATTTTAAGCATCTTGGGGTCATGTGGCAGTTTGCAGCTGTGTGATAAAAATCATTACAATTAAAGCACTGGGTGGTTCCTTTTACTGAGTATCCTTCTATTTTTATTTGCATATGTCCTACATGTTTTAGATCAAAAATCGTTAAATTTTCTTTATTTCTGGGTAAGGTTACAAGAAAAAATGGCAATGGGAGTTTGGTGCGTTTTGAGATTAATTGGTTACAGTTACAATCACTGTAACCTTGGTGTTCTAGGTCTGAAATAATTTCGTCTGGTTTAGTACATCCTGGTAGTCCCTTAATGACTACTTTGATGGGTTTTCTTGTCTTTAGGGGGAAGAACGTAGAATTGGAAATTTTTATCTTGATCCATAAAATTAACAAGATCTCTTTGTTCCTCGTGCGATTCAAGGTTGAGTTTAAGATATTTTCCTGAGGTTTTAGTGGTTATTTCTGGGAATTTTTCTTTTAATTGATCTAGTTGATTTCTGTAGTTATTGTTAATTTTTAAGTAAACTGGCAGTGGGGTGGGATTTTGGGAATTTCTACTGTATTATCAGTAGGTAGGTCGGGGTCCTGTACAAGATCTACGAAAGAATTTTGTACTGAGATGGGTTGAAGTACTGGCGTTGGGGTGATCGGTCTAGCAGTTTTAATGCTCAGTCTGTGCAGAAAGCGGTATTTATAAGCATTTCCGAATAAGCTTGATGTTTCGAGAAAAATCATTTGGATCGTGCTGCCATCTAGAGAAGAAATTGTGAGAATAATCTTGAAAGTTCGAGAGAGTTTCAGAAAAAGATCGTGCTGCCATCTACTGCTTAGATTAGAAAGTAGATTATTTTCCAATTCTTGATTATTTTTTTTCTAAAGACGAAATTGTAAAATTTGCATTTTCTAGTTTCGTTAAAAAATTATTTTTACATAAATGAAAATTTGAGAATTAAAAAATAACTTTTTTCCTTAAGTTAAAATATAGTTTACTTAGAATTATTTATATACATTGTATGTTTTTTTAAATATTTATATTATATTCAAACTTATTTTTTTAATAAAAACTAAAGTAATAATTAAAAATTTAAAATTGTTTTTTTTTAGTCTGTATAAGCTTGAGGTCTTAAATATCTAATTAATGCATGTGAAAAAAGTATTTCATTATTCGGAAAATCTAATTTTTAATTATCAAATAAAGCTGCAGTACGACCAAATTAAACTATATGGATAATTGTAATTTTTATTTTCAAATTTTTTCTCCTTCGTATAAATTTATACATATAGTTCAAAAAATTTAAATGATCTATTAAAGCTTCAAATAATAAGTCATTTTTTTTGTAGAAAGCTTTAAGGAAAGTTTTATTTCATGGTGGCATCATCTAGAGGCGGATTTTGCTACCAAATTTTGACATTCGAATTTCAATTCAAGCTCTTTGATCCAAAATTTATTGGTAATCGACGAATATAAATGTTTAACGGAAGTAGAAAAAGAAATATGGACAGTATATATATTTTTTCCCTGATGAGCTGTATATTTGCAACTGAGCCTTTGCAAACACGGCAAGTCACCAAATGTTAGTCATTTCAGTGGCGACTCCGTCTAGAACGCGGCTCTCGCGATCAAATTTTGGCGCTGGAATTTAATTTAAGCTCTCGTCGGATACCAAATACTGCCATTATTTTTTTTGCCGAGAGTACCAGAGCCAAACTGATAATCAAGTAATCTTCTGCATTCCATATAATCATGACAAGCATGCCTACGATTTTCGCATCCAGAAAATCAATCTATCGACTCCAGCCGGGATCGAGCCCACAACGGGTTTGCGAAGCGGGTACACGAAAAATAAGTTATAATTGCTGGATTTAAAAATGAAAACGCAGTCTTTTCATACAGTTAGGGCGTCCTGGTGATGTCCATTGCGTGAATATCAACGTCGCACTGTTCAGCTAAATGAGAGCTTTTGGCGACGGACCTCGTAATTTTGAATCATGGTCAAGTGACGAGGCCGACCCTCGAGCTGGCACCCCCTCTCCAAACTACCATATCAACGGGAGGACGTTTGAGCTTTCGACAGATTTAACGTTCATCTCTCCCCTACACGACGAGTCTTTAGTGGTACTGGGCTCGAACTCGTGACAAGCCAGCCACGATCCGATACCTTGACCACTAGGCTACCCTGTTGATGTCCAACAAAACATGGTGCTTGTTTGATATGACGGGGAAAGGCGCTGCTTGGCGCGAAAAAAAGAATCCCGCCAAGCGGCGCTAGTTGACGCTGGACTGGATTCCAAGATGGTGGCCTAGCGGTATCAAATCGCCAGGAATATAATTTTAAAGAATTGCTTAGGAATACAATGAAATATATTTCAAAAGAAAAATATAGAAAGGGATTGAGAATAACCAATATCACAATCAATAAACACTGAATAACAATATAATGTAATAAAAAGTAACAAGTACTAATATTATGCAGTATATAATCTTATAATTTAATAGTACCGTAAAATCCGGTGTATAACGCGCACGTGTACTTTCAAGCTGCATTTTTTAGTTTTAAGGTATATTCGCCGCATAATGCGCACTCCCTTTTTTACGAAGGAACTCGCAATGTATGTTAGCAATGCTGTTATGTTTTAAAGCCATTTAATCGAGGTATTACCTCAGGATTTTGAGAAAATAGTATATTTCTAGAAAAACAACCCTTTAAGTTCATAAAGTACGACATTTATTAAACAAACAGTATTGCGATCTTTGTAAAAGAGTCTAAGTTTTTTTTTATGCACATCTATTTTTTTTATTTTTGAAACCGCATTTTTTATACCCGGCGTATAACACGCACCCATAAATTTCAATGGTATTTTGTGTGCTAAAAGTGCGCGTTACATGCCAGATTTTACGGTAGTTACGTAAAATATTCATATTGTATGATTTAATAATTTTTTATGCATAATAATCATTATAATTTAATAGTAATTATAAAAAAAGTATAATCATCGTATTGTAATATAAAAATTAAACATAAGAATACACATGCAACGTAAAATTATAGATAAACAATAATTATAAATGAATAACAAAATAATAATTATAAATAATAAATTATATTATGTAATAATATTTATAAATATAATAAAGAAGCAATTATAAATAAAAAGAATAGTATAATTACACATAATGATTGTATTTTTATATTTTATTATTAATAAAATAATTACATAACATAATAAAATTTATAATGAATATCAATTAAGTACTGAAATTCTAAAATATTCCCAAAACCACCAAAATACGAAGGTAACCATATTGAAATGTTATCGCCCATCTTGGCGAACATAAACAACTTGGCGCGTGCTCCGTGATATCAAACTAGTTCCGGGTGTTCTATTAATATAATATCAATTGCATGTAGAGGGGGGAGGGATAAAATATATTAAAAACTTCAACTACATTCGCTTAAACCAAGGGTTCTCAATTTTTCTTTACTTGTGGACCCTTGAGTCCTAATTTTAAGGATGTAAACATCTATATCCATATATATTTGATATTCCTAAGCTAATCTATAAATATTTATTTATAGGTTAATCCAAAGAGACAACCAAACAATTGCAATGTAATATTAAAAAAATATATACTGCAAATTTGAAAAAAGATGTCAAATAGAAAAAATAAACAAAAATTAAATTTTTAAAAAAACATTGTACGTATTAAGGGAATCAATTACACCGCAGTTCACTTAAGTGATACGCCCCTGCATATGGGTATTTTATCTGCATTTCCTCATAACGATATTATTCACTTCCTATAGAATGAAACGCTTACCTCTGATTGTCCTGATTTTTTTTTCTTTCTAAATTAGTTGATGCTTGAACAAGGATTTCTTTTCTAGAATTTCCGAAGTAGAGAATATTACAAATTATACACAATCTTATGTTTGAGCATGCGCAATCAAGAATATAGTTTTTAACATGCGCGGGAACGGCTCAGCCTATAAATAAGATTACTTTCGAGCATGCACGAACAAGATTATTGTGTTTGAGTGAGTGATTGAATATTAACGTCGCACTGTTCAGTTACACGAGGGTTTTTGGCGACGGCCACGTAATTTTGAACCATGGTCAAGTGACGAGGACGACACTGAGCTGGCACCCCCTCTCCTAACTACCACATCATACCAACGGGAGGATGTTTGAGCTCTCTACAGATTTAACGTGCATTGGTCCCCCTACACGGCGGTTCTTCAGTGGCACTAGGCTTGAAATCATGACATGCCTGTCACGAGTCCGTTTTGGTGTGGTGTGGTAGTTAAAAGAAGGGGTACCGGCTCAGGTGTCGTCCTCGTTACTTGACCATGGTTCAAAAGTCGCCAAAAGCCCTCGTGTAGCTGAACACAGTACGACGTTAATATTCATTCACAAGTCCGTTAACTTGACCACTAGGCTACCACGGCCTTTTGTTGTGTTTGAACAAATACGGGAATATTATTGTCTGCATATCGTGGTATTTGGCGATGTTCTTTGATTCAACTAAATTGGTCGATGGTATAAAACGTAGGTATAACTGACGTAGTCGACATTTGTGAAACGACACCTTTCATCCACATCAATAAGACCGTGGTAGTTGTCATGAAAAACTTTTAATTTTCATATTTGGACAGACGAGGCTCTATTCCTCCGCATTTGAAGAACCTTTGGCAGGAGCGTTTATTTGAACCATCGACCTACCGGTCCACAACTACTCCGTGCATGCCTTAGACGACTGGGAGGAAAAGGAATCCTTATTCGGGCCAGTCGTTAAGGACTTTTATTCATGTTTTCTATTGTTTACGATTTGCGGAAGAAGACGCCTCTGCACATAGACTATTTTGATTAACATTAGTTCAAAATTGTTTGTGCTAAGAGGTCCTTAGCATCACAAGGAAATAGGAAGAGACGAAAATTTTAGAAATAAAATAACGAAGTATTCACACAAGAATTGTTTTAAAAAATTCGCTATCAAATTAGTGTGTCCTACCCGTATGCTTCCTCAGGGTATGATATTCTTAAAAACAAATTAGTCAACTGATGAATATGCATGAGAGACATTGGCGACGGACCTATTAATTAGGAACCATGGTCAAGAGACGAGGAAGACACTCATGACACGCCAGCCACGAATCCTTGTCCTTGATTATTAGGCTACCACGGCCATTTGATCGATATTCATACCTTAAAACTAATGCAATGTCATCAAAAATGAAAGAAGCCGAGGAAGTCTTTATTCTATTTAAGATGTGAATTTTGTAGTTGTTTCGAATCCCCTTGGAATAGGAAAGCCTACACCAAGTCCATTTGCCCTTTCCGCATAAGAATGTCACAAACCAGGTGTTAGATTTGTAAGTTCATTTAAAAGTAAAATGATTGGCTTACCTTTTTTTTCCCGGAAAGCTAAGTTTAAATAAACTCACCAACATTAATTCTGAAAATGAGAAACAATAGATGACTCCTTTTGGGCATTTTCTTGAGATTTATTCGACTTGAATTCACACCACAAAATTAACCATCTTTATTCGATTTCAGAACTGACTCAATTCGCCTAAAAATGGCGTTACAGAAAACAGATACATATTTTTTAAAGTCTTTGTCGTGGCGCCCTCTGTTGACGGTAGTTGTAAACACCAGGTCTTGATCTCCAAACAACTGTCCCAGGGAAATGCCCAGCAGTCCAAAAGATGAGCAGGAGAAGCAGGGACAGGTAAAGAAGGACTTTACCCCTTACGCAAAGGTCATACCACGCAGGTGACCGCTTCTGAGGCGCGCCAAGGCCGTCTGTAGAGCCCTGGATTCCTTGCATTGTAGAGATCGGCTAGGACTCTTAGCTGCGTACCAGTGGTGAACAGGAGCGTTTCACCACGTCACATCCATTTTAGTTTTGTGGAGGGAATGAATTTCAGAATGGCTCAAGACAGAGGAACTGGGGTTAGGGAGATCACATCTCCTACCAGCCAGCTCATTAGCAGCTTCGTTCCCAAGTACACCCACATACGACGGTATCCACTGGAGACACACTTGTTTCCTCTGACCAAGCCAAGCTAGTTTGGAAATAATATCTAGACCAGTACTGTCCATAATCTTTGGCCAATTCTTCAAATATTGGATGGAGCTCCTGCTGTTTGTTAGAATCCAGGTACGGTCCTTATTAAGCCGCATTCACACCAAGGCACTCAGCATCAAGCGTCTAGCCAATCAAAGACTTCATCTCGTCCGAGATCTAATCTCTAATTGGACGCTGGCTGCCTTGGTGTGAATGCAGCTTTATAGTTGAGAGCATGATCGAGAACACCACTGATAGCAATGAGCTCCGATCTAAAGGAACAGTGGTCAGAAAGCCTGATTCTGGTTTTAACATCACTTCCGGGAGTGTTACTAAATATACCACTCACTGCTCTACCCGTATCCGAACGGCTACCATCTGTGTAAATAATCAAGGCTTGAGTATGTCATTTATGACTTAAAGTGCCAACTTTCTGAGTAATTCCGGATGGCTGCTATGCTTGGGAGTCCTTGTCAATAATTCCTCCCGGAATTCAACATGATTAAAAGAATCAATTGGTGTGATGCAGCTAAAAGGTGTAGATGTGTCATTAAAATCAATAAAACCACGTTTACACATGTAATTAAGCGTGCTTTCTTGCTTTAAACGTTGGTTACTTGTCCAGTTTAAAATAAAAGATGAGGTTCTATTAAAGGAATCAAAGCTTTTTATTTTGTTAAAATACTTATATCAGGGATGGCGAACCAATGGCACGCGACACAAAATTTTGGGCACGCCGCCGATCAAAACGGTTTGCATTTTAGTTCAAAACAACGAAGTTCACTATGAAGTATTGCAAACAAACGTGAATGATCGGTCACGGTGCTCAGCCGATGCCAGTAGCGAAATTTGGGAAACATGGAATTCATTTTTAGATACATTTAACTGTTTGAAGAAGCTAGATCATGCTATTTGAACCATATGTTTATCTACCTATGTCTGCGAGTCATTATTTTGAAGATTCGCATGAAAACTGTTTCCAATTCAGCATGCATTCTGCTAAAAGTAACATCTTACAACTTAATATAAGATAGTTATCATCTAATCTGCAACAACAGAAGTCACAGTGATGTTGCTTTAATTTGAATTGCACGTATAACTAAAACGTGTACTACTTTACCGCAAAATGTATTATTTCGCAGAAAATAAAGAGTTTTGAATTGTTAAGGCTCATTCACACCAAGGCGTACAAACGTCGAGTGTCTAGCGTCTAGCCAATCAGAGACTTCATTTCACCCGAGATGAAGTCTGATTGGCTAGACGCTTAACGCTGACAGCCTTGGTGTGAATTCAGCTTTAGTGTTTAGTTTTATTATTTTTCCAATATGCACAAGTCAAAATCATTTGACGGCACTTCTATACCTCATTAAACATCTCTTTAGAAAAAATGGCACGTTGATCCATAAAAGTTCGCCAGCCCTGACCTATAGGAATTGACTTCGAATCTCATAGTCAGAGGTTGGATGTCTGCCTCGTACAGAACTATGTCAGTAGGACAACTATATCTAAGCCCCGTGATGATCCTCGCAACACTAAGCAAGATGTGAATTTTAAATAAGGATAATAAGCTGCATAAATTTGTAATCATATTTTCAAAAAATGGCAACAGTTCAAAAATCTCGCGCGGAGATTTTTTTTTTCCGATGGTGTTTTATCTTCAACAATCACGATCAAATTTAATTTAAATAAATGAACCTTTGCTTTTTAAGTTTTTTTTTAATTAACCAAGAAAAATTGCGGTAAGTATTTCAAAATCATTTATTTGTGAATTTCTTACTTTTCTTCACAAAAAATAAGAATTTAAGTATTTTTTTAAAAAAATACAATGTAAGGTTAAAAGGGAGAGAGAAAGAAACAACCAATGCTTTCCATGTATTTATTTTTCCTCTACTCACAATTTCTAAGTTATTTCGAAACCTCTTGAATGTGAAAAACCGAGTTCATATTAAAAATATAATTTTCAAATTTACAATTTATAAGAATACATTTTGAGCAACTATTTTCTATCTTAAGCTGCTGATGATAATTAAACATTTTGGCACTTCTAATTTCGTTGCATATAAACTTTTAATTAATATTCAAGAAGCAATTATTCTATTAAAACATTTGATACTATTTAAAAAGAGAAATACATCTTAGCTTCTGTATTACCTAGCTGTGCAATTTTCTGCGTGTTTTAGAAGCTTTTAAAATTTATTAGACAGCATATAACAAATTGGGTAAAATCCTAGCTGGGCACACTGCTGTTTCTGGCGCCATTATTTTCGCCAAATGGCGCCAAAACCCCGTGTTTCAAAAAATGGGATGGACGAAAACGAAGAAAAATCGGGGGGTTGACGGTGCCAAAAATTTTGTCGCCAAGCAGTGTGCCCAGCTAGGATCCAACAACAAATTGTTTACGTATTCCAAAATCTTTTGTTTCCTATTAAATTGCTCCAAGAAATTAATATCGACATGTCTGGATTCCTGACACATGTCGAATTACGTGCACAAAAAATAAAAATTACAATAATTGATACATTTTTAGTTAAAAACATCGAAGTGTTTGGTACTTACATATTATCACAACCTATTGGCGACATTATATGAAACGAAACGCATGATTGCCATTCAGCGCATACAACACATGTGAAATTGGGGTTGCCAACTTGGCGAGTTATCTTGAACGTAGGCGATTGTTCCGGTAGTACGTAAGTACCGTTTTTCTTATAATCTTATTTTAGCCCTTACCTTTGGTAAAAAAGAAAAGCAAATTATATATGCCAAATTGCGCCAGCAGCTCATTTTTCTGATAATATGTAGTTGCCACGTTAGCAAAAATAGCGTGGGTTAATATAGGATCCAGACTTTTCTTTATTTAAATCGATACTACGTATTAACGCAACCTATTGGCGTCATTGTATGAAACGAAGTACGTGGTTGCCAATTCAGCGCGTACCGCACATAAGAAATTGTGGGTGATAACTTGGCGAGTTATTAATAGAGTAGGCAATTGTTGCGATAATAAGTACCTTTAAATCTGCTAAGCTTTTAGATAATTTTTAATACAATAATTCTCAATTTATTCCACTTTCTAGTAAAGTCTAGCTGATTTTTTTATGCCAAAATTTTCCGCCAAAGGAAACACCACGTTTTTCAAAATGGCCAACATGCTAAATACTAAGCACTTAGCTTGCGTGAGAGTTGCTACCCTGGAGATAAAATCCTAAAAAAATTGGCGTTAAATATTTGTCGTCAAATCAGGGGTTTCAACTAAGATTCACACACGCACAGCCGCACTTTCTTTTAAATTCATTTATATTAATTGAAGTCTTTGTTTTCTAAAAGTTAGTAGAACTGCAACCTAAATTTTTCTGGAACTTGAAATAAAGGTACTTACGTACTCTATCGTAGCAATCACCAACTCTATTAATAACTCGCCTAATTGGCAACCCCGATTTCCTATAAGTCGAACGCGCTAAATTCGCAACCAGGTACTTCGTTTCATATAATGTTGCGAATAGGTAGCGATAATGCGTACCGAAATAAATTTTGTGGAATAATAATTACAAGAAAGAGGACTTAACTTACTTTGTAGAAGGGCATAATAGAAATTGATCGTCATTCAAATGCAAGAAATGTTCCCGCAATTAATAGGTAGGCTTTTTAAGAGTAATCAATCTATTTTAGAATTTTTTGGTAATTAATAGTAGATTTTCTTCTAACAGCAAATGGTACTTACGTATTATCGCAATCGTATTGGCGACATTATACACTGCTGGACAATTGCTAAGGACGGATCACAAATTGCTATGTAGCATAACATTAAGCGAGACATAAGGACAAGTAGGATAAAATATAGTTGCCACACTATTCAGACATTAGAATAAAGAATATTTATTGTTCTGGAAAGTACAAAAGCTGTGAAACATCTGAAAGAAAAAAAAATGTTCATTTGATCTGCGTACGGAGAAATGGAACAATGCATCTAAAAGTCAGAAGGCACCTTAAAGAAAGGTATCGGTGCGGGATATGTCCACCGTGGAGTGTGATGCAACATTCCACACGTCGTACCATACTTTGCACATTATCCAGCAGCTGTTGAGGCAATTTACCCCATTCCTCTGTGAGTGCACGGATGAGGGTGTTCTTGTTTGTCGGAGGATAGTTTCGACCAGAAACTTGCCTCCCCAAAGCATCCCACACATTTTCAATGGGGTTTAGATCTGGAGAACGCGCTGGCCATACGAGACGTTGAATACCCTCGCTGTCTAGACAATCCTGAACAGCGAGTGTTCGATGACATGTTGCATTGTCGTCCATAAAAACAGATTTATCACCGACAGCACCACGGAAAAGACGAACATGAGGAAGTAGAACTTCATCAATGTATCGTTGGCCCGTCATAGCCCCATTCGCAACCACATGTAGGCGCGTGCGGCCATTGATCATGATGCCGGCCCACACCATGATACTGCATGTCGGATATCGGTCCTTTTCCTGGATATTTTTCTGGACGATAAGCAGTACCACTCTCACGCCAGATCAGTTGGCGTCTACAATCCGATGACACACTGAACCTACTCTCATCTGAGAATAGTACGCATGCCCAGTCCTGTTTAGTCCAATTGTGATGCTCACGACACCATTGCAAACGGGCAGTACGGTGCTGTCTGGTCAATGGGACACACTCAACAGGTCTGCGTGCGTATAGTCCTCTTCCCCTTAAACGTCTGGCAACAGTTTTTCGGGAGATCTGCTTTCCTGAGGCAGCAAGAAAATGATTTGCCACCTGCTGAGCTGTGGTGCGCCAGTTCCTTTTGCTGATAGGACGATATATCTGTCTTCTGCAGGCGTCGTACTTCTAACACTACCTCCCCCGTGCCATCTACTACACATTCCAGTAGTTTTAAATGACTTCCACAGCCGTGAAACAACGCTGTGAGCGATGTCAAACTCCCTGGCAACATCTGTTATTTTTCGCCCATCTTCGATCTTTCCAATAATTCGGCCACGCATAAAATCATCTATTTGATGTCGGGAAGACATGCCAAAAATTTTAAGTTCGTCTATTAAATCTTTCCTGTAAAACTTTGACTTGAAACAACAACTGTCCACACGCGTCAAAACCTTTAAAGCTCGTATGAACGTTATCACGTGATGAACAGACGTGGAAAAAAATTTGCATACTCATACTTCTTCTTACTAATATCCCGCACTTATTCTAATTTTCCACATTTTGCTTCCTTTCATTTTGTGGTTGCTATGGATGATAGTGTTATCCGTCCTTAGCAATTGTCCAGCAGTGTATGAAACAAGGCCCATGTTTGCCAATTCAGCGCATACGACACATGTGAAATCGGGTTTGTCAACTTAGCGAGTTATCTTGAAAGTTGGCATTGTTACAATAATACGTAAGTACCAACAGATATATAACACACATGTACAAATCTACAATAGCGCAGATTAAAAAATCATACAAATATTGAGCGCATCAATTAAAAATCGCAATCAATTTCGGTACTTACGTATTATCGCAACAATCGCCAACGTTCAAGATAACTCGCCAAGTTGGGAACCCTCATTTTGCATGTGTCGTATGCGCTAAAATGGCAATGATGTGCTCAGTTTCATATAATGTTGCCAACAGGTTGCGATAATACGTAAGTACCGCAATTTCAAATGAGGCAAATGGAACGCCAATGCTTGACTGTAATGTTGCTTCAGTGCATTTTTCTTGTATAGATTATCGGTCCTTATATACGCTTAATGACTTTCTAAAATTTCCTTACCAAATAATGATCCTGAAACCTTCTGAATTATTGGAGGGATATCCATTTTTATCGTCAAATTTGGAAACTGGGTAACATTTCGTAATCGAAATCATCAAGTCTGTCGTCATTAAACACATGTTCCATTTCACATTAAGATTATAAGCCTATACATTTAAGTCTTCAAACGATATTTCCACACACACACACAGACGCAACAAAAAAATACATTAATTATTTAAGTATTGATGTAATTATTAATTAAAAAGACTCTTCATCCTCCATCATTTCCTGCCTCGTACTTTTCTGTTAAGGCTGTTTTCGCCGTATGTACGAGAGGGTGAACTTGACGCGGAGCACATTTTTTCGGACAGAAAAAAATGCCTCAATTTTTATAAAAATTTGGGACATTGTAACTCATGCATTTGTTTATAATTTAGTGTTTTTAAAATTTCAAAAAATATTTCATAATAATTAGTTTTTCCTTTTAACATGTGAATGGACAGCTCATTTAGCATTAAGGTATAGGGAAAAAAATGCAAAACACATTTTATAAAAGAAAAAATGTGTCAACTGGGATAAAAATGAGTAGTATGATAAAATAAATGATTCATAACAGGATAGTGTAGCCGAAATATAATATTAATGTTTGAGTACTTTTATATCTGAAAAAATATTCCAAATTCGGCCCCTATTCTTTAACATTAGCCGAAGATAGCCTTGACTGGGACCAGACAAAAAACACGTTAAAAAAATTATTAAATGAGTAGATTCGTGTATTGTATCATCAAACATTTTCTCCAAATAGTAACACATTGACAATTCAAAAGACGATAAATACAAACTCAACAATCTTGTTCAAGCAAACGATGACAGCATTTGCAACGCTTTCGATTTAGTGGTTTTTTTGATTAGGCGAAATTGGTCGACACGGTAAAACAAATAAGTAGCTATGTCGCCAAATGCTATCATCGTTATTGTTTTGGAACATGTGGGAGAATAGCTTAACACTATAGTTGCATATCGCGACATTTGGCAACGTCTTTTGATTTGAAGTTGGTCAACGGTATAATACTTAAGTACCATGAAATGTAATAAACTATTGAACGAAATAGTTTATTAACATAAAACTTTATAAATAATTAAACTTTATTAAATGTAATAAAAATAAAAGTTCATGTATGTCGAATATTCTGGTTTACCCAACTAATGAAAAAGTACCTACTTTCTAAAAGAAGAAATAGATTCTTATTTTTTCATCCGTGTTTAGGATGACATTGGACCAACTTCTAGGCACATTTTTTCAATAGACCAAAAAATGGAATCGCAAACGAATTAAAATCAAACGCATGCCACTTTTTCAAGTACTTCGAATCCAGAAATACAGGCAAATAAACTTGTGTGCACTTATTTCATATGGTTGTAATTCATAAATTTGTGTGTATCGAGCTGTTTTTTCTTAATATTTATAGAACAATTCTATAACTATACAACTTTTCATTTTTACGTGTAAAAATAAAAATTATTTATGAGTACTATACAGGAGAAGAACAACGCTAGAATGGTCTGTGGGGCACATGATCTCTCAAGAGGCCTTCAAAATTGGGAATTGAGCATGAAAAAGAGAGCACTTGCCATAATATTTTTTCAAACTTTTAATATTTTAAAGTTAAAAATTATTGATTGCACACTGGAACTTAAACTAAAATTGATGGAGCCTTTGGTGTTGTTATAAGTTGTTGGATAGAGGAAAATACTTTATTATGCAATGAAAGTGAAGAAAGTAAGACGAATAACGGAAAAATTTCATACAGGAAAAAAGAACATAATAAATAATTGGTATAACGAAATATAGGTACTTATTATACTGCCGACCAATTTCCCCAAGTCAAAAAGAGTCGCCAAAGTTTTTCATCGTTATTTTTATTGTTTTCGAACATGTGCTAGAACGGTTTTCTATAATTGACTCTATATCGCGGTATTTGGCGACGTCTTTATCGGACGACTGTATAATACGTAAGTACCGAAACATATTTTCTCTAAAAATAGAATGCTAGATTAATTTTGATTAGTTAACTGTCTGAAAAGGATTAAAACTCTGAGTAGTATTCAAATTCAGGGAAAAAAAATGAAAGGGGAGACATTTTTTTTAGAAAAACCTGTATTTTCCATAGAATCTGTAAGAATTTTTCGTATTTGACGTATTAGCCCGTCGACCATTTTCACCAAATACAATAAACAGTCGTCAAATGTCATAATATACATGAAATGTATTTTAAATTTAGTTATTTATGTAAATAAACTTAGGCAGAAATACTTTAAAATCTCCGCCGTATTATTGGTCGACGGGGTAATACGTAAATATTGAACTTTTGTTATTCACAATTTCTCTCATTTTTACTTTTTGTTGAATTCTTCCATCTATAAATTACAAAAATTTAAAATATGACAAATGTCAATATAAATGAAAACAATCTTATGACTATTGTTCTATTATTTTAATATATTAGACTTCTCTATGATTACATTGTATAAATTATGAATTTCATTATTTGTAAATGGTTGTTATAGATTACTGAATAGGATAAATTAGTTTAAAAATATATTAACCAGAGAGTGAAATTTAAAATAGGTAAACATTACAATACGTTGAAGTAATAACCTTACAAGGTATGATAATTTGGAAGAATAGTTTTATGGACATTTAGGTTACACATAATTCTTTCCAATATATAGCAATGTCAATGATGCTACTTATATAAATTCTGCGTTATACTATAAAGTAACGGTTTATCCTGAATCTATTATAAATATGCGACAAACTTAAAAGACTTTATTAGAAAGGCATTGAGATTAAGAGATTCATAACTTTAATTTCATGCATATTATGTCAAATAACTTGAAAGAAGTTGATTTAAAAATCATTCTACACGGGAAATTTGATTGGAGAGAGCAACAGATTTCTCAGATATTTATATGTATTGTTACGTATATCCGGGTTCGAGGATTTTATGCAAAACAACCACAAAGAAAATAAACAGTTCTTCCAGAGCGATGAGAATTTATTAACAAAAATCCAATTCTTTAAATACAGGATCCAGCAGCAATATTCACAGAGTAAATCTCCGAAGGTCTTCACCTTCAACAGCAATCAAACACAATAATCAGTGTTTAAAAATATACGTAAGTAAAGATAAGCACAGCCACAAGCACAGCCGAGCCAATCGCTAATCAAAAAAATGCTTACCGATCGCTTGTCGAATCAAGACTGACTCTCGTTCCGGCCAGCATCTCTATAGGCGCGACAGAAACTTCCAGAAATATAACCACTCGTGACATAGAGCGTGACGTTAATGGACCTCTCCACAAATTTCTAGAAAAATCCAGAGGGTTCCGAACTCATCAACATGGTCGCCAATGACGCCAAATTGGCCGTCAAAAATGATGCCAACTTGGCTCTACCACCAAGTTCTCATTGAACCGCCATTATAACGTTAAGGGACGGCATTGCTTGTGAATAGTACAATTTTAACTGTACTGTACTGTTCATGGATGGGGAAAAGTTGCAGCCTCTGTTAGTCACAGGACTAGAGGACCTACTTAGTTCTAGATGGTATCCCATTTAGTCTGATTCCTACCCCCCTTTTTTTGTATAATCAACCACTGACAATCGATAAACATCCAAAATATTTGGGTTCCATATTGGACCCTGAAATTCTGGGAAACAAACATATTGACAATATTGTATTTAAGGCAAGAAAACGGCTTAACATCTTGAGATATATCTCTGGACGCGATTGGGGAGCAGATGCTGGCACTCTGAGAAACACGTACATGTCACTTATCAGGCCCATCTTGGAGTATGGCGTTCCAGTTTACTGTAGCGCCTCCGTTACAAAATCTTCAGAAACTCGAAAAGGTCCAGCTCAGCGCTGCTCGGATCATCACTGGCCTAAAAAATACTTGTCCCAGAGATATAGTACTTTTCGAGGCGGACCTGCAACTCCTTAGCCTTAGGAGACGTACATGTCTAACAAAATACTACAACTCAGAAGTCTGGATTCTCAAAATCGTTCTTCAGCTTACTTCAAAGATTGGTGTAATAACCAGAGACTCAGGTGAAACAGTCTCTTCAGCCAAATGGTTGGTGCTGTGGAACCTCATCACCTGTCACAATGTCTTGACCCAGCGGATGATCTTGACGGGGTCTTCTTCCATCCAGAATTACCAGTACACGTGAATAAACAAGCAGACCTTCCTGCATATCTAAAGCAATTAGCTCTAGAGAGAATTTGAGATATACCAATTGACGCCGTTCAGGTTTATACGGATGGCAGTAGAGACGATTATTATCGATCTGGCAGCGGAATTTACATCAAATCGCGAGACCATATATTAAGAATCCAGAGGAGAAATTCAGACGGTTGCTCGGTTTTTTCGCAGTGAGCTAATAGCCATTGATGAGGCCCTTGGTTCTCTTGCACCTCTTCCAAATGGAAAAGAGATTTGGATACTGTCTGATAGTAAAAGTGCAATACAGCACTTGTCCAATTGGCAAAGTGTGAGGATAATGTTGGAGTGTCAATACTCACCAAGTTAAAACGACTTTCCACATCGCATCAAATTCATCTGCAGTGGATTCCCTCTCACATAGATCTAGAGGGAAATGAGATTGCGGACACTTTGGCCAAGGCTGGCGCTAGCGAGGTTCTAGAGCCGTCAGCACCACCTCACCAGCTAAACACCATAATAAGACCGCTTGGATTACCCCCCCTCCCAGAGCACCATTAGTATCAATATTCTCGTCCTAGAGGCTCTCTGGCTCACGGTTTTACAAGACAGGATCTCTCTTCTAGCCCGCTTTCGATGTGGCCATATCAAATCAATGAAATTTTCAGAAGGACGCAAGAGCTTTGAAATGTGCACGAACTGTTCTTCTGAGCCGGCCACCCCTGCTCACATCCTCGAGTGCCTTGGGCTCACCAAGCAGGACTTAGCAGACGATCCCTTGCTGGTGTTGGACTTTCTGAAAGTGTACGATGTCATGGACCTAGTCTAGCACTGCTGACCAATGGGGACTTGCAACAACAACAATTTTAACATAAAATAAATATAATAGAGAAATATAAATGCATTAAACATCCCAATGCAAATTATTTACACTATTTGCACAATATTCGTAATATAAATATATATATATATATATAGATAAAAATAAAAAGCTCTTATTACCATACTGTAAGGCAGACATTTTTTTAGATTTATGACTTAGTAGTGCTTCTCATTTGTCTTCAATTCGAATATTTCGATTCTCTGAATTTTACAACCATTTTCAGATCGGAAATCTGGTCTTGGAATCAGAACCAGCGAACAATCCTCTAATTACAGAAGATGACTCCAATAGGGTACGACTTGACCCACCAAACCGCTAAAAGAAAGCGAAAGAAGCATAACCACCAAGAGACTCACAGATCTTCCATCAAATGTCCAATTTGCTTAGAGCAACACATGACTATTACGGTCACAACTTTATGTGGACATCAGTTCTGTCGTAGGTGTATCTATCGATGGCTGACCTCCCACCGCAACTGTCCCCTTTGCAGACGGAAACTGAGAGGATCTTTCTCCAAAAAAACATTCGAGCCTCGACAACCACAGACAGTATTTTCTCAGGCAACACCACCGGATTTAAGTTAGTAGTTTTTCCAGATACCAAAGACAGTGTTGTCTCAAGTAATACTACATGCATGATATGATGTTGTGTACTGAAGATATTTACTCAAATGTGGCATCCGTATAAAATAAGTGGCATCGATATCTTTTTATACAGCTTGAGATATTTGGTTAATCACGAAATTTAGGATTTGAATCTCTCGGTCACACATCAAGCATCGAGATTTAATTGATTCATTTCTTTGTCATATGATATGCTTCAGGAATTAAATAAAATTAAATATTAAAAAGTTTTGGAATGCAAGTCATTTCTTTCCTTTTTAACCATCTATAAATTAATTGGGAAATTATTTAAATAATGTTCGATTTTAATTTTTTAAAGATTTTTTTTTAATGATTAGAATTTAAATGCATATGATTTTACTTAATACATTGGCTTTGAATTATATGAACAACATAAAAATGTTTTTATATGTACAGTAATTATAGTGGGAAGTGAAACCACACATAAAATTTGCTTACATTTTTATATATCATCATGACAAAAAATTGCTTTTAATGAGTTCCTCTTTTATTAGAGGGAAAAACATTAAAAATATTTTTGAAAATCAGTTTTTTTGATATGAAAAAAATATTTTGGGGGGGGCCTTAGGCGAATGGAACTTCAGCAATTTGTACCAGCTTTCTGGTAGGCATATCTGACTCATTAAATCTCCTCACAATATTTAAGAAAAGGCTTAGAACTACTTCATTTAATGTGCTACAGTCCTCATTTACATACCCATACATTTTAGAGAGATCTAAAGCATTGGCCGTGAAATTGAACACTTTTCATAGGGGTAATGTATTAGCGTCTAAATAACTAATTTTTCAGAAAAGGAAAGTCTACGTCCCTATTACAAATTCAAAATTTTCTATCATGGAATAAAACCCTGTTATCCAAAAGGCTGATGCCTAGGGGCCACTGTGAAATGAAGTACTTCTAAGTTGCGTTTGCCTGATATCAGATGAAACCAAAATCGATTATACCTGGCAAATAAGGCTTTTTATGGACTGAGGAAGTTTTTAAAATCTAAATTTCTTTCAAGAAACACAAAATTTTTAATTTACAAAACTCTTATTAGACCAGTTCTGGCATATGTATCCGAGACTTGGACAACAAAACTGGAAAAAATCGCATGTTTGAGAGAAAAATACTTCAATGTATACTTGGAGGTGTAAATGAAAACAATAGCTGGAGAAGATACAATTGTGAATTATATGGAATTTTTAAACAGCCTGACATCAATAAATACATAAAAATAGATGTAATGAATTGGATGGCCCATATAATTAGAATGCCAGATAATGTTGTCAAAAAAGTACTCCAGTTCAAAGTGGCTGAGATGGGCAGACTCAGTGGAATCGGACTTTGTGATTATAAACAAAAAACTTGGAGAACAAAAGTAAACAAGAGAACATTATAGAGGAATTTTCAAAGGAAGACACTAGCCCACAAGGGGCTGTCTTACCAGATATGATGATGAGTTAAGTTTGCCGAAGCTTCCCTGACAGTAATGAAAATGTTACGTACGGTACAGCCTTATGCAAAAGCTTAGGAACCACGTAATATTAATAATGTCTTACATAGCAAATGGATAGTTTTGTAAATAAGGTGGTATGATATTTTTAGGGTACATTTAACTTTACGTTTATTTTTTGATTTTAGTAATGGTGAAAAGATTCACCTCACATACCGAGAGTCCTCAAAATAACAGATGATTTGAAAAATAAATTAAAGAAAAACAGGCAATGGAAATGAACAATTTTAAGTATTCTCTTTTGGTATAACAAGGAAATTTATTCTTATCAAGTTTCTGAAAATGAGTCACAAAATTCGTCATTAGATGGTGCTTCTGACTGAGAAAAACTATGAAACTACCACCATTTACTACAACACGGCACAGTCTGAGGTCAAAATTTGTAAATACCTGTATAATCATTGCTTCTCAAACCACTTCCTGATGACTTGGCTTTCATGCATGTCTTATCCAGTAGGTAAAAAAGCAATCACCTGCTAGGAATACTATTGTCAAGAAGGGGTGCACCTGGTTTGCAATGATATTTACATGGCACATAGATGTCAAATTATTTTATGAGAAAATGAGTTCTAATCCCCTTGGAAACATTACCTATACAATATTTTCAATTTATATCTGGCCAAATATGCACACTGGCACCAAAGTTTCCTTTAGAAATTGGCAAAAATTCACATTCCTTCACACATATTAAGACTATCATCAAGTTTCTATATCATTGACAACTGTATGAGCTATCTGTGTATGTGTGTTATAACAAGTAAATACAACATCTATTGTAATTTCCAAATGCATCAATAATATGATTTAGATATTAAATTATTATATATATATATATATATCTGACACAAACCCAAAATATTCAGGTAAGTTCACTGCACTGCAGTCTTGCATATACTTTACATATAAGCATAATTTTAATATATTACTTATAAAAATCAAAATAATGCAACATTTTTTAAATATTATATCAATTTTAGTCATATTAACATTAAACAAAATGGGCCTTATGTGTAATTTTGAAATATCCAATTTATATGAATATTTAATTTCAACAACATTCATTACTTAAATTAAAATTATGTACATTTCACTAAAAAAGCAATTTAACTGAATTACAACTTAATCTTGAGGTTTAATTTTTCTATGCTTTTCAAAGAACAATTAAAATTAAAAGTTTTTAAGAAAACAGAAGTGATATTTGATATAAATTAAAGTTTCACTAATCAGAATTCAACTCTTTTGAATACAAATTTCAGAACATGCCCACAATGTAAATTATATTAGGGTAACTGCGAGATTTAAAATTCTTCATTCTTAGATTTGTTATTACTAATGCCATCTGGCCAGATCAAGGCTCATTAAATTCATCATGGCAAAGGGCTAAGTGACACCTTCATTAGCTGTAGCTTTAAGCAACATACAGGTGACAGAATGGTTTAACTTGGTTTCAATTTGATTTTGAGGGAGGGGCCCTCACCACCAGCCCTTTACCACCTCTCTTTCCTTTCCTCCAACCTCATGAGAGGACTTGTGGCTCAATGGCTATTTAAAGTACCCCATGCCCCGAAGACAAAATACATTTACAAACATCCATGCCTTCTGCAGGATTCGAACCCAGGCCCAACAGTCAGCGTCGCTAACCTCTATACGGAATGGGCGACTATTCTTAGATTTTAAATGTGTTATTGGAAATACTGAGTAATTTAAATATATTGAATTTTTCGAAAAGAATTTGAACCTTTTAGCACAAAATAAATTTATTCACAAGATAAACAATTTTAAAATCCATCTTCCAAGAATTTTTTCTGTATTTGCTGTAATACATAAAACTTAAAATTTGTATATTCAAAATAATGGGTATTTGTGTTCTAACAATTTATAATTAGAAATATATCCTTAATAAATATTTACAAATTAATATAGTAAAGTATGAGTATGTTTAATCTTCATGTGATTCATATCCCAATGCTACATAAGTGTAAATGAATCTAGATATATATACAATAAAGGTATAGATAACTCAATAGAAATTTTTTTATTCAAAATGCTCTAACTTTCAAAAATACACAACTTAAATAGCATTCTGTACAAGGATTGGGGAGTAAAGTATAAAGGGTGAAAAATGAAATCAAATAGTAATGCTAACAAAAGATGAAAATATGTGAACTTTAAAAAGAAATCCAGTTCTTTTGGAATACAAGCTTCTATGATACACAATGTAATCCAAAAACAAACTCTAAATAATAAATAACTTAATTAGTGGATGTGGAAGACCAAGTGCAAAGATTTTCCCCATCATGGCCCGCTAATTCCAAGAGTCCCATACGTGCTTTAGCTTCCACAAGGAAGACATTTTCTTGGGCTCTAGTGAATTCGTCAACCCTGCAAAAACAAAAAGATGAGTATATGCTTTTCAAAAGAAATTTATGTAATATTTCTGTTTTAACAAAAAAATTAAAACAATTCTGGATAATTTATAAAATAAATCAGAGAGCAACTCTATCAAAAATGTCATTACAAATTATGCTTCTTTTTGAAAAGTCCACAACAAATTCAAAATTCTTCATTTTCCCGAGAAAAAAAATTATCTTAAGAAAAAGTATCAACCTTTAATAAAAACTATGTGATTGATTGTTTATTAATATTGCATTTTGAAGGTATATATGAGCTACTACAGATTTTGTAATTTTTAACAACGGTCCAGTGTCGAGACTACCATCCCAACTCACCAAATTTCCAAACAACACAAATATGAGGACTTTAAGCCTTGATAGATTTAATGTGCAACAGCCCTTCTACATAGCACCTATGACTCAACAGTAACAATACTTCCTACGAGTTTGTGATCATGAAAACTTGGCTACCATAGCCACAACAACTTCGGGAGCTATTCATGTATACATGTACTTTTAATATCTCTTTTTTAAAAACAAGCTCACAAAAACTTTTAATGCTTTTTTGTAACAATAAGCTAAAAACTTTGAGTAGAAAATATTTGATTGGAAAATAAACAAAAAATGAATGTTTTATATGTATAACGAAACAATCTAAACTTTCTGCATTAATACTTTTAAAAATATAAGTATCAAGATTCCGAAAATAAATTTGATACTTTAAATGAGTAACATAATTTGAAGAAATTTCCATTACAACTATAATACTTGCATAAAAGATGTAACTAGTTAAAAAGCCTCAAATAAGTAATCTAATTTCGAATTATATATTTTGCCCCCATCTCCCCCAAACAATTTAAAGAACATCTCTGTTGTTAATTACAAAAGTCTGTTATATTTCCCCCAAGATTTTATTTATAAATAAAACATGATTGTAGTGAAAGAATGCAATTAAATAGTGAACATATAAATTAAATACTTAAAATGCTGAAGATATTTAATAAAGGAATCAAATAATGGAGACTGAATTAATATCTTTACAGAGTTTAAATAACTTGTTATTATTGTGAATTTTTAAATACTGCATTAAAATTTCTGCATCAAATATATATTGTGGCAGCCAAGAAGCTATATATTTCTCATCAAAATAGAAGAAAAAAGTAAAGCATATATGAATAAGTTCTTTTGCAAAATATTTCTAGGAAAAAGGCAAGTTCACTCTTAAATCCTATTTCTGGAAAGAAAAATTTTGCAGACATTCTCGCACAATGCTCGCCAAGAGAAATTTTAAGTTTTAATTTATACATTCTTGAATTAAAGCATTAATATGACGAAACAAGGACTGTTGTTAAGATAATTAAGATGATATCCATTTTTAGAGAAATGTATCAACAAATAAATGGTTATTCCCCTATCTGTGAAAGATTTTTGTTACTGTTGTTAATTTTTCGCTACTTTAACATTTCCACACTTAAATCTTAACATCAATCTCAGACTGATTAATTATCATTAAGTCACTGCTGCTAATAGACAGAAAAGCTACACAAAACGAGTAAAATAAAAGGCTTCCAAGTGAAGTTGAGAGTTGTCAAAACACATAAAACTAGTAGATGTGCTTTTGTTGGATCCTATAAGGTGTTCTATTAGCGCATTATGTGTAAATAAAGGCTACAAAGAGGCAATGTTTTCCTTATCGAGAGAGTAGATTAGCAATTACCTCTTGTGATTGGTTTCCAGTGATCACATCTTGCGATTGTTTCCAGATATTATATTTAATAATTAGCCAGTCAGTGCGATTATTTTGAACATTATTATGTTTCTACATCTTCTTTTTTCAGAGAAATTTTGCAATTTTCGCAAAGTGGATAAGTGGAACCACTGAATTTGTCAAGAGCTTTTTGCCAGCAACCCTTCGTTCTTGTGATTCTATAGAACAAGCTAAGCTAAAGAATCTTGAATCAAAGAATTGATATTGTATCAATATAAATAAAGACGAAATGTACATACTTTAGTGGTCTACCCAAAAGGCAAGAAAAGAAAAGTTGCAGAAGTAGCTAAAAGTTCATTGAATTTGATTTCTTGGTTAAATAGTTTTTAGCTTTGAACTCGGTCCACAAGGAATAATAAGACAAATAAGAATTAAATTTATAAAATTGAGAATTTTTAATATATATACCTGCAGTCATGTAAAATTAACTCAGTAGCCTATGCATATTTTTTAATATTACATTTTAAAATGAGATTAAATTAACTTTTATCAACCATATTAATAATATTAGAATTCATTGTTTGGAAATTAAAAGATAAATTTAGAAAATTAAAAGATAATTAACATGATAAATAATTTTAACTTAAAAACCATATAGATTTTTAAAATGTTGCATATGATAATTTGCTTATTATTCTTTTATATTTTGTGTTTAACTTAATAAACTTGAATCAATAATATTTGTGGCTTTAACTTAATTTTTGATATTTTGTAAAAAAGAATTCTTAATCTAGAGTTGAAGATATCACGATCACACAAGAAGCAGCACATGATGAAATTTCAACTTAACTCTTCAGATAAAGAGAGTGCATCACTATAAGAAAATACAGAACATAATGTTGGATATGATGTTTTCCCTAACATTATTAAAGTCTCAGACAGATTACTAGATTATTTATTAATGTCACATTTTGAAGTACTACATAAGCTATACAAGAAAATATTGTGAGAAGATCCTATTATTTTGAATCAAGGATGACACCTGGGCTGGCACCTCACTTTCAAAACTTTTACGCCATGCCTATACAAGAATTTTAAATCATGACAGATTTAAGATTCGATTGATCTTTTGCATCTGTTTCTCTACATAGCAGATCTTAGTCCTTAAGTTTGTAACTGTGACAGCTCGATTACTACAGCTACTATATCCAAGAACCAGAGATAACAGAATTATAATGGAAAGTGTCGAAATTTAGTGGATGGGTTTTTTCTGAGAAATTACAGTGGCACGGGTTTGGGCTATAGATGAAAGAATGGTTAGTGAAAAATCTTCCAATGCTAAGTTATTGGAAGAATTATTCTACAACTGAATGTAACCCTAATTCCTGAAACATGTTATCTTGCTTTTCATTGAAGTAGTGAGAAACTTAAATATCCAATAAGGCAAGTTTCCAATCAATCACTGAATTTTTGTCAGGTTTAATCCTGTGTAACATAAATTGCCTCAATGTCCACAAGTCACAGTAAAATAAGTCCTAAATGAACCTTTCAACTTCCTTGAATCTGGCATCACTTGACTGAAATTCAAAATTACAAGGTCTGTTGTGAATTACTTTCGTGTTGTTTCAAGAGTAATGTTAATAAATACTCAACTCTTTAAATCCATAGTTAAAAGATATCTTTACTTGGAAAATTCAAAATGGCCCCTTTCTGCACTAATTTTGGATACAACTGAGATGTCTAAAGTTGAGAAACTGAGTTTATACATGTGAAAAAACAAAAAGAAATCCCAAGTTGAAAATTTGTGAAATTTTTAATATTTTTTTGGATAAAGATCAGGGTTATCAAAAGGCTTTGAGAAAAAAAAAAGAAATTCATAAAATCGCAATACAAGAAAGGTTTGGATTTGAAAAATCTTTGTGTGGCAAACAATAAGAAAAGAACACCCAATGTGTGTGAAGTACAATATAAATATATAAAAAGGCCTTACAAATTTACTTTGTATATTGTGCAGCCCATAACTTAAATTTAGTTTAAAAAGAAGCTATTGAAGGAAACAATTAAAAACATTCCAAGAAAATCATGTAGCATGAAAATGACTAAAACCTCAATTCTCTGGGCTACCACATATGAAGCAGTATATGCCTTGAAGTATAAGTTTAGCAATGTTGAAACTACATAATTTTGACTAGCAAAAAATAGAGGATGAAGGAGACAAGGAAAGGAATGAAGCAATACAATCAAGGAAAAAACTGAAACATTTGATTTAGTCCTACTTTTAGAATCGTTAATGCAACACAAGGTTTGCAGTTCAAAAACAATGTTTTAAAGCAGGGGTGTCCAACCCAAATGACCTTGCGAGCCACTTCAGAAAAACAATATAATCTTGTGGGCCACACATAAAAATATGCACCTTTATATCAGATTTGGGAACAAAAAAACATTTATTGGAGTGAAAATTTAAAACAGAACGAATTATTATTATTATTATTATTGTTGTTTTCATTATTTATCATGTATACAGACATAGATAATAATATAATAATGTGTACATAATATACTAATGCAATGATCAAATGTTTAAAATATTACAGTTGCCATTTTCTTAAAATTTACGGCGTTCCTATTAAATTGATCTTTCGTTACTCATCGTTGAAATTTGATAGTGCTGTCATTCACAAACGATTAAGTATACATTGTCCTTTATCTTAACCGTCCTGAATATTTTTTTAAACTTTAAAAAACATCTCTGACTGCCTCTTGCTATCTGGGCACTCCAAACAGAAAAGGATAAGGAGAAACAAAAGTCGCACACACAGAGAATCATGTATCATCCATAGTAAAGGATATGCATATTGCAACTCTAAATTTATTAAAAAAGTAATTTACTATAGTAAAATCCAATGTAATTGTTTGATAAAATATAAATCTATTTTAATCTAAAGGACATTTCTATTATCAAAAAGTTTTTATTTTAAAACAAGAACAGGTAAGAGGCATATATATATATGTATATATATATATAAAGTTTCCCCTTAAATAAATTTCAAAATGAAAGAACTTAAAAGCTGACATTTAAATTTTTTCTCAAAGAGTCGGTGGGCCGCATTTTACATACAGGTGGGCCTGCGTGTTGGACACCCTTGTTTTAAAGTCTTTGCAATCTGAAACTATAGATTTATTTTTGCTATCAGGATTGCTAGAGAAATGTGTTGTATAAAATTACCAAAATTATATGAAGGAATTATAGATATTCTATTGCTTCAGATATCTTTGAGCCATTAGGAGCATAATTAGTTCTTCTGGAGTTGACCCTCTCACTGTGCATCATATGATATCTATGGGCAACATAGATGCAGCAAAATTTGGGTAACCCGCGATTTCCACGGGTATGCATTTTTTCCGAATATTTAGCTGTGCAACCCGTGCTGTTCCTGTTCATATTTTATGATGTAATTCTGCATTTTAAAATAATAACTGTTTCGTAAAAATATTAGTTAAGATGCAATTTTAAAAGTGTCATGAAAAAAAAAATTAATAGTGGAAAAAGATTAGCAGGATATATAATAAAACAAAATTAACTATTCCAAAATTTTCTAGATGTACCCACAGCATGCATTGTGCACCTAACGGTAACTGTGGCCAATCAAAGGCAAAATGATGCTTCTGTAAATTAAAATTTATATAAAAGAAACTATTTATGAAGCAGTATTGGACTGGAAAGACTTGCCAATTCATCAATGCTACCAATTGAGAATAACCAAGTCCAAAAACTTAGTTTTAGCAAACAAGTTTGATTCCTCCACATCTAGAAGCAGATTTTTGTAAGGAAATTAAAAAAAAAAAAAAAAAACTAAGCTAGCACCTTATTTCATGACTTTACACAACATATTTAATTGTTCTATGCATATAATAAGTCCATAATAATCCATATAATAAGTTTAGTAAATATTTGTTCTATCCACCAAAAGGCTGCATTATTAAGAGAAAAAATACTTTAATTGACTGGAAACATTAAAAGTGAATTTTTCATTGGTATAACATTTTGTAAACGAAGTCCATTATTGGTGAAGTCAAGTATGAATTGTAACTTAAACTGTATTCTGTTGCATTGTAAATAATTATAGCATCTCAAATTCTGACAACCCAAAATAAAATAATGTGGTAGGAAAGGAAACCAAATTAACAAATATTTAAAATAATAAAAAATTCATGCACATGCAAATAAAACCTAATTTGAAACATACAGGTGAGAGACTAATTAAACAAACAGCTGCTGCTGCATGCAAATAAAGTGGAAAAAAGTTTGAAACTTCAGAATACAAAATTAATAAAACATGATCAAATTTTATTTGTATGTAGGACAGACCATAAAACATCAAAGTTATAGTTCAGCATAAAAGTGAAACAGAAAACAATAAGTTTACATCTTATTCCTGTCTACCCCCATACAATTTTAATCTATCAGAAACTATACCAGTTAAATTCTTAAAAAAAAATCATTGTAATCCCCCTTCTGTGCTAGTATAAGATACATCATAAGCCATAAATAATTACATATTTCTCATATGCAATTATATTTCTTGGAAAATAATGAACATGAAGTAAAACATGTTAGTTTTATGAACATAAGCATCAGATGCTTAAATTTTTTGTGAACACACAAAAGTACAGAATATTTATATAGGTTTACAGAATTTTATACATAATATTTATATTGAGAAAATTTCTTTGTTTTAATATAATATATTTTACGTCGCATAACTCATTTTCAATTATTATCATAATTTTGATTACACTAGTTAAGATTGCAAGCTCAATCGAATTAGTTGCAATAAAAATTAAAGAAGCTAAGTTAAGATATCAAGAGGAATTCAGCAATTGACTGCAGAAGTTAGAATGAAATCTATTTACCAAATTTTTTCTACAGTTCTTTGAATCTTTACGGCCAAAGAATTTCTTGTAAATGCAATAATTATCTATGATTATCAGTACAAAATTTTAGTAAAAGAAAAAAAATCCCAACTCAAGTTAGAACTTAGTATTTAACAGCACACTGAAGCAATCTCAATTCAAATTTGACTAGAAAGATTTCATGACAATGAATAAAACATGCCAAGAAAGCATTCTAAAAATAGGTTATCTAATACATGCAATAAAGCTCTCAGCAAGTAGCTTTGTTAATTGAACCTGTTAAAGCTGGGAAAATCTGGTCAGCTGACTTCAGTTATTTTTAATTCCCAGATCATGAACTGTCAGCTCCAAGGGATATAGAGCGATACAAAACTGAAAGAATGTATTGCTGTATTATCTTATCATCCAAAGCAAAACATCTCATTTTTTCCAAACACATAAAAGCTCAAAAGAAGACTTTATCAACAGAATTTCACGTTTTTATTGTTTTAATTTTTGAAATATATAACACTATGTATGTGGAAAAAATTGAGTATTTATTTTGAAGCAACTAGATTGCTTTTAGAAAAATAATGAGGACTGCATTAATGATCCTTCCTGAGGACTGCATTAATGATCCTTCCAAATTCTTTTTATTGTTTGTGTTAAATATACTAAAATAATTTGGTCCGAGATTAGATGTCATTTTATTCCTTACAAACTACTTGAATTTTTTTAAAAAAGGTTAACACTTAAAAATATTTTTATGATGTCATTATGTTCCTGTTGAACTGCTACAAATGTAATTTTTTAAACAAATAAATAAATAAATAAAAATAATAATAACTAAGCCACACTTACTTATCGTATATAACACCATCTACTCCCTGCTCTTTGAGTGACCTGATAACATCACTGTGATTTATATCATCACCCCAACAAAACAAAACCAAATTTCGATCTTTCACAAATGGTATGTGAGATGGATCTCTAATGAGATCTTCTGCATGGACATCAATGCCCTGGAAGACAAATCATCGCTTTAAAAATCCAAAATTAAATAATTTAAGAAATCAACATAATAAAGGACTGTACATAACTGAATAGATATTTATACAAAAGAAATTCAAACTATCATTTGAAGACAATAAAAATAAATATATCTGAATAGAAGCTTTTAAACAGCCTATTAAAAGACAATTTTTATAACTCATAAAAACTTTAAAATGATTTAATAATGAAGATATTTCTAAACTGCTTTTAAAGATAAAACAGAGCTATACTTAGCATAGAACTGTTTACCTTAGACATTAAATTATCAACACACACACAATAGAACAAAGAACATAATCAAGTAATGACTAAAAAAACTAATATATATATAAATAATAATAATAATTTTACTATCATAATTTTTTCATATATCTTAACATGAACTAAAGAGAAATACATACAAAGGTTTTTGCAAAATATAAAAATGTTCATAAAACTAAAAATTTCTACAGTAACAAATACTTGCATGCACATGTAGAAGAATTAATTTTGGTTATATTTGAAGCATGAAAAAAAAAATAGTTTTTCAAATTTTGATGCAGAATTGTCAAACAGTTTTTCACCAATTTTATATTTTTACATAATGAAATTTTTGAGGTAAAAAGAATTTTTTTTTCACAATAAGAAAATGATTCAAGATAAAGAAACATAAGAAATGCATACCAAAAGTCCTGTGTTCAATGCAAAGTATGTTGCCATGGGTATCGATGAAGTCCTGGTATCTAGGTAAGGTGGATACTTATCAGTCTCCCCTTGGGTTAGGAACAATAATGGATATTTGTTCTGTTTTAGTCGCACCCTATAACAAATTAGTTATAAATTAGTAAAAAAAATAGCAACAGTAGGATCACATTTAGAACATATATGATCTAAATTGGTATGTAGATAATACAATCCTTGGATCAATATGTAAATCAAATGCAACAAAATTTGGTAAAAAGAGCAATCATATTTGTCATATATATATATATATATATATATAGCCTTTAATAAAACACAAAACTGATTATGTAACGAAGTCTGTTTTAAAAAGTGTGCAATAGAAATAAATATTAAAGTTCTTATATTGTATCATCCTCATCACCAAATCCTACAGTTCTGTCATTACTTTAATGATGAAAAGTTATTAATTGTCAATTCTATTTAAAAAAATAGATTCAAGAAATATTAACCTAAATTATATAGATTGATAGTAAAATTTTGCAAGTAAATGATACATATATATTATAGCATTTAAAGGGGGAACAAAAATTATTTTTAGTAAGCAAACTTATATCATTAACTTCATGAAAAATAACTCCTAATTATAAAAGCTTCAACTCAAATATCAACAGAGAGAGATATTAAACTTTTTGACTAACATTAATAGCAACAGAATATATTACAGATTACATGGATATTACAGTACTTACTAACACATTTTCAGCCACATTATTTTCACAGGTTATGCATAGTGTTATTGAAATATGCTTATTTTTCATGAATTAAAATTACTACTACTTTAAATAATCCAATTATTTCAAAACTAATACAACTAACTGTATACCATTAAACTATATGTAAATACTACCTAATTTAAATTAACATTAACAAATATAAACTCAAAGATATTTAGAGGCTTCTATTATATAGATTAAATTGTCACATAACTTGAAAATTAGATTCAATAAGGAAATAACAAACAGAAAGGAAAACATTAATTTACAAATTTCTTTGAGAATATATTTATAATTCAGTTTATGAAGAATATATTATATATAATTTAATACATGTTCTACACACATCAACAATTTTCAACATATTTTATTTCATGATACATATAAAATTAAGCATTAAAACATAGTATTGTAGAAAAACTTAATTTTGAAAGATTTGATTAGGAAATTTTTTAATATAATCCACTAGATGTTTTTGTACTATTACTTAAAAATACTTATAATAGTCTAAATAAGAATACTTTAAAAATATTTTTGTTTACTTTAATATTGAAACAAGTCAACATGAAAATAATCTTAACAAAACCAGGAATTGTGGAAATTAACTTCCAACCTTATTTTTAGAAGCTGATTTTAATTTAAATGTGGGATACATATAGATACATGATTAAAGTAGGACAAATTGAAAATTGTTGGTTTGCATTCCTACAATTTTCATAATAAAACAAGATAAAAGACAATACCTATATGAATTACCAAGACGCACATTTCATACACTTACATGGTACAAATATCAGGGTGGAAACAGGAGAGGACAATATAACGATTTCCAGCATTTTCTAAAATGTCCCGTAGGATAACATCTATATATCTGTTCATTTCAAATCTAAGATCTAATTCCCATGTGCCATCCTGTAATTATTGTTTGCACTTTTCAATGGGATTATTAAAACAAATTTGTACAAACTCAAATAACCAATGGAAGAAAATAGGAAAAATACAGCAAATAAAAATATATCCAAAACTAAATGAATGATAAAATCAAAGCTGTAAACTTACTTTTTGTTGCATTGGACATTTAATTTCAATATTGAAACCAACTCTGGGGTCAACAGCTTCTAACACATGTTTTAAAGTGGGGAAAGGTTGATTGTCTTCAGAATCATCTTCATGGAAATCGAATTTCTCTTCTGTAAATATGATATTACAGTAATGAACATTTTAAAGGAGAGCTGAATACATATGTTATTTAAAAATAAACACATTAAATATATTTGATTGACATGTTTTAAAAAAATGTTTCATTTAGCCAAATTTAAATACATCTAGAATTTAATAAAATATTAACATTCAATATATTTCTGTAACTTTCTTGAGTTCTTTGAAAATTATAGTTACCTAAAAGCAATACTACATCCCCTATGAATGAAAAAGAAGAGCAAAATACTTATTTTTAATTTTCAATATAAAATGCTTTAGTAAATAGCACTATATTCAAAGAAAATTTATTAAAAACTCTTAGATACGACTTTCACTATGTTATTGTTCATTCCGTACATGCATTTGGATCTCAGCTACTTCCTGTGTATATTTTGACAAATTTATGTAGCCAACATGAATTACGATTTATTCATTTTTTATGGTCTATATCAGGGGTACTCAACCTTTTTTTTCTGCCGGGCCACATACATATGTTAGCTATCTCATGCGGGCCACATATATATGATTACTATTTCACGCAAGTCGCAACATGAGAATTAATGAAGGGGAGAGGAAGGGGAATGTTTTAAGACCAAGATAACAAAAAATGTAAAATGGATCAAAATATAAAATTCTAATTTTGCTTTTTCTAATTATTACTTTTTATGTTTTTTATTTTTGTCATAAAATTTTTGTAAATTGGAAGCATTTAAGAATCGCTCTTTCACAATTTCTGCATCAGTAAATGGTTTCATATGATTACCAATAATACACTGCTCAAAACAATTAGGGGAGCACATGATTTTAATAAAAGTAAGCAAAGATGTATACCAATAAGTAACATAAAATGAATCATCCATAATGTAAAGCCTACCAGGAAATGGAAGAAGAAAACTTTATATGCAAATCAAAGTTCATGACGTCAAAAACCAGAAAAAGGAGATAAGGGCAGAAATCGGGATGTTGCAGAAACGTCTGTTTTATTGCCGTAACTGTGAAATTCGATTGAGCAGTTTTTTTTTGAGACAAGGTTACTTGAGAATGTCTCAACAACGTGATTTACCGGAATCCATGGCATGGCGTGTTATAGGCAGACTGTAATCCGGGAAAACACAACGTAGTGTCGCGGACGCTGTTGGAGTCGCCAGAAGTGTTGTTGCAAGGCTGTGGAATCGATTCCAAGAAACAGGAAATGTTAGACGTCGACCAGGGGCAGGTCGGCCACGCGCCACTACATCAACTGATGACCGGTATATACAGTTAACAGCCCGTCGAAACAGAACAGAGAATGCTACGCAGCTGCAAAGACAGTTGCTCTTGGTCACATGACGAAGGGTGTTCAGCCAAACAGTACATAATCGGCTTCATGAGGGAAGGCTCTATGCACATAGGCCAATGGTCTGCATTCCGTTGACCCCACACCACCGTGCGGCCCGAAGAAGATGGGCTGCTGAACATCGAGATTGGGAGCAACATGATTGGAGCCAAGTGCTGTTTACAGACGATTCCCGATTCAGTCTAGAGTGTGACACCCGACGTGTTCTTGTATGGAGGGACAGGGACACTCGAAATAACCCCGTATTCGTTCGTGAAAGGTCACAATACAGAAGAGCTGGTTGGATGGTATGGGGTGGAATCAGCATAGGCGGATGTACGGACCTTCATATCATTCGGAATGGCACTTTGACGGGCCGAAGATATGCAGACGAGATAATTCGACCTCATGTCATCCCTTGCAATGGAGCCATTGGAGATTCCTTTGTTTTCCAGGATGATAATGCCCGACCGCATAGAGCTCGTCTGGTGGAGAACATGCTTGAAGCTGAAACAATACAGCGTATGGAATGGCCAGCGTGCTCTCCTAACCTGAATCCAATCGAGCATGTTTGGGACATGGTCGGACGACGCATTGCTGCGTGACCAAAGTCCCCTGCTACTGTCCGAGACTTGGAGATTGCACTTCTTGAGGAGTGGAACAGTATTCCCCAAAGTCTGATCGATAACCTCATCGCATCCATGGCAAACAGGTGTGCAGCAGTCTTAGCTGTTCGAGGAGATTACACGCCCTATTAAAACTCATGCATCATGTCTAAACAGTACCTTTTTTTATCGTTTACATGTAACCAAATTGTTGCCCTAAACCATCTTTTCATGTTTTTTCCATATTTTCAAAGAATTAAAGCTTAATTCCAAATTTTTTTACGCCTTTTTTCTGTATTGCGCATTGATACGCGTGTACTATGCATTGTATGCCAATACGTGGCTGTCTCGCACTGTTTTCTTCACTTTTTTGCTTGCTCCCCTAATTGTTTTGAGCAGTGTATAACAAATTTTGTGGGGTGCCCTTGTTACCGCTGTGAAATTACCACCAACAAAACACTTTTTTGCTGTTGTAAAGATTATTCAAGAAAGCCTATTTATCACCTCTTGAAAGAGATCTTCGAGGAAAAGTGTCATTCCAGTTTATTGGTATTTTTTAAATACAACACTTGTGACAAATCAAACAATTACTGAACCTTATTTGTTTTCCCCTAGAAAATAGTTAACTTTCCAATTGTTTTGAAGCGATATACACTCGTGGACAAAAAAATTAGTGCACCAAGAAATAATTGTGGGATTGTAATGAAACTGGGCATGAAGGTACATGTCGGGGGAGATATGCAAATGTTTAGAAATGCAGCATGATTGCGCATTACATAGAGCTGGTAGAGGACGTTTAACGTCGTTCTCCGTGAAGTATTAAACAGGTAACCAAAGCTTGTTTGAGTGTGCTGAATCATTTACAAAGGAAGAGCTGAGGTGGGCATGCCATTACGCCGTTTTTGAAGACAATATGAGCAGCTGTCACAGTTTGAGAGGGGGAGAATCATCAGCATGATGGAAGCTGGGTGGTCAGCTAGGCGAGTAGCTCGTCAATTAGGCCGTACTGATTGTGTTACGAGGAGGTGTTGGGACAAATGGATCTGAGAAATGTAATTTACAGGACGCCCTTGACAGACCAGTCATCGAGAAGACTGCCACATCGTAAGAAATGCGTGCGTACAGCCAATGGCTTCATCAGCTGCCATCCAGGCACAGGTAGCACCTTCACTAGGGCCCCCTGTGTCTTCTCGAACCATACAAAGGCACCTGGCTGAAGGACATTCGCGATCTCAGTGCTTATTACGTGTGCTGCCCTTGGCGCCCACCCATCGATGGCTCCATTTGGAGTGGCGTCATGTACGAGAAAACTGGACTGCAGTGGAATGGAACCAGGTCATCCTTAGTGACAAATCCAAAATCAATCTCAGCAGTGATGGCAATCGTGTTCGTGTATGGAGACCCTGTGGTGAATACCTCAATCCTGCCTTTGCTTTACAGCGACACACCTCTTCAACAGCTGGTGTGATGGTATGGGGTGCCGTTGCCTACAATACACAGTCACATCTAGTATTGATCCATGTCACCTTGACAGCCCAGCAGTTTGTCTATGAAATCCTGCAACCACATGTGTTGCCACTCATGCAACGGCTCCCAGGAGCCATTTTTCAACAAGACAATGTTCAGCCTTACATGGCAAGGGTGTCTGTCATAAGACTGTCTCCGCACTGTTACTACCCTTCCTTGGTCTACCTGATCCCAATATTTGCCTCCAATCGAGCATATCTGGGATAATTTGGGACGGCGAGTTGGGCATACCACGAGTTAGAACAAACTAGAGGTAAGGTTACAGCAAATATGGAAAGAAATGTCTCAAGACATCTTACAAAACTTATATGCCTCAATGCCTGATCGTATTGCATTGTGCATTCGCGCTCGAGAGGTTGAACAGGGTTTAAATCCTCCGTTCTTTTGCCCTTTTCTCTGAAATAAATGATTTTTTTTTATTTTCTAATCATTTACTAATATCAAAGTAGTCATTACGTATGTAAAATTTCGTTTCATTTTGACAACTCCTTCTTGGTGAGGTTAATTTTTTTGTCCATGAGTGTATTTTCTTCGAATATTTTTCTCTTGCAAGATATAAAAGATAGTTAAAAATTAGCTCCACTGATAAAATGGTTGCTACTCCACTGCTCTCTATTATCACTAATTAGGGGGGAAAAATCAATTCACACCCTTACGACATCGACAGCAAAATTGATATATGATTTTTTAACAAAGAATTCCCACCAAATTTTTCATAAATAAAGGAATTTCTCAAAAGTAATGGGCCACGACCGATCAACCTGCAGGCCGATGTGCTGCATGCGGCCTGCAGGTTGAGTATTGCTGGCCTATATGTATTGCAAGGAAGGAGGAAACTCCATTGTTTGAAATAAATCATTTTTTAAAATTTAACTCATCACAGTAGAAAAACGAGCCTTGACAGTTCAATAGTTATTTGGGTTTCAAATTTTCATTTACTTGATTTAATGATTTCAGAAATATCATATATAACTTTTGCGCAAACTTTTAAAGTGTGGACCAGAAAAAATGTCTGGTGAGCTATCATAATAAAATGTTAAAAAAACCCACTAAAATATTTTGAAAACTTTTTAATACTGATGCAATGAATAAAGCCTGTGGACTCTGCATTTCTTACATGATAATTTCTCAAAATTAAATACTTTTTATTACATCCAGACACTATTTCCTGCACAGTAATATTTATATAAGCACATATGAAAAAGTTAAAACTTCGAAACTATTACTGGATGGGAAAAAAAATCCTTTTTGTTTCAACATCCTTCAAATTAAGAAAATCTCCATTTAAATAAGTCCTTTTTTTTAAAAGATGTTATTTACTGTATTTTAAAAAATTTAATGTGTATCATAGATTAAGATATTCCAATTAATTATTTTTCTTACAGGAATGTTTAATTTTAGAAGGACAAATTATTTCCTGTGCTCCATCTTTTTTTTATTCTGTATAAAATCTTCGAAAAATAAAATTAATACTGAAAATATTTGAAGTTCATAATAATATTTGAAATATAACTTTTCACTCAATTAAAAACAAATTACATCTTTGGATAGAAGGAAAAAACATAGCCAATTCAACTAGAAATCAAGATTTTGAAGAATTTAGTACACACAAATTTTTAATCCTGTTTCCAAATACTAATCACAACCAACATTTATAAACATAATGAATTTTAAAAAATTTAGTAACTCAGCAAAATTAAACAGTTTACATAATAAGTAAAATCCTCCAAATTAATTTGAATGACTTTACACATACATTGATAAATTACTCTTTGTTTTTCAATGAAAACATTCTATTTTTGAGAACTAACACTTTTTACACACATCTCTTTGAGGTAACAGTTTAAATTCTAAAAATTTTTTTAAGTAAACAGATAGGACTTAAATTTTTTAAAAAATTTACATTTGCATTAAGGTTAATTTTTAATAGTTTACAAATAAGCAATCAACAAATTTAAATTGTTTAGCTTAATTTTTCTAAAAACGAATTGAAAATACACTTTTTGACAATTTGAAATTTTTATTTAGTGATATTAGTATCATTTGAGTTTTAAATTAAAATCACACATTTAATATATGTATAACATGTTTCTTGCAAACTGCATAGCCATTTAAAAACATAATCTGATTCTCTAACTGGACACCAATTGTTTTTTTTTTTTTGTTGAGAATCTGATTTTTTTATTTTGCATTTAATAAATCTAAAAAGTACAAATAACTGTAAACATCCTAATATTTAAATATAAATTTACTACAAATAATTTGTACCACTTAACATACATAAAATGCAAACATAACAGAAAAACATATTTGGGTTAAATAAAAATTTTATTCATTAATGTTATAAAAATTGATGAGTTTTTATTCCTTCAACAACAATAAAAAAAATTGATATCAATTAAAATGGTGTCAGATAAATTTTCATATTTCAGCAAAAATGAAATTGAAAAATATTAATTAGTCAACATACCTGAATCTGCAGGACTAAGCTGTAAAGGAATGAAATACATTATAAGTACTTACAGAGATAGGTATAGTTACAAAGCAAAAGTTTTATAACATTAAATTCAACACAATTGAAAACACACAATATTGATAGGCTTTTTTTCAAATTAAATCACATCTGATATGATAATTAAATGTACAAATATCTATTAAAAGAATGAGCATACAAAAAATAATTTATCCAAATTTGACAGGATATTATTAATTGTATATCACATTAATAGCTGTGTTCACATTAATATCATGTAGTTTAATTATAGGATAAGCTATATAGCATTTATATAATTATTGATTGACAAACTTGTATGTCATTACTTAAATCATTCAAAATGATCTCATTGACTATTACAAAAAATATGTATATAAATAAAGCAAAAATTTAATTATTACCAGTTAGATAACATTGAAATTTAAAATGACTTCATAATGTATGCAAATGAAATGTTTTTTTTTACCTTCAACATCCTTAACTGTTGAGCAGTAAGATCCTTAACAGCTAATTGAAGCAATTCATGTTCATTATGAGACCGTTTCTAAAAGAAAAGAATGCTTTTTTAAGAAAAATGAATAATCATTTTTCCCCATTCATATTCTATTAACCTTTTCATTTTAATACTGTTGAAGACTTTTAAAATCTTACTTTTTTCATAGAAATGCAAATGTAATAATCGTGATAAATTACAGGAACCAGATCTTTAGATAACTGCACATCTAATTCCACCATGTCTGCTCCCTATTAAAGAGACAAACATTACAAAAATGTAATTTTTATAGGTGCACAAATAAACTACTTATTTTGATATTTGCACTACAAATATTAAGTAAAATATTTTATAATTAATTCAAAATGTTCTTAACCAATTATTTTCAGTTACTATGCGAAATTAAGAATATTACAAGAATCAAATATTTTAATTTGAAAATTAATTTGCAGTATATTGTATTTATAATAAAAATAACCATACCTATGAAATAATTTAGACATAGAACAATGACTAAATATCAAAAATAACATTACAATTTGAAATTATTCTTAAATTTACTCACATGTTTAGCAGCATAGTTGAAGGATGCTATTGTATTTTCTAAAACATTCTCAACCCTTAAAAAAAAATTTTTTTTTTTAGGAAAATGTATCATTGATAATTTTAATTGATAACTGAAAGTTTCAATACCTTTATCTTTTTTAATGATTATATTTTTAAAAAAGTATAATTACTAAAATTTTTGACAAAAAAAGTTCAATCTTTTACATATTAAAAGTAAAGAAGAAAATCAGATAATTAATAACATTTAAAAATTCCAATTACTGCAGTAGATATTATCTTATATCACAGAATTTAATTATAATTGCTTACTTATCATTCCTTCTGGCGTTTCCGGCACCTCTATGACCAACATCTAAGCCATTTTTCTCCAGTGATTTCCAGTGTTTAGTATAAGTAACACTCAGATCACACACAAAGTCTTTCATAGGACGAACTATCAGATAATCCACTAAAATAAATTAGAAAAGTAGCATATTTATGAGCTTTCAATCTATTAATAACAATGGGTCATTCATTTTCCCAAGACAAAAATTTAAAAAATATGTAATGGACCAGAATTTTACCTGATAACTGTCCTATAGGCTGTTGCCTTTTGCCAGAGATTGGCATGTTGCACGTACCAGACGTATCTCTCATGTTACTTGGCAAAATGTAACAGAAGCCAATGTGTTCTGGAATGTCAGAGTCATGTACATAGAAATCAACCATATATGCCTGAAAAAGATATTCTTTGTAAAACAACAATCCATATAAATAAACATATTTTCATAGAATTTTAAGATATTTTATGAGAATTAACAGCAATGTAATTTCTATGGAACTAATCTACACTTTTGAAACTAAAATAAAAATATTCAATAAAATGCAACTTATTTGTAATATCTAAAATAAAGGTATGCAATATAAAAGACTAAACTTTTCTAAAACAATTTATAAATTGCACTGTAAGTCAATCAAATTATACATGGACATTAAAAATTTTAAAAAAAAATAAACATATTTTTTAATTTTTTTTTTTTATTGAACATGAAAAATCAACTGGACATTATATAAATTGCTAAAAATATTTTCAAATGGTCAAAATAATCCTTTTGCCTCTCTACCCATAACATTTTAAATAAGAAATCTTAAGTGACTGAGATCAGATTTATACAATAAATATTTAAGTTTCATGAAAAAAAAATCAAGACAAATTACAAACATGCCATTTTCAATTTGGCTAATTATTATCAACTCGAACAAAAAAAATCATGAAAAAAACTCTAAATAAAAAACAAAGCCCAAAGAAAATAATCAATTAGGTAGGAAATGAAACTTTAAATGCAGTGGTGTTGCTTTGTTTGTCTACTAATGAATATATGTTTAGTGTAATGTGTATTCTGTCCTGTGAGGTCAAAATAAAGGTTGTTCATCTAAGATCTACAAGTTTGTCTACAATTTTGATTGTGTGTGTTGGACCCATTCTGACAGGCAAAAGCCTTTTATTATTCCATTAGCTTTATTAAGAACAAGTACTTGAAATTAAGAAATATTTGCAAATTGAAAAACATATAGGTCTTAATTCTTCATTTAAAATTGCTTCAATAATTTTTATATATATATATATATATATATATATATATATATATATATATATATATATATATATAAAGTATATTAACACCATAATTTTAAATCACATTTAGCAATTTAAATAAATACATGCTCTATATTTTCCACAAAAAATATGAAAAGGACTGCGAGTCCAAGAATATTCAAATGAAATAATTTAAAACCACACTTAATGAAAATAATTGAAAATACACTTAAATAATTTTCATTTAACAGCTAAATTCCTTTTAAGAACAATCTTTTCAAGAGATATCTGACTTTTGAAAATTTTATGTATTATCAAGAAACTACACTAAAAAAAGAACTAGAATCACATTTTTTAAAAAATGTACTTACAAATGTGGTTTAAAAAAAAATTTACAATCTATACTTCAGAGTGTTTAAAAATTTCTAAATTAGCTACAAATGTGTAAGTTTAAAAAAAGCATTCAAACAATTGATTCTAATAGTGACCAATGTATCCTAAACAGAATATTTTAATAACTCTACAGTTAAACCACCCACAAAAATTACAAATGGGTTGCTGAGAGAATGACATATTTTCTTTAAAAAATTCTTTATGAAGATCAGAATTTTTTTTTTTTAAACACATAAGACAATTCCAATAAAAAATATATATAAATATTTAATTCTTTCACCCCTTTTCAAAAATTGCTGTCTCAAGAATATGATCTAAATTTTTTATTTCAAAAACTGAAAATATTAATATCATATTATAGATAATTTCAACTGAAAGAGAAGAATCGAGTTTTCTTTTACTAAACAATAATACAAATATGTAGAATAAATTCCATACATTAATAAATAAAATTAATCATCTATACATAAAAACCCTTTTAAGCCATGAAACAAGTTATTTCAACAGAGGTGGTTACAAAGTGATAAAAATTACATATTTATTCACTGGGTTATTCTATTTAAAGACTGAATCAATAGATTGAAAAAAAAACATAAGACAAAAATACCATAAATAAATTTTTTGAAGAAACTGTAAGCAAAATTAAAAGGATTTATTAAAATTTACTGTGCAAACAGAGGGACAGTTTTGCCCTTCAAATGCACATGCAAAATACTGAATAAAAAGGAAACTAAAATACTTTGAAAATAAAAAAAAATATATAATAATCTAAATACACTGAATCCAAAAATGTAAAAATAAAATAAACTTCCAAATATATTCATATGGTATTCATAAACTCTATACACAAGAATAACATGCAAGGAGTGCAATGAATACTTTTTTTTCAAAAGACATGAACAAAGACACGTTAAATTACTTACAATGCAAACACGAATGCACTAAAAAATGCAAACTATTTTCATTTTTCTCAAAAACACCCGTTTACTCCTTCCAACTTTTCTTCTGACATTAAAAATATCTAGTCTGTCTTTTCTGAAAAGTTTTTATTACACACAAGGGCTCGAGCATCCACTATCGTTCCTTCTTGAAACCACTGGAAACATTTTTTAAACCAGAAAAAAGTATTTCAAGTCCTTTGTTACTGCAACATCCATAGGTTAGGGGTGAAAATAATAAAACCTAACTGGAAGACTGTCGCTGAAGGAAGAAGACAGGTTAGTTGGAGTGAAGATTGTAAGTTGCTGATAGAATTTTCTTCATTTGATGTCCTAGGGTGCAGAAGGACACAGTTACGTCCTATCGCACCCCTTGAAATACTTGTCCTGTGAATGATAAACAAATTCGATAATATTAAGTTATCAGTTTTAAAAGTAGAAGCCTGCTGTATGGGGGAAAGGGTTATTATAGAGCTGATTTAAATAATATAAAATATGTTTAGATGAATACTTAAGTTACCAAAGCAAAAAATAAAAAAGGGAAAATGACATACAGGATAATTTAAGGTTTTTTTTAAAAAAAAAATCTAAGCCTCACAGAAATTCTCCATATGAAATTAGAAATTCCTCCACTAGAAATCAGCAATTAAATCCAAGATCTTAAAAAAACCATTAATATTCATTTTAAACAAAGTACATCTAGAAAATACATGAAAGAAGGAAAGAGTATATTTGCACTTACTATAGAATTAGGCTGCATCACTTGGATTTGAAATATCACATATTCAGTTGGGTCATATAAGATGCCAAATTGGTTTTGTGGAGCAAACTGATAGCCAGTGTCATTCATTTGCTAATTGAAAAAAGCAAGAAATTTTTTTTATTCAACATTAGAAATTCTGAAAATTTAACAAAGCAATAAATATAAAACAGATAAACTTTGAGAATTTTTCAAATAAAAACAATGACTGTTAGTTATAATATTAAAAATTCATATGAATTTATGAAAAAGCTCAATCATAAAAAAAAAGAAATGTAAATTAAATACAAATAAAACAAGTAGTTATTTTGAATTGATAGGTATTCATTTTTTAATGCACAACATATTCTAATTTTTAAATAATAAAAAGTCTTCAAAAATTCTCTTTACCACATTTAACAGATTACAAAATGATGAAATTGAGAAAGATTTTTAATTGAATTTGTTAATTTTACATGTGTTTTTATTTCAGAAGATACGTTAAAATGTTTTATTTCCATGCATTCATTCTAAATGCTCCAAAGCCCTCAATTTTTAAAAATTTGTAATATATATCTTGGTAAATGTTACCAAATCAATAATTTTGATACAGATCCACAGGAAATAAAATTTAAACAAAGTACATGTGTGGCAGCAATTTTGCTTGTAATGGTAAAAATTGGGCGAAATACACGATAACAAATAATTAATACTTTACAAAAGACAAATCAATTTAAAAGTAGTTTTGTTCACTAAGGAGAATATTTTCAGTAAGCTCAAGTTTTCCACCACTTGATAAATGAATCGGTCAGTTAATTAAAATTAATATTTAAAGTTACAAAATGGCTTTAAGAAACAACTTTTTAATTTTCAGTCACCATGAAGAGACTATAGTGTTAGATGACCATTTTCTTTGAAAGATTTTTTCCTAATCATCCAATGACTTAGAGGCTCAGTTCTATTTCATACAGGCAATGTTTTTTTCCCCTTCTCATTCTGTATGATTAAATAAAATATAGTTTCAAGTTCCTATTTTACCAACTGAATTCATAAAATGCTGGAAAAAAACATTTAAAAAAATCTCTCTGGGTTAACAAAACCAGTAGTCGTGTATTAAGTTTTTAATCAGTTAAATCATTTTCAAATGCAATCTTCACTTTTTTTTCTTCCCCAAGTGAGTAATTGTAAATTTTAATCATATGTTACAAGACAAATAAAAATTATCAGCACACAGTTTCATAGGCATAAAAAAATGTTTATCAAGTGAACTTAACTTACAGCAACTTCAACAATAGGCCAACCGCGGGTATTAATTCCTTCAGTTAAGGTACTATCTTCTTCCATGCCAATGATCTAAAATGCATGAAAGAGCTACATTTAATCAAAATTATTTTGGAGTGTTTTTTGTTTTAAATTAAAATAAAAAACATTGCTATTAATTTTCCCATGAGATGTTGAGGAAATACCAATATATTTAATGATTAGTAAATGTATAAAATATTTACTATGCAATGAGAACCGAGACAATTCCTATGCAATATATATTTCATTGTTGTAATACAGCCATACATTTATTAAAAGTGAATACATTAAAATTTACAATGTAATTTGTAATAGATATTATACTTGCTTAAAAATTTATTACAATTTGAAACAGATGCAAAGAGTTAGGAATTTTCCACAAAAATCCATATTAATAAAAAAATAAGTTAGTGAGCATATATGCAGTGTAACACAAAAATCAAAAAATCTAGATACATTAAAACTGTAGGGTATTGTTTACACTGTAAAGAGCAACAAAGGATTATTGATTATGGAAAATTAAAATTTTTAAGTTTTTTTTAATATGTTGTCTTGGACCAAGTCTGCCACTCATTAAGAAATGCAGTGCTTGTTACATAGATTATAGTTTCATTTTTAAAATTTAATTCTGTAAAGAACAGGTACTTCAGCTAATATATAATATATTTATAAGTACTATAATGGTATAATGATTTCACATTATGAAAATACAAACTTACATCAGTCACTGAATCTTTCCTTGTAATATCAATAGTTGAAACATGAATTGAGACACGTTTATCTCTGTAACGTCTTTTCCAGATAGTAACAGGGCTGTTAAACATTTTCAGTTGTACAACAGTTTCTGATGTCAACCATCCTTTAGCTATACATTCCGAGTCTCCTGAAATATTTTGAGTGAAAAAATGTTGTTAGTCATTTTTAGTTGCAATATTTGATATCTATTTTTTATAACAGTCAAGAAACCAAAGTTTTGTTTGAAAAAGCAGGAAATTTAAGGGTTATAATCTAAAATATATTTTTAAAATCTTAATAAGTACATGGAACCAAAACAAGAAAAATCCTTTTCATCAAAAATCAAAATCAAACAATAATTTGTACATTTATCTATACAAGATTTAAAGAATTAAAATAAGAAAAGAACTCTAATTATATCTAAAAATAGCTTAAAATCTATTCTTTAACAATATATGATAAAAATGAAAAAAAACCTAACCAAATTAAAAGTATGTTAATTATGCTATATTTCTTAGTTAAATTGAATATATTCATACCTTGATATCCAAAGACATCCAAGTCTCCTTTACCATCAATATAATCTATTGGACGGAGTATACGTGGCCTTAGGTGACTTTCCCAATATCGAACAACATTTTCTGGTTTACCTTCATTATCCACAACAGTGCAAATTAAATATCGATACAGCACATTTTGATTAGTAGGCACATGTATTATGGTTTGCCAGATATTTCTTTAAGAAAAGAAAAAGTTTAATTTAAAAAAAATTCTAAGCTTATATAATTGTAGTATAAAAGTTATGAACAAACAAATTAATTTAAAATTATTTAATTCTTTTGAATTAATTCAAATTAAAATTATAATCCATTAAAATCTCAGATACACATGAGCTCATTATCATTGCCAAAGACAAAGGATCACACAAAAGAAATTCTCTTTAGCACCCAAAACTTATTGTATATTAATTAATGAAATAAAAAGACAAAGTATAAAAAAAATACGAAAATGTGTTGAAAATATAACTCACAGATGGATTATTTATAGATAGAATATAACTTGCAGATGGATTATTTATAGATAGAATATAACTTGCAGATGGATTATTTATAGATAGAATATAACTTGCAGATGGATTATTTATAGATAGAATATAACTTGCAGATGGATTATTTATAGATAGAATATAACTTGCAGATGGATTATTTATAGATAGAATATAACTTGCAGATGGATTATTTATAGATAGAATATAACTTGCAGATGGATTATTTATAGATAGAATATAACTTGCAGATGGATTATTTATAGATAGAATATAACTTGCAGATGGATTATTTATAGATAGAATATAACTTGCAGATGGATTATTTATAGATAGAATATAACTTGCAGATGGATTATTTATAGATAGAATATAACTTGCAGATGGATTATTTATAGATAGAATATAACTTGCAGATGGATTATTTATAGATAGAATATAACTTGCAGATGGATTATTTATAGATAGAATATAACTTGCAGATGGATTATTTATAGATATAATATAACTTGCAGATGGATTATTTATAGATATAATATAACTTGCAGATGGATTATTTATAGATGGAATATAACTGGCAGATGGAATTAACATTTACAAATAAATTTAACAGCAATCTCACCATCTATTGCTCATAAATCCTTTATTTTGTTTCAAATTATATTTTAAACTTTCTTTTTGGTACATAAAATTTGCAAATCTTTTCCCAAAAAATTTGTGAGTGTATTTGAGAGCGTGTTTTTGAACAGTAATTTCAGAATTGATTGAGATAAATTTAACCCCCATATCAATCAGATGATTGTGATTATTTAAGTTTTGGAAAACAACTTTTTAGGCTTCTCTGTATGTTTAATGAAGACCTTTAATTACAACCTCACGAGACGATTCAGGTGTTCCCAAATCCCCCCGTCAACAAGACAGAGGCATGAAGAAAAAGACGCTGCCTTGACCTAACTTTCTCACATTTTTATTTAACCGCGATTATGCTTATAAAATAATTAAGATAAAAGATTAATTTCTCCATTTAATATGAAGCAATTAAAAGCATTAGTTCAGAAGCAATCGGTATTGAAACTATGCGATATTTTTAATATTTCTTCTAAGAAGTCTTTTTCAAGAGGTATCTTTTTATTTTTCAATATTAGAAGATAAAAATATGCTCGATAATTCTAACAAATAGTCATTGATGATCAAGCACAGTTGTGTGCCACGCGACACAGATTCTGCATTTAAATTTCGCAAGAACCAAATCAGCATATAATCGTAAAAGAAGCATCAAATGACACCAGATTAATTTTTCTTTTAAGACTTTAAATTTGGCGGTATTAAATTTCAAATGTTCGACAGCTTGAAATTTCGAAATGGGAGCCATAATGTAAAAATATTAATAACAATGAGAAACTATCAACGTAATCAATGAATAATTTATATTACAAATATTAAAATAAAGTGTGTACTTACCCTTCTGCAGATACTTTTACTAACTGTATCGCTTCAGAAACTTTCCATTCTCCTAATTCTAGAGTATTTCCAGAAATGAATACAGTTTCACCGACTGCTGTTTCCGCTCGAACTTGAATCGCCAAATCTCTAACTCCGCAGATGGTACGCATAGCTATTCAAAAGCAAATGGAACAAAATATTACTGATGAAATGTTCGAAGTTTTAACAAAAAAAAAGGAAATCCTGCTAGGATTTAAACGTTATCATTTTCTGTACTGGAAGAAAATATTTTAAGAATAAGACCGAACAGAGAAGATCTATATAGCTTTCATGTTTAAGAGTGTCAGCTGCAGTTGTGGGATTTGAGTCAGCGAGCGTAGCTATTGACCGAGGAAAAGTTCTCTCATCTCATTGGTTGGATGCGTTCGGTGAAAAGTGTGCAAAGATTGCTGCAGTGATGTTTACTTATAGGGTAGCCATGGCTTTCGCAATCGTTAAGATATGATTATGATCGTGTTTTACTAGATAGATTTTCAAAAATCAGAAAAATGTATAAATCTCTTTGTAAATTGTCTTCAAAATGCTTTTGAAAAAAAAAAAGAGCCTTGAAAAATTTGGGATTTTTCAAGGGAATTTTAAAATCAACTTCAGACGACAATTAAAACAAAACAATGATAAAAGCGAAACAATAGAATACCTTTAAAATTTATTCAGTAACGTAAAAATTTAATTATAAACTTATAATACAGTGAAAATAATTTTAAATATGATAAATTGAAACTAAAATGTTTATGGAAATCAAAAAAATTCAGAATCACAAATTGGTATTTAATAGATAAATTAAAAATTACATTCAAATCAAGCAACCTGAAAATAATTTTTAGAGTTAGTATAAATATAGTAAAAATACCTATATTCAAAATCCACTTGGTAAATGGGGTTCATTTCTTAATTTTTTTTACTAGTATTTTTTAATATTTAAAATCAAGCGATATTCACATTGACCGTAAAATCCGGCGTATAACGCGCACTTTAAACGCAAAAAAATAAGATAGAAATTTACGGGTAAGCGTTATTCGCCGGGTATAAAAATACGAGCTTTCAAAATTAAAAAATATGAGCCTAGAAAAAAAATTGACTTCTACGATAGTGTTTATTAAAAAAAAATGACTTTCCTTATTAACTTAAAGTGGTTAGCTCTCTAAAAGTATACTATCTTTTTCTAAAGCTTGGGATACTAGCTGGAATAAATGACTTCAAAATATAAGAGCATTGCACACACACATTTCAGGTTTCTTCGTAAAAGAGGGGTGGCGCGTTGTACGGTGGATATAATTAAAATTTCAAAAATTACAGCTTGAAAGTATAGGTGCTCGTTATACGCTGGATTTTACGGTATATTTTAAATATCCTCTTTTCCCACAGATTTCACCCATTTACGAGAAAAACAGTTTCACATCTTATTAATAATGTCATATTTTTGACGAGTGTTAAGAACTAATTTTCTTCCATTTTTTCCCCTTTTTTTTAGTGGAATTGTATTTTATTTCGTGAATGCACAAATGATACGAAAGCGTATGACAGAACAGCAACATTTAATATATTTAAAAACTACTTTTGAGTGAATTAAAAGTGTTATAGTGATAAAACTCAACCTTCTGAACTTTATCGTCGAAGGGATTTTGCTAATCCCATAGAAAATATATTTTGAATAAAAAAAAAAACCGATTCTTTGCCGAATGAATGCAGTTTTCATATTACAGCTCGAAAAATACATTTTAAATGTTACGATTTTAGCAAGTAAATAAGTAGAACATGAGCATTATTTTTTTTTCCTTTTTTAAAAAAATACAAGAGATGTTTTAAAATTTTCGGGCTTTATTGCACAGCTAACAGTGAAAGCGCTCTAAATTCGTGAACGTGATTCACTTCTGGATTACTTTCCAAGTAGTGTAGGAGTTCTCTCACACACAAAACCTGGCGAAATTCGTCTCGTAAACGCTTTTTTTTATTAGACGCATATTTTTATCAACACAGCGTTTGTGTATGTGAATAGAGAGATAAGTTTGTGTCATTAAGGAAAAATATAATCATACCTATTAAACGTTACGTCATTTACGAATATTTTCATTCTTTAAACCTTTTTTTAATTTCTTTTTCTTCTCTTTTAGCCTCGCTGATTAATTATATGTTAGGTAACCAACATCTGATTTTCTCTCAGTGACATACAATTTGATGAACATTCTTCAGTGGTGTACACAAGGGTGGGGCTTGGGGGCTCAAACCTCTCTTACAGACTAGTAGATTTTTATTTTTGAGCATAAAGATTACGATACGGTGCATTTTTCTCCACATTTTTTTTCTTCAAATAATTTGCATACAACCCTTCATACTTCAATTTTATGTATTGATGCACACAAGACAAACTTTTAAATTTTGCATATATTTAGAATAACGTTACATACTTTTTATATTATATTTTTTTTTGTTTCACTTCATTCATCCTTGATATGAAGCTTATTTTTACTTTAAATTTCAGTCCTACTAATTCACACGTAGCCTCATGGTCGCGAGCTTGCGGATCACGTTATTTCTATCGAGTCATAGGTTTGAGTCTTGGTGCTACTTAAAACTCACTGGGGTGAAGAGGCCGCGACAACTGAGTGGTGATGATCGTGACTTAGCGGCCGGGATCGAGGGGTAGGTTCGAGAACTGGTGGCATTAAAACCCAGCCGTGTAGAAGGGTTGATGCTCTTTAAATCTGTCGTGGCTCAAAATCATTAAGTTCGTGTGATGTGGAAGTTTGGAGAATAGAGTATCAGCTCAGGAGATGTCCTCTTCACTAGACCGAAGTTCAAAATTACGATTATCACATTATAAAAGAGAGCAACGTTAATATAAATCAAATCAAATCAAACCGTCGGAGTTAATGTATACTAAATCTGTCGAGACTGAAAGTCCTCACGTCAATGTGGTTGAAGTTTCGAGTGCCCAATTTAGGCGTCGTCCTCTTCGTCTGACCGTGGCTCAAAATTACAAGGACTTGTTAGCAGTTTTGCTTAGAAGGGTGATGTTAATAATCAGTTAAAGTAATCTTGATATAGTAAGACCTTTGTTCTTCATCAGATACTGAAACATGCTCATATTTTGTCGTTTTCTTACACACACAGTGGTTTAAATCTGATGTTGGCTAATGTATACTAGGTTACGTTAAGATCATTCATAATTGGAATCAAAAGGCGAAGGTCATACAGTTATGATTATTAATAATGTTTCAGAACTTTTTGTCCTTTTGTAAAGCATAACCAGTAGAGTAGAATACTACAGATATATAATAAATCAATTTTTAACAAAGTATTTTAATATTAATATTAATCATTCTAGAACAATGAAATAGAAATTTGCTTCAATTATTTAGCAATGTCTTATATGTGTGAGAATATTTTCTTCCAAGGAATCATTAATTGTATAAAAAGATGGAATCAAAAATATCTTAATTTCTTTTTGTTCATTTTGCTCTAAACACGAAACCCTTTTTCTAATTATTTTTTCAGTCTGTGAAGTTTGGTAGAACATTTGAAAATATATCTTGCTTTAATAGAGAATTAATTTTATTTATAATTCCCTGGATAATCTATCGATTAAAAATATTTCCGAGTTAGTCACAAATTAAGAAATCATACCATATTGAATTTTTCTAACAAAAACTGCTTAGTTTTGGTCAAAATCAACATGCATGGTTGCTGACTTATTGCTATTTCATTACAATTGAATTTTCTAGATTTCTTGTACGGATAAGTCACATTTATTCTTATCTATAAAAAGGGTGTCGAAAGTATGTTCGAATATGAAGTATCAATTGTGAAACATTTGTAAACGTTTACTTATTCCAGACGTATCATTAGTGGGAACTAAGGCTCAAGTGAAACTTAAGAGATTTTATTATTGTTTACAGAAAAACAAAATATCTGGCAATTGTTAATCCCCGGCGTTTTTGTGGAAAATGGTAGAATGTTCGATTGAGAGAGAGAAAGAGAGAGAAGTTTAGTTTCAAATATTTATATTTTTAAACATTTGTGAACGATTCATTTACATAGTATAAAATATATAGAAAATTTGATAGAAATTCGAATGCAACAACGAAATTAGTATTTTGAATACTTCTTCCTTACACGCAACTACTGAAAAAAAGTGGAAAAATTGTTCTATTACACTCACCATTCAATTTAACCCATAATTCATCTGGAAAACCAAAAATTATAGCAACGTGAAACTTTACTATTTCGACAAAGACTGTTCTAAATTCTATACGGCTGATGAATCCAACGTAGGATTACGGCAATATTCTACTAATTTACTCCAAAGTAATTGATTATATTTTATGCTAGTACTACAAGAGAGATCGAAGTGGGTTCATACTAAAATTAGACGAGAAATTTACTCAAACTCATATGAAATGAAGGCAGTTTATCCAAAGAATTCAAATTGTTCTGGGACTAGATGTAAGTGGTAACTGAAATATTTTTAGTGAACCCAAGAAAAAATTGTATCCCCGAAAAATTTGTCCAGAATGTTCTACGAAGATAAAACGAAAAACAGCATATAAATTTGTGGGATGACAAAAAAAAAGATACCTTGAATATTCAACAAAGATTTGTATTTTGAGATTACTGCAATGATATAAAGTGACTTCTGGATATTTACAAGGTAAATATATTACTTCGAAAACAAACATTACATGCAATTTTTAGTCATTTTATTAACTCTTATTAAGTTACTCTTTTCTTACTTTTGCCCAAACGGTTTTTGACGCCACGAACACACTCCATCCACAGAGCTCTCACAGATCTATAATATCAATGTATTTTGAATGAAAGCAATTCTAATGGGTTTCATATTCCTAGTTTCATACATAAAATACATCTGAAAGATACAAATATATATCAGAAAAACCTCATATAAAAGATTAAGCAATTGACAAATATATATACGTAGTAACTTTTACAAAAGGGAATGAATTATATTGATCAGCGCCTAGAGAACTTCTTTTACAAGAGGTTAAGTAAACAGTAATTATATATTTTATTTCATACACTCTTCTTGCACCCCCTCGAAAATGTTTCCAATTATTTCAAAATTTCTCATTCAAATTTCTTTATACCATGTATGCTAAAGATTAAATTTTAAAGAGAGAGACCAATGAATATTAACTGCGGTTACCGTTACGACCTTATCAAAAACCTCATAGCCAATGAATGTGCTCACACAGTCAGGCTGCGTGAAGTAGCGTAGTTATATTAAATAATAAGCTGTCATTTGCTCCGCATGAACTCTACTACTGCTCAAATATTTTTGACTGCAACGATTGCTGCAAAGAACTCAGCGGTGGTATGTAACTGTGGAAGTCCAACGTACATGAATGAGAAGTCAAGATCAGAAGAATATATCGCAGGCTCAAATTACTTTTACAGCATCATTATCAACCATCAAACTTAATACAGCCTCTACCATAGCAACCATAGTACCTTTTACACAATCTCATGTTCTCACAGAGACTTTTAAGTCATATGCTTTTATCCAAAGTTCGACAAAGTATTTTAAAGCAGTGTTGTGGGCAATTATCGTGGCTTACAGCAGAGTGGGATCACATAATGTTCAGCCATGAATCCCACTTCAATTTTGGAGAAAATAATCATTGGATCTGTGTGTGAAGGGGCAAGGGCCAGCGATCTCAACCAGTCTTTGTTTTGTAGAGGCATACGGCCCTTTCCCTTGGTATGGAGGACTATGTATAATAACAGCAGATCACTTCTAGCCATCCTGTGTATCACAGTAATTGCTCAATGAAATGATGATGACATTTTGCAGCTGATCTTCATGTCACGCCATTTTTGGGCTATTTTTAGCAAGATAATATGACTCACATATTGAATTTCTTCAATGCTATTGGTACTCCTCTTGATCCAGTACGGACACCAGACTTTTACTAATCAATCATGATAGTCTATCGGATTCGGGCACCACAGCATGTCGCAAAAAGGGAGAAACAATTGATAAATGCTTCATAGAACATATTATAAGATTACATATCAGCAAGGCTATATTTTTTTTGCAGATATATATACAAGTATCCACTCTCTCCTGGAGGGTGAGTATCACGAGTTCCTGATTTTAAAATTCCATGTGCAATTTCTAGCTGTTAATGGGTTCTATGACTTTGAATTTCCAATCATTTGTTTGTGTATCACACATATTCACTTTCTTCATGATGCTTTGCATTTCTTTTTACGAAAGAGTGCTATGCGCTTTTTACGTGTGCATACTTGTTTGATTCTGATGCTACTTTTAAAGAGGAACATAAAAATGTGTTCTTGATTTAAGGAAATGAATAATAATCACTAGTCAAAACTATGTAATATATAAAGAGATAAACTATTATTTTATTCATCTCCATTGTGTGAAATTGAGCTATGTTGTTGGCAGGGGCGTAGCTAGGTACCCAAAAACCCTGGCACGAAGAGGGGGGGGGACTATCTTGGTTGGGTTTTATAAAGAAAAATAATAAAAATATATGAATTTTTTAAATATACAAAGCTCTAATTTAACATCAGTTCTTTATCGTGCTCTGCAGAACGTAGGAAAGCAAAGCTACATACTACGTATATGCATGTGTATGAGTTTTCTTGTGTGAGCATCAGTGATCCCCCAAGTTCAATTTGACAGCAAGATAGACCTTTTCCATAACAGCTGTGAAGAATTTAGGAACTGCCGGAACCGGAAGATGAGATGTAATGTAATGGATAATAAAAAACTAAACAATAACGAACAAGATTACAAATAATAACACAGATATTATGAAATAAAACGATGCAGATACAGAATAAAAAGTTTTTTATTATGTATGTTAAACTATTAACGACAAATTAACAATTTGTTAAAAAATTTGTTTCCTTGCTTTAGTTTTTGCATATGTTTCAATAACTTCGATTAAAGCCAGGTTTGATGCGACTTTGCTTTCTATTGCTATTATCGATAAATGCGGAGTTGAGCTTGGGCCCACACACAGCTTCTTAAATAATTTTTAATTTGTTAAATAATCTTTTTGATACTACAGAAGTGACAGGAATTGTATAAAATAATAATGTGTTACTGTAAAAACTTCTGTTAAGTCCATTCTAGTTCTCTGTTTGCTCATTATTACATAAGTGGTGAACAGTCAATGCCTGGGATAATTTAGGGAGAGCTAGGTGGTATACATTAAGAAATTGAAAGGGAAAATTTGGTCCTCTATTATATCAGAATACTTAATTCGGAATTCGTTACACTTTTGTAACAAAGTTGTTTCATCTACATCTAGTAAAAATGTTGGTCTTAGAAAATTGAATAGTTGATAGATTGCACTTATACCAGTCAAATGTGCATTTAATTGAGCTAAAATTGCTTCTAGTACACTGCAGGCCACCGTAAATGCAACACCGTAAAGGAAGCATGCAAATAACATGAAATTTACAACATGCATTAGCGGAGGCGAGATATGCAAAAGATTAAAATTCCAGCGCAGACACACATCACGCGCGCCTGTGGCGCCACCTCAAAGCGCTATTAAGGCTTGGACGATTTCAAGTTCGGAAATTATGTTTTTCTTGTGGTTTTTCAAAAAACGATCAGTTATGTCTCGTAGAAAACAGCGATCAGCTTTTGATTAAGTATCCGAGTCCGACAGAGGAAGGATAGTGACCTACCGAGATTGTGGATTACCTTTCAGGGAAATCGGTAGTCGTGTTGGACAAAACAAACAACAGTAATGCAGATATGTAACCGTTGGATGCAGGAGGGTATAACGGACCGACGTGGTCGATCGTTTCCACCTCAGTGCACCACTTCACGTGAGGACAGGCAAATTGTGCGCATGGAAGTGACGGATTGCTCAGTCACATCACGAACCATAGCACAGCACATTGAGTATGTAACGCATCATTCAGTTTCTGCGCGTACATTCAACGCCGTTTACAGCAGAGTGGTCTGTCCGCAAGACGTCCATTGCTTGGTCTACCCTTGATGCAGAACCACAGACGTCTCCGCCGCCAATGGTGCAATGAAAGAAGGATGTGGGTGGCAGAATTGAATGAAGTTGTCTTTACTGACGAGTCACGCATCTGTCTGCAACACAACGGTGGTCGGATTCGAGTCTGGAGACACCGTGGAGAGAGGATGCTGAACAGCTGTGCTATGCATCACCACACTGGTCCTGCACCGGGTATTATGGTATGGCGTGGTATTCGATATCACTCTCGCACTCCTCTAGTACGCATTGCCGGTACTTTAAACAGCTAGCGCCCTACATCTCCGAGGTGTTGGAGCCAGTTGTCATTCCTTACATTCAGGGCTTGGCCACAGCCACATTTCAACAGGATAATGCGCGACCACACGTGGCACGCATTATCCAAACGTTCTTCGTCAATCACCAGATGAATTGTTTCCCTGACCGGCTCGCTCTCCGGATCTTTCGCCGATAGAAAACATGTGGCCCATGGTTGCTCAACGATTGACCCTGATTACACCCCCAGCTGCCACACCAGATCAACTTTGGCAACGCGTGGAAGCTGCTTGGTCTGCTGTACTCCAAGAACACATCCAAAGTCTCTTTGAATCAATGCCGAGGTGTTTGGAAGTGGTGATCTCCAACAATGGCAGCTACTCTGGGTACCGATTCTGGCAGGAACCACACTTCACAGAAGTCTATAAATTTAATCATTTGATACTTGGTCAACATGTTATCTACAAAATAAATTTTGTTGTGCTATCTCTTGTCTTTCTTGGTATTGCATTTACGGTGGCCAGCAGTGTACATACCTTATTGAAAATAGTAATTTTAAATATCTCTTTCCGGTTTCGAAATCGGTGGTCGAAAGCTAATGCATCAAAACATTTTTTGCCTTTTTTCTTGAAAATGGGAATCTGTAATATATATTTTTCCAATTTTACTAACTTTTGCATTTGAATGATTCGACGTCATTTCAATAAATTTGCATCATTAACGGTGGTGTCTTTAACTGCAATAACTATAGAATTTCCTTCCTCTACAAAAAAGTGGAGGAGGGGGGGGACAAAATTACATCAATCTTGAGAAATATAGGAACAAGAAACTAGCTAATTATGATTCATATTGTGATTAAGAATTGAATGAAACCAGGTAGGAATTGCTTCATGTGTAGGTTTTTAAGACGTAATGCAAGATTTTTCATGGAACTTGAAATTTATTTTCAAGTAACAGCTTATAAAAAAATGAAAAAATTGAAAATAATATAAAAATATTTAACAAGAAAAAATTTACAACACTATGCAAACAACGGAAAGAATTCCTACAAGTTCGAAATTTATTTCAACTGAGTAGCAATGATTATAGTCGTGTTGCAACTTTTTACATTTATATCATAAATGTGGGAGAAATTGTCGCAAGTTCGGTTTGCTTGGTGGTCTGGGTTCGAGGGTCCCTTGAGAGCCCTGGTGCAGGGCACCGCCTAACCCATTGATAACTAACTACGCCATTGATTGGTGGTGAATAAAAAATAATGTACACACACACACACACCCCAACTTAAAAATCTGTATTTTAATACTGAGTAACTTAAATTACTGCTCAATTTAATATTCCCAGGAAAGGTGTTGCAGTTTCACCTCTGAATGCAGTCGCAAGTAAAACCTGAATGTTATCGATTATATATACTCGTATTTCCTTTTGTAATTCTCAGAAACGTTATCCGAAAGTGGAGCAAAGCTTACGTCATTTCCGTGTCTGTTCACTAGCTGTAAAAGCAAACTTTTCTCAACAACTAAATTCACCTTTTCCACAGGGCATTCCGCCTCCCTCCTTCCTTATCGTAATAATAAGTGTACACAAGGAAAATAGTACCCGGAAATATTTTTCGGTTTATTTAGACCATTTAGATCGTTCCTTTTTTTTTTTGCAATATGTTGTCTCTTAATGTTAACTTAATTCCCAATGCAAAAACAGAAAAAAACATCACATGAAATAATATTGTTTTTTAATATTAAAAAATGAAAAACATTCAAAATAATTAAATTTTTTTTTGCACAAAAATTTAAAATTGATTTTACATGAAAAACAAAGAAATAAATATTTTTTAGGCGATAAAATTTTACAAAAAGGAATTTTTCTATTCTTTAAAATAATCTTCAGCCGCATTTTTTAGTTTGCGGGTGGAGTTGAGGAGTTTTCCTCATGGCGGAAACTTAAGCTATCTGTGCTATGTTTTTCAGATTTCCTGCTGGTTTAATGGCTGTCATGATAAAACCAGTATGTTTGAGCTCCTTACATACCCCTTCTAAAACCAATGTCTTAAGAAACACCATTTTATAATAAACAAAATAAAATTTCATGAGATGAACATTAAAGTATACATCCATTTCTTTTCTCCTTAATTGTGTGGTAAAAACGAGAGTTATACATTAATTGTTTTTCTGACATATCTCATTTCAAATTTTAATAGCAATTTTAGATTGTTTCAACCAAAACAAAAGAGCTCGGCCAAAACATTTAAACCACTTTAGGGAAAAACTTGGCGGCCACGGTAGCCTAGTGGTCAAGGTATCGGATCGTGGCTGGCTTGTCACGAGTTCGAGCCCAGTACCACTTCTGACCCGCCGTGTAGGGGAGCGATGCACGTTAAATCTGTCGAGAGCTCAAACCTCCTCCCGTTGGTGGGGTGGGGTAGTTAGAAGAGGGGGTGCCAGCTCAGGTGTCGTCCACGTCACTTGACCATGGCTCAAAAGTCCGTCGTCAAAAGCCCGCGTGTAGCTGAACAGTGCGACGTTAATATTCACTCACTAGGGAGAAACTTGGAGCTGATCGATAAGAGTTATGTTACTGATTATTGTTGGTTGGTTTTTGTTTTGTCTGGTCTTATAAACGCTAGAAGATAAAACTTAAAGGTTGATTAGTTTTTAAGCATTTAAATAATATCCCCGAAATAATTATCCTGAATGATTACATTTTTTTTGTTCTGTTATCTCACTAATGCTTACAATTTAGAATACTTAAAAAAGGGTTTAAATTTGTATTACGAAATAAGATATCAAATTTAGAATAAGTTTCAAAGGAAACTTCGTTTTATTTACTACATAATATAGGTATCGAATGTTTAGCATAAGTTGTTGTTGGAATTTTATTCACTTGAATGCAGTAATCAAGTGTGTAGTGTTTTATTGATTGATTGATCGATTGAAAATTAACGTCGCACTGTTCAGCTACACGAGGGCTTTTGGCGACGGCCCACGTGATTTTGAACCATGATCAAGTGACGTGGACGACACCTGAGCTGGCATCCCCCTCTCCTAACTACCACACCACACCAACACGAGGACGTTTCAGCTCTCGACAGATTTAACGTGCATCGCTGCCCTACACGGCGGGTCTTTAGTGGTACTGGGCTCGAATTCGTGACAAGGCAAGCAGTGATCCGATACCTATACCACTCGGCTACCGCGGCCACGTGTAGTGTTTTATATACGAACGATTTCGCATTTTAATGCAAAATAAAATTCAAATAAAACCTCAAAATATGTCACAAAATATGGAATATATATATATATTTCCCAAAATACCGTCAAAATTATTTCAAAATTAAAATGTATCACCTTTTTTCCACGATGTCTTGTTTCTTATACTCAAAAATGTATTCATTTTAAAATTATAATCTTAGGTATATTCAAATATATCGAAAATTTAGATTTTTTTTTCCTTTTTTAAAAATGGATACACTTTTTTTTTTAATTCGAAGAATTACAAGTTAAAATAAAATATAGGGTTCACATCATACTTTGAGATATTCTTACTTTACTAACGAATTTATTCCAATATAAATGTTTTTCTATGGTATTACTATATGAATATTCTGGTAATCCTTAAGATAGTTCGGCGCGCGCGAGAAAGACCTAATTTAAACTTTTCCAAAATGTTGACAAAAAATCACCAACCTGTATTCTATATCTCCCTTACTTATGAACTTTATAATCCATTATCATGCAGCTTCTTTGTGTGTAGATAATTTTATTTTTTTAACGCAATTATCAAAAAAAAAAAAAAGTTGCAGTGAATTGTGTAAGAAAATTGATTCAGGTGTGTGTGTGAGTGTTTCCCGCCAATTTCTCCGTATAATTCTCTAGGCGAAGTTTTCCTTGTAAGCGCTCAATAGAAAAAATTATTATAATCATATTAGAAATGCAAAGAATGTAAATTTTATTCTTTCAGTAATTATTTAATTAAAAACAAACTTATATATATATATATATAAATTTGTTTTCTTACTTTAAAAATAATAGAAAAGTTAAACTGAGAAAACACACACACGCTAAAAACACCATTTTCCATTGCGTAACGCGATTAGCGTTAAGATTTGTAAGTGGTTCAGTTATAATTCATTAATAATTATCAAACCAACCTTAAAAAATATATTTTGGAATATTTAATATTCTGATTGTTTTAAATGTTATTTCTGTTGATTTTTAATGCTATATTCTGTTATTGTTTTCACTGCTTGTATTTTATTTAAAACATTTTGCAATGTATCGATAACAATTCCAAATTACCAAACGATATTTTAAGCTTCGATTGCGTTAATGTATTAAAACTGCTGTTTATATTCCAAGAATTGAGTTCGAAGTCCGTAGGTGTTTAAAAATAAAAAAATAAGATTTTTTTAAAACAACTTTTTACTAATTAAAATACATTTACTATGTATTTTCTAAGTTAAAAATAGACTACAGACTCATTGTTAGAGGCGAAGCTCTGGCTCAAACGTTAATGAATGTTTGCCAAACTTTGAATAAATACCAGGTGATAGCAATATTAAACTACAAATTTTATGAGCCAAGTCTAAACTTTTCTCCCCTTGTTCACAAAACTTGTCAATGAAGATCTGGATTTATTCCAGCCATTCAGAGGACAGTAACCACATATCTGGAAAGCACCCAATAAAATGACTTTTCTATGAATTAAAAATAGTCTATGCACGTTAAGAAAATTCTTTTTTTTTAAACAAAATTTTAAAGTTCTTGCTGGTTTACCAATTAATTAGAAAACATTATCGACAATAATAAAATCCAAAATGAGTTAAATTTTTGTAATAGACACACATATCCTAATTTATATATTTGTTAGAAATATTATCTAAATGAAATATATAATAATGTACAAAATTTGAATGTGCGAACACATACCTGTCAAACCCTTAAAACTACTTTGATCATGTTTTCCTGAACTTTGAGATCAGAATTCTTCGAAAATATTTCACAAATGCATTTGTTATAATACTATAAACTTCAAGATCTCATTTCCTCTGAGATAGAAATCTTTGAGATAATTGTATTAGATCGTCTCTTCACTCCTTTTCTCGCTTGCTTTTTTGCAAGAAAATTTATTCTTTTCAATTACTATATAAAATCGCTTTCACCACTGTTGTTCTGATATATTCACTCAAATAAAATTGCTTTGTAGCGACAAATATACATTAAGAGGACTTTTTACTGAAAAACTGAGCATTGCTTGTATTTAAATTATCCTTCAACAATCGTAGTGTAATTTGATGAATTTTGAAACATTCAACTCTCGTAAATAGACGTTCCTGTTATGAACGCAGCCTCATTGTACTTTACTAGACATTCAAATGACATGTTACTATGGAAACATATTTTATTTTGTACGGAGATTTTTTTCGCGTTTCTATGGTATTTTATTTCTATTTTTATTCATTTTTAAGGCAACTGCAAGTTATAATTACTGTTAGTTATGGGATGGAGGAACGTTTCGCGTTCCATTTTCCCAGCGACGATCAGCGACCATAATTACTCTTTTGGGTACTTACGTACTATCGCAACTATATTGGCGATGGAGAAAGCTACGTCAAATAGATTAACACATTCAGATTTTTTATCCAGGAAATGAAATATTTTGATATCTGCTAATTTATAAATCCTTTAGTTTTCTTAGGGGATAATATATATATATATAGCCGTTGTTGCTTCCTATCTCATAAAACCAGAACTGAACTGAACTATATCGGCGACGTTGAATAAAATCTCACGGATTCTATAAACGGAATACGCTGACTGGAATATGGAGTGCTTAATTTATAAAAGTACTATGTGAAAAATAATAAGTGGTTATAAATAATAATCAATAAAAGAAAAAGAAAAACTAATTTCTATTATAATAAATTTTATTTTTTAAAAATTACATTATTAATTTTATATTTTTTTTGTTAATTTTGGTATTATATAATAATAGTTATTTACAATTATATATTATTAACTATTATTGAATTTTACTATTTAAGGATTCGGTTAGTGCCAGTTTATCCATTGGGCGCTTGGGCGAGCTGCAAGGGCCCTGATAAGCTGAACTTAACAGATTTTTTGGTTATAAATTTCGATCCTCCAGTGCCAAGGGGGGCCGGTAGATCTTTTGCACCCAGGGCCTGAATGAGCTTAAACCGGCACTGGATTTGGTAAATCCCAGATTCACATTTCAATATTCGAGTTTGCATACCAACAAACAGTTAGGCTTAAAATGGCGGCAAGTGGAGACGTAGCACATGGTTGCCTATTCAGCGCTTTCGACACATTAGAAATCGAGGTTGCTAATTTGGTGAGTTATCTTGAAAATCGGTATAGTTGCGATAGTACGTTAGTACCAAAAAATGTAATTCTAGAGAAACTTTTATTATTACTATTACTGCTTAGGATCTATGGTAGTTGCATATTATACTGTCGACCAATATAGCCAAATCAAAAGATATCACCAATTCAAAAAAACTTCGTTACTATTATTATTACTATTATTGCCATTGTTACTACACTCATGTCCATAAATTAAGGATAATGAAGTTCAGGCAAAGAAAAAGATAGAAGCAAAACAAATTTGACTTATTTGTAAAGTCTATTTATTAAACAAAAGGTAAAGAGCAAAAAGGATGCTATATGTTTGACATAATTAATAAAATTTGCGATTTTTACTCCTTGGAGCAAATTTCAAAAAAGAACCTGTTTACAAAAAACAGTATAACATGGTGGTTATTAAGATGGTTAACACGGAGTATGTCTCCCGGGATAATGCAATACAGGCCTTACAACACCTAGGCATGCTGAGTATCAAATTATCAATCTGATCTTGGGGAATATAACACCACTCAACAAGCAATGCCCACCGAAGTTCCGGTAGACAGGTGGGAGGGGGTTGACGGGCTGCAATTCAGCGGCCAAGCATATCTCAGACATGCTCTATTGAATTCAAGTCCGGTGAGTATGCTGGCCAATCCATACCGGTGATATCCTCCGATTGAAGGTATTCGTCTACAACGTTTGCACGGTGAGGACGGGCGTTGTCATTCATAAACAGAAATTCAGCACCCATGGTGCCCCGAAACAAACGTACATGTTGTTCCAGAATGACATCCTGATAGATGTGGCCTGTCATCGTTACACTCTGAACATGCAGGTCTGTTCTGGAGCCAAGAATAATTCCTCCTTAAACGCGAGCTATCCTGCACCACCGTAACGGTGTCGTTCAATGGTGTTCTCTTGGTGGTAATGGGTACCTGGTACTCTCCATATTAAAGTCCGGCGACAATCAGACTGCAAACTAAACCTGGACTCGTTGGAAAACATCACACAAGACCACTGTTGTGGTGTCCACAATGCATGCTCTCTACTCCAAGTTAATCGCAGGCGACAGTGAGTTGCGGTAAGTGGAACACATCTGACAGGCCTACAAGCATATAGACCAATGTGTCCTAAGCGTCTGTACACGGTCTGCCTTGAAACTGCCGTACCGGTAGCTGAAGAGAGCTGACGAAACAGGTCTGATGCTGTGCTCCGTCTGTTTCTTTTGGCAGTAACTGCCATATAACGGTCCTCATTTGGCGTTGTAACTCGGGGGCGATCTGTGCTGTAACATCTACTCACATTACTATCATCTTGGAATCGTTGCCAAAGCCTGGAGATGACACTCTGGGCGATTCCAAGTTCCTGGGATACTTCCAGCTGGGTACGTGCACATTCCAGTCGTCCAATAATTCTACCACGTAAAAATCATCCAAATGCTTCCTTTGTGCCATAAGTATGCGGTTATTGCACTGAAAGGGTTTTAAAGCGCTTGTGAACAATTTTACTTCTTTGCTACCATTCCTTATATACCCCTCTCTTACACTCTCGTCATTATGACGTACTATCTGCGCCATCTGGTGATTTCCTGTAATTTGTATATTCTTCTTCAAGATGTGTGTGGTAATTCTACTGGTGAAATTTTTATTTTAGAGTTCAATTTCTGTGTGATTCTGAATTATCCTTAATTTATGGACATAGTGCATTATTGTGTTTGAACATGCATGAGAAAGATTTTCCACTATCAGCTGCATATAGTGGTATTTGTCAATGTCTTTTAATATGACGAAATAGGTCGACGGTATAATACGTAAAAATATGATCTACTGTATTGCATTTAAATAGATACAATAGTGCAGATCTTAAGAGGAGAGAAATTAGCAGCTCGTGAGCTCCATAACAAATTAAAAATAGCTAGTAGATGAAAACGTTATTGTTGTCTTTGACTAAAATAAAAGATCAAGATACAAATTCGAATTATTTTTTCGGATAGAAAAATGTCTTAATATTAGCATAAGTTCAAGTGACTGTAGCACATACATCATTTTACCTTTACGTTTAAGAAATGTTCTTCAAATATGCGATTTTTTTTACTTTTCCTTGCAAAAGGCAAAACTTACTTGACATTACACCATACGTGGTGAATCAAAGAACATATACTCCTGCACAAAATTTAAAAGATTTACGCGTTATGTTCGAATTTCTGAATAACTAATGGGCAAATTTTAATGAAATTTGGAATGAATATACATTTATAACAGTGAAAGAGATGTACCATTCGAAAGTTATTTTATGTATGTATGCTTCTCAGAATAGCTCGTAGGACAGGCTCATATCTAATAGAAATTGGGTGCAAATGTGAGATATGGTTCCTTCCCAAAGCAGTTCGGACAGCTTGACAACATACTGGACAAGAGAGGCAATTGATCCTACTCTCTCAATAAGACAATTTTTGTCACCGGGAGGGTTCTTGGAGAATGATAACGAGATGCGGTTAAGAGCAAGAGTATCTCAGACAAAGAGCTTTATAGCGGGCCTGGCCAAATTGTAGATTGTGAGGCTAATTTTTAGATCAGACACTACATAAACTGCATGATAAGAAAAGCCCCTTTCTGAAATACCTATGATGACAACAAACCGACCTGGACATATTAAAATTAAGGAAAAGACGATGTAATCTACCAAAAAGTTGGTCACTCTTTCTCTACAGAGTGAAGGTCAGCAAATTTGGTTGGACAATCCATGCTGCGAATATAATCATTTTTCATTTACTCAATCGACCAGCTGAGCTCATGTGGATGAGCTTTGTCGTTTATTAACAGGAACCCTGGTCCATTTCACTCATTGAAAAGTCCAACATAAGGCTTTAAGATCTTTTCTCTCTACCTCATGGAAATCAGGGATGTGCACATCCAACATGATGCTTACCCAAGCCATTGAATCTCCATTACCAAAATGATCCTTTTCTCTAAGGATAGAGGAGTGGTATAATGCCCCATGCTCTCTCTAGGTACAGGTCCGCCGAGAATCATTGTTTAGGCTGAATATCGACTGATCTGTGTAAAATTCAATGCTCCAATGGAGTCTGGTTCTTGGTGCGTGTTGCTTGCACCACGCTAAATTGGTTCTCTTATTTGTTGCATTGAACGGGACTCAAGCAACAGATCTTCTAGAATACACTTTTTTTCATGAAGTCTTCGGGCAATTGTAGACTGTAAAACTTGGGTTACACATTAGCAGTATACATCTTACGTGAGAGCTGTCGCCTTCCTAAAAGTATCAAATTCTTCGTTGTGGATCTTGATCGCCTTTGACCATATCTTCTCAATATGGATCCTGCGTACTAAGCCTTTTCCCAGACAATTCTAATGACATTGGACGCTATATTGAGCTCTGGAGCCCACTGAACTTTTGATTAGCCTGCCTTCAATTCACTGACATTTCTCAAACCCATGCATTTGAGGTTACTCATTTTACCTGATACCTTATAAAATTTAACGCGAGAAACACATTAAACGTCGTAGAGGAGCTCTCTAATACACAAATCGCCGACATCCTTTAGCGTGTTTACACCTTTTCCACAATCACAGCTCATCAGACACGCACGTGTACGCTTGCGTATTCTACGTAATACTTCGATGATATAATTAATACTTTTAGTTCAATACTTTTTGTAAAAATGGATTTGTAAATTCTTTTAATTTTGCGCGGGAGTGTACTTTTTTCAGGAACAATGGATTAATACGAAGAAAAAAAAGTTATGGTAACAAGTGAAACTTTAAATACTGGAAAAGTCAAAAATTGTCTAGTCATGGTTTTTTATTTCTGTAAAAGGGCTTTATGTTTGATTTTATTTATTTATTTTTTTTGACAACTATGCGAAAATAAACGTAAAATTTTACGAGTATCAATTCTGGAGAAGCCGAAAACAGTCTAGAAAAGTAATAAAGAGGAAAAAGGTATAAAAATCATTAACCACATTCGAACTTTGAACTCTTCAGGCCAGACTATTGTAACCGAAAGTAAATTGATATTTCCATCGCAATATATATAAATTCTTGCAATTCAGTGAAACTGTAAAATATGTGAATTTATTATCTATTTGATAGTAAATATTTATCTATTTTTGATAGTACTCATCAGTTTTTATTCACCTCTTTATCGTTCAATTTATTTATAGAACCTGATAGTGAACTAAAATAAGTATATTTAAAAATATTAAAATACGTATATTGAATGTTTTTGATTTTTAGATCAGAGTTCAGTATTGATACTTTATATCAAATAATGATAGTGTCGAAAACACTTTTTTTAATCGGGGAATAATGCAGATAAGACCTATGGGGACATCAAAGAATTAACAATTTAAATGTATGTTTCACTAAACACATAAAAGTTCCATCGTCTTACGATCTCTCAACTGTATTTTTATAACTTTATTTTAGTTATATGATTTATTTATATGTATCATATATTTTAATTTTAATGTTTGCATATTTGTTTGGGATGCATACAATTTCATACCGTTAATCATATTGCTCCTAACTTTTGCAGAGAGCTTCGCTGATGTTTCTAAGGGACCGTAAATATATTTTCACCAATAAAAATTTTCAAATTTATTTTCGGGAAACTTTTTTCTAAAGTCTCTTCAACTAAGGTAAAGTTTGAGTGCATATGCGATGTTGCCAAATGCCATGATAAACAGCCAATATTAAAAGCCGAACCCGTTCAAAAGTTATTGCATTTGGAGATAACTTTTGATTGGGCAACGTTTAAGAACGAGTTTTGCGAAAATCGACTTCTTAAGGGAGTTACGTGTGTGTCATAAGTGAAAGCACCCGCTTCTGAGCTATTAAACCAACAGACTTGAAATTTCGCAAGTGTGTTTCTCTTTTGTTGATTAGAGGGGTTTAGAGAAATTGATTACCTTGAAGAAATACGGGGGTGGTACTGAAAAAACTTCGGTTTTTGAAATATTACACCTACAGACTTGAAATTTGGCAATTATATTTCTTTTGCTGAGTAGAAATTCTCTTATAACGTTTTGCGGAAATCGAAGCTAAGGGATGGACATACGAGGGGGTAATAAATAACATATTTATTTTTAGGAATGTTGAATTCCTGTTATTTTTAAAGTAAAAGAGAGGACTATAAATAAGTTCTTGAATTCAATCGAAAGTCCAATATGCTAAGACTTAGGTATTAAAAATATACATGTAGTCATACATTATCATGAAATACTCAGAGAAGCGGATGGATAGTGGTTAGTATATAATAATATTTCAGATTTTGGACTTTGTCAGTTTATTGTTATTTATTTTCCAACAAAGAAAAGACAGAAAAAAATTACTATCTGAAAAAAGATACTAATCTGTCTAAAATATCTTTCTTTTAAAGTGATCCAAATTATTTCAAAAACAATTCTTTACAATTCTTGTTTTCAGTGAAAAAATAAACTTTTTGAAAAAAAAACATGTTTCAAAATGGCGTAATGACGTATGGCAAATGGCAAATGTTCAAAATGGCAAATGACGTAAGATAATAGTCTTCCCTCTTTGTAATCTAAATTAAAATGAAAACTAAAAACAGAAAAATTGCGTGTATTCCTTGAAGAGTAAATTGAAAAATCTTTAACTTTAATCATAACAGCTGTTATGAAATCATTACATAAAACCAATTTGTGTTTGAAAGATACGACTTATCTACAGTTACAGTTACAAGATTTTGTGGTATATGGAGTAACGAAGGCTATTATCCCACGACTTATCTTTTTAATCGATAACAAAAAGTGAAAACTTAGTTCTAAAAAAAGTTTTGTTTTGTATTTTCAACTTTAGAATGAGCAATAAATAACGCGGAGCTGAAACTGCGACAGCCCTCCCATAACGCGGTACTCTTACAGCGCGGTTTCCGTTTAACAACGTCCCATCAGTTCTTTCCGATAGGGATAACGTATATTAGCGTTAGTTTTTTGTTTTTTTTCGCGGGATCTCTGCTCAGCAATTGTTTCAAATTTTGTGTAATGAACGCTTAAAATAGTGTAAATAATTTACATCTGGAAGTGTAAAGCATTAATATTACTTTCTGTTGTATTTATTTTATGTTAAAATCTTGCCACCACCTCTCCCTTCGAAATCTAGTTTTATTATGAAATAAAAAAAAGTAGTGATTACACTGATCGTGGAATAAATTAAAAGCGGAGCACGCACTGAGGCATGGCGTAGACAAAACAAAAGGATTAAGGAATCGCGCCAAAAATCGCCTGGCGTGTTGCACTCCTATATTAAATCAGTAACGCCGGTGGAGTTTATCTCGTCTTTTTTGTTTTTATTGGTCTCCATATAACGCGGTAGGAATGATGTGATTTGTACTAATTCTGAGTTTCTTATAGCGCGGTTTCCATAGAACGCGCTACGAATTAGCCTGGTTTGGACGGTTAAATCCGAGTTTCTTATAGTGCGGTTTCCATATAACGCGGTACGCACTCACCGCGTTATAGGAGGGTTGACTGTATTAGGTTATATTTCTTGTTTTGAATTAAGATTACATTCGTAAAACATACTTCCATAAAAAATAAACTCTTTTTCAATTCCTGCTGTTAGCTCATACTCTCTATATATTTATTTTGTGAAATTTTCAATCGTTAATAAAATACACTTTAAAACGCTCGATTGAGCTGAAATTTTATATACATGATTATTTTGGATGACAATACAATAATTTAACTATAATTAATAAAAATTAATTGATTAAAACTAATTATTCAAAGAATTACAAATATAGCTACGTTGGCATAATTTTTGGCGACTTAGCGACCCTTTTGGCGACTTGTGTCAAAACTTGAAAAGGTTTTTTTTCTCACGTTTTAAAGCACACACACACATTCAGTTAACCGAAATTTTATAGTCACGATTGTTTTGAATGACAATACGATACTTTAATGATAATTAATAAAAATTAATTACCACTTAATGTTGCGATTCTGTCATATGTATATACATATTTATATGCATATGGAAGACTCCTCCGACTCACCCCTGGTATAATAGGCAGACCCCAGGTGGTGCCCTTTCCATCAAGGCGGATAGAGTCGTCCAAACAACTATTAGTAGGCTTGCAAGTGGACACATTAGAGGCCTTTCCTTTAACTTAGGCCAGAAAATTTACGAGAATTGTACTAAATGCAATTTGGTACAGGCAACTCCAGATCATCTTTTGTTTTGTGCAGGACTTGAAAGGGAGGACATCTATTCCAGTCCTCTTTTGGTGTACGATTTCCTGAGGACTCTTGGGCTCATGGACCTGGTCTAGCCTGCGGCTAGACAGGAGGAATTAGTCAACAACAACAACAACATATTTATATTAATTGTAACTATTTAATAAAAAGTAGCTAAAATAAAATTTTTCTTTGTTGATCTAAGTAGGAATAGACTTAAAATTTTTTTTATAAGCTTTTATTTAGTTTCACCTGTGTCCCATTGTCTGTCGGTCTGTAATCAAATCTTGCAAGTTAAATTTGATCCACTTCCCGGTTTCCGATTGAGCTGAAATTTTGTATACACGTTTAGTTTAGATGAAAATACATGTTTTGACCATTTATATTACGATATCACAATTAGTTAAAAAGATATTAATTAAAGTAATTTGTTTGGTAGGAATATTGCAACTCAATTTTGAAGCTGATGTCTTCAACCGATTGAGCAGGAGTTTTGTATACACGTTTAGTTTGGATGACAATGCATGTTTTGACCGTTTATATTCCGATATCGTAATTAATTAAAAAGATATTAATTAAAAACCATTTGCCCCTATTAGCTTTTTATTCTGCCGAGCATCTTGTCGGATTGAGAGAGAGCTTAAAGAAGTTCCGATTTTTCGAACATTTTTAAAAACCCATCTTATTCTTTCTATCAAACTGAGACAAAAATAATTACATAATCGGAAAGATCATTTATTACACCACGATACGGTGTAACTCTTTACAAAAAATTATGATATTTTCTAATTCTTACGATTTTTTCTAAAATGAGTCAAAATCGATGCATTTTTATGAAAATGATTTCTAAATAGTTCCGTATGTTTTTTTTCGTGTTAATGAATCGATATTCTGCGCTAAAAAAGTTCAGGCTTTTCTCTTTTAGAATCAGTCATTTAAAAAATAAAAAAACGAAAACTGTCTTTTTTTTTTTACAATTTTTCAAAAGAATACTCAGATTTTTGATAAAACATTTAAAAACTTCGTCATTTTTAAAGATAATCTCACGAAACATTTTTTTCGTTTGTAGAATTATATTATCCAAATTCTGCACAAAGATTTAAAGAATTGGTTTAAAATTACAGATTTTGAAATTTTTGTGTGTGTTTTTCGTTTTTAATATAGTATTATAGTAAAAGCAAAAAAAAAAGAGTTTTAATATTTTTGATTAATTTTGCTTTGTCCAATGTTGTTTTGGTCTTACAGTGTTTATCCCTGTCCCCCATTATCTTCTTGTTGCGGCTCGAGGGAAATATCTATCATATGTATGGGGCCTGGTGGGAAAAAAGATTGAGTACCCTTGAGCTAGCCTGTTCAAAATTAACCGGCAAATGACCTTGCAAAAATGATGCGTTGAATGAGATGAATAGTCTGAAAAACCTGTCCAGCGATAACTAAAAAGTTAAAAATAAATTAAAAGTAAAAAAACTTTTTTAAAAACAAGCTTTTATTTAAATGCCCTAAAAAGAATAAAATAAACTTTTCTTTAAAACTTTTTTTTGCCATCAACTTATAAGACCATTACACAATTTATGGTATAAAAGCTTGTCGCGAGATTTACCTGCGTAGATAAACAAGCAAAATAAATAACTTGATCTGATTGATTTTAATTTTTAAAATTTCCAAACTAAGTAAATACGAGTACTTAAATCTCGCGACAAGCTTTTATATCATAAATTGTGTAATAACGTTAAAAGTTGATAGCAAAAAAAGTTTTAAGATAAGTTTATTTTATTCTTTTTAGGGCATTTAAATAACAGCTTGTTTTTAAAAAAGTTTTTTTACTTTTAATTTATTATATTACTTGTTGTAGTTTAAAGTAAAGAAAATGGTATGAAAATGTGTATTTTTTCCGTTATTATCTATCAAATAATTTTTTAATTCTGCTGCTCATGCTTAACGAAAAGTACAATGTGACTATAATCCTACTTTCAAAATGTAGTAAAAAAAAGAACCACTGCTCAGAAAGACTTCAAATTTGAACTAAATATACTTGAGAAAGGATGAAAAGGTATGTGGCATAAGAAAAAAAATCACTGTGGTGTTCTGATGATTTTTATGTGGTTGTTGACATAAGGACAACTACAAATTGATTTTTCCCATCCAATGTGGTACGACTTCTCTGTGGTGGATAGCTTTTCACTAATAGTATTACTGTTGGAAGTCACTTGTGGCCGAAACCACTTACGTAATGCCGCTTGAAGCACTATGTATTGATAGGCTTTGGAATTTTTTTCTTATACCATACCGTTTTCCACTTTTTAAAGTATTTTCAGTTCAAATTTGAAATTCTGACCAGTGGTTCTTCTTTACAGCATTTGGAAAGTGGAACTTTAATTATAATCACCTTTTATTTCCTGATACATACCTAATTCTCCTATGATTTGTACAATAATTCTATGTGCTGCCCTTTTGAATTTAATTCTTACTGAGTAATTATTGTTTAAAGAACGCGTAACAAACTCTAATTTGCAATTATTTACTCTTTATTTATCATAGAAGAAATTTTCCCATGTTCTGTAATTGAAAGGTTATAAGTTTAACTATGAAAAAGAAGCTAAAGTGGCATTCATAATATTTTACTTGTGTATTTCAAATAATTATTCGATTCTTCCAATGATAAGCCGAGCTGTTCGCTCAACAGCTTACTCAATATTGAAATGATTACACAGCAGCATCAGTTTGCCAACACTAGTTTGAAAGGTCAGAAACATGAGTTAAGGATTACGTATCACACAGCTGTAATATTATGCGTTCCAAACACTTTGTTTATTGATAACAATACTAGAAATTTTGAAATTTCAATTTTATTTACTTACAGAATGGTATTATTTTATAGGAAATCTGATGCATGTTTTTTCAAACTGAATACGATGTATTTTGCTGTATAAATGCATAAATTATGAGTTGAATAAATTGAATAATTGAGTTGAAGAAATTTTCCAGAATGTTTCTATTTGAGTTTAATAAAAAAGTTTTTTTTTAATTTGGAAATTCTAAGATCGTCTCAAACTCAAAATGTATAAATTAAATTCAAAGAGAATCTTCCAATCTACATTAAAAAAATTAGCTAAATTCATGATGGTTACATGATAAATATAATCACGTGTACTTCATTTAATTCAAAACTGACATCAGACTTTTTTTCAGAAAAAAATTTAAATAAACTTTCAAATTTGATAATTGAGTAAGCATGTTCAAGTATTAATATTCTTCAAAAAGCTTTTCAAAATTAATATATATATATATATATATATATATATATATATATATATATATATATATGTGGGAGACAACAAGGGGTCCAAGACGTTTGTCTTACTTCACATTTATTTTAAAATTAAACAAAAATTAATTAAAAAAGGTAGCTATTTTATCAGATAAGTTTGACGATGATATGCAGAAGGTAACGCCTGCTCGCGCACCTCCGTCGTTCTCTCTGCTGTTTTTCTCATCTCTCTTCAAAGTTCCATAGTTTCAGTTCGTGTTTTAGTTAGCTGCGCCTGCGCGCGAAGATTGCTTTTGGCTGCATGCCACAACGGCCAGCCTGACTGTCCGCTGTCCGCAGCGGTACGTCCATGGAGACCAGAGAATCTGAAACATACAAAAAAAGACGGAACAGACAAGGACTATACGACAAATACATAGAGATTTAACATATCATAATTTTCTGAACTAGACAGTTTCTCCATCATGTGAAGGCATCTCTTCGACATCCGGAAGGTTCAACAGGAAAACATTGTTTTTCACAGGCATAAGAACGTCTTTTTTAACAAGTTGATCTTTGGTTGAACGCATCGATATTTTCCTCTCTAGAGTTCTGGACGTCTGTTCAAAACGATTTCTTTTTTCCTTCGTTTCCACTGCCAGGGCTGGAAGATTTTCCGGAGCAACACAAACCGTCTATAATTACGTTCCAAAGGTGAAGGGGTTGGTGAGCGGGAGATGAATTCCACGGAACTCGTTTTCATGGCACCATTTACTTTCTTACACAATACTATATCAGAACATTTTTCTCTTATAATACTCAATTTTAACTTAGTACTCTTAATTTTATTACATTTATAATCCTTAATTAGAGAACTCGAATCATTTCTAGTATTAAAGTTTTTAACATGTGGCAAATCATAACTAGAGTTTTCTATCACATTCGAAACAGAAACATTTGAATTAAAATGAACACCAGAATCTGCACCCAAAGAGGATCCACTTTCACTCAATGAAACATCGCTCTTTGCGTGGCCTAGTTTCTTTATTTCAGCATATACACTGAGATGTATAATAATTTCTTCGGTCAAGGTCGGTGATATTGCCGTTCGAACACTAGACCGGGAGAGTGTTGATTAAGAGAAATAATTATGGGTTTAACTTCTACCATTCGCTGTTCGCCAAAACATGAACTTAATGTTATGATCTCTTCGGAAGGTGTTTGCACTCTAATTAGTGAGGAATTTAAAACTGGGATCTGGCAACCTGAATCGATCAAGGCTGTTACGGGCTGATTTTCCACAAAAATGTTTTCATATTGAAATTGTTCGAATCCATCGCTATTTTGTTTTTCGCTCTCGACTTTCAAAGTATTCACATTTATTCTATTATGGATGTGGTCGTTAGATTCTTTAGGTTTAAAACGCTTCTCACAGTCTCTTGCGCAATGAGATGAATCACCGCATATAAAGCAATTTTTATTTTCTCTTTCAAGATATTGGGGATAGTTCTCTTTAATCTCTGGTTTAAAGTTTTGTGATCTATTTTTAAAGGGGTCTTGGGTATATCCATAAGTAATAGGAGTTTCCTTACGTGATCCGCCTCTAGATGAAATATAAATATCGCACTCTTTAGCTAAATCAATAGGCCTAAACCAATATTCTGCTTCTCGAATGCCAATATGGGTTGCGGTTTCCTTATTTAAAGTTTGAACTGTTTCTCTTCGACTTTAGCTGCAGGATTTAAACTTAATGCTTTATTTTTAGCCCTTTGAAGTTCGACTTCTTTTTCTAATTTTGCTAACTGAAGTTTCGCGAGCTCAATTTTCTGTTTTTCTAAAGTTACCTCTCTTTCGTTTCGCGATACCCTCTCATCTATACAGTTTTTAATTAAAGTTTTAACGAAATCTGGATCACTTTCAAATGTACTACTCTTCTCAATTTTAGTCTTTAATTTAGCTATGGTGTCCGTACTCTCCACAGTACCGTCTAGATCTTCAACAACTCTTATGAGATCCTCTTTAAGAGCGTTTTTATACATTTTAGAAAAATATGGAAAGATCCTACCTTTTTTTTTTTTTTCTAGCTCCCTTGTTGCTCGCACGTACGATGTATCCAATAATTGAAAAAAACGTCGATTCCACTGATTTCACCTCTTTGCAGGTAATATAGTTGAAATTGTTCAGATTGACACCTCTTCGCAGGTGTTTGTGAGTGGTTCCAACCTCTACACAGGCGGAATAAAAATATAACCTCTACACAGGTTATTTTATTCAACAGTTCCAACCTCTACACAGGCGGAATATTTATGCTGAGTTCAAACCTCTACACAGGTTGAACGAAGTTTCCAAATCCCGGCCTCTACACAGGCGGAGTATTCATGCTGAGTTCAAACCTCTACACAGGTTGAACGAAGTTTCCAAATGGCGGAGCGTCTCCTTCACGGACGCTTTTGTTCATTGTCCAGACTTTGGTTCAAAATCGAAATTTTTTCGATCCCGGCTGAGCCCCCATAATTTTTGGGAGACAACAAGGGGTCCAAGACGTTTGTTTTACTTCACATTTATTTTAAAATTAAACAAAAATTAATTAAAAAGGTAGCTATTTTAACAGATAAGTTTGACGATGATATGCAGAAGGTAACGCCTGCTCGCGCACCTCCGTCGTTCTCTCTGCTGTTTTTTTCTCATCTCTCTTCAAAGTTCCATAGTTTCAGTTCGTGTTTTAGTTAGCTGCGCCTGCGCGCGAAGATTGCTTTTGGCTGCATGCCACAAGCCACAACTATATATATATATATATATATATATATATATATATATATATATATATATATATATATATATATATATACATACATATATTAATATTATGCTTGTATTTTTTAAACCAATCGCATCTTGTATGTTGCAAACGCGAAGCGTATTAACTGACTGGCTGGAAACACATGATTGCAGTTATCATGACGTCACTTGAATTACGGACAAATTGATAAATCATCTTCTCAAGGAAATAAATTTGTATATATGCATGCATTGAGACTTATATTTAGGGAAAAAAATATTCACTTTTAATTATTCAGCTTTCAAAATATTTTAGTAGATAGGTTAAATTTAAAATATGGATTATAGAACCACACTAGCGTAGCTAGTCCTGAGTGTGTGTGTGGGCCCCGTATCAAAATTTCTTGGAGGCCCTTTTTGGTGGGCTCGCATCATTTTACGATTTATTCTTGCTCATTTTGGAACCTCTGAAACTTGGAGGCCCCGTATCATTGATACGGCGGTAGCTACGTCTCTGGATTAGAATAAGCTTTAAATTCCATAAAAAAACTAAAATTAGAGCAAGTTTTGTTCGTTTGGTACCTGTCTATCGTATTGGTTACAACTTATTGCAAAAAAATTATAAATCTGAACTTTGACTTGAGATTCAATACTTTCAATTAGGTGTATGTTCTTTTGTTGTTATCACGCGTACACATTATTTATAAGAAAATACAACTCAATTACTGAAAGAATTTATCAAATTGAGCAATTTTTCCAATGTAGAAAAAAACTGAATACGGATTCTTGAGCTCTTTGATTGAACAGAGAGAGTTTCAGAAATTCTGGAATCCATAAACGAGGAATATTTTCTTCATTATGCTCAAGTAAGAAATATTACAACATATATTTAAACCAGAAGTTCCCAAACTTTTCATCTCATAGACCCCTTGTCATGTTTTTCGGTTTGGAGTATTTACTTACCTAATATCGAATTTTTGCAAATTTATCAACTTAAATGTCTTTTTGACAGCTGGTATAAATCTACTTACTGTAAAATTTAGTAAACAAATCTATTACATAGGTAAAATCTGGTTTCCATTTGATTAAATTTCCTTTTAAAATTAAAGTGACGATCTAGTTTCATGAGTTTCCCCATTTGATTAAATTTTCTTTTAAAATTAAACTCACGATCTGGTTTCATGAGAGCCACTATCGTAGATTACTATCTAATGGACCACCAAATTATTTTTTTGGCTAACGCAGGCCCCTTATAGGTGATCATAGACCCCTTTGGGAATCGCTGTTTTAAACTTTAGTGTAAATTACTTAAATCAGGATTCAAATACCCAGCGTTAGTTACCATATTAACTCATATGACATTCATTGATTTTCGAACATACATGATGAAATCTATTTAAGTTTTACAATCTTCCTAAGCATTGATTGCTCAAATGATGTTTCTCAATACGCTTACCATGTTACCCAGAAAATTACGCCCTTGCCCGTTTTTTCAAGATGCTGCTAATATTAGTCTTACGCCGAGATAAACTGTAGTTAAAATTGTCAAATAGATGCTCGGTGACACTGGCGTAGCTAGTCTTGATGGGGCCCTGTATCAAAAATTCCTTGTGGGTCCTTTTTTGGGCCTCTTAACGTATAACGATTTTTTGCTTACACGTGTTGAGGTCCCTATAGCTTGGGAGCCCCATATCATTGATACGGCGGTAGCTACGTCCCTGTTTGGTGACATATTGACTGGGCCGCCGCGTAAGGGTGGCAAAATTTATAACATTAAATTAAGTACTTATAGTTTCTTAATTTAATGTCACTTAAATAAAAGTTGTTAATTATACGCTTGCAATTTTGCATGTCTTATATTTCCTAAGCAATAAAATGAGATTTTACTTTAGTTTTATATTTTAATTCTATTTTACTTTTGTTTTCGTTTCTGTGGGTTGCTTTCGTTTGTGTAAAACAAAATTTGATTGTCAGTACGAACAATAAGACAAACGTGTTTTAATATTATAATTTTAAAGCTTTTCAGTTCGAAAGTCAAATTTTGAGTTCTATAAAAAAGTATTTCACATATAATTTGCAGAACTTTATAAGAGTGCCACAGAATCCCATTAAGGGACGCCTAATACCCACTCAGTGGCCCTGCATATTGAGGCATGGGTCAACTGTGTCCGGGCCGAGGGCCTAGGATTCCAGGGGAGCCTCGTTTTGCTCTCGATTCAGCCTGAATAAAATCATGATCCGGTACTTTTAATCGTCAAACATACCCGTATATATTCTCAAAGCAAAAAAAAGTAATTTTGAACTCTCTACTAATTGGAAACCGAGGCAAAATCGTATTATTATATCAGGATCTCATCGTCTATGCCAAGGCCTATCACCAATAGCCATCATTAGTTTCACTCATTTAGTCTTAAGGCGGCTGTCTGTGGAGTCGGTTCGTGCTTAGGTTTGTGAAATTGTGAGTCACGCATATTTATTTGTTACGGATTACAATTGTACTAAACAATGTATACTATATACCAGGGGTGGCGAAACTTTATTGATCAACGTGCCATTTTTTCTAAAGAAGTGCTTAGTGAGGCAAAGATGGGCCGTCAAATAATTTTGACTTGCGATAAGTGGAAAAATAATAAAACTAAATACTAACAACTCAAAACTCGTTATTTACTACGAAAAAATACTTTTTGCACTGCATAGTTGTAAATGCTTTAGTTATACGTGCAATATTCAAATTAAAGTAACATTAGTGTGACTTCTGTTGTTGCGGATTGAATGATAAATAACTTATATTCAGATTGTAAGATGTTGCTTTTAATAGAATGTATGTTGAATTGGAGTCATCTGACAAATGGTTTCTAAAGAATTAATTATTTTTGCTGGGGTTCACACTTTTTTGACAAGAGGATTTGTGATTTGCTTCAAAATGCTGTTTTACAGACGATGTTCTGCATACCACTGTTCCAGAACTTAAAAAACACACCTCTTTGTCGCCTTTACTAATAATGCCATGCTTCTTGATTCACCAAGTTTGAAATTCTTTGTTACACTTACTATTTTGCACTTTTTGTTTTTTGCTAAACCAGCCATGTTTAAAAACAGTTTAAAATCGTAAATATATAACCCAAATAAACTTTAAAGTACAGTAGTTTCAACGAAATTGACTATGCTATGCGTAGACAAATTTTTCATAATAAGCAACTGTTGTCCAAGACGTAACTAAGGCAGGGCAATAACAAACGAATGTGCTCCCTGCCGCGTATGTTCGTAATACTTCATAGCTAACCTTGTTATTTTGAAATAAAATGCAAACCATTTTGATTGCTGGCTTGTCCAAAATATTGTGTCGCGTGCCATTGATGGCTCGCGTGCCACTGGTTCGCCATCCCTGCTATATACTATTTACTGCAATCGGTCAAATCGGTACTTTTGAACAGAAACTCAGGGCCTCAACAATTCCTCAGACGTCATTGATGATGCTAGACACATTGACGAATGATTAATTGAAACTTAGATACAACGCATCAGTATATTTCACAATAATTGAATTGCGAACAGTCAAAATCTTCGATATTTAATGCATTGTATGTTGCAATGGATTGATTAGCATTTGATTGAATAACAAATTTAAAAGGAATAATGTGCTCAGGCAAAGATACATGCAGAAAGAAAGATCTATTCCGTCGTGCACAAGAAACACGAATTAAAATCCAAGAATAAGACTTTCTATTAGGAGAATTTAGATTTTCGAAGGAACCGATAGTGGCGATTAAAGTGCGATAACCTCATTTGATATTTGGATGATGTTAATGCTAAGAAAGCACGTGTAGATCAGGTGTCGGCTACCAATAGTTGAACGAGATCGTTTGCGAATGGATTGTTGATAGAAGAGCAAAAAGTTTAATTGTTTGCAGAGCTCAAATACGAAAGCATTCGCCCTTGAACCACGCCACTGTTAAATCAATTACCAAAAGAATTCAAAGTATCACATCACTGATTTGATTATTTCTTTCCGCAAGAGTTGTAATGAGCTAAATGATGAAGTTCCAGAAGTCACGATTATATTCGAATAAATGTAGATTTTTTTTTGTGCATAAAAATAGGAAAACCCATGGAAATATGCTCTAATGCTCCTTTTGCACCATATATTAAGAATGAATATTACTTTAGGCCACATGGTAAAAACAATACAATTCGATAATTTCATAATCATATTAGTAAAAACTTCGTACATTTTCTTGAAAACGATACTTGGTTGACTGAATTAAAACTTCATTTACTGATTAGGCTTAGTTAAATTTTTTTTACTGAGAGATTAAAATTTGAATATGTAGTATATTTTTTTGATATTATTACCTTTTTGCTAACTTACATAAAAATAATAATGAAAACCTCATAAAACATCCACAAACACGATAAATTTATTATAGTTTCACATTTAGTCCGAAGATCACGAATACATATGGAATAAGGTTGTCTGACCATGTCATAGAAATGCAATGACATCAATAATGAATGCCTTTTGACGATATGAATGTAAAACTGCAGTCACGAATAGTTTCGAATGATTTAGTTATAAAAGAATTTTTTCAGTATTTTTTCATATTTTATGGAATAAATGATGCTGACATTTTATCACCAAAAAGAATAACAAATACATTAAATCATATATTTCTGCCTTTTATGTTCCATTCCCTCTACTGATAACATTTATCAATTTGTATATTTTAAAATACGTTCAATATATTTTTAATATCGTCTGTGACAGAGAGGATATAAATTTAAACAAAGCAAAACACTTTATTTTATCTACTTGAAAAGGATATTTTAAAAAATTGGTGTCATCCAGATATGATAAAATTATAGCAGAAAGCTACATAGGATTGCTATATTTTCGATTTCTTGTGATGGAATTCATTTTATAAAATTTATACATATAAAATCCTGACCATGTTAACGATTAAAAGACAATTGCATTTAAAATCATTAAACGTACCAAAAAAGAAACAGTTACTTTATAAGATTTATTCACAGGCAATTAGTCATCTTCGTCATCCAATCTCTAACGTTTAATTTATTAAATTTTCGACTTCTCAGGTTAATTTAAGCTCAAGAAAATGCACTTCAAATGTGAAATACTGTTACATTAATAGTCAGTGTAACTTCTCTCCAGAAATTTGAATGAAAGCCCGCAAGCGTGTATGCATTGTCATACAGGTGCTGAATGTCACTTTGTGGCATGGACTTCCATGCTTGTTGTACTTGTTATGTCAATAATGGGACGGTTCGTGCTTACTGTGGATGATTCTGGAGTTGATGTCCAGTAATATCCCATATGTTCTCAATTGGAGATATATCTGGTGATCTTGCAGGCCAAAGTAACATGTAAACACGCTGTAGAGCACGTTGCTTCACTGTTCCAACTAGATTCTTGGATTTAAGTTTCAGAAAATTCAACATTGAAAGCAAATTGCTTGGGATGAGAGAAAATTCAACATTTTTGGTTCCGACGGGCGTATAAAAGTTTGTAGAAGAATAAAATGAGGAACTTAATCCAAAGAATTTAGTTGGAACAAGAACATGTCTACCTCCCTGCTGAAGCATGAAAGTGACGTGTTCTTGCGTGGGGCCATAAATCGGCTTCAGGGATAAGTAATTTGGTATTTTTATTATAGTATTGTGAATCCTGAGCTCTACTTAAATATTTAAATGAGCAATTTGAAATTATCTTCCCAAAATTTGGTTATTGTAGATGAATTCATTTTTTAACAAAATAATAACATCAAACGCACTGTGACAGCTTTATCCGCGTCCTTCTGACTAACAAGTCCTCTTGGGAAATCTTTGGTCCTTTAAATCTATTTTATTTGCAATGAACCCTCTTAAGAAGAGAACGTGATTATTTAAATTAGGTCCACTATATATATGTAGTCTAGGCTTTCAAACTAAAGCAAGAGAAAGTGAGAGAAATAGTATAGATCGCTAGAGGTTTAGAGATTAATCAAATTGATAGCGTAATGCAGATATTTGATAACTGTAATAATTAAAGTTATGTCCAGTGGCTGAGTGGTTAGTGTATCGCGCTTCCACACCACAGGTGCGGGGTTCAAATCCCGGGCTGAGAAAGGTCAACTCAGCCTTTCATCCCTTCAGTGGGTTGATAAAATGAGAACCAAGCTTGATTGGGAACTTAACACTGGGGGTTTCGCGTTTGGCTGACCACCTGACCGGAACATCTGCTTTTGCACCTGAGAGCCCAAGCTCGCATATACTGAGTTCGGCACAGTAGACCTTGGTCCTAATGGGCTGTCGTGCCACTGAGTTAAGTTTATGAACTATTGATTACTAGAGGTTAGATAGAGATTAGATAGCTAGGAAAGTAGTATATTCAAATCTGAAGTAAGTGTTCTGATATTTAAAGTCTTCTTATATTTCGCGTACCTCGTTATTACTTACGTATTGCTTCAATTGGGTGCAGCTCTTAATTTAGACTGCTTTAACTTGTGTTGTTGATTGTGTGACAAATAAATTGAGTAATTTTGAACACATGGTTAGTTTTCCTTCCTTTCCTCCCACATCTCTAGGCGTAGATGAGAGAACCTCACAGCACACTGCTCTCAATATACGCCGCTGGTGTCTCTATAACTGTCCCAAATTCTGAAAAAACCTCCTAAATCATGTGATTTAAGCCTAGTAGAAAATATTTATTGAGAATTTGATTTATAAAAAAAAGGAAAAAGAAAACATGACTTATATAAAAACAAAACAAAATGTGAAGTAAAAGCAATAATCACAGAATGGAGGAACATCGTTTCAGAAATTACAAAAAGCTGATGAAATCTATACCAAGACGTTCAAAAGTTATTGTGGACGCTAACATATATCTTACTAAGTATTAAATTAAGAAAAAATACAATATGTGTGTGTGTAAAGAAATGTTGCGATTTTTTTTAAGTGTATGAAGACTTTCATGGCGTAATTTTTTAGTAGTCATTTGATTATTAATTTTTTAAAATAATAGTTTCATGTTTTAAAATTGGTTATGCTATTCCATCAAAAAGAAGTTGCATATATCATAAAAAATTATAATTCTGATATATTAATTTTTATTAGCCGAAAATATTAAATTTTATAGAAAATTGCAAGTGTACGAACACTTTTGTGGACCTCTGTACATGTTTTTTTGAATAATATCATTAGGATAAAGTTTGGGTAAAATATAAGTTTATTCCAGAAAGTATATGAATTATTCATTAACTATTGAATAACATTTTATATAGTCCGTGCAATTTTAATGTGCCGATTATTTCAAATAAGTTAGGAATTCCCATGTTTTTTTTAAATGCAAGTAATAGAGTAAAAAATTATCACATTACCTGGTTATATACCATATATATCATATGGTATGAATAATACCAGCAAAAATTTATTCTACGGCAGTGTTTTATTTTTATAGTAACTCAATTGACAGAAAATATCTCCAGATGCGTCATGATATTTCAAATATATACAAAAATTAAATACGTATTAAACTCAACTAGCATCGATCGCGTATTACAATTCTTTTTTCCAATTAAAAATATTTAGAGCAATTAGAAAAGATGCCAACTTAAGCAACATAATTTTAACGGCAAACGATTATGTATATAGCAGCAAAATAAATTAGTCAATCAGATAAATTATAATTAAAGGATTAAAGCAGACGATAATAAAATTCTATTTTTCCCTTAGAAAAACAGATTTTAGTCGAAATAGCTTTAACCTAATAGAAGTTATAAGTTATCTAATAAATTATAAGTGATGAAGGACTTAGCCTATTTTATTTTCTATATTAATTTATAATCTGTTAATCATTCTTTGTACAAGCACTTTAGCAGTTCTCAATTTACTTTATTCATAAACTATTCATTTATTTAGACAAGATTATACATAGCACATATATTTAAAATGCACAGCTCAGTGAAAGGAGTTTTCATTTCTTATCAAAAGTCCATGAAAAAAGAAATGTTTTTGTTATCCGCTGGTTTTTTTAAAGATAATTGTAAGGAAATGAGAAAGATATGTTAATACTTTTATCAAATAGTAAGATACAGTATTTGAAGGACAATGTTAACAACTTCATACTTTTTTTCGATTTTTTTTACGTCAATAATCAGATCAAACATCAAGTTTTCAAATTCTGATAAAGGGCTTTGATTGAATGTTTTCCTATAGCAGTGTTCAAAGTTCTTTCTGAACCTTTGATAATAGTTCTTTAATTTATCAGTAATTTTTTTTTCTAAAATCAGATAAGGAATTTTTTTAAAAAAAAAAAGATTTATCTTTATTTTTTATGTAACAAAATACAGCAGTTATTGATGAAAGGTGATTAAAAAATCAGTGGTAGAAATATTAATGGACAAACAATTAGAAAAAAAATCCTTGATTATTAATCATCAGATTTTTTTCCCGATTAAAGATTATCGGTCTAAAAAAAGGAGCTCGAACGCTTAAATTTAGTTTAAAAAATGCTCACTCGTGAACTCATCGTTACTAAATGCAGTGAAAATCGCTTAACATGAAACTGAGGGAACTGAAATAACTTTTCCCGTTAAAAGAATTTCGTGTTAAAGGATATTGCAAAGAAACATATACGCAACAAAATTAAGTTTATTAGAGAACATTTTATTTACATGCATTTGTACATATGAATATATTTAATAAAAATCAATTAAACAAAGACATTACCAATAACTTATTGAAATTTAATACAAAATTTGCAAGTTTTTTTTGAAAAACAAGGCATTTGTTGTGTTTTAGGAAAATAATCTGTTTTTTCTTTTTATTGTTTTTTTAGCAACAAATTATCAACAAACCGTTCCATGTCGTCTTTTTTTTATTCATTTCACCATAAGAACGTACGTCTGAATACTTTTCATGGCGTTACTCATTTCGGATGACGTGGGAACCGCGCGGAGCTGCATTATTCATTTCATTTTCATCGTCGGAATCTGCATCAACAATAATTTTTTAACTTTGAACAAACTCCAAAATGTTCTCATTTGCCATAATTGGAGCTGTACACACATTATCATCATTCTGCTACAACGATTCTTCCGATGATTCAGAGTAGGACAGTTCAAGAATACAGAAACTTTTTCAAGCATTTCATTAAGTGTTGGGACCGTTGTTACTTCTTGTTAACCGATATTTCACCTTAAGCGTTTTCGCAGTATTTCATTGTACACTCTATTTTTTCTCTTGTTTGTCATTGGTTTTGAACGATCTAACAAAAATATGTTAACGAAAAAGTTACTTCAAATATACTTATAACGTTCTATCAAATAACTAGTGAAAATCATTTGAGAAAAATTGACAATTTTGTTTTGGTAAATAACCATTTTTTTCAAAAAAAAGTGTAAAAGTTAATTGGTTTTTGAAAAATAATAAAAAACATGTATGGACTGAAAAATATGGTACATATTTGACAACCCTAAACTTATCTGACATATTTTTTAAAGTATATACTGGGTATCCGAAAAGTATAGCTACACTTTTTAATTTTAATTACAACTAAACAATAAAGATATATGCAGTAAAAATTGCTTAACACGAAACTGAAGGGATTGAAATATTTTTTTCATGTTAAAAGAATTTCGTGTTAAAGAATATTACAAGAAAAAACCATATATTAACAAAATTAATTTTATTAGAGTTTATTTTATTCAAATAGATATGTATATATGCATGTATTTATTAAAAACCAATGAAACAAAAACATTTATACAAGAACTTAAGGAAATTTAATACAAAATTTTCAAATTTTTTGAAAAAAAGAAACATTTATTGAGTTTTTGGAGAATAATCTGATATTTTTCTCTGCATTGCAATTTTAGCATCAAATTGGCAACAAAAATTGTTCTATATCATCCATTTTGCTATTCATTTCACCATTGTGGAATGCGAGTCTAAATCACTGCACATACTTTTCATGAAGTTCCTCATTTTGGGGACATGGGAACGGAAACAGCATTATTCATTTCATTTTCGGAATCTGTATCAATGATATTTTTGGAGCTTTGAACAAACTCCAAAATGTCTTTATCTGCCATAATTGGGGCTGCACAACTATTATCATCATCTACTATAATGAATTCTTCCGATAATACAATAGGAAAATCCAATCCGTCTGGTGTTTTTCGTATTTTGTTCATTCCCTGAAGGGAAATTTTGTATGTGTTAAGCGATTTTCGTTTAGTGTTAAGAGAAAAAAATGCATAAAAATGCATAATAGTTTATCGGGACCGTTGTATAATTTCGTGTTAACCGATATTTCGTCTTAAGAGTTTTCGCGTTAAACGTATTTCACTGTATATATATTCACTTATTGTTCTTTTATGTTCCACAAAAATATTAAGTTTTTTTACAATGTTTTATTGCAAGATTTCAGTGTGTGCACCATTGGTCGCGCAACACGTAGAGCTTATGCGAATAACGTCATCTAGCTTCTGCTAGAGTGATTAGATATTTTATTTTTGACAATACTCTACCTATCGTCATAAATCTTTCCCGCCACTTATAAATTGTGGATCTTGAAGGTGGACTTCGTTTATAGTTAGTCCGAAACTTACGCTGTACACGTGTCGTAGATTTAAATTCGACAAACCATGTTAGACAACTTGCGATTGTTCATGGGGTGAAGCCATTTTGAAACGAGAATATTGCAAAACGTTCAAGTTGCACTATCTTTGTATTTCATTAAACAGAAAGTTTAACCTTTTCTTTATAGACCACGAAAAACCGTAAGCGAAAATCTTTATTTTTAATTCATTTTTGGAAGTGTAGTCATATTTTTTCGACACCGTATATAATAAGAAAATATAATGCAATTAGTATTATGTTTTTATTCCAATGATAACGACTAAATCCTGTAGTACCACTTTTAAATGGTGCTTATGAACAATTGGAATAATTTGAAACTATGAAGTTTTGATATAGCTTATGATTTTTGATTACGCGGCGTTAAGCTACATGCTCGAAGCCTAGTTCCACTGAAGACCCACCGCGCAGAGAGGCTGATACACCTTAACTCTTTCATGCTTGGTGGTACATATGTTGTACCAGCAATTTTTATTCGTTAATTCTGTGGTGGTGCATAAAACGAACCACTTGTTTGAATGCCTCAAATATTGATGCTAGGGAATTGATGCATTCTCTGAACCACCACAGAGGTCAACTCCTTGCAGTTACTCAAGTTTCCAACAGATGTAAGAAGCTAATTGTATGCATTGGGTTTATGCAGTAACTCATTTTTTGATCAGATGTGAGTCTGTTGAATGACATTTTTTGGAAGTCACTTTGTTGTGTACTTTTAAGTGTGAATGAAAGGGATTCTGGTGATATTTGATACAATCAGGTAAGTGCATATATTATGTAGCTAAATAAGTCAATATTAAAATAATTAGTACCTCATATGTGAATTGATAGTATGAAAATATGACAGTCCAAAAAATGTACCATCATGCTATTGAAAGCCATCTTCTCTCTCTCTCTCTTTACAAATACAAAATGCATTCCGCTTATTTTTTCGCAATAATGGACATGCTTATTGTGCCAGATAGATTTGTTGTAGGTTACATTTTTTAAAATAATAATAATATTTATTTAATATAATAGTACATACACACTCAACATAACACAAATGTCCTGAATGAGCTACGTATATATAGCTCGTGTTCATGAAAAAATAAATACAACTAATACATTTATTATATATGTTGACCAAATAAAAACTAGGTAGAATAAAAGAATGTATAGAATAGAATATTTAAAATTAAAACTAACATTAGGTAAAAATTAGGACTAAACTAAAATTAAGTTTACAACATTAGATTAGGAAAAACTGAAAATGTGTTTTAATGTATAGAATGAATAACAGAATAAGACGAAGAAGTGTATTTATTATTTTTTCCCAAGTTCAAAACAATCTAAGTTCGTACAGAATGGATGTATTGCGTCTGCTAAGTTTCATTGTGCCTAGGGAAGAAAAAAAAAGCATGTTTCCAGAACTATCATGTTGCTTGAAAAGCGTGGTGGTACAATATACCTCACCTATTTTTTTAAAACTTTGTACACCCTTTATTTGAAAAGGTTTTTGATATTATTAATTCGTGTACCAGTTGTTGTTTAATAATTATAGTTTTGTGAGGTTTATCTAAAATATCTGTAGTATTTCCCTCTAGTGCATTATTTTTGTCAAAAATTCAGCGCATGAAAGACTTAAATCTGTGAGGCCCTCGCAATGAGCTCTTCCATTCATTTGCTAGTGTTGTGGTAGGTAGGAGAGGATGGTATTAGTTCAGGTGTGTCGTCGTCATCACTTGACAAACGTACAAAATTACGAAGGCTCCGTTGCCAACAGCTCTGAAATAATTCTGAGTGTTACGTTAATACACTTGTTTTTTTTTCATGTTTTAAAAGCGTGTCATTGGATTATAATTAAAAGAGAAATATTTTCACTTTTTTGTCGTAAACCTTTTTGAATGTACTACCTTACATTTTCCGTTACAATTTAATTCTAGACGACAGATTAAATTGTAACGGCAATTCCAGATTCTAGATTCTGAAAGTAACTTCGAAACGGCAAGACACAAATGAATGTAAAATTGATCCGGACAAGGTCTCAAGGAAAACAAGAAATAAAATTCATTTTTCGTAAGTAAGGAATAGTAACGCTTATTCATCGTTACGAACGAGTTTTTTCGGAAGTTATACAGCAAGGTTTCTCAAACTCATTTCGCATAAGAAATCATTATCATTTCTAAAAAGTTAATATACAGTAGCGACAGACGAGAGCGCGAAATGTAAATAATGTACCTGCATAGTAATCACGCTTATGAAGGTCGTTATAAGGTTATTTTGGAACTAGTTAAAACCGGAGCTGTTCAATAACGAATATTCGAAATATGTAAAAAAAATGTAAAAAGGAAATTTATTTCTTTTTATTTACTGTTAAAAGAAAAGTGTTCAGTATAAATAATAGACATCAGTTTAAAAATATTTAAAAAAAATATTCTGAAATAGATATATTATAATAATATGAATTTATGTAATTTTCTCAATTTCAAAAGCTAACGAACTGTTGTGTTAAAAGTCATTTTGCTGTCGCAGTTTTATGAATTTTTTTTTGTTTAAGGTATCCGACTACTTGCGACAACTGTTTTTTTTTAAAAAGGGAGATATGGAGAATTTTTTGTGGTTTTTAGATTTATTCAGTACATTTTAAGAAAAAATCGCTAAAATGAAGAAGAGAAAAATAAATTATTACTACTAAAATGAGAAAAATTGGTAAAAATTGAGAAAAAACTACTTAAACTGGGCCCGCTCTGTACAAATAGTAATTGAACAAATTTTCAATTTTCATTTTTGATGTATTTCTTTGCTATTCCTTTTTGAAATGATCTTCAGGATAAGAAATATTTTAATTTTGACAAACACTTGAGCACTTTATATTAGTTATTATATGAAATTGCTTAAAAAACAGTGATTCTATTTACATATAGAATTGTAAATTTTGTTATAAAACAATGAGTGTGTGATGAATCTGAAGGTGAAGACACTTCTACGGTTATGTAGAACATGCGCACAAAATTTCAGAAAAATTGTTTTAAAAACTTTGAGAAATCGCTGTCCCCGTTTGAGTTTTTCGAAAAAACACTTTTCGAGTAAAACACATTTTAAAGTTTGACATCTTATGTAAAGTTATGGCATCTGCTTTTATTAAAACACTTGTAGTTTTTGTTCTAGTAAATGGAAAATAAAAACCTTGGTATTTTTATAAAGCTAATATGATGACATATAAAATAAAATCATAAAAAAATGTGTCAATTTTTTTTAAAAATCATGATTTTACGGTAGTCGGATACCTTAACACCGTTCAAAATTTCGGATAAAATAATTTTAACTTACAAATTTTTGTTTGTTACACATGTGGAAATATTAATTAGTCAAAAAGTTAAAACAGAAAAATGAATTATCATACGATAAGAATATTTTAATATTCAGTTATTAATTTCTTTTTTTAAATATTGGATAATCGTGATTTCTTTAGCATTTGTAACGGGACAATAGAAATGCTGTATTGTCATCTACAAATACCTGATGGGAGATCAGAGACCAACAGGGCTAAGAGCTGTGTATAGTTATCCTCAAAGACCTTTCACATTTGTAACTATTCGCATGGCAACACTAGATTACATTTTGTTTGATTGTTTTATACCAAATAAATTAAATTATTATACCAATTAAGCTTCCTTGAAGGAACTGAAAATAAGGTCTATCAAGAAGAAAAAGTGTATACATAGAAATATTGTAAATTTAAAATAATGTATTTCATTTGTAGTTTGATAATATGCTCTTTTTTTAATAATTTTTCCCCTCTGAATCATTAGAAAACATAATCCGGTATTTTTTCGATTACATTTCTGGAGAAAAGTTAAGATAAACAGTTTTAAAACAACAATTTTTACCTACTCTTCTCGAAGTAGATTTTATATTTATAAGAAATCCATATAAGAATAGTACCTTGATGTTATAAAAGAGATAACAGATGCTTTATTTAAACACGTTTTCAAAAACATTAATCGTTTCAAAATTGTTTATTTATTAAGTAATGATATTTTTGATATACGGAGTAAGATTTTAAATATTATATATTGTAATTCTCTTTCAAAGTAGAGAGTTAATAGGGTGGGATCTCCTAATATTTGAATTAAAATGTTTTCGTTTTATAAATTATGAAAAATATATATAAATTATTATATATTCTATTAATATGTACTTTCATTGATGATGTTACACATATTAACAAAAATATATCTAATTATTAAACATTTCTATATTTTAAATTGTTGATGCAAAGGAGATACTATCTTCTTACGAGGATTAGGTATGGAGTGATTTTAAAGACTGATTTACTTTCAGTTATTTCTTAATTTTTCTTGATACTTTAATAACAGTTTTCACCTTCATAGAATGCAAAAAGTTTATACATTTATGTCTGGACAATGTAGGAACAACTTACAGATTTTATTGAAAGAACTGTTGCAATATTACACACATTATCAAGTTTCTTTAATCAAAAATCCATATAAGTTTCCAATTAAATCTTTTAGATGTATAATTAGTAGGAGTTCAATCATTGTAGAAACGTGAATTTATTTCTTATACTTTCTCTTTGAATCAGATATCTCACATACTATCTTTCGACAAACAAAATGTTAAAATCTTTCGTTATTTTTAATCATGTTATTTTTGAGTATAGGCACGAAAACAATAAAGAAAATTTACTAAGCAAAAATTTTCTACTCATTTTTTGTGAATATGAAGTGCAAATTATACAATTCTAAAACTGCACATATTCTCTATCTATGACCTCTTGAGACGGCTGAAACATGATAGATGAGTCCCAGCCGGTAGAGAGGCCGCTTAAGCCGAGTGGTCATGGTCACGAACTTGTGGCCTGCGTTTTTTCTTTCAATTCGTGGATTTGAATATTGATGCACGAAAGGTCTTTCTTGTAGAAGGGCCGATGCAGTGGCGTAACGTACACCACCGCATCTCCCACATCTTGGGGGGGGGATAGGTTTCTAGGGGACCTGAAGTCCATGTTATGTCATGGTTTTCCAATCCTTTGTAAGATACGTCTTGAGGTTTCAAACCTGACTTTGCAAGGGGCCCTAATATTCTCCGTTACGCCACTGGGCTGATGACCACATAAAATCTGTCGAAGATAGCCCTTGTGTTGGCGTGGTGTGTAAGTTTAGAGAGTAATGTTCCAGTTAAGGACCTTCCCACTTTACTCGACAGTAGTTCTAAACAGCAACTCGTGTTGCTTAGAAGTGCGCTGTTAATAAATAATGAATAAATCAACATAAGTCCTCAGAAGTTCCGAGATTTGAAATGAAACTTTCTTGAATGACATTTTTTACATTATCAAGTTAATCAATGACTTTTCGGCTGAAAATTTTTACCACAAATGATAACTAGTAAGCGGTAAGTCAAGAGAACAGGAAGGAAAAGTAAAACATCCCAACTAAATCCATTTTTTTTGGTGAATTGATAAAAACAACATGGGGTATCGCGATGGAAGATGATATACATGGACATGAAGTACACTGGGTGTAGTTCATGTTAAATGCGAATCAAAGTCTATTCAACTGAAGACATTAACAGGTGGTATAAATGGATTGTTTAGATGGAAAGACCTTCCAGTGCATTACTTCCAGTACATCCTACTACATACTCAACAAAACCTTCTTGAGATGAAATTCTGATTTTTGACATGGATGAAAAATCACAATCCATCGGCATTTTACGAACCTAATTCGTATTTCCAATCAGAATTCAAGAATGTGTCAAGGGAACACACATCGTCGCTATTCCTTTCAAATGCAGTAAGATTAGGAGCAGTGGAGTAACGGAGAATATTAGGGCACCAATGCAAAATCAGGTTTTGTCTTTAATATTTTATAAATTGGTTAAATACGTACTTGCCGTCAGTCAGGTTTTGCGCCCCCTAGAATTCTGGGACCCATCGCGGTGCAGGAATTGCGGGAGTGTACGTTATACCTTTGATTATGAGTAACCCAACGATCCAACTAGTTCATGAAATCCGACACTTCCAGTACTCTGTCGATTTATCCTCCCATAAATGTTAAAAGCTTCGTCTAAATCTGGCATGTTGTTTTCATGATATGATCAAGAACTTTTTCTCCAATTAGTAAAGAGCGTTCACACCTTTCTTGATGATAATTTCTGTATTCCTTCCTTCCGTCTTCTTTCTTGTCGTTCACTGCCTGCATCTTTCTCATAAACTTGACGCATATTATGACATGCTAGGGCATCAGCACTGCTTTTGTGAACTCGCACAAAAACAATGTTCCATGCTCAGCTTATAACCTCATTTTACGTTGCTTCAGATCATTTATTTCCACAAATATTGTACTCAGTGGCGTAATCAGGTCTCTGTTGTGAGGGGTTACATTCTAAAAAAACTCTTAGACAAAAGCACGGAAAGGTAATCCCTACGGTAAAAATTTTGAAAATGTTGGGGTAAGGGAGGATTAATTCCCCTCCTTTCGTGTACTCTAGTGACTGTACTATTTATCAGAAATACTGTGTATATAGCGTTGGGGATATCTAAGCGTTTTATTGGCTAATGATTCCTGTAATCAAAACGTGACAGGTGGCGTCGGTTCATTTGGGAAGAACGGGAAGAACTTTTGTACATAATCTGGTAACTAATAATTGAAAGTATTAGATATAAATGAAAACTTTTAAGAATGTAAGCAAAATCCCTTTTTCTGTGTCTTAGGTGAACGTGCCTTTGCATTTATTATATATTATTACTATTACATGAATTTATACGATTTAACATAATAGTCACTTGTTTTTAATTTATAGATTTTACCGAAAACTGAATTGATCTAATGATATGGAATATTTTGATGAATTCCACTATTAAAATATATATCAATTGTCTGAAATATTAAAATATAACACTATTAGGATTCCTTTACCAAAAACATTCTATAAATTATAAAAATCCCATAAAAATATAATTTATTGTCATAAAATCGTAAAGAAAGTTTGAGAAAAAAATTTATTTTTAAATTTTCTAAAAAATAAGTAACATCCACAAATAATGAAAAGATATGCTAAGAATATTGTTCAGTGTTGAACAAATGGTTCTTGTGACGCCCACAACAACAGGTGCATATTTGTCGCGAGAGGGCGCTAGTGTGTGAAAAAACAGTGTGTAAACAGTGTATGTGTAGAGTAAGAAGAGAGCGTATGGAGAACGCTCGAATAAAATTCCTTTTATCTTAGTCTCGCCATTTAATATGTGTGGTGTAATCTTTTAGAGATTTTAAATTAATGTGTAATGAATCGGTGCAAACTAAACATTGGTCCGTCGAGCCGGAGATGGCCGGGACTGAAAATAAGGAATTGTAGTATACTCAACGATCACGAATGAAAAAGAAAGGAAGCGTCCTTTTAGCGTGGAGAAAAGTTGTCACTTGGTGAGAGGTCAGTCTTCAATTTTCCTATATTTTGTGTTTTGAGAAAAATTATATGTGTTTCATAAGCGGTTAAAATAACTTTAATTTGTGATTGAGATAGTTATTTTGTGATTTATAGGTGTCTAAATTGTGATTGAGATAGTTATTTTGTGATTTATAGGTGTCTAATTTGTGATTGAGATAGTTATTTTGTGATTTATAGGTGTCTAATTTGTGTTTGAGATAGTTTTGTGATTTATAAGTGTTAAATTGAGGTTGAGTTAACTTTAATTGTGTTTTGAGATAATTATTGTGATTATATGCGTCTCATGTGTGGTTAAGATAACTTTAATTTGAGGTTGAGTTAACTTTGATTTGTGGCTTAGATAATTAAATTGTGGTTTATTTGTTTTCATTGGTGATTGAGATAACTTTACTTTGGGAAAATGAGTATAGGTAAGTTTAAAAGGATGAACTTAGGAGTATTGCGGATGAATTAAAATTAGTTGTTCCAGACAATGCTAAAGTTCTAGATTTAAGAGAATTAATACAGGAGAGTGAGATTTATAAAAATGATAAGGAAACGTATCAGGCTATTGTTGATTGTGTGTTGGAGGAGATAAATGATAGGAGAAATGAAGACGAAAATAGAAGAAATGAAAACGAAAATAGACTAGAAATTGAAAAAAATAAACTGTCACAGTTAGAGAAGGAGTTAGAAATAGCGAAATTACATAATCAATCGGGCAAAAGTTTACCTTTACAAAATGAAAATCAATTAATTACAACCGAGTGTAATATTGAAAGTTAGATTAAAAGTATCAAAACCTTAACAATCCCGGTACCACTAAGAGCAGAGTCATTTAATTTATTTTTTCAATCTATAGAAAAGACATTTAAAACTAAAAATGTTCCTGAAAAATTAAAACCCGAAATTATTTTGAATATTTTAGGAGAAAAGGCAAATAACTTAATGATTTATCTTCGAGATGAAGATTTAAGTGACTATAATAAGTTGAAGGCAATTGTGTTAAAAGAATTTCAACCGACCCCCTATGAATGTTTAAATCAATTTAAAAGGCCCAAAAATTACCTAGCGAGAGTTATGTTCAATTCGCGTCTAGATTAAGTGCGAATTTTAATTACTATTGCCAATTACGGGAGGTCAATGATTTCAAGTCAGTTTGTGAGTTAGTAATCTCAGATAAGATAATAGAGACATTAGACCGAGATTTAAATACGCATATTAGCATTAAGCAGGGCGAAATGTGGTTTAAGCCACAAGATCTAGCTCGCGAGTGTGATATTTTTATATCATCCAAGGGAAAAATTAGAGAACAGAATTTATTTCCTAAGTTTAAACGTAATGAGACCTATAATCATCGTGGAGCAAAAAATATTTCAAGCGTAAATCTGTCTTCTGTTAAAAATGTTAAATGTTTTTGTTGCAAATCACGAGAATTCCACCCACTGTATTCATGCTCAAAATTTAAATCTCTCAGCGTCAGTGAAAGAGTGGATTTCGTAAAGGCTAATCATTTGTGTTTCAGGTGCTTTTCCCTAACTGTAGTGTGAAAACCTGCTGCGCGAAAAATTGTTTTTGTGGGAAACCGCACAATCGCTTGATTCATTTTCTAAAGCGGGACAACCAAACAGTTCAAAGGTCAGTTCTCAACCCGCTCGCAGATGTGTTCGGGGGACCGGGAGGATCGAATTGCGTCGTTCCACCCCAAGGTGAAAATGAAGAAAACAAGTCGTTCGTAGCAACCAGCTTTTTAAAGAATAAAACGCGAACCGTTTTACTGAGTAGCGTCAGTGCTTCTTAAGGGACAAATATGGCCTTTTACATGAGGTAAGAGCGCTTTTGGACGTAGGGAGTCAGTCACACTTCATTACGAAAGACTGTGCAGATAGATTACAATTAAAAAATGAGAAAATTAATTTGCTAGTATCTTGTTTAAATGAGTCAACAATGACAATAAATGGAGGAGTTAGACCTCCATATTTAACGGTGATTTAAGTTTCAAAAAGGAGCTAAATTTATTAGTTGTAATAAGGATAACCGATTTGACTCCGTCACAAATAATAAATGTGTCGCTAGATATGCCAAACGAAATTAAACTAGCCGATTATAATTTTAATATTCCAGGTAAAATTGATGTGTTGTTAGGTGCGGAAATATTTTACGAATTACTGAGACCAGGCCAAATTTATTGTGGAGATTCAAGATTACTTTTACAAAATACTGTTTTTGGATATGTAGTTAGCGGAAGTGTAGGAGATGAGGTGAGGGATAACAATATTCATTGTGGATTAATTAGAGATAGTGATTTAAATACAACATTAAGGTCTTTTTGGGAGTTAGAATCGATTGGTGTCAAAAACGAGAATTGTAGTAGTGAGGAGGACGTTAGCTTTGAAATGTTTAAGCAGAGTACATTTTTAAAATGGTAGATATGAGGTAGAACTCCCGTGGAAAAGAGATAGTAATGAGTTAAGTGATAATTTTAGTTTAGCGAAAAGACGACTTGGAAGTCTTATGAGAAAAATGCAAAGGGATAAGGTGTTGTATTCTGAGTATTGTAAGGTCTTGAAGAATTATTTGGATGAGGGAATAATTGAGAAGGTAACAAATCCCTTTATTCCAACGAATAACCCTGTGTTTTATCTTCCTCACCAAGTGATAATTAAAAACGAATCTCTCACAACGAAACTGCGACTAGTGTTTGACGCTAGTGCTCATGAAGAAAAACAACTTTCACTAAATGACTGCCTTTTCCATGGAGTCAATTTGAACCCTAATATTTTAGACCTATTGATCTCCTTCCGTTCGAACAAAATAGCTGTTTTAGCTGATGTGGAAAAAGCGTTTCTTCAAATTTCTTTGGCTCCAAAGGATAGAGATGTAGTACGGTTCCTTATAGATGACGGCGAAAATGGTGTGCAGGTGTACAGATTTAATCGAGTTCTTTTGGCGTGAACGCGTCTCCGTTTCTTTTGGCTGCAACGATTAAAACGCATATAGGGAAGTACATGGAAAAGTATCCTGATACTGTGCGGACACTTGATCATTGCTTTTATGTGGACGATCTCGTCACTGGTGAAGATGATGCAAAATCAGCATTCGATTTGTCGAGCAAGGCGGCAAAAATCATGAGTGAAGCAGGAATGAACCTGCGGAAGTGGATTTCAAATGACTGTGAGTTAATGAAGCAATGGCAGTTGGAACATTTTGATCATTTAAATATGAACGATTTCGTGAACCATCCACATCGTGTTTTGGGGCTTTTATGGCATCCTCAAAAGACTATCTTCTGACCAGTCTATCTTCGTCTGACCAGTCTCTTAGACTTCCTTCAAAAAAAAAGAACACTAAACGATTTTTGTTGATGGCTGCAGGCAGGATATTTGATCCCTTGGGATTTGCGTCCCCCTTCACCATAAGATTTAAAATTTTGTTCCAAGAAATATGGCAGAGAAAACGGACTGGGACGAAGAGTTGCTGCCTGATATTAGAGAGAAGTTTGAACAATGGTGTTCGGAGGCGTCTTTCTTACGTGAACTTCAGATTCCTCGATATGCCCTGCAATGTGATAGTGTGAACTGTCCGGAGTGTGAAATACATACGTTCTCAGATGCTAGTATTAAGGCATATGGAGCTGTTTCGTATGTTAGATTGAGAACCTTTGACAAAATCTCTGTACATCTTTTAGCTTCCAAAAGCCGTGTGGCTCCTCTAAAGGTATTAACCCTTCCACGTTTGGAGCTAATGGGAGCGTTGCTTGCTGCGAGGTTGGCGAAGGAAGTCTCACGTGTTCTCAATGAGAAAATATCTACAACCAACTACTTTTGGACAGATTCGACTATAGCCTTGAGTTGGATTCAAGGTCCCAGCAACAGATGGAAGGTTTTCGTCGCCAACCGAGTGAAAGAGATACGATCTTTAACAGACAAAGATTCATGGCGTCATTGTCCTGGAAAGGACAATCCATCAGATCTTCTAACGAGAGGCATCAGTGCTGATTCACTGATAAACTGTGAAAAGTGGTGGAAAGGACCGAGTTTCCTGCAAGAAGGAAATACTGTTCCTGTGAGCAACAATGTGCTACTTAGTGATGAAAGTGCCTATTTGGAGGAATTAAAACCTACTGAGAGAAAAAAAAAAAAAAAAACTTTGACTGTGATTTTAGACAACAACCTTTTGAACCATATCCTCTCTGTATCTAATAATTTTCAGAAAAATTTGTGTATTTTCAGTTATATTTACAGGTTCATCAATAATTGCAAAAGGCCCTCCAACAAACAAATTGGGCCACTAAGGATGTGTGAAATTCAACGAGCTGAAATTGCCCTTGTGAAGCTGGTCCAGCAAATGGAATTCAACTCGGAAATAAAAGATTTGTCCTGTAAGGGTATGGTTAACCCTCAAAGTAAGATTAGAAATCTCTCACCATTCTTAGATTCCGAAAATGTGCTCCGAGTAGGAGGTAGACTGGCCCACAGTAAATTGTGTTTTGATAAAAAACACCAGATAATTCTTCCTAATAATCACAGATTAACAAATTTAATTCTTGAAATGACTCACAAGAGACATTTGCATGTTGGTCCACAAACCTTACTGTCTATTGTTAGACAAAGGTTCTGGCCATTAAATGGTCGTAATATGTGTAGAAAACTTGTGAATAACTGTATAATTTGTTTTAAGGCAAAACCCGTTACTTGTTCACAAATTATGGGTCAATTACCAGCCGAGAGAATTTCTCAGAGTTTTCCCTTTAACAAGGTGGGAATAGATTTTTGTGGACATTTCTGGATTAAATATCCTAATCAAAGAAAGGGAGTTTTAAATAAAGTCTATGTGTGCATTTTTGTGTGTATGGTGACAAAGGCGTGTCACCTCGAAATAGTTACTGATTTATCTAGTGAGGCTTTTATTGCAGCGTTAAAGCGATTTTTTAGCAGACGAGGAAAATCGGAGCGTATATTTTCAGACAACGCTACCAATTTTGTTGGCACACAGTTAGAGTTAAAAAGACTTAGAGAAATTATGAGTAATTGTGTTAGTAATTTGAGTAAATTTTTGTGTGAAGAACGTGTTGAGTGGAGCTTTATTCCCCCAAGAGCTCCAAATCACGGAGGCCTGTGGGAGGCTGGAGTGAAAGCCGTCAAATATCACCTCAGGCGTGTAATGGGTAATTTAAGATTTACATACGAAGAATTTCTAACCATTCTTAACCAAATTGAGGGAGTTCTCAATTCACGTCCCCTCTACCCCTAGTCGTGTGACCCTGGCGATTTTGACGCTTTGACTCCTGGTCATTTCCTAGTTGGTCGTCCCATCACAGCCATTGCGGAGCCAAGTTTAACTGAAGTGTCTGATAATAGGTTAAAAGTGTGGCAAAAACAAACAAAAATTGTGCAACATATTTGGAAACGTTGGTCAAATAATTATTTGAGTACACTTCAGAATCGAAATAAATGGTATTTTGAAAAGAATAATGTAAAAATACATGATATGGTAATTCTGAAAGAGGATAATTTACCCGTGTGTAATTGGCCTCTTGGTAGAATTCTTGAAGTGTATCATGGTAAAGATAATAAAATTCGAGTAGTGTTAGTGAAAACTAAAAATGGAATTTTTAAACGTCCAATAACTAAACTTTGTATTTTACCTTTTTCAAGTGAATAATGTATGTGAAAATTTCAAATTTGTGTATTTTTTCAAGTCAATTTTGTGTGTTTGAGTACTTTATCTTTTGTGTATTGAACGATATTACTTTTATTGAGTATTAGTGTTTTCTGTATTGAGTATTATTGTCTTTGTATTATGTGTATCATTGGTTTTGTGCATTATTGTGTTATGTGAAAGTTGTTGAATGTGTCATTCAACCCGGGGTGGATGTTCAGTGTTGAACAAATGGTTCTTGTGACGCCCACAACAACAGGTGCATATTTGTCGCGAGAGGGCGCTAGTGTGTGAAAAACAGTGTGTAAACAGTGTATGTGTAGAGTAAGAAGAGAGCGTATGGAGAACGCTCGAATAAAATTCCTTTTATCTTAGTCTCGCCATTTAATATGTGTGGTGTAATCTTTTAGAGATTTTAAATTAATGTGTAATGAATCGGTGCAAACTAAACAAATATCGATACTTCATCAACACAGATTTTTATATAATTGAAATCATCTACAACGTGTTTCGATTGCCTAGAATAGTATTTAAAAATTAGTAATCATTAATTTTAAATAAAACTATTTTTTTGTGTTTCTATACGACACAGAAAAGTGCTATCAGATATCAAAGAAAGTATTAGATTACTTCTAAGTTTCCTGTTGCTGTTAGAATTTATAAAGGGAAAAAACCAAGATATATCAATAAAGATAAGGTAAGATAAATAAAGATAGATAAGACAGTTTAATAATATCAATATTTTTTTGTTCTTGATGAATACCGAAGTTCAAGTAGTTCAACTCATAATCGAAAGTTCCTGTTTTGAAAGGAAAAAAAAAGAGTAAGAAAATCTAGAAATAATATTTAAATAACCTTTTAATCTATTTATACTCTTTTTTTAATGATATCCTTATCAATTTGTGTTTAATTACCGATAATATTCAAATGATTTAAAAGTTTGGGTAATCCTTGGAAGCATCCTTGTGCCCATTTACGTCACACAGTTTCATCCACTGTGATGAAATTTTTGGGAATTGAATTTCACTAAATGATTTTGATGCACTGATCAAATTTAAAGATATAATGATAGATAAGACAATTATGAAAACCTTTTACATAATTTGACATGATTAAAATCAATGATGTGAATAGTTTTCAGTGGTATTTTTTTGTCTAGGGTTCATTTCTGTCCTTTCACTAAGAACATGAAAGTAAATACAGACACCGCCCTTCAGAAGCATGATATTCAGTGCGACAAGTTTACAAACTGTGTTTGGTGGCCGCTGTAGCCGAGTGACCCTAGTCATGAGCTCATGACCGATGTTGTCGAGTCGCGGTTTCGAAATGCAGTGCCTCTTCAGCAACAGTTTTTGACCTTGGAAAGAGTATTTATTTGAAACACCAATCTATTGGTTAGCAGCCGAGCCGTGCACGTATTAGACGACTGGGACAAAGAGGAATTCCAATGCGGTGTAGTCGTTATGCACTTTTACTCCTGTCCTTTGTTGATACTTATGCACTTTTACTCCTGTCCTTTGTTGGTTCTTATGCACTTTTACTCCTGTCCTTTGTTGGTTCTTATGCACTTTTACTCCTGTCCTTAGTTGGTTCTGACTTGCAGGAGAAGGGGTCACTGCATACCCCCTTCCTAGAGAAGAAAGTCGTTTTAGGCGTTGATGAACTTTCTAAGCGACACATATAGAAGCTTGTTTTTCAGCGGAGTTGATATGCATTCCCAGTAGGACTTAATATCGTTGGAACGTTTTTTCATTGACATTAGGCAGGCTCTTCTTGAGATGGGGGGGTGAAGCAGACGTGTGCGTCAATGCACACGTCTGCTTCACCCCCATGGGGGATCACTAGTTTTGATTTATTAGGAATATCCTAGACTGTCTGTAGAAATGCATAACCAACCAGGAACTTTAGACTGTGTGCTCCCATCTAGTGTTCAATTCTTGAGTCACCACTTCGGCGTTATACTGTTGGTGACAGAGGAGATCCATGGTGACCTTAGCATGGTTGTTGTAGGGTGATTTGAATTGATCAGCTTTTAAGGTCCGGAGATCACTTCATGCATGTGTTTAAACGGCTGACACGAAAAGGGATCCCTTTTCAGGGCAGTTGTTAAGCGCTTTTCTTCCTGTCCTTTGTTGATGGGCGACATGAGAGAGAGAAGGAGTGGCTGTATTTTTGAAGACCTACCGTGCAGAGGAGTTGATGCACTGATCAAATTTCACACGTTGGTGTGGTATGGGAATACCAGTTCAGGTGTCGTCCTTGTCACGTGATCGTAGTTCGAGGTCCTTCACCAATATCCTTTGTGTTTCTTTCGTCTTCAACTTTAATCAAAAAATAAATAAAACAGTGTTTGATGTACACTCGTTGATTTTAAAAGTTAATTGCATTCTACCTTAATTTTAATATTTGTGAATATTGAAATGATACACTTGATTGAGTCATAAAATATAATCCCTATAAAGAACCTTAATGAAAAAAATTTCCTGTGGGTGTGTGAATAATTTAGATTTCAAATCATGTATAAAATCGATCATAACAATGCAAGCAAATGACAAATACTAAAAAGAACGAAACTGTTTTTTAGAGGAATTATATAGGAGTGTATTAAAACGATTCATATTTCAAATTAAATAAAATTACAGTTACTATATGAGCTTGTAACGTATTATGAATATATATCTATCCCCTAAATTGTTCAATGAGTATCAGTTTGCTAATTCTTTGAATATTGGCCCGGAATTTTGGAATTCTTTTCTCACAAATTTCTTTGGGATATTTTATCAGTTGCTCTACTTGTTGCTGTGGTATTCCACAATGCTGCTCTCAGAATTAATTTTCAAAGAATTCGCCTTGGACTTTATTCCCTTACGAGAATTCTTTAAATCATCATAAATAAAACACTTTATAAAGTAGTTTCGCCTCGTAAATTGATTAGAATGCGTTATCTACATAGTGTCGTTGCAAAAGACTATCGTACTTTCGATTAATTTATTGCTTTCGGAGATAGCGTAGGCATCCGAATTATGAGACACTGAAACTTTTGATTATTTGTGACCTCATGGTTAAATTACCAAGAATCATTGACTTGGGGAATTTCCAGGTTATGAATATATATTTTTTCTAAATATCCTTTTTACGTCAGGAAAACTGAGCTAAATCCTATAATTATGACGAAATTTTCGGTTTAAGCAACATATACAATTGATTATAATTGTTGTTTATAATGTATTTGATTACAATTCCACTTATTTCATATTACATCATAAAAATTTCAAATCAAAGGGCTCGTAAAATATTTTCATATTTCGTGGAAGTCGTGTTTTGGTTTTCAAGCATCTCCATTTCTTGTTATTTAAGTGTCTCAATACGTATAGTGAAAATCGATTAACACGAAGCTAAGGGGACTAAATTATCTTTTCGTGTTAAATGATAGTGCAAAAAAAACATATATTCAACAAAATTAAGTTTATTAGAGAGCATTTTATAAACATGAATATGTATATATGCATGGATTAAGTAAACATTAATGAAACAAGACATTCGCAAGAACTTAATGAAATTTAATACAAAATGTAACACTACCAAAATCTTTATAGATTTACGCGTTTTCGTCTTCTGTTCTTAATCTCTCTCTCTCAAAGCCTTAAACAGCTCTATCTTCGTTTTAAGCGAAGTAACAGTTTGCTTTCCCCCTGAGTTCTTTACCATTGCTCTCGTAAGAAAACACTAAAATAGGGGGAAAAACCGTAAACCAAACTCGCTGATTTTTACTGTCACAGCGATGCACTCGTCAACGAATTCCAAAACCAATTTGGGATGTACCTCCCCTTGGAAGTACATCCTTCGAAGTATCAGCGTGAGCTAGAGGTGTAGGGATTGCGAAAGAACTCGGATCAAACATTATCTTAATATGACTTTATTAAGATATTCAACTTAAACTTTTTGAACAAATATAATATTAATAAAGAATGGGAGAATCTACGATGACTTAATACGCAACACACAATATAATTCAGATCAATCTCAATAATTGAACCGCCTAATCTTCAAATATAATAATAAGTAAACAATCCTACCTCATATTATTCTGTAATAAAATTGTCTTTATCTACAATGGTATGAAGCTTTACGTTTAACTTCTAATCGATCGCCAATATGTTTATCCACGACACGTAGAACTTGAATCTTTGAACGACGAACTTCAATAATCATTCAATACCACAACGCACCTCAATTGTCTAACATTCCTTTACACTACCATTACATTGCCATCACGCTTACTCTAAGATCCTATATTATTTGCATCTCTTCACTTCTCGTTTCTTGGATTTGGTTGGAAAAGAGTTGCCATTAATTCTGGCCCAAAGAACCCAAAGGACTTGTTAAAGAAAAGACGCATAAGACGTCACAAATTGCTGAGAGATGAGATGTTTTTGTGTGGCGTTTGTAGGGGTGGAGGGTAAAAGTAGCTTAGATAAACAAAATTGGCTTGTGCCACAGGTTATTCTGAGGGTATTCCAAAGACAAGTTATCCTCCTTTATACGAAACATGTGAAACGACCTCTTTCACTTCACACCCCTTTTAAATCTTACTGCACGGCTGGTCTTTTCCTGATTTTGTTCATTCACTGAAGGGAAATCATTTTGTGTTAAGAGAAAACAAAACATGCAAATACATAGTAGTGTGGCTGTGTGATATCTATATATAAACTAGTACCAAACTTCACGCGAAGACGATAGTTTTGGCATGTTCGATAAAGTACTTGCGTTCGGAACGGAAGGTACTCAGATCGAATCTTTCCTCCTTCAGTAGTTTGTCGGGACCCAGGGGCGTAGCTTCCACCGTATCAGCCATATCAATGATACGGGGCCCTAACATATATGCAATTAAAGTCCCACTAACATGGCTCCCATATCTAGAGAATGGCCTGAAGGAATTTTGATACAAGGCCCTTTCAGAGCTAGCTACGCCAGTGTCGGGACCGTTGCATTATTTCATGTTAACCTATATTTTGCCTTATACGTTTTTGCGTTTTTGTGTTAAACGCATTTCATTGTATGTGAATTTATTTATCGCAGACAGTTGTGCACCTGAAGTATGATCCTATACTTTACTGGCAAGAACAAATAAACTCTCATTATAATCACGTTCACTCAATAGCCATGATCTACACTGGTGTGCAAAAATTAAGGACGAGACGGTTTTTTCAATATAACTTTGTACAAAAGCTTTCCAAATCAACACATTTAATACCGTAAGATCCCCAATACGTAAGGACATGTGTAATGTAAGCAACACTTACTAAAAGAGAAATCAGAGGGATAAAAAGAAGCTTTATTGAAAAAGTAGCATGGAGCGCAATGCGACTGAAGGCCGAAACATCATCCCTGTGATGGGTGTCCAGCAAGAAACTTCCGGTCTTTAGTAGGATATGATCTCCTCTGACTGTTAGGCAGGTTTCACAGCGTCTGCCCATGCTGAGAATGAGGGTGTCAATGAGTTGTTGAGGCATTGCTGCCCATTCGTCTTGCAGCGCCAATTGAAGCTCCCGAATCGTTACTGGTGGTAAGGTACGAGCTGCCAAGCGTCTGCCTAGAAAATCCCATACATGCTCGATGGGATTGAGATCCAGAGATCGTGCCGGCCAATCCATACGTTCAATATCCTCACTCTCTAAGAGCTGTTCGGCAGCTACAGTGCGATGACATGGTGCATTGTCGTCCATGAAAAGGAACTGCAGACCCATAGCGCCTCTAAAAGACGCACATATGGAAGAAGAATCTCGTTACAATAACGGGTCTCGTTGACTGAACCTGCGTCGAAGATGTGAAGGTCTGTACGACTACCAAGCATGATGCCTCCCCAAACGAGAACACCGCGATCTCCATACCTGTCCCTTTCAATGATGTTCGAGGGATGATTGCGGCTTCCCCGCTCTCTCCAGATGAGTATGCGATGACAATCGCTACTCAAACTGAATCTGCTCTCATCTGTAAAGAGTACTCGTCCTCATTCATTGTCTCTCCAATTCCGGTGTTCCCTGCACCACAGAGAACGCCTTCTCCGATGGGCAGGCGTTAAAGGTACACACCGTACAGGGCGTCGTGCAAACAGACCACCACCGTGCAGTCTTCTGGCCACGGTAAAACGCGATATCGGCCATCCAGTCGCCTGTGTCGTGTGTCTAGCGATTTCTCCCGCTGTCTGCCGCCTGTTTCTTCTGGCCTGTAAGACAATGTACCGGTCGTCTGTGGGTGTAGTTCCTCGTGGACGACCACTACTGAACCCCGGATAGCTGTTCCTGTAGTTTGAAATTGTCTCCAAAGTCGTGAAACGATGCTGTGAGCAATTCCGAACTCTGCAGCCACACTTGTCACACTGCGGCCTTCCTCCAACTTCCCAATGATTCGACCTCGGTAAAAGCATCCAGATGTCGTCTAACAGATTGATTATTCGCCATTTCTCGCTGAGGCAGCAACTCGGTGTGATTTTAACTGCTATACGGCCTGCAATCTCTTTGCCAGAAATACTGATCTTACACCGAGAACATGCTTTATACTACTCAGACACTCCCCCATTACGTCTACCTGCATATCTGCGCATGTGCTACCGTATATCACCTTACTTAATCTCCTGATTGGTCTTTCTCTCCGCTCTGCCTCTTCGTTCAGCTGATATGCTAATTTTTCGACTTCGTCCTTAATTTTTGCACACCAGTGTATATAAGTATCGTAGGATCATCTGTTCCTTTTGAGCGTCTTTTTTCGAATGCCGGAAACATCGCAAGTGATGAGCGGAGCCCACTTGAATCCCAGTGGACTTGAGAGAATGTTGGTTTTAAAAAGTTTAGATATTAGGCATTGGAAACTATAAACTATATTATATATTTTCTAAACTTTTTAATGTAGCAAATACATTTAGGAAATAAATGTCTTCTTTTATAACTAATAATTTGATATGGTAATAAAAATAATTGTAATTGTCGAATTCCCTGAAGTAAAAAAAACTCCCTGATTTTACTGTTAAGAGATCGTTTATTATGGTATTTTTCTTGTTTTTCATAAAACGAATTTATATTTACATTGTAAATGCAGACTTGGAAAAAAATTGATTTTTTAGAAATCGATGTTTTAGACCTCGATTTTTTTCTGAATCGATTCATCCGGTTACGATTCGAATCGATTAAAAATCGATCTTTTTCGGAAAGAATCGCCATCCCTAGTTACGGTCACGAACTCGTGGCCAATGTGCCAGGAGTTCGAGCATTAGTGCAACTGAAGACTCACCTTATAGAAGGGCCGATGCATGTTAAATCTATCGAGGGTCAAAGTCCTCCCGTTGGCGTGGTGGGGTCGTTTCAACACGGCTTGCCAGCTGAGGTGTCGTCCTCATCATTTGACCGAGGCTTACACTCATTCACTTGAAGGGGGATTTTTATAATCTATCAAGATGAGTAGTGGATTCTATTCTTGATTGCTTTACGGATATATCGTAAGGAATGCATTAATTACTGTACACCAATCAAAACTGGTCCTGAAAGTGATCATGTGTTGTAGGAACTAGGAGAGCGAGCTATCCGAGACAACATTAACAATCTCTTGGTAAAAAGAAAAATATAATCTTACTTAACAATAATTTTCTTGCGATTTTAGTTTAATTTTATACGAGATGTAATTTTTATATTCCGTAGCTTAAAGAGAAAAAAAAATAATGCAAATAATTTTATAATATGCACTCATATTGGATTATCACCAAATATTTCACGAAATTCCTATCGTCATCTTTTCCATATTTGTTTGAGTCAATTGAGATAACTCTTTTAATAATGTAAAAAAAATTTGATAGGAGTGTCCTCAGTGATAGACTTCGTGAGAAAATTGCTCACCGAATTTAGTTACAAAAGTAGGTGCTTCTACAAAAGCCCAAAAGAATCAAGAGTAACTATTTGGTTATAAAACTCCAGAAGCTATTAGAAGGTTTTCTTTCTGGTTTATATCGGGACGATGCAGAGAAGAAACATTGGAGTCAAAGATTTGGCAGTGACTGTGTGTCTCATTTACAAAATTGTGACTATGGTTTTGAATTGTTGTGTTAAATAGATTTTTTAATCTGTGTCACTGTGTAGATTTGTACACGTGTATTATTTATCTGCTGTTAGGAGATAATACATTGTTAACCACCAGATACTATAAGAATAAATTGCGATTTTCTTCGAAAGAATTTTTCTCTTAATTGCGTTGACCTTTCCAGAATTTCAAAGACCATAAACCTCACAACAATATATCCTTTTATAATAAATTTCTTTTGTTTTTTTACATTAAATAAAAAAAAACTACACTAATTCATAATTGAATTTGTTATCACATTCTAATACTCAATGTCAAAAGTAATTACATTGAAACTACACAGTAGTATATTATACAGTTTCTGAAAATTTGATCTGATTTCAATTCAAAATTCATTCAATAGCATTTTTACTTGTACTTTTTTTATTCGCGATGAATGCTTTTATTCCTGAACGATAAATTTTACCATTTGAAGAATTTATTGTCCATATATTGTTTTCTCATCACAAAAACTACGAAAGCACAGTAACTTTAAACTGAATTTCAAACAATTTCTCACATATTTCAGTCAAATAATTGCATTATGACTTAGAACGAATAAATGTTTAATTTTTGAATGAAAAAATGTGCTTTTCTTAGAAGTAAGTCCATTACATACAAAAGTATTTCCAACATCCGTTCAAAATATTCGGCGAATGACCTTCACAAGGTGGCAAAAGTTGATTATGCGTATTAAAGTGTATACGCAGTTGTATGTGCGCAGTTGTTTACACAAGCAATGTTTCGTTTGGGTATTATGTTTTACTATGCATAAGTTCGAGCAGCAGCACAGTACAGTGGCTTTATAAAAAAACCCCAAATACATGGATCTACGAGTTAAAAATAATTTTGTTTCAAACTTAGAAAATCAACTGCATTACAATGAAATGCTTTTAGTGATGTGTGGATATCACACTAGATCTTTGAAGTGGTGTACAAGAGAGGAATATCGCGTCAGTTTCTCGTAAAGGCCGTAACAGTCTTCTGCAGTTTTCCTGTCTTCCCAATCACGTGTTTAAACATGTGTTGATATTTTTTAAATTAATAGTCATATCCTTCTACAGACTTTAATTTTAAAAATATGTATAATGTATGTTATTTAAATTTTTGTTGCACGGGGTTCAATCACTTTTGTGGTGAAACTTTTAGGTCACTTTTTAATTATTTTGAAAAATAAATTTTAATTTGTTTTTGAAATAAATAATATTTGTTTGTCATATTAAATACAAGTACATATATAAATAAATTATTGAATATGAATGAAACTAAATGTTGTATTTTAGCTGTAATGTCATTAAAAAATTCCATTCTGAATCATCAAATTTTCTTAAAGATAAGGCACTGTATCATCGAATTTCAAAAGTGTTTAATCTCTTTTGGGAGCTATTGTATATCTTTATCCTTGGATTAAAAAATATAACAGCTATTTTGAAAAGCGGTCTGCAGGGGGATGGGGGGACATTAATTGTTTATCTTTTAGATTGTTTTGATTTAATAATTTTAATTTATTTTTATTTAAACAAGCCCTCAGAATAAAACACATTTACGCCAAAAAATAAATATAATTTAACGTTCCTAGTGCGACTAGGGGCGTAACGCACACCTCCGCACTGCGGGGGAAACAGGAATTCTAGGGCAGTGACCCCCAACCCCCGGATCAAATGGTGCCGGGCCGCCTAAAGAACTTTAAACTACTGACATTATATTTAAAGTGGTGCATTTCTCTCGGATTTACGCAACTTTCCACGGAAATCACTTTGTATTCCACGTTAAATCTCTTTTTATTCATTTTTTGGTGTAACTATATTTTATTCTGTAGGCATATTTAAATGTAACTAAATTAAAATTGTTAAATCAAAACAATCTAAAATATAAACAATCAACGTGTCCCACCCTCAGCGGGCCGCGGTAAAATTATCAAACGTTGACCGATCCGTAGCGATGCAAAGGTTGCGGAGCATTGTTCTATTGGGCCCAAAACGTGACTGACGCTAAGTACGAATTTGGGCTTTGGACCGAAAACTTGAGTTTGCAGGGGGGAGGCCTAATGTTTTCCATTACGCCACTTTTTGCTGCCCAGTACTATTTGTAACCGAAGCCCGGAAGTTGGGGACCACTGCCCAAAATGAATGACAGAAATTCTTTAAATCAGCTCCAGATTTTTTTATAAGCAATATTAGGGCCTATATTATGCTATCTATATGCCTTTATTATTTTCTGTTTTTGTCTTTGGTAAAATTATCAGTTGACTAATATCTAATTTTCAATATTGCTTTCAAGTAATCTGCGTTGTTACTGAAAATAAAAATTTTAGCACAGTTAAACAGAAGTTATTTGTGCAGACAATAGAACAAACAGTATGTATAGAGCAAACTTTACTTAATTCTTTCAAGCATTAATTTCAAAACAAGGTTCAATACACTTTCTTTATTGTGCACAGACACAAACACCTTACATCACATGTGTTTTTCAGGTCTTAAAAAAAACTCCGATGTGCTCTAATCCATTTCTCTGAAAAAAAATCGTTCCATAAAAATCCGCTGCTTTAAAAATAGAGCTACCTTTTCAGCTGATGCAATCGCATGTTTTTCCCCGTCACCGAACAAAAGGGAAGGTGCGTTTCTAGTCCTTGAAAAGCCTTTTCTCACGATACGGAATACATCCGAATTCGCTTCCAGCATCCGCTTCACTTTCACTTCGGTTCAACGTTCTGCGGGTTTCAGTTGGATCTAAGCAGTTGAGTATTTATAGCGTTACAATTACGGTGGTGTTACATCACCTTCCTCGTCTGTTCGTTTGCGTGCATCCTCTTTGCGAACGTCCGATGTCAGAGATTCTGAGACACGTCCAAATTTTGCTACGTCTACCCCTGGTAGCAGACAGTCTGAAATGTGATGGCGCTAATTATTCTATTTTTTTCTTCAATAGCGACTAATTGTTCAGCTTGTACATATATATGAACATATCATAGCGGAAACCTCAATAATTTACTAATTAAATTTCAATGAACCTAATTACTTTGATAGAATTTTACTGCTGCAATGGAAAATTTTGTAAATTGGAAATTAAAAACGAGTTATATTAATCAAATATCTGTTCGTATCAGGGGTCTTCAACTATGAGGGAACCCAAGGGTTCCACGTGTCACAATAAAAATCTAAATTAAAATTATAAGTTTGTGTACAAAATGGGTAAAAATGTATTCACGTTCTCTATGAAGTCTGTATAACCACATGTTTCTAACACTCATCCCAATCATTACAGTTTAAAATTTTACTTACACATAATGTCACTTTATTTTGTAATACTTTTGAAACTTTTATTGTAATATAATCAAAAAGATATTAAAATGGTTTTTTGTTCTTTATATGTGCCAACTACTATAGATTGGGAATATTCTATTTTCTGCTACCCTGGGTTCCATAGCATAAGTTTACTCTCTTTGGTGCAATATCTTGTACAATTAAATAGTTTTCTAATGCAAAATGCACCTTTTTAGATATGTAGAAAAAACACCTATAATGAAGAAAAAGGGACAACTTGTCGACATATCAACAGATTTGATGCTAAAAATCTAAATTTAAGCAAGAGCAACTCCTAAATTTTATAGTCTCTAATTCATACAAAGAACACAGAATTTTTCACTCAGATATAAATATTTTGATATCAGTCAGAACAGTTAAATTAAGTGAAAAATACTTCTCTCAATGTGGGTGGCTACAAAAACAAATACAAAAACGAATTAAACGCAAAATATGAAATGCAACTGCAAATAAATTCAATAGACCTAGACTTAGGCGGTTTGAGTAAAAAAAATTCAAGCACGCATCTCAGTTACTAAGTGCAATTCATGGGTGGTCAAATTAATATTATTAATGAATGAGTAAATTATATGAATATATTATGCAAATTTTTTTTAAAAAATGCAGTATTTTGAAAATTGTAGTTCCATAAAGTACCTATAACATGTTGATCTATTTCAAATATTTAAAGGAATATTCTTCTAACAGGGAAGGGGAGGGGAGGGAGAAAGGGGCTCCCCGTAAACACCTTATAGTTCTAAGGGTTCCGTGAGTCAAAAAAGTTTAAAGACCACCGATCAATATGAAGATTAGTCAATGAAGATTAGTCAAGGTGAGAGAGAGAGAGACTGCCTATCTTCGGACCCAATTTTTTTTTATAAAAACAAATTTTTGAAACAAATTGAGTGTTTTTAGGAAAAAAAATTAAAAAAAATATGTGAATACATAAACATTTTCAAATAAATATTGTACTCTTAGAAAAATTGGTTGTTTTCAAGGAAATTTTACCAATTTTTTACTAAAACGGGTAACACTGTACAAAAATTTCTAATACAATTATCATAATTTTCTTTGTACACAACATACATATTACGGTGCTCTTGATAATAAACCAAAATCTAAGAGAAATATTAAAATACAAAGAATTACAGACAATTATGCATAATAATATGAAAAAATTTAGATATTTTAAAAGTTTTTACTTCATAAAAACTATCCTAAATGAACAAATTTTTTACTCACATCAAAACTTATGGTCCACGTTATGAAAAATAGTATAATTAACATTCCCATAAAATTTCAAAACGTTATCTGGTTTGGTTCTTAAGACATCATGTACGAGTAATACTTTTATTTATACAACTTTCTTTTCGGACACAATAAAAACATAAAAAGCTGCTATATTTAACTTTGATGATTTTTTTAAAAAAATAACTCTTCTTATAAATCCGTATTTTATGCACAGAATTTTCAAACATATTATAAAGAACAAACAGAAAAAGTATCAAAACCTTATATCGAGGATGAAAAAAAAGCCTCAGTGTTTTTTTAAATACACCATATTCATGAAAAATAAAATTCTAAAAAAGCCATTCAAAGTTTTAAAGGTCGATAAAAAGGAAAGAGCTAAAGGCAGTCGTCACATTTTCAAGTTTCGGTTTTTTTTTCGATATATTGTTAGAAAAAAGTTAAATAATTAGCTAAATAATGTTGGCGATCTACGGAATTTTACATGTAACTAAAAAAGATACACAATTAAGATTAGGTTAGTAAAAAATCGATATTTTAGTCCTTTTTAGGTAATGTATCCCCTTAAAATATTTATCCTAATTAAAGAAATGAAAAAAGAAAACAAACCGTTTTTAATACCCTTTTATAAGCGTCACTTGTACGTAACGTGATCTTTGAAATCAATTTTTACCCACTTTAAAAGGTCAGATTAATTGGAAATTTTTCTCACTTGTCCAGGACCGATAATAATACAATAATTTAATAATTTCGTTCCACCATTGTCCTGATCAGGATTAATGATCTTCCATTTTCAGATCCCATCCCGCATCTGGCGACTAATTTTAGATCCCATTTCCAGATTTGACGACTAATTCCAGATTTGGCGACTAAAAGATTAAGTTACACACAACTTAGTTCGATAAAATATAAAAGGGTATTTTTTAGTTTTTTTAAACTATAATTTATTTATCACAAAATTTAAATAATCGAAATATTCTGCAACGAGTTTTGTTAGATGCTAATTGGGCTATGTGCTCTTTAATTGTTACGATTTTTTTCGTATTAAAACAGAATTAGAACATAATTGTAAACTATTGGAAATGAATCCCTTGTTTGTGAAAGTACTGTTAAATAATTCTGACTAAATCACTTAATTTTACTGAAATGAAAATAAAATTGAAAGTTTGATATGAAATACCATGAGAGTGAAAAAGTTCACATTCCCACTGGTGTACGTAGGAGGGTAAATAACTCTTTTGGAGGTTGGCAACACTAATAAGGAAAACATATAGCCATCTGGAATTCATTTCCGGTACCCTTGGCGTTAGCTGCAGATCATTTCTGACAAAGCGAATTTGTCATCCGTCGAATTTTGAAATGTCGCCTTTGTAGCAGTATGCAAGTATAAAATTCTACGTTTTTCTCAAGAATTCAATTTCTGAGACACTTGAGATGCAGAAGAAAGAATGCGGAAACGATCAATACAAAATCGGCTGTGTATGAATGACAAGCGTTTTCGTCAAGAACGGACAAACATCGAAGATGACCTAAAGCATTCAAGTACTTCAGAACAAAATTCTACGAATTATTGCTAACGCACCTTGGATGTTAGAAATAAAGTCATTCACACCGATTTACAAATGGCGCCGATTTCTAATTATATCACTATAATTGCTAGGAATGTTTTTATGTGTAAAGAAAATCATGTCAATCCAATTATTAAAGCACAAACCTTATTCACTCATCCGCATGCTAAATTAATTTTTTCTTACGAAACAACGAAGTGGTATTTACCCCTTAAACCACCTTAACATAAAAAAATAACTTAAGTTTCACATTGAACAATGCGTAAATGCCTCTGCTTTATTTTGAAACTGGGTCAGTGTGTCAAGGTGTCTCTGCCACCACGCCACCCTTCCAATACATCCACAGGTTTAGGCTCTTACCTCTTCAAGCTTCTTCTTCCAGACCTGCCCTCCACGGAAGTCCCGTTGTCTTCTCTCTGGCCCGGCTGTACCTTTAACCGCCTCCCTACGCGAGGCTTTGTTTGTCTAATGTTTGGCTCCAACATACTTCTCCTCCATACTGGACATAAGTGACACCTCGTTGGCATCCGAGTCATCTAATTTTCGTAAAAGGATGACCTACGCTGGACGCCCATCTTCTATCACAGATGAAAATGTTGAGCACGTTCGAGAAATCGTGCGTGTGGACAGACGAATAACCCAGGATGCTATTGCCTCTGAGCTTGGAATTTTACATGGCAGTGTTCACAGCACTCTTCATGATGATCTGAACTTTCATCGTGTTTGTTTGCCCATGGTTCTAAGAATGTTATCACATGAACAAGAAGAAATGAGAGTGAACATGCCTAGAGATTTGATTGACATGACTGATGAAGATGACAGCTTCTTGAAGAAAATCGTGATAGGTAATGAGACATGGTGCTTTCTTAACAACAAAAATGTGTCAAGTGGTTGGAAAGCAAAAACATTGTTGCCAAGGAAGGAGAATCTTTGCTTGGACAAAAACCGAGAGAAAATGCGACGAAGAACTGAAGGTACTCTAAAAATGGATTCAGGAGTGTTTTAAATACTTATGCTGACACTGGAAAAATTGTGTGGATGCAGGAGGACAGTACTTTGAAGGCCAATAAGAAAAAAAAATTATAGTTCTATTTTTTAATAATTTTTAATTCACCTATTCCATGAGTTTCTTGACCCTACCTTGTGTATGTAAGTTAGACAGAGAATCAGCAAGTTAAAAATAAAACCGTTTACTATGCGAACCTTTTTACAATTCTGTTGTCTGTTTTAAACAGCAGCTTATTGTTCACACGCAAATCAATTTGAAATTCACTTTCTTTAATGCGAATATTTCACACAAAAATCTCTAAACTGATCAAGCTTTGAATTTCTTTCATTTTTTTTACATTTTATAAATACTTGGGTGGAAGAACAGCACGTACTTCCGAAAATCTCATTGTTAGGCAATAATTTTTGCTTAGCTAATTAATTTTTGTGAAATGATACAGAAACTCATATACATGTATATAATTTATAAGATAATCAATCTATTAACTGTTAAAATTGGCATCGTGAGACTAATATTTTTAAGGAACAAATAGTTGCTTAAATCTTTCTCGAATGTGGTACTCTTTCTTTTCCTTCTGAAACAAGTTGTCGTAATAAGGTGTTCGTTTTATTTTATACTTTTAATTAAAAAAAAACTTAAATGATATAGTAAGATATCTATATCCAGAATATATATATATATATAACTGGCGTATTCTGAAAATTTGAAAAGAACGATAGAGTGGAAATACAAACTTTTTAAAGTCACTATATAAAGGACACGGATTTCTGTTTATTATTTTCTTTAGCAAACTTTAATTTTTGTGTAAAATTTTGTAAACTCTTTAACAACTTTTTTGCAAGTCAGTGATTAAATTTAAACATGGAAACAATCTTATTCTTTCGGTGTCCCCTCATTTTTAATTTATGTAGCATGCAGACAAAACCAAGCAGTCTTCGCGCGCAGGCGCAGCTAAAACACGAACTAAAACTTTTGAACTAGTGGAAGAGAAACAAAAACTCTTGGACATTAGAGAGAAAGGAGAACGCGAGAGGTGCGCGAGCAGGCGTTACCTTCTGCATATCATTGTCAAACTTATCTACCTTTTTAATTAATTTTTGTTAGTTTTAAAAATAAAGTTAAAGAAAAGATAAATGTCTTGGACCCCTTGTTGTCTCCCACATTTATCAGTATTTATAACCGAACAAATGCTTTTTTTAATGGAGATATTTGTTTTTTTTTTCTTTTGCAAAAAGGAATGAGTGATTTACTAAAATAAAGGCATTGAAGATCTTGAAGTATTAAATTTTAAGTACATATCTTATTCAAAATTAAAGCGTGTGACAATAACAAGGATAATTCGACGAAAAGAAACGAAGCTCTATTAAAAAATATTTTTATATCAAAAATGACATTATAGGGTAGATGTAAAATTCTCGTCACATGTAAAATAGTAAAATTATTATGTTATATCTCTTTTAAAATGTGTTTTATGATGTAACTGAAGAAAATTATAGCAAAATTTTGTTGGAAATTATGAAATTCGTTTGATTTGTAAGTGGAAGCCAGTAATTAAATAATGCCGTTAACAGCACCGTCTCACTTAATGATTAACAATTATTATCTGACAAAAAATCGATTGTTTCTCACAAAATCCACTGACCAAAGTAATCCAATAAAAATATCAAAGCTTGTCTAAATAAGAGAAATATATATCTCTATGTAACATGACAACTTAAGTATTTAAATAACAAGGCCAGTGAATTTCAGGCTCTAGCTTCACGCTGACGAAAAACTGGATTCGACGAGCGAAATCTAGAAACTGCCACATTTTACTGCCTATTAAGCTCAAAACTCTCATGTTACATGATGAGGAAATTAGGAAATAAATCGAACTGTCACGTTTCGAGTTCTAGTTTCTAATTACGAAATCTTACAGCTAGTCTATTGTGACATTAATTAAACTTAATCGTACTGAATATAAAATGAAATATTTGACAGTTGTGTAATTAACAGTAGATTTCCCCTTAAAAATTTAAATTATTTGTGTTTTGAAAGGAATTCGAGAAGAAACAGGAGATTGCCTTCCAATACTGAAAGTAAATAAATTCTCGGAGGACTTATAAGATAATAATCAACTCATTCGAAAGGGCATGAATAAGAAAAAAAGAAAGATTATAAAAATGAAACCCACAAGAAAAAAAAAGGAAAAAGAATTTTCAGAAAAAGAAGATAACATTATTAGGTTACATAAACACTATAAAACTGTCTCTGTACTGTGTAGGTATTCTGCCTTATGTAAAATTGATTATTTGTATTCCATTTTTTCCTTTCGATATGTTTTGTTATTCGACTCAACTTTTCATTCCTACTGCAGTGGGTCGATAAATGAATACCAAAAGCTTGCTTGGGGACAGTAGGACTGGTGGTCTCGCTTCAGACTGACCACCTGATTCGGATAACTGCTCATGCACCTCAGAGCCCAAAGGTCATGTATACTGGGATGGGCACAGTAGGCCCTGGCCCTCATAGGCTGTTGCGCCACTGAGTTTGAGTTTATGTTTTGTTATATATATATATATTAGGTTGGGGAAAAAGAAATCCATTATTTTTTTCTGTAGATGGCTGTAGTGTCGATATCTCGTGAAGTATCGATCAAACAATTTCAAATTTATGCTCGTGGTCAAGGTGACATTTTACACTAAAAAATTATTTTGTAGTTTTTCGTTTGGTCCATTCAATTGTGAGTTACAGGGTGTTAAAAATAGAAGTCAACAAAGAGAGAATTCGGTACATTTTACAGTTTTTCTTTGTTAAAGGCGAAAATGCAAGCCAGGCGGCTGAAATTCTGAATGATGTTTATGATGCCGATACTGTAACAGCTAATTGCGTGCAATTTTGGTTTCATCGATTCCGTTCAGGCATTGTTGATGTTAAAGTTGCCCCGCACCCGTCATCGAAAATGTCCATAAAATCACAGAAATAATCAAAGTTGACCGGCATGTTAGTAGTCGTAGCATCTCCCAGGATCTAAAGATCGACTATAAAACAGTTTTAAGCCATTTGAGCAAAGTTGGATTCAAAAAGAAGCTCGATGTTTGGGTGCCACGCGAAATAACACCAAAAAACATGATGGATTGAATTTCCATCTGCGAAGCCGTGGCCAAACGAAGTGAAATCGACCCATTTCTTAAGCGGATGGTGACTGGGAATGAGAAATGGGTCACTTACGACAATATTGTGCAAAACCGATCTTGGTCAAAGAGCGGTGAAGCAGCTCAAACGGTGGCCAAACCCGGACTAACATCCAGGAAGGTTCTACTGTGTATTTGGTGGGACTGGAAAGACTGGACTGCTTCCGTATGTCCAAACACTAATTTCAGATCTCTACTGTCAATAACTGGACAGTTTGAAGCTAGTGACTGACTAGAAACGGCCAGAATTGGCCAACAGAAGAGGTGTTGCGTTCCATCGGGACAACGCCAGGCCACACACGTCTGTAGTGACTCACCAGAAACTTTGGGAGCTTGATTGGAAAGTTTTAATGCATCCACCATATAGTCCGTACCTGGCACCAAACGATTACCACCTTTTTCTCGTATTGAAAATCTTCCAGAGTGATAAGAAATTGGGATGAAGAAAAGATTGGGGAAATCGATTACTCGAGGTTTTCGCCAATAAAGGCCAAGACTTCTATGAGAGAGGCAATATGAAGCTACTTTTAAAATGACAACAAATTATGCAAAAACGGTATATATTTGACCCAAATCGGGCAATCAAAAACTTGTTAAATAAAGTTTTGAATTTCATGCAAAAATAATGGATTTCTTTTCCCCTAACCTAATATATGCCGTGTAGTGTAGTGGTGGATTTATTTAATTACTGATGATCACATGCCTAGGTTATTGATGTAAAGATGGTTGTATTGATGAGGCATTCTTATTGTGGAAGTTAATCCATTTTTTTTTCATTTTGATACTTAATTACGACACACACAAACAAAAAGTAGAAGAAAAGACAATGGAGCGTTTCATTATAAAAACAAGTAACGAACGGCAAATTTTCCCTGAAACGGAGGCTTATGCAAAACGACAACCGGATGTTCAAAAACTCACATGACTTTCGAGGACGTCTCTTCTGGTTAGTCTATGCAATCGGATGATGTACATTATGTATTTCTTAATTTAAAAATTAAGAATTAAACTTTTTAAATTTTTATTATAATTCCAAAGAGATAAGTGGTGAGATTCTATCATTATATAATGCCTAGAGATGTGGCAGGAAGAGAAGGAAGACTAGCATATTCAAAAATGCTCTACTTATTCGTCACACAATCAACAACACAAGTTCAAGTTTTCTTAAGTAAGAGATGCGCCCAATCGAAGTAATACATAGATAAATAACGAGGTACGCGACGTATGAGAATACTTTAAATACCAATGCATTTACTTCAGATTCGAATCTACTTTCCACACACACACACGCTCTATTTATTATTTATTCCAATCATCACTTTAATTATTACACCTATCAAATATCTGAATATTACACTATAAATTTGATTAATACCTGATCACTAATAATCTATCCTATCTCCCCCACTTTCTCTCGTTAAGGCTTGGAAGCCTAGACTATATATATAGCATGCCTAATTTAAATAATCATGTTTTCTTCTCCAGAGAGTTCGTTGCGAATAAAATAATTTTGTAAGACCAAAGATTTCCCAAGAGGACTTCTTATTGGAAGGACGCGGATAGAGCCGTCACAAAGTTTACGAATATATCCAGTGAGGCAGGTAGCTAACAATTACTTACGCAGAGTGCTGAATGGTTAGGGCCATTTCAAATTTAAAAAAATTTTAAGATAAAATTATATATATAACGTCAATTATATATATATATATATAATATATATATGTGTGTGTGTGTGTGTATGAGAAGACTCAGTCACTCATCACGACGGCATTAAACATTATTAGACATACAATATTGAAATTTTGCAGCAGTATTCCTTTTAATGTATAGAGATCCGTTAAGAACTGGTTTTCGAAAATCGACTCACAAAGGTGGTTACGGGGGCGTCATAGACACAAATTCTCGTTTTTGAATTATTAGACCTATATACTTGAAATCTGTTGTTTCTATTAATGGGTAGAGATCCAGTAAAAAAGGTTTTTGTAGAAACCGCAAGAAGGGGGTTTGTTGTTGTTGTTGTTACTTATGCCACCTGATCGACAGTTAACATCGGATCAAGGTCCACGAAATTCAGCGCGGCTAAGGGCTATAGATTTTTACACTTGCTTGGCTTTGAGCACCATGCAGGCGACAGTACGATTTCACCCCAATTTTGACCGAGAACACCCTGGGGGTGGTCAGGGGCCTCCCACTTCTCTTCTCTCTTCCACCAACCTCACGAGAGAAATTGCGGCTTGACGGTTATTTAAAGTACCCCCCTGCCGCGAAGGCACTATACATTTACAAACATCCATGCTTTCACCGGGATTCGAACCCAGTCCCTACGGCACCGCAGTCAGAGTTACTAACCACTATACTGAATGGGTGGTGCAGGAGGCGGTTTGCGAAGCGTTATAGACAAAAAAAAAACTTCCTTTTTTGAATTATTTGACTTACAGATTTTAAATTTGATAACCATATTTCTTTTGTTGAGTAGAGTAGAGATCCGCTAAGAACGGATTTTGCGGAAATTAACCCCAAGGGGCTTACTGGCACTGTAACGTTTGAGATAAAAGGTAGCGTGATATTGATTAATTTGAATATTTAGTTTATTTACGTCACAGCTATTAATTACAGAGTATACATTGAAGTTATTAAACCTATTAATGAGATTATTAGAGTTCAAATGATGTGGTTTGAGAGGGAGGAGTTTTTGCCCGTGCTCAACGAAGTTTTCAGACTGTCTCCCGTTCTCTGAATGCCCTCGCTAGGATTTAGGGGACGGCGTCTTTATCTATTGAGTTACATTCGGCTCGTGGGTGGAGTAGGAGTTCCTCGGGGTGTGAAAGGTCGTCGGAGCAAGGTCCAAGACAAGACCACGCAATATTTTAAGGGTGAAGGTATCGTTGCACGTGTGGTGATCATATCCACAAAAGAAGCCGATCCACAGCTGTGCGGCGTGAACATTACAGCACGTTATAGAAAAAAAATTCCCATCCTAGAGTAATTAGATTTGCAGACTTGGAATTTGAAAAGAGTGTTTCTTTAAATGATTAAAAATCACCTAAAAAGGATGTTGGAGGAAATCGACTCTCAAGGAATACAGAGGCGTAATATAAATATGCATCTGTTTTAGAAGTTAAAGTCCTGTCATTTTAAATCAAATGGCGAGGGTTATAAGAATATTTTTAAATACAATCGAAGCCTTAATGCTAGGACTTAGATAACAATAACCTAAATTAAAGGGATGTATAGAATAACATTGTCATGAAATACCCTGCAAAGACGGTGGGTAACGGCTAATAATACATATGAGTAACATTTCGTGTCATATTACTTTTAAATTATTTTTAATATCGGTAATATTGGAATTTAATTGAAATAGATATCATCTAAGAGTACTTTAAGGTATCCGACTACGTTCGGAAACGTGATATTAAAAAAGCGCATAAATGGATAATTTTCATGATATTTAGTGTCACTCAGATTAGAATACATGCATAAATTTTTTAAGGAGATTGTTACAAAAAAAAAATTTATTTAAATACAATATTTTGACAAAAAATTAACTTAGAATAATATTTTTTCCAAATGTTCTCCTTTTGAGAAAAATGCTTCTATTATAATAATATTTTGCCTGTATATAGCTCAGACCACTCTACAGAGTCTCAACTAGAATTTTTGAAAAATTCACATTATTTTCAGTGTTACCACCAATTGAAATAATTATTGGCGTTTTTTTCTTAAAATTGCTCCCCTCTGTTGTCGTAAAATATGAATAAACCCACTTCTAAGTTTTATATTTCAAAAATTCTAGTTAAACCTCTGTATAGAGGTCTGAGCTACATACATGCAAAATATTATTATAACAGAAGCATTTTTCACAAAAGGAGAACATTTGGAAAAAAGATTATTCTAAGTTAATTTTTTGCCAAAATATTGTATTTAAATAAATGTTTTTGTCACAATGTCCTTAAAACAATTTTATGCATATATTCTAATCTAAGTGATACTAAATATCATGAAAATTATCCATTTATGCGCTTTTGCGAAGTCGCGGTTCCGATTGTAGTGGGATACCTTAAATAACCTATAAACGCAAACATTTGAACAAACTTATTAAATGTATTGCAAAGTTTATTCTCAGCAATTAGGAGATAAATTCTTCCCATTATACTTTAAGTACTTCTCAAAGCGTTCATTAACGTCGTATGATTTGGTTAAGTAGTAGACTCAAAGTCTGACATAAGATAATATCTACTACCTCACTGAACAGTCAAACGTCGAAAGGAATTACGATATTAACTGTACTTGGATTACGTATTTTTATTCTGAAAGAAAAACGTCAGCTCGGTTATTACTTAAGAGATAAGATAATGAGGCCTACGTTATCTGAAACAAAAGACACGCCTTAAAATTGAGGTTTTAAAATGTGATGTAGAATTGTTGACGTTTTCACTAAAACTGGATACATCCACTCAACCTGTTATCTTGAACAGAAACACTCGGGAAATTGAAGCGATAAAGAAAAGTATATACTTTACCAAGATTATTTAAATATTGTAATCTTAGACCAACCTACGATCTGTACGGATTCAGTAAATATCATAAATTAAGTTTTTAATCATAAAATTCAGAAATATCACGATTTTAATTCTGCGTAGGTATTTACGTTTAAAATTCATTTATTGAAGTCTGTTTCAATAATTGCGAAATCATAGGATGCATTTTTGAATCGCTAAATATTTTAAAGCGCCATCTACTGATAGATACAAGAACAAAAGAGAATAATAGCGTAGATAAATCACAATGTAAAATTTTGGCCCAAAACGAGTGATTTATAAGAACTCTAATACTTCAGAAATAGATTTGTATTACGTGTGTATAAAGTAAGGGAGAACGGAGTAAATGCAAACATTTTGTTGCAAGCTCGCCCTCTTTTTGAGAAATATGTCGTTTCTTTCCATTTAGAAACTAAAAAGCATGTGTAATTATAGATTAGCATTTTTAAGTTATTTTTTATATTTTCTAAGACTTTATTCAATTTACTGTACTTTTACTTTGTTTAAAAATTGAGTAATCGCATGCGTGATAATTGTTTATTATCTATGTATGTTTGGAAAAGTTTTGTTTTTAGTGAATGGCAACGTTTTTGTAATAGCGGGAGAAGAGAATATAAATAAAATGGAGTCAGAATAATGTAGTAAGCTCGTATCCTTTATATTAAGAAAACCACACAATTAATAATTTTAGAGGAGAAACGACTGAATGAAATAAAATTCAAATAGTCTCAACACATAACGTAAATGATATTACCTCACACTTTTCAAATGCGTCAAATGATGGCGAAGCAGTTAACGGCTTATTTATGTGTATGGAAAATGACTCGGAATTTATATCAATCACCATTTATGAATCAGTTATGATGTTTCCTCATTTATCATACTTTTAAAAGTTTATGATTAACATATCATATTTATACAGTGGTGTTCTTTTCTAAACTTAATTTTAAAAAGATCCTAGTTATTACTAGTCCGGACACGTTCAAATACCAACATAATTTTTTAAATTCCTTCTAGTGCAAGAGTGTCAAACTCAAAGGCTAGCTTGGTCCAAACAAACAAGGTTTAACTTTAGGTGGGCCGCAAAAAAAATTAATATTCATAAAAACGTAAGTTTATTTTGAATAATACATAATAATAAACATAAATAAAAAAGAACAAAAAAATTTAATGTTTACATCCTGACACTTGACATCTCTTCTCTGGTACTATCTATCCTGTTTCGAGAGAAATTTTGATACTTATTTATATATTATTATGTGCCTATATACTGGCCGGGCTGCATGAGTGAGGGAATATTAACTTCACACTGTTGAGCTACACGAGGGCCTTTGGCGACGGACTACGTAATTTTGAACCATGATCAAGTGACGTGGACGACATCTGAGCTGCCCCCTCTCTCTTAACTACCACACCACACCAACGGGAGGACGTTTGAGCTCTCGACAAATTTTAAGTACATCGCTTCCCTACACGGCGGGTCTTTAGTGGTACTGGGCTCGAATTCGTGACAAGGCCAACCACAATCCGATACCTTGACCACTCGGCTACCGCGGACCATGGCCGGGTCGTAAAAATGTTCATTGTGGGCCGCGAGTTTGACATTCCTGTTCTAGTGTGATGTCTTGCAATCCATAAGTCGGTAACCTAGCGGTTATGGTCTCGAGCTCGTGGTTGGCGTTGCCCAGTCGCGGGTTCGAAACCTAGTGGCATTGATTGATAGATTGAATATTAAGGTCGCACTGTTCAGCTACACGAGGGCCTTTGGCGACGGACCACATAATTTTGAACCATGGTCAAGTGACGTGGATGACACCTGAGCTGGCACCCACCCTCACCTAACTACAACACCACACCAACGGGAGTACGTTTCAGCTCTCGACAGATTTCACGTGCATCGCTGCCCTACTCGGTGGGTCTTTAGTGGTACTGGGCTCGAACTCATGACAAGGCAAGCCACGATCCGATACCTGTACCTCTCGGCTACCCTAGTGGCATTGAAGACGCCCTTTTGCGTGGAGTGGAAGTTTGAAGAGAGGGTGTTCAGGTGTCGCCTCACCGCTTAATTGAAATTAAAAATTATGATATTCATCGTCATCAGCCCTAGTGTTGCTTCACAGTGCAATGTAAATTATAATACAATTTGTAACTTAAAAAGTTGGGTTTTAGTTTCTGAAATTGAGATTTTATGTATTTAACTTTTTTCAGACATAAATTATGATTTAATTCAAAATCAGAAATCAAAAAGTGTTATCTTCCTCTTTTATTTAAACTTTCAATTTTTATATTTTGTTGTTATTGATTACGACTTCTTTTATTGAATAAATAGTTTTTCTTTAGTTTAATGAGATTCATTATTTTGACTTAGTTTTGTCATTTATGTTTATGTTATGTTATGTTTTTATGTTTCTCAAGTAAAAAAAAATCTTTATCTTCTTATAATAAAAGAAAAGATAATTAATCACAAAATGCCCATTTTTCTTTTAAAATTTTCAATCAGAATTAATATTATGCATATATGATACTAGCCGTTACCCACCCGCTTCACTGGGTATTTCACGATGTTGTATATATGTATACTGTTTACATATATATTAATTATTGATATCTAGCATTAATAATTCGATTGCATTGAAAAATATATTTATAGCTGTTACACTCTCGCCCCTTGATATAAAAAGAACACAAATTATAATATCTAATTGCTATTTATATCTAAAATAGAAGTAGAAAGATTTTTTTCGCTCACTTAACCTAATAATCAAGTGGATTTCTACCAAAGCAACTTTCTGTGGATCTCTGCTCCATAAAATAAACATGCGTGCTAAATTTCAAGTCTAAATCTAGCAGAGCAAACACGGAATTTTTATCATCAATATCTCGTCGACAGCATTCTTAGCGGATTCCAATTCAACAAAAGAAGCATGCAAACCAAATTTTATTATTATAGTCTTAGCAGTTCAAAAACGGGAATTTTGTCTATCAATACGCCCCAATAACTCTCCCCGCTTCCCCCTGGAGTTGATTTCCGTAAAATCCATTCTTAGTGGAACTCTATTCAACTATATAAAGAAAAAAGTGCTCAACAAATTTCAAGTAAATGAGTTAAATTTTATTTATTTTTATTTTACAAATGCCAGGCCATTGACCATCAGGTCATTAGGCAACGGGCTCTCCAATACCTTTTTACAATGCAGTTAAGATCATTCAGTGCAGAGCACTCGTCCAAATGAGCGGCAGTCATGTCTTGTCCAGTGTCACACAAAACGCAGATAGGTGAAGTCACTAAATTAAAACGAAACAGATGAGCACAAAGGCAGTCATGTCCGGTTAAAAGTCTAAATTTAGCCACAGCAGCAGCACGAGAACTTGGAGTACCGTGGGATTTCTTACATAGTGTACTCCAAGGCTTATCACGAGCAACACGAGAAGCTGTAAGGTGAAATGATTCCCTAAAAATCCTTTTAATTTCCGGTTTGGCAGAATGAAGTGTCAGGTCTCTGCGAAAGTTCTGAAGGATACCCGTTCCCTTTTTTGCCAAAAAGTCTGCCCTCTCATTTCCCCAAAGACCACAGTGGGATGGAACCCATTGAAATACGATCTTTCCTTTTATCTTTCCCAGGAGTTCTCTACAGTTCTGCACACGTAAACAATTATTCTCATTATAGTTGGACAGGAATGAGTTAAATTCAAAAACAGGAAATTTTCTATAACACGCCTTAATCCCTTGCAAACCCACTCCTTTGGGGTTTCGCAAAAATCTTTGTAAAAGGAACTTTATTCCATGAATGGAACATACCTTCTAATTTTCAAGCAGGTGGTTCTATTAGTTGAAAAAGCTGAAATATTTATCTATTACGCCCCTTAATCCCCCTCAGTGACCCTTGGGGATCAATTTTTCCCAAAACTATTTTGTTGCGGATCTCTACACCATGAAAGGAATTCGCTTATATACCAAATTTTAAGACTGCACGTCTAATAGTTTAAAAATGGAAATAATTATCTATAACGCCCCTTAAGCCCCCTCAACCGCCACTTAGGAAATAATTTTCACAAAACCCATCTTATAGCGGATCTCTACTTAATGAATGGAATCAGCTTACTAAATTTCGAGATTTTACGTCTAATAGTTTAAAAAAGGAGTTAATTGCCTATAAAGCCATTTAATTCTCTACAACGCCACTTGGGAGTCGATTTTGGCAAAGCCCATTTTGCAGCGGATCTGTACTCTATTAAAGGAACCCGCTAACCAAATTTCAAGACTGTACGTCTAATAGTTTAAAAATGAAAATAATTATGTATAACGCCCTTTAAGCCCCTGCAACCGCCACTTAGGAAACGATTTTCACAAAACCCATCTTATAGCGGATCTCTACTTAATGAATGGAATCAGCTTACTAAATTTCGAGATTTTACGTCTAATAGTTTAAAAAAGAAGTTAATTGCCTATAACGCCACCTAATACTCTACAACGCCACTTGGGAGTCGATTTTCACAAAACGCATTCTGTAGGGGATCTGTACTCTATGGAAGGAATCCGCTTACTAAATTTCAAGACTGTACGTCTAATAGTGTAAAAATGGAAATAATTATGTATAACGCCCCTTGGAGGTCAATTTTTGTAAAACTCATTATGTAGGGAATCTCTACAAAGAAATCTGTGTGCCATGTTTCACGACTGTACATCTAATAGTTTAGTAAAGGAAATAATTATCTATAACGCCCCTTGGGTTTCGAACTTTGCAAAATACGTTCTTAGCTGACGTCTACTCCATGAAGGGAACCTACCTACCAAATTTCAAGTCTGTAGGTTTAATAGTTCCGGAGATATCGTGATTAGTCAGTGAGTGAGTCGCTTTTCTCCTTTATATATATAGATACTGGCGTAGCTAGTTCTGAGTGGGCCATGTATCAGAATTCCTTCGGGGCCCTTTTTTTTTAGGTATGAACACCTTGTTAGTGGGCTGTAGTGACACATATTGGAGCCCCTGTAGATCGGGGCCCTGTATCGTTGATTCGGCGGTAGCTACGCCCCTGAAGTTTTTGCTACCTTTTAATTAGTCTGTAATGAGTAAGTGAGTGAATATTAACGTCGCTCTATTCAGCTACTCGAGAGATTTTGGCGATGGACCTCGTAATTTTGAACCATGGTTAAATGATGAGGACGACACCTGAGCTAATACCACCCCTTCTTCTAACTTTAGATTCAACATGCATCTCCCTCCTAAACGGCAGGCTTGGCTCAACTTATGACACGCCGGCCACGGGTCCAGTTACCTTGACCACTTAGCTACCGCGGCCACTTAATTAGTCTGTAAACTATAATTGTAAATAGGGGGCGGTAGGCCTAAATTCGGCGGGATGCCGGCAATAAAATTAACGTCGATAATACTCACGAGAGAGAAATAAAACCTTAATCCATAACAAACAAATATTTATTATGATTAACATAAGTAAACAACAATAACAATTTAATAATGAATTTAAAGGTAAGTAGTATTAGACAAAGAGGCACTTAAAGCAATGAAACACATTCTACGACGGGACAACTGGGAGAGTACGTCCGCTCGGTATGAGGAAACTCGAGAAGTGATGAGTTGTAGGGGGCGCGACCAGCGACAATAGCGGGGGTGTACAAGGTACAAACAATAATCTTGAATGAATTGTAAAGATACAGAATGGATAGTTAACATTTTGTTTAAGGTATCCGACTACGTTCGGAACCGTGATTTTGCAAAAACGCATAAATGGATAATTTTAATGATATTTAGTGTCACTTAGATTAGAATATATGCATAAAATTGTTTTAAGGACATTGTGAAAAAAAATTTATTTAAATACAATGTTTTGGCAAAAAATTAACTTAGAATAATCTTTTTTTCCAAATGTTCTCCTTTTGTGAACAATGCTTCTATTAGAATAATATTTTGCCTGTATATAGCTCAGACCTCTGTACAGAGGCACACCTAGAATTTTAGAAATATATATTTACGACAACAGAGGGGAGCAATTTTAATAAAAAAACGCGAATAATTATTTCAATTGGTGGTAACTCTGAAAGTAATGTGAATTTTTCAAAAATTCTAGTTGAGCCTCTGTAGAGAGGTCTAAGCTATATACAGGCAAAATATTATTATAATAGAACAATTTTTTACAAAAGGAGAACATTTGGAAAAAAGATTATTCTAAGTTAATATTTTGCCAAAATATTATATTTAAATAAAACTTTCTTGTCAAAATCTCCTTAAAAGAATTTTATGCATGTATTCCAATCTGAGTGACACTAAATATCATGAAAATTATCCATTTATGCGCTTTTTAAAATCACGGTTCCGAACGTATTCGGATACCTTAATCACCAACATTTATGAACTTTTTATTGAAAATTATTGGCATTTGGAGCTATGGCAATTAGAAAGATCGAGATCTCCGATTTCTTAAAGAAAATCCACCCATTAAATATTTATCTAAAAGAATTGCATCATATTTTTTAGGAAGATAAATTATAGAGGTAACCCCAGATGACATTAATAAAAGTAATGATAGTTTTTGAATATACAGAGAGATGACACACACTGTCTTCTTGCCAGTTATGAAATCAGCTGAATTTTTGATTTACTATACGAGTATGTCCATGGCTTTAAGAGTCAAAAATTCACGAAACAGCTTAAGAATTAAACAGTTATTTTTAAAGGAACTGTTTCGAAAACTCTTAACTTGAAAAATGTAACAGAAGCAAGCCCAGAGCAATAACAATTAATTTAAGAGAAAGGCAGAATAAATGCAAATGGCAACGAAATTAATTCAATACTTAATGATTGTTTCGAAATCCAGACTCATTTTATTGTACTTTGTGTGTCAATCAAGGTCACAAAGCTATCATAACAGTAAATTTAATTACCCTTTCACTAAATAAACTTGATTTCTCTTTTTTCCCGACTGTTTCTAAGAACAATTTTTGTACAAACTAGAACAGCTATCGCCAAACTTTTTGACCTCTCGGACCAGTAACCGCTGTCAAGTGATGTCAGTTAACCGCTGTCAAGTGATGTCAGTTAACCGCTGTCAAGTGATTTATTCTCAGTTTGGTTTGGCAATTCATCATGAATAGACTCACGCCTGAACAACGCTTTCAAATTGTGCAATTTTATTTCGAAAATAATGGTCGATTTTCATAAGCGAATTTTGTTTAGCGATGAAGCGCACTTCTGGTTGAATGGCTACGTCAACAAACAAAACTGCCGCATTTGGAGTGAAGCTAATCCACAAGTGTATGTCGAAACACCGTTACATCCAGAAAAACTGACTGTTTGGTGCGCTTTATGGGCTGGTGGAATCCTTCTTCAAAAACGATGAAGGCCACAACGTTACAGTCAATGGTGATCGGTATAGAGCCATGATTACTAACTTTTTCATTCCTGAATTGAACAATCATGATGTCCAGGAGCTGTGGTCCCAACAAGACGGCGCAACATGTCACACAGCTCGTGCCACAATCGACTTATTGAAAGACACGTTTGGTGACCGCCTAATTTCACGTTTTGGACCTGTGAATTGGCCTCCAAGATCTTGTGATTTAACACCGCTAGACTATTTTTTGTGGGGCTATGTAAAGTCATTGGTCTATGCGGATAAGCCACAAACGCTTGACCATTTGGAAGACAACATTCGCCGTGTTATTGCCGATATACGGCCACAAATGTTGGAAGAAGTCATTGAAAATTGGACGTCCAGATTGGACTACATCCGAGCCAGCCGTGGCAGTCCTATGCCAGAAATCATACTTAAAATGTAATGCCACAAGATTATGTTTCGAATAAAAAAAATTCATGTCAATCGAATAATACATCGTTGTTTTATTGCAATTTAAAGTTCTATACCTCTCAAAAAAAACACCCTTTATATTTATAAAAAAATTGTGATCAGAACACATAAAATGTACCTAGTTAATACGATGAAACTATTAATTGTAATCAAATTATGAAAGCTTTATTAATAAACTATAATAAAATAAACAAAAACTGTTAAAACAAAAAAAATGGTTTAAGTATATCAAACTTTTAGCATTATACGTTCCTAGTGTGATGGATGATTATGTTTAACTCAAATAAGATTATGGATATTTGAATCCACTGTTGTTACTGCAAGACGGAGGACTGCATTTATTTCAAGCTGATATCGGTATCGTGTTATGATGTCTGTGACAGATAAAAAAGTATTTTCACATAAATATGTTGCGGAAAATTGAATCAGAATTTTATGGAGTGGCAAAACTGAGATCTTGATAAGGATGAATTAAATTTAAATTTGAGAATTTCGACGATTGATAGGTCGATGAGGCTTTCATTTAGATGCATGCTTAAATTATCCTGAGTTTTCGCTGCACACGGATCTATTATCCACATATAGCAATGCAGCAGTACGACTATTTACCGTGACGTTATTCTATGAAGTAGCTTATAGTTTTTAAACTTTTTTTTATAACTATCCCTGTATTGTTATGAATTGAGTTGTATTTCAATGCATCTTAAAACATTATTTAGTGATGAGTAAGTATATTCCACACATTTTTCTGGGAAAAACGAAATTTTCTGGCGGACCACCACTTTGGCGACCTCTGAACTAGAAGACGTTAAAAACTTTTAACACATACTCACATAACTTCGGGAAATGAACGTAGGTTCATTGAAAGAAATGGAATTGATCGAAAAGAATAACTTAATACGAAGTGAAGCAACAAAAATAACAATGAAGCTCCCACATTATGTATCATAATGAAAAAAAATACTCGGTTCTATTTAAATTTCTTTTCTTTATATTTTTATTAGGCCATTTAAACTATATAGAAGTTATAGATAATGTTTAAGTTGAAAATTCTTTTCCGTATTATTATCACACATTTGCTTTAATATATTTATTATCGTCTGCTTTTAAATTATAAATCAAGAGTAACTTGAATGAATCTTACTTGATTCATTTGCTGATATATAATCGTTTGTTGTTAAAGTTAAGTTGCCTAAGTTGGCATCTTTTGTAATTACCAATTCTAAATTTGATTTTTCCAATAGGAGAAAATAATTGTAAAGCATAATCGCTTGTTGAACTTTATATGTAATTAATTTTTATATATTTTCGAGATTAATTCACCTGGAGATCTTTTTGATCTTTGAGTGATTATAAAAATAAAATGCGTCCTTGGAATAAACTTTGGCTGCTATTAATCCCAAATTACCGCAAAGGTAAGAATTATTTTACGATTACGGTGTCATAAAATTTACCTTTTGATATTTAAAATAAACTATCATACCTATATTTTGATATTTATGAGTAATAACTAACAATATTGAAATTTGGGATGACAAAAAAAAAAAAAAAATAGCTTTATTTTAATAAAATAAAAAAACCCTTGAAGTTATTATTTAGACAAAATATTTTTATATTTGAGGTATCAAATTTGCAACTAACTTTTGACCCTGTTTAATCCTGTCATCCAATATTAATCTCAATAATTTCAAATTATTGTATTCAAAACATATAATTTTTCTAATTCAATAAAATAAAAGTGCTTTATATAAATTTTTAAAATAACAAGAGAAATAATTTTTCGCAGTTATTTCATTATTTTAATCCATTGCGTGTATCGATTTAGAATCTAATATTTTCAAAGAGTAATAAATACTACAGAATCTTATAACCATAACATTTTATTTCAGATTTATAATATACAGTATTGATACAATTTTAACCTTGAACGAATATGAATAAACTATAACCAACAGCAATTCATAGAAATTTTACGTATGAATAATATTTTAACACTAATTATATAACAAGTAAGAATAATATGAAATTTGGATTCCACAATAAATGTATATTTACCCATTTCGCCTCTTTCAAGAAGCTTGATTAAAAAGTAAAGTAGAACACAGTAAATAATAATAATGTGATCTTTTTTCTGAAAAAGAAGCAATGTTTTTTTCTCCTTCATATTAATGCGTTTTCGTTCTGGAATTGAATAACTGATATCAATAAATCTGTTGCTGATTGTTGGCCGAAACAAAATATGTTTTTTACTCTCGAAAATATTGCACATATTGTTAGAATACTTTATGCTGATATGGTCCAATACCAAATCATTGCTCACCATATAAGCTGATATCATATCAATACTTTTCTTTCGGCCTTAGGAATCATCCACGCTTTAAAAATAAATAACCCTTTTTCATCCGCCTTCCAGTTTAATTTCACAATCATTTTTGTAACTAATAAATAATGATTTCGAAAAAATGGGCGAATGTGAATTAGAAATCGAGTTGTCCCTGCATGAGCGAATGATTTCTTCATTCCCAACATTGGTCCAGTGAGAGAGATGTTACACCATTCCTCAGTCTCATAACTCAATGAAACATTTACTGTCTGTAGTCTTTGCGAAATATAGGTAGACTTTCAACTATTTGTTGAAAGGAACAATGTGATACAATGTTCATGTAAGTCTCAAATTTCAAAAGTACCCTAAAAAGAATTTATCCGCTCCTGCTCCAATCAGAAGCGTTGGAAGGAGTCCACTGAGAGCGTCCTTGTCTCCAAGGGTAACCTCTGCAAGGGATTTGGCGGTACTCAGCATGAAAACCCTGAGTAGAACCTTGGTCATCTGATTCGAACCGTAGCACAATTTCATTCGGTTCACCAATGGGGAAGTCTATTTTTTCTGCAAAAATAAATAAATAAAAATCATTTTAAAAATTATTTCGCAATGAGCAAAAGCTTTGTTACATAGAAGAGAAAAGGAAATAGTGTTGTAAAGCTCATTCGAACATTTAAAGTACCATAAAAGAAGTAAAGTGTATTCCATGTTTTCTTCACAATTCAAAATGATTCTAAATCTAGTAATACAGGGTATCCTTAAAGCATGGATACACTTACAAAAATAAATTAAATATAAACAAAGATTTTTGCTTATACGGTTTCTTGTGTTCCAAAAAGAAAAGATTAAAGTTTCTGTAAAATAAAATACAACAAAATAGTGCAACGTCCAGGTTTTGCAACATTTTCGTTTTAAAATGGCTTCACTCCAAGAACAATCGCAAGTTGTAGCATGGTTTATCGATTTTAAATCTGCAACACATATGCAGTCTGAATTTTAGATTACCTATAAACGAAGTCCACCTTCAAGATCCACAATTTATAAGTGGCGGGGAAGATTTATGACGATAGGTAGAGTATTGTCTAAGGGCGCGCACATTGAAATTGCGCAATAAAACATTTAAAAAAAACCCTTTGGTATATCTTTATTGAACTTAAGAAACTGAAAGTGCATATCTTTGTTTACTTGTAATTATAATTTGAATGTAAGTGAGTGATTATTAACGTCACATTGTTCAGCTACTCGAGGGCTTTTGGCGACGGACTTCACAATTTTGAATCAATTAAAATATGAAATTATAGCCATAATTTTCGTACACACAGTACGTTTTCCAAAACGCAGTTTTTTCAAGTTCATGCTGGGAAGCGAACTTTTCCAGTAAAACTAAATTTTCTCACCAGCAGTGTATCACTGCAGAGAAATCAGCTTACATAGCATGTTTTATTACACATGTATGCTTTAATTATTTTACTGAAAAATTAAGACACATATACTTACTCATTTTTCCTTTAAGACTGTTTCCGCAGAGACGTTCATCTTCTTCTCCTGCCACAACGAGGGCGTCTCCTGAGCAAGCTGGTGTGTCTTGCAGTTGAAAATCATGGAAAAATATCTCCAGTCCGCAAAAGCTCTTGGATCTTTGTATGTGGTAAGTACATTTTAGTCCAGCAGGGTAATTGTCTGGATAATCCGGACTTATAATGTGGCCACGACTCTCTTTTAGGCAATGATCACACATGCGAATTGGTGGTGTAACTGAAATTTAAAATATAAAAATATATATAAAATAGCTTTAAATGCATGTTGTTTTCTAAATAAAACATGTTTCTTATAAATGGCTTAAAAGATTGAAAATGAATTGTAAAATCCAAGATGAAAAAGAGAAAATACCGAAATTAGAAAAATATCATTTTCCAAAAATTCAATAAATGTTTCTTTTTTTCCAAAAAATTTGAAAATTTTGTATTAAATTTCTCTAAGTTCTTGTGAATGTTTTTGTTTCATTGATTTTGATTAAATATATGCATGAAAAAATACATATCTATTTAAATATACTCTAATAAACTTAATTTTGTTGGTATATGGTTTTTTTACAATATCCTTTAACACAAAAAAGTATTTCAGCCCCTTCAGTTTCGTATTAAGCGATTTTCACTGTATTCAAGTTAATCAAATTTTAAATCATTAAATCTCTTTTCATCCTTCTATTTCAATTATTAAATTTTTTTCAATTCACCAGCATGCAGAACGGGTTATACCAGCTACTTTTCGTATACTGAGCAATGCTATTATTAATAGTGGAATGTGCTCAGAACACAAAAAATTTTCTGCATTGAAAGGAAAATCCTTTCCTATCATGACACAAACAACAGAGAAATCAGGTTTAAATTCCTGCACATTGATAACAAAACAAATATTGTTAAAACTGAAGAATAAAGCAGCATAATTGAAGAGCAGCCTCCGCATTTTCTACATTTCAGTAGAGAGTGGTTTCAACTGGTTAAGCTGCAAAGATTAAATTATTGATAAGTTAAGACTACAGGAAATACTAAGAATGTATGAGCGTTCTTATCTAGACAAGTATTTTATGGAAAGAAAGTTGACAGTCTCTTCTGAAAGATATAAGCTCTCTCTCTATTTCACGTTAAACATCATGTAAAGACAAATCTCATCCGAGCGATTTAAAATTCAAATAAGCATTTGAAGTTTACGTATTGATCTTAAGAAATGAAGAGCACAAACTATGCCTATCTTTATTTGTATGGTCTAGAGCAGTGATCCCCAACTCCCGAGCCGAGGACCAATGGCCGCCGTCCAAGGAACATTAAATAATTCCCATTTTATTTACCAGGAGGGTATTTCTCTTTGGTTTGTACGACTTTTCATGGAAATCATTTTATGTTCCACGTTAGATCACTTTATATTCATTTTTTGGTGTAACTGTATTTTATTCTGATGGCGTATTCAAATTCAGTTCAATTTCAATTATTAAATCAAAACAATCTAAAATATAAACAATCAACGTCCTACCTTCAGCGGGCCGAAGTAAAATGTTGAAACGCTAACCGGTCCGTGGCGATAAAAAAGTTGAGAGACACTGGTTTTATAAAAAGGGTCGGCAACCTGGAGCAGGCATGCCACATATGGCACACGATACAATTCTCAGTGGTACTCTGAACCACTCTACAAATTTGTTAATTTTTGAGTGGATAGAAATTGATATAAATTTGTAATAGACTTTATTTGACAAACATGCTCAGAATTATGGACATATACGGAATTACGAAAAAATCTAAAAGATAACTAAAGATAAATGTACAGGTATTTTGTAAATTATTGAATACCATTGCTGGAGAGTTTTAATTGTTTGAAGAGAGAAAATAAATTATATATATATATATATATATATATATATATATATATATATATATATATATATATATATATATATATATATATCTGTTACGTCATCAGCGCACTGTAGCGCCATCTGTAAAAAATTTGTAAAAGTAGACATTGTCTAGCTGTACCCCAACAAAAGCGGGTGCACGAATAAAGTAGGCTTAGCGTTGCGAAAAGACTGATTTTTTATTCTTTAACCAGTTTTACAGTCCACACAAATATTGACGAAACATTGGTCCTACGAAGCCACAGAAAATGGATAAAAAATCGAAAAATAAAAATAACTCCAACGTAACTACTGAAGAAAAATTGAATCGTTTAAATGATTCAATCAAAGGAACTTTAACTAGGTTAGAGGCTTTTTCCTCGGAGAAGACAGTGTCAAAGGATACTAGTGTCACTGGAATCGAAATTAAACTCAAAAAATTGAGCAATTACAGATAAATCTAGATAAAATAGCTGAGGATTATTGTGAAATAGAAATTTTCGAAAGCTTGGAAATCATTGAGCTGGACATTGAAGATATAAACCAACGGATCGAGACAACAGAGGTAGGTCTCAAACCTTTAATGTATTCTTTGAAAAATTCTGAAAATGTAAACATTAATTTAAATGACCATGGTAAAAATAGTATCCGCTTACCTTAAATTCCATTGCCAGAATTTTCTGGTGTAATAGCAGAATTTTCTAATTTTAAAAATCAATTTATTAATTTAATAAGTAATAATGAGCAATTGAATGATTCGCAAAAACTATACTATCTTCGAGCATCTCTAAAAGGAGAAGCAAAGCTCTTAGAGTCGCCTAGCGATAGTTTCGATTCTCTCTTTAAAGCATTAGAAGATCGTTACGAAAACAAACGGCAGTTGATAGATTCACATGTCCTTGAGATAATTAATTATGAAAAAATTTATAGCGAATCAGCCAAAGAACTGCGCGCTTTAATGGATTGTATCAATAGAAACATTAGAGCACTTAAAGTTTTGAAATATGAGCAGAATGATCTATCAGATATAATTTTAATAAATATAATTCTTCAAAAAATTGACAAAGAATCTAGAAAACAATTCGAACTTTCGTTGAAAACAGCAGAAGTTCCAACATTTGATTCTATTATGAAATTTTTAGAAAAGAGAAGTGCTGTGTTAGAAAACATTACTCGCATTCCTAGTACTAAAATGATCCATAAAAATACTGCAATGTCAACTAAAGCCAAATCGCTGGTAGTAAAAAAATAACTGTTAATAGTAAAAAAATAACTGTTAAACCTTGTATTCTATGTCGAAATTCTCATCCTCTTTATAAATGTATTGCATTTCAAAATATGTCTGTGGAGTGCAGAAAGAACTTTGTTAGCAATAACAAACTTTGTATAAATTGCCTCAGACTTCATTATTTGGCTACTTAGTCACAGGTACCCTTCCTCAGTCACAACAACAAGCCAATTGTTGTTTAATAAGTGAACCAAGCTTAGATATAACAGTAAAGAAATTCTTTGAACTGGAATCACTTCCAGATGATTCTAAGGAAATAACAAAAAGTGAAGAGGAAATTTATTGTGAGGAACATTTTGTTAGTACCTATAAAAGAGATAAAACGGGAAGATTTATAGTTCGGTTACCCATAAAGGAAAATGCAGAAACATTATTAGGATATTCCAAAGAGAATGCGATCAAACGACTAAATGGTATTTGGGAAAAATTAAACAAATACAATACAATGGGAACTTTGTATAAAGAATTTATGAATGAATATGAACTTTTAGGCCATATGGAGGAGATTAAAAATGAAACATTAGATAAGATTAACTATTACATTCCTCATCATTCTGTATACAAACCAGAGAAGACATCCACTCCATTGAGAGTTGTCTTCGATGCAAGTGCAAAAACAACAAGTGGTTTTCTCTAAACTCCATTTTACTAAACGGAGGAATTATTCAACAAGATCTCTTTTCCATAGTCAGTAGATTTAGAAAACACGAGTACGCGTTTAGTGCAGATATTAAAAAAATGTACAGGCAGATACTTGTTGATCCTAATCAAAGGGATTTACAACGAATTATGTGGAAGACTAGTGCAGATGCTCCAGTCAAGACTTACAAGCTAGCTACCGTAACTTATGGGACAGTTTCTGCACCATTTTTAGCTACCAGGACCTTAAGGGCCTTAGCAGATGAAGAAAAAGCGGAATTTCCTGACGCAGCAGATGTGATTTGTAATGATAGTTATATGGATGATATTCTTTCTGGAGAGTCTACATTAGAGGGTGCAAAAAAAACTCCAAACCAGATTATCTCAACTATTACAGAGGGGGTTTTGAGCTACACAAATGGGTGTCAAATAGCCCAGAACTGTTGAAAGATTTATCTACATCTTCCTATGTGTTTGATAAGGAATTTCAGGATGCTCCAGTGAAAACATTAGGTATGCTATGGGATCCAAAGTTGAATTGTCTCACATACAAAGTAAAGATTAGTAACAAAGTCAACTTCTCAAAAAGAGACGTGCTTTCAGAAATTGCAAGGCTCTATGACCCTTTGGGCCTGATAGGACCCATTGTTACGAAGGCTAAGATATTCATCCAAGAACTTTGGAAAATAAAATTAGATTGGAGTGAACAGCTACCACCAGATGCAATGGAAGAGTGGATGAACTTCTACCAAAAATTAGCGAAAGTAAATAACTTCAAAATCCCAAGGTGCATTCTACTTCCTGCAACAATACGGATTGAAATACATGGCTTTTCTGATGCATCAGAACGTGCCTATGCTGCTGTTGTCTACATAAAATGTTTCAACGAATCTGGACAATCTCAAACTAGATTATTATGCAGCAAGTCCAGAGTGGCTCCCTTGAAAACACTCACCATACCGAGGTTAGAACTGTCTGCAGCTTTACTACTATCGAGATTAGTCAAAAAGGTTGTGCCAATTCTACAATTATCTATTCATAAAATTTGGATGTGGACGGACTCAACGATTGCTTTAGCGTGGATAAAGACTGAACCTCATAAACTCAAAACATTTGTCAGCAACAGGGTGGCGGAGATCCAAGCACTTTCAAAGGACTATCATTGGAAACATGTTAGCTCCAAGAACAATCCTGCCGACTTAATTTCTAGAGGCTGCAATGTGGATGAACTTTTAAAGAACGAAATGTGGTTCTCGGGTCCAGATTTACAAACTGATGAATACGAGGACAATCAACTCTTTTTCCTGATCCTTCCTACAGAGATGAACTAAAATGTGCTGTGACTCTTTCAATGACTGAGTGTTCTTCAAATTTTTATGATGAACTCTTTAATGTTACAAATAATTTCATAAAATTAATTAGAATTTTTAGCTTTATTTTTAGGTTCATTAATAATATCAAAGCTAAGGAGTCTTGTAATAAGGAGAAATATCTAACTGCAGATGAAGTAAAGAGGAGTACGGAATTTTTAGCTAAAATAGGACAATTAAGTGAGTTTAAAGCAGAAATCGATGCCTTGAAAAAGGTAAAGGTGTTTCAAAAACAAGTAAGTTAAAGGCTTTAGATCCTTTCTTAGATGAGAATTCTTTACTCAGAGTTAATGGAAGGCTTTGTAATGCTGATTTACCATTTGAAGCAAAACATCAAATAATTATACCTAGTAAACATAAATTTACTAAATTACTTTTTGAGCATATGCATAAGAAGTTTTTTCATATTGGTGCTCAGGGTTTAGTACATCAAATTAGAATGCAGTTTTGGCCCATTAATGGCAAGGGTATTGCACGAAAAATAGTTCATGATTGCATTGCATGCTTTAGACAGAAGCCTACTGGGGTAGATCAATTAATGGGAAATTTACCATCAGAGAGAGTAACTCCAAGTGCACCATTTTTAAACTCTGGGGTGGATTTTTCGGACCTTTTCAAATAAAATTTAAAAATCAGAGAAAGGGGATATTTTCAAAAGTTTATGTTGCGATTTTTGTATGCTTGGCTACAAAGGCTATTCATTTAGAGGCAGTGACTGATTTAACAACTGAGGCATTTATTGCAGCTTTGAAGAGGCTATGTGCCCGTAGAGGCCGCATTTCTACATTAATGTCCGATAACGCAACTAATTTTAAAGGCGCAACTGCAGAATTAAATCGTTTCATAAAATTAATTTGTAACAAAAACGAGACATTAGCAAATTATTTTGCTTCAGAAGCTATCCAGTGGAAATTTATCCCACCTCGTTCTCCTAATTTCGGGAGTTTGTGGGAGGCAGGGGTAAAATCATTCAAACACCAGCTCTATAGAACTTTAGTTAATAGTAAAATAACTTTCGAAGAATTCGAGACAATAATAATTCAAATTGAAGGTATACTTAATTCACGTCCATTAGTACCATTGTCAGATAATATCAATGAATATGAAGTTTTAACTCCTGGACACTTTATAATTGGTCGACCTATCAGTGCAATACCTGAGCCCGCAATTTTAGATATTTCAGATAATAGACTATCTAGGTGGCAGCATACAACAAAGTGTGTACAAACTATTTGGAAACGCTGGAAAAATGATTATCTTAATCATTTACAGCAGAGAAACAAGTGGCAGTTCGAGAAAAATAATGTTGCCGTAGGGTGTTAAGTGCTTTTAAAGGAAAATGATTTGCCTCCCTGCAAATGGACAATGGCAAGAATCTTGGAGGTTATTTATGGAACTGACGGTAAGGTCAGAGTCGTTAAACTAAAAACTGCCACGGGGGTTCTCACATGTTCTATCTCAAAAATATGTATCTTACCAATAGAAAATAATAATATAAATTAAATTGTAATGTGAAGTATATTATATTCTTAGAATATTGTATTTTTCTGTTTTTGAATATTGTATTTTTTTTTTCTTATTTTAGAATGTTGAATTTATTTGTATTTAATTCATTTAGGCATTTGTAAACTGTATATAGCAAATTGCATTTTTTAAATATATTTTTTGAAATATTGTATATTTCAACGCCGGGCGGAATGTTACGTCATCAGCGCACTGTAGCGCCATCTGTAAAAAATTTGTAAAAGTAGACATTGTCTAGCTGTACCCCAACAAAAGCGGGTGCACGAATAAAGGCGTTAGCGTTGCGAAAAAGACTGATTTTTTATTCTTTAACCAGTTTTACAGTCCACACAAATATTGACGAAATATATTCTGTTCTTCGCTTTTGGTACTACATATCTGAGCATAAAAAATCTTTCCTCATTAAAAATATACTTCGAATCCGCAAAGAAATGGTTCAAGAACTGAGAATGCTCAGATTCGCGTCAAACTGAAGGTCACAAATTACACCGCTGATTTTGTGATATGAATGTACAGCGCAGTGCAAGCATTAGGTTTGCATGTAAATATTTATTTATCTTTTTATTTAACTATAATGAAGGGAAGTACTTATATTTTATGTTGTCTATTTCTTATTTTAATACATATGTTTAAAAATACATAATACTAGAGGACCCGACAGATGTGGTCCTGTACACACATCTTAAATTCAAAAGATATTAATTAAAAACGCTAAAAAGCGTGAATCGTCTGCATTTTCGTAACAATAAAGACCGGGTTTGGCCGTTTGGCTGAAAATCAATTTTCGACGCCAACTTCCGTCTTTTTCAATTCCTATTATTAGCTCACGTTCTCTATACATGTTTTATTTGTTTGTTTGTTTGTTTATTTATTTATTTATCTTGGAGGAATTTTCAATCGTTAATAAAATACATTTTAAAGCGCCCAATTGAGCTGAAATGTAATGTACATGATTATTTTGGATGACAATACAATAATTTAATTATAATTAATAAAAATTAATTGATTAAAACTAATTATTTTAAAAAATTACAAATACAGCCACGTTGGCGACTTAGCGACCTTTTTGGCGACTTATGTCAAAATTTGAAAAGGTTTTTTTTTCTGACGTGTTAAAGCATTCAGTTGAAAGGAAATTTTATATACACGATTGTTTTGGATGACAATACGATACTTTAACGATAATTAATAAAAATAAATTACCACTTAATGTTGTGATTTTGTCCTATGTATATACATATTTATATTAATTGCAACTATTTCATAAAAAGTAGCTAAAATAAATTTTTTCTTGGTTGATCTAAGTAGGAATTGATTTTAAATTTTTTTTATGTTACTTGTGTGTGTGTGTGTGTGTGTGTGTTTATAACAATAGCGTTGTTACAACAACGCCGGTGAATGTTGAGTTGTATTTTTGAATGTTTTTAATTAATATCTTTTTAACTAATTGTGCTATATCGGACCGAATTGTGAATCTAAACCATTCTCGAATTTACTTAAACCCACACAAAAAATTTCATCGAAATCGGTCCAGCCGTTTAGGAGGAGTTTAGTGACATACACACGCACAGAAGATTTTTATATATAAAGGTATGCACAATTTAATTTTTTTTATTTTTGTTGAAGAAATAAATATATTTTATGCTGTTTATTTTTATGTTAAGAAATATCTTTAAATGATGCAAATTTAATTTATTATAAAATTGTAAATGTCTATACCAGGGATGGCGAACCAATGGCACGCGTGCCAATGATGGCACGCGACAGAATATTTTGGGCACGCCATCGATCAAAAACGATTTGCATTTTAGCTTAAAATAATTAAGTTTACTATAAAGTATTATGAACAAACGCGAGTGATACGTCGCGACGCCGACAAGTCGGGGAGCAGACTTGTTTGTTATGTCTTGCGTAAATACTTCGTATATTATAAATTGCTAATGATGCAAAGTTTATCTACGCATAGTTTGTGTATGTAACTATTTCTAAATATATTCAAGTTGTTTAAAAAACATATTCTAACGTTTACATTAATAGTTCAGCTTGTATACATCTAATATATTAATGTGATCTAATTCTTGTCTTGTAAGTCTAATTGGTAAAATAACTCTCACTGCTTTATTTTTAAAAATTTTAATGACCTGAGACAAAAGCGAAAGAGCAGACACTACAGAAATCTCGTACAAGCACTCAATTTCCTAAAAACAAATAAATCTGCCCGTGAGCGCGCAGTCGTGCGCAGTCAGTAAAAAGGGTTTTTTGGCGGGGAGGAATCAAGCGAGAGCACATAGAATAGTCAATTTCATCGACACAACTGTACATTTAAAGTTTTGTGTTAAATTTATGATTTTTAACTGCTATTTAACATGGCTAGTTCAACAAAAAAAAATAATAAGTGTAAAATAGTAAGCGTAGCAGAGAATTTCAAACTTGGCGGGCTGAGAAATATGGCATGATCAATAAAAGCCATAAAGCGGTGTGTGTTTTATGTTCTAGAACAGTGGTATGCAGAACATCATCTGTAAAACGGCATTTTGAAACAAATCACAAATCCTTTTGTGAAAAAAGCGAACCAGAGCAAAAAGAATCAATTGCAAGTGCAATAAAAGACAGAAATAAACAGTCGATGTCTACGTTTAAATGTGTAAGCAAAAATTGTCACACAAGTGCGGCAAGTTACTCGGCTGCAAATGCCATTGCTCGGCACGGTAAACCTTTTCAAGAGGGAGAGTTTTTGAAGGAAGCTTGGTTGGCATGTGCGCCCTCACTTTTTGATGATTTTGATAATAAAGATAACATAATTCAGCGCATCAAAGATGTTCCTGTATCTAGAAACACAATGAAAGATAGAATCTTGAAATTGGCAGAAAATGTTACAAATCAACAAAAAAATGACATTAACTCCGCTCCTTTTATATTGCTATGTCTTGACGAAAGTATTGACATTACTAAATCGGCACGTTTAGCTGTCTTTGCTCGATATTGTGCAGGAAACATCATTAAGGAAGAATTAATTGCGATAACATCGTTGTTAACAACTACAAAGGGCCCAGATATTTGTACGGCAGTAAAAAATTCACTTGCTGAGAAAGAAATTAATTTGAAAAAAATTGTTTCAGTAACCACTGATGGTGCTCCAAATATGGTAGGCAAAAAAATGGTTTCATTTGTTTATTTAAAACAGACGTAGGACATTCGATTCTTGAATGTCACTGCATTATTCACCAACAAGCCTTATGTGCAAAGAGTGGTTTAACATCTCTTGATAATGTAATAACTTTAGTCACACAAATAGTCAACCTCATATCGTCGCAGGCTTTATATAAACGAGTTTGATGCTTTGTTGGATGAAGTCATTTCGGTGTATAATGGCTTAATAATGTATAACAAAGTCGCTGGTAGAGCCGCGGGAACGTACTTCAAAGATTTGTTGATTGCTTGGAAGAAATCTGACTGTTTCTCTACAAAATGAGAGCAAAATTGAACAGCACCCACAGTTGATGGATATTATGTGACTTTTAAAATTGATGTTTTTTACAGACATATGCCAACATTTCAATGAATTGAACATAAAGCTTCAAGGCCCGAATAAAACAGTTATCGTCATGATGGATCTCATTCGCGCTTTTGAAGCTAAACTATATGTTTTCAGAAACGATATTATTACAAAAAACTACAAGCACTTCCCAAACTCGAGAAAAAAATATAAAAGATTTAGATGCCCAAGAGAAAAGAAAAGAAGAAAAAGTTATTGATGACTTTATTTCCATAATGGATTCTTTAATCAAAGAATTTTCAGCGAGATTTTCTCAGTTCAAGGAATTATCGGAAACGTTCAAATTTATTATATACCCTGATGTGATTTCGTTTGATAAACTGAACTTGTCTCAATTCGATTGGTTGGAAATTGAAAAACTTGAAATGTAACTGATTGATTTTCAGTCTAGTTCAATATGGATTCAAAAGTTTATTGAAACAAGGAAAAAGTTGGAATTGATTGAAGTAGAAAGATTGACAAGCAATATAAGTAAAAATACCAGTAACGAAATTTTGGAAACATGGAACTCGATTCCAGACGCATTTAACTGTTTGAAGAAGTTGGCGTATGCTATTTTAACCATATTTTTATCTACCTATGCCTGCGAGTCATTATTTTCAGAGATACATAACATCAAAGACTCGCTTAGAAACCGTTTAACAGACGACTCTACTTCAGCATGCATTCTACTAAAAGTATCATCTTATAATTCTAATATAAGTTATTTGTCATCTAATCTACAACAGCAGAAATCACACTAATTTTATTTTAATTTAAATTACAAGTATAACTAAAACATTTACTACTATACAGTGCAAAATGCATTTTTTCGTATTAAATAAAGAATTTTGATTTGTTCGTATTTAGTTTTATTAGTTCTTCAATAATCACAAGTGAAAATTATTTTATGGCACGCCTATAACTCATTAAACGTTTTTTTAGAAAAAATGGCACGTTGACCCCAAAAGGTTCGCCACCCCTGGTCTATACTATAGACCTTTATTCTCTAACTCTGCATGCATTATCGCGGGAATCGAATTGTTTCAAATATGCCCTACTGTGAGACATGCTCAATCCTATTGGTAGATTGGTTTAGCACGCCGCAGCTAGCATGTTGCCATCCCCTGCTCTAGAACATGAAATTTTATTTTTTTCCTTTTTATACAAACTCTTGAAATTACGTTAAGAAGTGATTATGATCATATCTTCTCTGAATCCATTTTAGTTTTACAACCATAAATATATATAAATTTTTTACTTTAAGTGAAAAGGAGAAAATTATGCAAACGACACATAAGGATTGTGAATAATTCTTATAAAAATGATAAATTAATAAAAAAAAGAGAGGAGGTCGCCTTTCACAATTTCAAACCAATTATTTACTTGAAGTATACAAAAATCTCTCTAACAAGCCTCTGCCCAAATAATTTGTAAGGAACCGCTGCCTGCACCTGGCAACAGGTCGAACGAGAGACGATATAAAGAAAAGGATCTGGCAAGGACAGAGGAGAAGAGGTCGGAACGGGGGAGAGAAAAAGGGGTGGCGAAAAACCCGGGGTCGTGAAAAGTAGACACGGCTGGACGATGTATCTTAATCTTGTAACATCTCAATATATTCTTTATTTTAAGAAATGTCCCATAGAAGGTGTGGAATAAACAGTGGGACAAAACCCTGTCTGCAATTATTTTCAATTCACAATGCGAACACGATCAGAAAAGAACCCACGAGTTTACACTGGTGTCAGAAGTGCGATGCAATGGAGCAGAATTTAAATGAATAAAATATTTCAAATTGATCGGTGTTCGTACTACATAATTGTGAACAAGGTTCTAGTGGACATTCGGTTTGAAAGGAAATTTTTAACAAGGAAATAGAATCCTGCAGTGTATCTTCAATTTGATGACCACGTGCATCCCGGGAATTGCCCTGCAGCAGTTTCAAGTGAAAAAAAAACAAGACCTTCTTCATATGGAGTTTTACCATCACCTGCCGAGTTGGGCTATGAACGAACAGATGTCGTATTTTTCTTCATTTTCTGATGAATGGAGCCGTGATCTGAAAAGTGTTCAAGTACAGAAACAGCGTTCATGTCGAGGTAAGTGGCTATTGTTCTTCTAAGTTAAAATATTGTGGGAATATTTAAAAGAGTAATGGGATGCAGTCATATTTAATTTGTTTTTTTAAAAATAAAATAGAAAAAGCAGATATATCTGAAAAAAGAAAATTTCATTGGTTTATTGCAATATTCTATGTTGTTGGATTATTGTGTAGATGAAATAAGAAAATTGTGTACTTATTTTACCTGGAAATGATAGGGTACCATTTTAAATGTTGTAAAATATGGTATTTAGAGTTCTAGTGTTAAACTATAATTTCTTTTTATCATCATTCTTTACTGTTTTGAAGTTGTCTCAAAAATTAAAATCTGGGTATAGAAAGTGTTTTGCATAACAATTCAGTTTGCAGAATTTAAAAAAAAAAAAAGAATTAGATTAATTTATCTTGAAATAATGGTTGCGAAAATGTATGTTTGAGTGGGTGAAAAATATCCATTAAAAAATGTGTATATGTATTTCAAGTAGACGGACTTCCTGTTAAAATGTTGTAAATAAGAGATTTTGTAGGTTATTTATGACTCAGAATATGGCATGTTTTTTTTGAATATTATATGATAGTTTTTCATTTTAAGCAAAAGTGTTGCAATTTGTCAGTTAGTTGATAGTTTAATGCAATCTGAGGTTATTTCCTTTGCTCATAATTTAGGATGTATATGTATATTGGTTTTTTGTTTCCTGCATAAGATTCTTCTTTTAATTTAAAAAAAAAGAAACAAAGAGTAGATTTATGATTTGAGAAATAATTCTATGGTAATGTAGCTAAAGTATGTTGTTAATTGTGTTTTTTTATTTTGAAAAAGGTTCTGCGTTCTGATTAGTAACAAATAACTGTGTCTCATATAAGTTTTATTGTAAACATATTTCGTATTGTGTTTCTGGAATTTGAGTACTCTTAGAAAAACGAGTAGAATTTTTCTTGCTTGTTAAATATATAGTACTAGGTCATTTAAGTGTTTGTAGTTAAATTTGTCAGAAGGTAATTTGGCATTAGGTTTAGCTTGATTAAAAATGGCATTTCTCATTAGAAGTAAGAAAATTGACTTAATTCAATTAGCGCGGGACTTAGATGAGTCACCTGATCCGTCTATGTCTAAAATTGTTTTAAGGAATTTAATAATCTCTAGTAAATATTACAAGGAGGAAGAGGCAAAAGAGTTATTGGAAGTTATTACAGCCGAAAGGTTAGAGACAGAATAGCAGCAAAAACTAGAACAACAAGAACAATTATCAATTGAAAAATTACGCTTGGAAACAGAATTATCTAGGATCGCTAATCAGAGTGCTACTCAAATTAATGGTCAAACCTCACGTGTAAAATCTTTAGATGAAATAGTTAAAATGGTTAGGCTGTTAACTGTAAAGGTACCCAATAAATCAGACGGGTGGGACTATTTTTTTCTAGTCTTGAAAAAGGCTTTCGCTAGTGAAATGGTTAGCGACGAGTTAAAACCGAAGGTTTTGTTATGCATGTTAGGAGACAAAGTGTCAAACTTATTAGTTAACCTAGGCGAAGAAGAATTAAAAGATTACGAATCTTTAAAACAGGTTGTGCTCAAGGAGTATGAACCCTCACCCCAAAAATATGTTTAGAAAATTTTAGAAAGGCCAAACGTAACTCTGACGAAACTTTATCTCAGTTCGCGTCCCGTTTAACATCGATGTGGTTATACTACTGTAAGTTAAGAGGTGCGAATGATTTTGAGTCAGTTAATCAACTGATCGTAGCAGATAAAATGTTTGAAATGTTGGATTCTGAGACGGCGACCCATATTGGTGTGCTCCAAGGGGAAGAATGGTACAAACCCAGGGACTTGGGCAAACAATGTGATATATTTTACGCTTCCAAAGGGAAATCCTACGATGAACCTGAGAGAGCTAAATGGAATGATAGTGATAAGAGAAGTTTTAATGGTAGTTGGGGTAAACAGCCATTTGGGGAGAAAAAGTCAGATAATTTTTCTTCTAGGAAAAACTTTGATAAGGGTCAAGTAACTGAAATTAAAAAATTCGCTTGTTTCACCTGCGGATCAGATAAACATTTTAAGCGGGATTGTCCGAAAAACAAAGAGGTAGATAATAAAAGACTTAATGAGAATAAGGTGTCAACAGAAGGGACGGAATTGGAAGATGGAACGGTCACTGTTACAGTTGATTTGCTAGGTAAAGTCATTCCTAGGGGGGCTATTGAAGACAAATTAAGTAAATTAGTGAAAACATCTATCAGTGTAAATGGGAAATTAGTCCATGCTTTAGTGGATTCTGGTACGGAAATTACTGTTATCAAGAAAGACTTAGTTCCTGGAATATCGGTTGAAGGAGCTTCCAAGATTTATTTGAAAGGTATTTTCGGTCCAGCGGTTAAATGTCCTTTAGTATATGTTCCAATTGGTCTTGCTACCGGTGGGCAGGTTAATGTGGTGCACCAACAAGTGTTATGTGCTTTGGCAGAAGTTTTGGTAGAAGACGTGTTGCTTCCACCAGATGTTTTGGATATGTTGGGAGGAGCCCAGAGTGAAGAGAATTCACTGGCTCAAAGCTCTCAGGACCTGAGGGTTGACTCAGGAAATGTACATGAAACCGAGGTTTCATTGGGTATTCTGCCAGAGAAAGCACAGGAGCACATTGAGGATTCTCAAAGGAATATTACTTCATGTCGGAATGAAGTGGGAACATTGGGTACTAAGGATGAGGAGGTGACCGCTGAGATGGATACAGGAATCATGGTGGCTGATAGTTTTCGTTCCGAACAGGAGTGTTGTGCCGAGTTAGCATTGGTTTGGAAGCATGCTAAGGAAGGCAAAGGAAACCACTATGAAGTAGATGGGTATCTATTTCATAGAGATAAAATACTCGGGGAGAGTATTGGGCAACTGGTAATTCCGAAGTGCAGAAGAACTGAGGTGTTGAGACTAGCGCATACTTCAGTGTTCAGTAGTCACATGGGGCCCAAGACGCTTGAACGAATCAAGTATTCTTTCTTTTGGGAGGGTCTAAGGGCCAATGTGAAGAAATTTTGTGAGTCATGTAAAGAATGTCAGCTCACTCGATCGGTTAGAATTAAAGACCGATCACCCATTACACCTGTGGCAAGGCCTGAATTGCCATTTCAGGTGGTGAATATGGATCTGATAGGTCCAATTGATCCGCCAAGCTCAAAGGGACATACACATATTTTATGTCTGGTTGATCAGCACACTAGGTGGGGCGAGGCTAGGCCGGTGACTAGTCTCAGTGCGAAGGTAACCCGTGAAGCTTTGTTAAAGATATTTTCGAGAACCGGGATTTATCTTTTGTTGAAAAGGGAAGGTTTTGTAGAAAAGAATAGCGCAGCATCGTGGGTCACGGTACTGGATTTGTGGAAGTGGTATTTTTGTCGTTCTCTCACGAAGAATTATGCCGCATGCTTTATGTCGTTTGGAATTTTCATGACTAAAAAAGTGAGGTTTAAGATTGAATACACTTCTTATGGATGTAATTTAACGGCTTAGGTTTTAAGAATGTTAGAGCAGTTCGTTGTATCTCGAATAGTCGATATAGACATTCTGATGCAAATTTGGAAAAATCGTGTAAAACAAATTAACTTTGTATTAGAATGGGTGAGATGGGTTGGGTCGGAAATCATACCGGCCAAAGGCAAATTAGAGCCGTAAGAAAGTTTTTACTGTGTACTTAATATGGATTTAGTGAACTCATTGAGCATTCATTCATGAGTAAATGAAATAAACATTGTCTAGATTTAGATAAATACTGTAATGTATATATTTAGTGTTTTTTTTTTGTATAATGTGTTTTCCATGTATCTGTTTGCAATCCCATTACAGTTTAGATCTTTCTGGATCTTTCTATTCTAGTCACTTATTTCAATTGGGTGAACTATTAATATTATTTCATGTGTTTGTTTTAAGGATGACTAGAACAATTATCAAGACTTTTGACTGTTGCAATTATTGTGTGTTCTGTTTGTGGATTTTCTGTTTCACGGTTTGTGAATTTTCTGTTCCTGGTGTCTGAAATGGTAAAATCAGCCACAAGGGGCAAATTTTACTCTTAGGTGGGGCGTGTAAGGAACCGCTGCCTGCACCTGGCAACAGGTCGAACGAGAGACGATATAAAGAAAAGGATCTGGCAAGGACAGAGGAGAAGAGGTCGGAACGGGGGAGAGAGAAAAAGGGGTGGCGAAAAAACCCGGGGTCGTGAAAAGTAGACACGGCTGGACGATGTATCTTAATCTTGTAACATCTCAATATATTCTTTATTTTAAGAAATGTCCCATAGAAGGTGTGGAATAAACAGTGGGACAAAACCCTGTCTGCAATTATTTTCAATTCACAATGCGAACACGATCAGAAAAGAACCCACGAGTTTACATAATTGTCACATGCTCATTTCAGAATCAAAAGTATCTTATCATTGTCAACATTTTATTTATAAATCAAACCATCAGATATTTAACGACCTGTTTTTGAAGAATTTTTCTAATTCTGGACACGAGGAACAATCTTTTTTTTTTTTAACAAGATTCACTCTTGGAAAGCGACTATCTTATTCACACACTCATCACGAGATTTAGGACTTGACAGACTACAGACTTGAAATTTGGCTTGAATGTTTCTTTTGTTGTGTATAGATCCACTAAAAATAAATTTTGCGTAAGTCGATTTCCAAAGGAGTTATGGGGCCGTTATAGACAAAAAATACCCCTTTGAACTATTAGACCCACATATTTGAAATTTGGCAGGCATGCTTCTTTTGTTAAGTAGAGAGAGTGACTGTGAGTTTATTATTCATGATACGCCAGCCACGAATTTGTGACAATAACCACTAGGCTACGGCGGCCACTTGGTTGAGTGGAGATCCACTAAGAATGGGTTTCATGAAATTGATTTCCACTGGAGGGGAGTTTACAGGGCTATAGAAGATAAATGTACTTCGGTTTCAGAAATTCCTATCATTTTTAAATCACAAGGTGAGGTCTGTAAGAATGTATCTGAATACAATCCAAAGTTTGATATTAGGATTTAGATATGCATATATCTCTCTCACGATATAGCACAACATATAATTATACATCATGAAAACCCCAATAAAGCGGATGGGCATGGATAGTTACTGTATATAACTTACACGAAAAGAATGTTTAGTTATTTTCAAATGACGCAGTTCCTTTATGTCACTTTCCTGAAGTTAAAGAGAAAAAAAGAAAAGAGACATAACAAAACATCAGACACATTTTTCTTCCAGCAGGTGCATTAATTTTGTGCGTCGCACTGAGCACAAAACACAGCTTTATAAATAGAGATGAAATAATTCCTTTTGAGCTGAGAGAGGCAGGTGAAAAAGTATTTGTATTTTTTTATAGTGTCGGTAAAGAATAGCGTTACAATGGTATTATCTTGGATCTTATGAAATCTTTCACGATTGCGTGACAATAAACATTCTTAATAGTGTTAATAATTCTTTTCTTTGGCGGTTAAAATGAAAATAATAAAGCAAACATTTTAAATTGTTTTTCACCTATATATCTCATCTATTAAATTGATGCCGAGTGAAGTATATTATTATCCCTGGAGATGGCGCACCCTCGATACTAACGTTAATGGTCGCGCGGGGTGACTGAGTCACCCCAATCCTTTTTTTAAAATTATTTTTATTGTACACGATAAAAATCGTAATTCCAGTAAATAATTTAATTTAGAGAAAGTATGCTTCCCTACTTTTAAGAACTTTTAAATTTTGCTTTGATAATTGGAGGAAAAATATCCATCAAATTCAGTGGCGTAATGTACACCCCCGCATTGGGAGGGGGGCAGGGACTCTAAGGGGCCCAAAGCTTGACTGGTGCTAAGTACGCATTTGGGCTTGGGGCCATATACCTGAGTTTGCAAGGGGGCCTAATATTCTCCGTTATGTCACTGATCAAATAGAACCAAGAAGTTTCAAATGTGTGCACAAATCACAGACACTTTTCGCTAACATAACATGAATGTTATTTGCAAACAAAACTGTAATATTTTGCTCATTATTGTAGTTTTATCGTCCCTTGATGATCGTCAAGTAGCACGTTGAACTTTTTCTTGCTCGTACCTTTTTGACAGGGTGCAGTGTGTCTTGTGGTTCACTTGTGGCTTCATATCTATCTTGATGGAGTTTTTAGATAGCATTCGAAAATTTTCCTCTCAATTCAAACGTTTCATATGTTCATCGCTTTTCTCAGATTTACTTTCGCTACCATGACTAATTACCTTATTTCAGCAGGTTATTCCCTTGCTTAATCAGTTTCACCTTCCTTCAATACCAATCACAGATGCCCATTTCTTTTTTTATATTCTGTTCAATTGTATTTATAAACCATAATGAGTCGTATAACACAGCAATCAAAACAACTATGTTATTCACAGGGGAAAAATATACCATGTTCATGGAATATATTTTGGAACAAAAGTGGTCATGCGGGGTACTCAGTCAAAACAAGTAACTTAAGATTGTAAAAAAACGTTTGCCGTTTCCAAAAAAAGAGGGAGATATGTGACAAATACATGTTAGTTCCCATGAAGACTGTCATATAGAAGGATACTGTCAAGAGGTCATTGGTAACAAATAAATAATATTCCCATAATTAACGATTTCGCGAGCATGGGATTACTCTGTGTCTCGCGCGACCGCTCCTGGGTTAATCAGCAAAACTTTTCAATTCAAAATCGAAAATAAAAATGAATTTTATATAACCCTGGATAAATTAATTTTACATTATTTTAATCACAGCTCTAACTAGTTTATTCAAAATTAACCAAGTAGTAAAAGTAATGTTATTGATATATAGTTAAATGATTATTTTATAGAGATGCATGATTAGTTAAGAATGTATTATATTTTATTTCTCCCCTTCATTTTTATCTTGATGTCAAATCTATCAAGGGGAATATTAGGTATTGTTTCATGACGAATATGTACCGTAAAATCATGCTTTTAACGTGGACTTTTAAGTCAAAAAATATGATCGATATTTACGGGTGCGCGTTATACGCCGGGTATAAAAATGATAGCTTTAAAAATAAAAAAAGAAATGTGTGTGTGTACACAAAAAAAAAAAATGGACTTCTACATAAATCGAAATACTGTTTCTTTGGAAAAAAATAACATTCACTATAAATTTATATAAAGGTTTTTTTTTTTTTTTACAAAAACTTAAAAAATCATACCTCAAATAAATTACTTCAAAATATAAGAGCATTGCACACCTACGTTTCAAGTTTCTTCGTAAAAAAAGGGGTCCGTGTTATACGGTGAACATACCTAAAAACTAAAAATTGCCGCTTGAAAGCATAGGTGCACGTTATAAACCGGATTTTACGGTGCTTGGTTTCATCAGGGACGTTTTAAGGGATGGGTCAATAGAGCCTGGGCTCAGGACCTCAGTCTCGAAGGGGGCGGGGCTTGTCTCGTCTTTGACTTGGCCTCAATAAGATCCTGATCCAAATAATTTTAATATCGTGAATTATTATTCCCGCACATATTCAATAAAACTGGGAATTTAGAACTATATATCAACTGGCAACTGTGGTCAGACTGCACTGTCCTTGTCTTACCACCATACACCCTCATGAATGATTTAGTCGAAAGGTGGTAGTCAATCAGTTTATACCTAGATTTGTGAGATTGTGAGTCAAGCACATTTATTTGTTACGGGTAACTGTTTATACGAGTATTTTGCAACGTATGTTATATACTGTCCATCTAAGAGGGATGCAGGCGGGGCCTACTTTGGATAGGGGTCCAAGTTCTCAAGAAGTCTTAGACGTCTCTGGTTTTTTTCCTATTTAAATAATGTGAGATAACATTTAGAGATTTTGGTACAAATGAATTATTGTCCTTTGCGGGTAACTCAATACCACGAAATATATTTAATATAAAGTGCAACTGCTGATACAAGATTTTTGTTTTCTCTATTTCTTAAGTAAGTTCTATGGACATTTAAGAATTCAGTTCACAAGACTGATCAAAGAGTGTTCATAATTATACTATTTATGGTAATTAAATTGAAGCAATGAGTCTTAAATCTCAAGGGGAAAACCTTGCTTGTATGTTTGTATCGACATTAGCATTTTATAAGTAATATTAAATATAAATACCTGGCTTCCAAGTGGTTCCGCAGTCTGAGCGCTGTCGAACCTTGATTGCAAAACCGCTTTTGGAAGTTCCTTTGTCTGAGTGGAAGGTGAATTTCATTTCTGGAGCTTCAAAGGGTATTACACCTGATAAAATAAAAAAAAAATGAAATTATTTTTTTCCTGTGAAATCAAGTTATAAGCATGATGCTTCGAGGGGAAAATTAATGAAATAAAACGATATGTCTTTCAATACACGCTGAATTTTCATTAATTACAATAGCTATACTAATTACACAATTATTGTCACATAATCTACAGCCTTAAGCAAGGAATTACACTTCCGCGCATATTTCCATCGACCACCTAAATGGACTAAATTCATGACGGTCACATGATAGATGCAATTCCGTTGTCTCCATTGAATTCAAAATTGACATTAGACTTATTCTTGTTGTTCTAGTTGTAAAAATTAGGTAAAATTTCAAATTTTAAAATTTGGTAAAAGCGTTCAAATATCTAAATTTTTCATAAAGTTTTTCAAAGTTTAAAAAAAATGCACACTGTGCATTTTGTTTACCTATATGTGTTGCTATTTTTGACAAATATGTATTTTTTAAAAGAAAGTTTCAGCAAAAAGCATAAGAGTTGGCAACAGCAAAGCACACGAACTGTTTGGCTAAAAACACACGATTACATTTATCATCTGACTATGACATCAGTGGCGTAACGCACACACCCGAATCGAGGGAAGGATGGGGGGGGCAGGACTCTAGAGAATTCCAAAGCCTGACTGATGCCAATTATATATTTAACCAATTTATATTAAGAGCAAAACCTTACTTTGCAAGGGATCCCTAATATTCTTAGTTACGCCACTGTATGACATCACATGATTTATGAGTTGATTGGCTGGAAGCACGTGATTATAGTTATCATGTTAGCCCATTGTTCTGGTAAAGTTAATAAATTAAATGTACAAGAATAAAATCCTGTATAAAGTGAATTCGTAGAACCCGACCAAAAAATTCCTATAGTAGTTCTTGTATACAGTTCTATAAACAATATATAATAAAGGTAAGATTTCATAGTTTTTTATTTCCTCTATAGAAAAGAAAAGATACTACTTGTTTTAAAACTTATACTTATTATTGATAATACTTGTTTTAAAACTTTCACCTATTATTGATAATACTTGTTTTAAAACTTTCACCTATTATTGATAATACTTGTTTTAAAACTTTCACCTATTATTGATAATACTTGTTTTAAAACTTTCACCTATTATTTTGATAATACTTGTTTTATAAAAATTAATATTCAGATTTAAATGTATAAAACGAAAAATTAAATTTTTACTTATCATAAAGATTGCGTTTCTCTAGTTAGTTTTCATTCATCATCGGAAATATCAACAAATAAATTCCAATACCATCGTCTTGTTAATATTAGACGTATAGATTAACGGTTTGAAGAATTCTTGGTTTCGTCTTAGCGCTGTCATCTTTTGAAAAATTTTTCTTCCAGGTCCTTTTCGGATTTAAAATTTGGGGAAAACAATCATAATTTTATAGTACATTTCACAAAGTTCTCTTTTAAAGTATCACATTTCATAAAATATATTTGTATAGGTGAGTGTTTGTGGCCTTCGTAACCTTTAAGTTAAACCTTCTTTACAGAAAATTTCCTTGTATTGGAATTTTCATTCTGAAGAGTTGCTCTAATTCATTAAAAGCTTGAAACGAGTTTTATTCATCTTTATTAGAATTATAAGGTGAACCCATAAAACCACCAGACAATTTAGTAAAACGAAAAGATAAATTTAAAAAAAATGAAAACAGGAATGTATGGTTAGTAAGAGTGACATCTTAACCTTTTGTTAAAGCAGTTTAAACTGGTTTCTGAGACACAGTGAACTTGCCATATGAAATGGAACCGTATGATATGGAACTTGTCTGTCGCGGTATACAGAATTTACTAAACCATTATTTTTTTGTTTTTATTTTAACAAACAATTAATTTATGTATAGTTTAAGTTTTAGGAAATTTGTAAGGCAAACCCAACGGAAGCGTTATTATAAAAAAATGTTTTCTTTTCTCATTAAAGGGCCTAAATTGTGCTTTTTAAAATTATAACATTTCTTAAATATTTAGTTTAACTTAAATATTCTCAATGCTTTACAAGTATGGGCAATTTATATATTTTAGTAATAAATTACATTCTTTTTACAGATAAAAATATAATCTAGTTTGACATTTTAGATCAATGGTCTTCAACCTTTAGAATTTCATTGACCACTAAATGTATAATTTTAAATTTGGCGGATCACTAAAAGGATTGACCTCTATAGCGAGAAAGACTCATTTTTACGTCTCTATTTACATTTCCATATCATTGAAAAGGAACTTCACGAAAAGCAATAACAAACTGGCAACACAATGCAATATCAGCAAACTGAAATGTCATGTCGCCAATTTACCATGATTGCGAACTTTCGTTTTAAAATGTCACTCTTGAAGAAGTAGCTAAAAAGTTCACTAAACTTAGATGGAATTAAGCTGAAAGTAGTAGCTAAATTTTATTAAAAAAATATCATTGTCCTTTTTTTGTGTAGTACGTTTTGTTACTCGTCCTTTTTGGAACTGAATCTTCATTAAAAATATAAAAAATGTCCCATTTGTTTGTTGACAATCAAGGCACCTATTTTTCACCTGTTGGTGGTCTTAATAATAAATAATAATAACCTTATATTTGCCATTATTTTATTTGAAATTATTTTCTCATCAAATACCTTTAAAAATGAATGTTATTGTTATATTATTATATTATTGTTCTTTTATTGTATTATATATATTGTTATTTTGATCGGGGTTCGAGTATTTTATACAAATCAATCGCGAAGAACAAGACAGTTCTTTAAGAGTGATGAGAATTTATTGTCGAAAATCCAATCCTTGAAATACAGGATGCAGCAGCAATATTCGCAGAGTAAACCCCAGAAGGTCTTCACACCTTCAACAGCACTCAGACACAATTACCATTGTTTAAAATACATGTATGTAAAAGATTGTTCACAAGCATAGCCGCGCTAATCGGTAATCATGGTCAAGGGAAGTTTACTAATCGCTAGTCAAAACAATACCGACTCGTTTCGGCGAGCATCTCTCTATTTATATGCCCGGCGGATCCTTCGGGAAAGATCCGCTTGCGTCATAGGTCTTGAAATTAGTGTATCTCTCCACAAATTTCCAGAAGAATCCAGAGGGTCCCGAACTCGTCAAAAGTGGTCACCAAAATGGTGCCAACTTGACTCTAACGCTAAGATTACGCCTAGTTCCCATTGAATCGCCATTTTAACCTAAGGGACGGTGTTGCTTGTGAATATTACAATTTTAACATAAAATTAATATGACATAGAGTAATATAAATGCATTACACACCCAAATACAAATTATTTACACTATCTTTTAGAAAATTCGTAACACTATTATTACGTATTAGACCATAAATTTTTCAGGGATATAAATGCATTATTATATCATATCAGTTATAACAATCCAAAGACCTATCAGTAAATACTATAATTCTTAGCAAAATAATTTTTCGAAACGCTTAATCCTTGAGATTACGATAAAAAAAATCGCCATGAGCACTTACGAGTGAATCCAGAAGGCAATTGTCCGCAGATAGTTTTATGACCAATGTCCAAGTAATCGTAGCCACAGTCCGGTCCCTTCTCGACATCGAAATGAGCGAATTTCAGTTCCAATCCACAGACAGCCTCGGACTGTTTTTTGACCAGGTATTCGCAGTGGGTGTTATGAGGGTAATCATGTGGAAAATTAGGACTTTTCAAAGAAAATTCTTCACCTTCGTAGACTCCGCCACATTTTTCCTCTTCTGGAACTGCCACTAAGAAAAATAATAAGATTAAAAATGTTTTATTTCAGAAAAAAAAATGACTCTGCGAAACTTTTGATCACTAATACGGGCAAGTCTGATTTGTAATGTCCTTTGAAGTAAGTCAAGTATTTATTCTAAAAGAAAACGTCAGAAACGTTTAAAGTTGTTCGGCCGTTGATGATGAGATTATGGTTTTAAGACTACGCAGTACCTTGTAAATTTCAAACATACCAAAAAAAAAACTTTTTTTTTCGTATTTTTTTGTGGCCCATATCATTGGGAAGCTTGCCACAAATTTCAGAACTGATGACAAATTAGTTTTTAAGATATTTGAAATTTTCTGAGCTTAGGTCTTTTGGTTTCATTTTAAAGCATTTTTTCACACTTAAATTGAATTAATTAAAATTACTTTTGAGCACAATTAACTCTTTCTCAGAGTGAAATAGTTATTAATTCCAATTTTCATTACCAAAATAATTTATGCTTGATAATGTTTTGAGATTTTTGATTTCTCATAGTTACTTAATTAAAAATGATTTCAAGGCCAATTTTTGTTTCAAAAAATAGTTTGACTTAGAAGCTTTATCATCAATTTTTTGCAGTTGAGAAAATACCACGGCCAAAACTTCCACAGGTTGCTATGAGAAACAATATTTAGAAGAGATGGAATACTACTGAAAATGACTCAAAACCAGCCCTTCGCTGATAACTACATTATAGGAACATTATGTAGTACTAGATTACGGGGGTATTTGAGTTCTTGTTGGATGACTTTAAAACTTGCTAAACTTCCCCAATTTAAAACTAAAAAAATTAAATTTTATGTACGAACCTGGTGATTTTTAGCTTAAGTTAGTATCATTATAATGTTGTACATTAATGGTTTGTGTTTCAAAATTTTTGTGAAAATATTTTTTTAAGATTAGGCTGAATAACTTGTCGTCATAACATATACTATTAGTACTATGCAAAAATACATTTTGAATTTTAAAAAACTTTCAATCATAATTAATTAAAGTAGTGTTTTGATATTGAACATAAGTTGGAACATAACATGTTAAAGAATTAGAGCTTTACGGGCACAATAGATTTTTGTTTTATGCCTTTACAAACTTTAAATGCATTCTTTTCAGTCTTTTAATTTTAAAGATGTAGGTGTTTTCTAATCCCTAAGGCTCTTTTCCTGTTCAAGATAGTCTTGAAATTTTTTGTAGATACTCCCAAACGTATGTTCTATAAAAGTTAGTAGGGATTTATAGGTCTGAGATCTTTAATTATTTTTTTAAAAAAATGCTTGAGTTAATATTTTAAAATTTTCGTGTTTTTTCCAGGTTTAGCTAGAAAAATAATTACTAAAAATCAACAAGGGAACAGATTTAAAAAATCTATTTTAACTTTTGTATGCAATAAGCGGGATTTTGTTTGCGGGAAGCACTCTCGTTTGTTTTGCTTCTGATGCAAAATTTACCTACGCAGAATATAGTCAATTTAATTGACATAACTGTATTTTAGAGTTTATTTGTGTTATATATATGATTTTTAACTGTTATTTAACATGGCTAATTCGGCAAAAGAACAAAAAGAGCAAAATAGTAAGTGCAACAGCAAATTTCAAACTTGGTGAATCTAGAAATATGACATTATTAGCAAAGGCGAGAAAGTGGTGTGTGTTTTATGTTCTGGAACAGTGGTATGAAGGACATCGTCCGTAAAACGGCATATTGAAACAAATCACTAATCCTCTTGTCAAAAAAGTGAACCACAGCAAAAATAATTAATCGCTTAGAAACCATTTAGCAGATGACTTCAATTCAGCATGCATTTTACTAAAAGATACATCTTACAATCTTAATATAAGTTATTTGTCTTCCAATCTGCAACAACAGAAGTCACTCCAGTGTCGTAGCGCAGAATGTTAGCCCCCTCCAAAGTCAAGTTTTGTGCCCCAAGCCGAAGCTTACAAAGGAAACGTACTTGGTGTCAGTCACACTTTGGGCCCCCAACAGTCCTGGGCCCTCTCGCAATGCGGGGGTTGCTGGGGTGTACGTTACGACATTGAGTCACACTAATGTTACTTTAATTTGATTTTTACATGTAGAACTAAAACATTTATGACAATACAGTGCAAAAGGTATTTTTTCGTAGTAAATAATGAGTTTTGAGTTTTTTGTTAGTATTTAGTTTTATTATTTTCCCAATAATCACAAGTTAAAATTATTTGACGCCGAGTCTATATCTCATTAAACACTTGCTGAGAAAAAATAGCACATTGATCCATAAAAGTTCGCCCCCTCCCCTTGATCTAGGCGATTAGCTGTTCCATCACTAAATATCACTGTTGTTTCATCTTACATTTATATTAACTGTTGTTTTGGAAGATATTGATATTTTTGGTGTGTACTTACAAATTGTAATATTGAATGATTCTTTTTAATTCCGAGTCTTTGCACTCAAATACTTTTCGTTAGTTTGGGTGAAAATAACTCTACAACTGAAGGATGAACTACATTCATAAGAAAAGATAGGCGTAATAATGTTATGTTTGTTGGAAAAAAATATTTTATTTTTTGTAATTTCGCACTTTAGTAAACACATTATGAAGTAGCACCAGCTGAGCAAATGTAGATCACAATTTCATCATTTATTGAACTAAAGGGTGTTTTTTTAGAGGTATAGAACTTTAAACTGCAATAAAAAAACGATGTATTATTCGATTGACATGAATTTTTTTTATTCGAAAGATAATCTTGTGGCATTACATTTTAAATATGATTTCTGGCATATGACTGCCACGGCTGGCTCGGATGTAGTCCAATCTGGACGTCCAATTTTCGATGACTTTTTCCAACATTTGTGGCCGTATATCGGCAATAACACGGCGAATGTTGTCTTCCAAATGGTCAAGCGTTTGTGGCTTATCCGCATAGACCAATGACTTTACATAGCCCCACAAAAAATAGTCTAGCGGTGTTAAATCACAAGATCTTGGAGGCCAATTCACAGGTCCAAAACGTGAAAATAGGCGTCTTTCAATAAATCGATTGTGGCATGAGCTGTGTGACATGTTGCGCCGTCTTGTTGGAACCACAGCTCCTGGACATCATGATTGCTCAATTCAGGAATGAAAAAGTTAGTAATCATGGCTCTATACCGATCACCATTGACTGTAACGTTGTGGCCTTCATCGTTTTTAAAGAAGGTTTCCACCAGCCCATAAAGCGCACCAAACAGTCAGTTTTTCTGGATGTAACGGTGTTTCGACATACACTTGTGGATTAGCTTCACTCCAAATGCGGCAGTTTTGTTTGTTGACGTAGCCATTCAACCAGAAGTGCGCTTCATCGCTAAACAAAATTCGCTTATGAAAATCGGGAACAACGGCAATCTCGTTTTGGGCCCATTCGACGAATCTACGCCTTGCTTGATCATATTTAAAATGTAATGCCACAAGATTATCTTTCGAATAAAAAAAATTCATGTCAATCGAATAATACATCGTTGTTTTATTGCAATTTAAAGTTCTATACCTCTAAAAGAACACCCTTTATAATGATGTTATATGACGCTACATCATATAAAAAAATTTATTAGGTATTTGAAATACGAGAAGAGTTTGTAGAGTAACGTGTCAAATCAGGTACCAGCTTCATCACTTGACCATGGTTTAAAATTACGAGGTTCGTCTCCAATAGCTCTCAAGTAGCCTCGAAGTCCGATATTAATAAAACAAATAATCAATCAACCAAATACAAACAGAAACTAACTCAAATTCTATTTGCATACTTTTTTTAAAGAACAAGTCTTTGTATTTTACGTTTTTTATTGCTCAAGACATAATGGTTGTGTTCATGATGTTCATTTAATAAATATAATCACGTGTTTTTCAATGAATTCAAAGCTGACCTTAATCTTGTGTATGTCTTGTACTTGTAAAATACAGGCACAGCTTTAAATTTGATAATCCGTAAAAATGCTCAAATATTAAGATTAAAAACATTCTTATATTACACGGGTCTCTTAAGCCAAATGCATTTTGTTTATCTATGAGCGTTAACAAATTACCATTATTAACAAGTATGCACTTTTAAAAGAATTTCTCATGTGAATATGACGTCACATGAATTTGTCAATTGATTGGCTGGAAACACGTAATTGTATTTATCATGTGACTATGACGTCATATAAATTTAGCCCTTTACTGTCGGATTTCAATGTACTAGTTTACTTTAATTAATATACGTTATGAGCATTTTATATTAATTTTTAAAAATGTTTTTGAAAAACTGTGTTTATGAAAGTGTAAAGTACAATCCTCGCTTAAAAATCCATAATTAATAGGGAAATAATAATTTTCTTCAACCTAATACATATAATGTAATTAATGTATTAATTTGAATTATCCAATGGTAAAAATTGTATTATTATTAAGGAAATTTACCATTTCACTTCATGATCTTTCTACTGCGCATATTGCGTAGAAAATTACCTTGGTTCATTTCATATGTTATTTTTCTCATTCCGGACAACGCAACTTTAACTATTTCGAGAGAATTAACGAGTTTCTACCATATTAACAGATCAATCTAAAGATAGATGATAAATTCGAATAGAATTGATTTCAGATGATATATGTGATTGATATTAAAATTAAAACTTCCTTGAAAGCAGAAATAAGAATTGTTTTTCTGAGACAAGTATAATATGAGGGTTTACTAGTAATAAGTAGTAATATCTTCAACTCTGATAATAGAAATAACTTTCAGCACATCTAAAACTACGAAATAATTTTAAGAAAAAAATTTACGATACTATGTTAAGAGATAGCATTTTTTTTCTTAAAAAGATAAAAAAATTATATCATACAAACTTGTTCTCTAATCTTCAGATAAAAATGTCTATTCGTCTAACTGATACATGATAATTTGTGTGGCATTTATTGTAAGATATATAGGGTTTGTGGTGAAACATGTAAATTATCTGAACAGATGAAAATTCGTTAAGCCCCGTGTGGCAACTTGTTTCACAGATTCTCGGGAATCCCTTTCGAAAGGGAATTGTAAGCGCATCTTCCCTATCTGATGGGGAAATTCGAACAGTTAAATGCGAAATAATTAATTATTTCGTTTGGTACAGTGGCAACGATAATTGTTGTTCAAATATATTTTTATTCAATTGATTGTTGTACGAGGGCATTTCGAAAAGTAAAGATACACCGTACGCCAGACGAAAAGAAAAGTTTTGGCGAGCAAGTTGGCAACACAGATGATAACCTTGAACCTTAGCTTTCTCCTCGCGGTCGTTCGGCATTTCAACGTTGATTCTGGTTGGAGTAAATCGTGTTTAAAATGGCTGCGCCGAATTCAGAATCCCGTCAAATGTGGTGCGCTCAGTAATACGTTGTCTTCATGGAAAAGGTCAGCGTCCAGCGGATATTCACAAAGGAATTGTTTCTGTTTGGGAACATTATGAATCGACAAAATGTAACGAAATGGTGTCATCATTTCTCTGAAGGTAGGACCGATGTTCATGACAAACAATGAACAGGTCGGCCATCTGTGATCTCTGTTGCTCTTCTTCAGAGAACAGAGGAAGCAATTCGTGCGCTTGGTAATCATCTTGGAGGAAAATCATTCCACGACGATGATGAGATCAAAGATGAATTTGAAATGTGGTTCCGACAACAGGCGGCAACCTTCTATGACTGTGGGATACAAAAGCTTGTGCACCGACTTAACAATTGTTTAGATAACGGGGGTGATCATGTCGAAAAATAATAAATAATCCAGTTAATAAGATGTAACTGACATTTTCTAAATAAATGTTTTTTTTAAGGAATGCGAGCCATTGTATCTTTATTTTTCGAAATGCCCTCGTATGTTACGTTATGGTCTTATTTCATATTGTTGTTCTAGTAGTTGTTTTTTTATTTTATGTGGTTGGGTTTGTGAATAAAATCATTGAAGAAAATTTTACATTGCCTGCTTGGAATTGAATATAACACGTAACTAGATATAAGGAAATGTATTACTTCCCTATTATATGTTTATGAATTTCAGAAATTATTAAAATGCAAAATAGTAAGAGTATCCAGAAAATAATACCAAACGTCATCATTTTTGATTATTTACTGATTTTTTTTCTTTTATATTAAATTAAAAACAGATCGAATCTTTTTAAATAACGCGTAAATATTAACATAACAAGCATTTTTTCACAAAGAAAGAAAAAAATATTTTTAAAAGATCATTTTTACCAAGAAATGATAATTATCCATTCATGAAAAATCATTTAAAGTACGTTTAATATTTATTAAAACAAAATAATTTACAATTCTCTACTAACGACTTAAGACTTTTACCTGAGGCAGCAGGACCACAGTTTGTTGTTTGGCGAGCTTGTATTGAAAATCCTGGTCTTTGGGTTGCTGCGTCTGATCTAAATTTCAATACTATCTCATCTTCCGAAAAGAGCAAACTCTCTAAAAAACAAGAAAAAATAATGAATGGAAATAATTTATTTTCAGTAAAAAGTTGTTAAATCAGCATAAATTTAAATAGTGAGCTTAATAATAATAATTTTGATAAACAACTGAATGCCTAGTAAAAGTCATAATTAAGAAATATTAAAAAAATTGTGAAATAAGAAATAATATTATTTCATGCCTTATCTTTTTTTCAATTACTATTATTAGTTCGCAATCTCCTATATATACCTTGTTCAAATTTCCAACCGTTAATAAAATACATTTTAAAACGCTCAATTCAGCTGAAATTATATATATACGATTATTTTGGATGAAAAAACGGTACTTTAATTATAATTAATAAAAATTAATTGATTAAAACTACTTATTTAAAAAATTACAGATACAGCCACGTTGATATCATTTTTGGCGAATTAGCGACCCTTTTGGCGACTTGTGTCAAAACTTAAAAGGTTTTTTCTCACGTTTTAAAGCATTCAGTTGAACTGAAATTTTTTATACACGATTGTTTTGATTGACAATGCGATATTTTAATGATAGTTAATAAAAATTAATTGCCGCTTAATATTGTGACTCTGTCATATGTATATGCATATTTATATTAACTGTAATAATTTGATGAAAAGTAACTAAAATAAAACTTTTCTTCGTTGATTAAAGCAGGATTTGACTTAATTTTTTTATTACTTGTTCATTAGCATATTGTAATTATATACGAGTACATTATCTGATAATTCATTTATCACATTATAAAACACATTGACCTGATCTTCATTTACAATTTCACTTCTTAGTATTGATATCTGTCCTTCAGTGTTTGGCATCTAATCAAGATTTTATTCTAATTTTGTTATGTATACAGGCTGTTTGGTGTACTTTGAGTTTTGATATAACATTTTATCTATTCAACTATCAAAATGAAAGTTTATCTTTTCATGCAATACATTTTAAAACATTTTAAGAATTTGTTCATAGATATTTTAGTGGATAATCAGTATGATTTAGTTTGGCAGCATAAAATTCTATTTATATTATTAATCAGTTAACTGTAGAGCCCCTGCTTGAGAGTGTACAACTATGTGTTTCATAAATCGAGCGATGAGGAGTATTCTCGTTAATCACAGAGTAAGTGTCACTGTTAAAATTTTGGATCAAAAAGATGGGTTTGTTTTATAAAATTACCAATTTCACATTACCAATGCTTATTTATTTGGTTAACAGAAACATATATTACATACATATTGGAGATTTTATGGATATCTATGGATTTTAGCGACTGTCAAAATTCCCGGACTAATTTTCTTCCTTCTTTACTAACAAAATATTTTCTACCTGTCTTAACACTAATGAAGTTCTGGAGTAGGTGCTGTAGGCTTGATCACAACGCTCTTACCATAAAACATCTTGCTTTATCCTCCCCAATAAAATAACGATTCTTTAGGCAGCACGGCATTGGGCTATTACCAGAGGCGTAGTTACTGTCGTATCAGCCGTATTAATGATACGGGGTCCCTAAGCTACAGGGGCCTAACATATTCAAATACAGTACCACTAAGAGGACTTTCATTTCTAAAAAAGACCCAAAAGGAATTTTGATACAGGGCCCCCTCAGAACTAGCTACGCCAATGGCCATTACTCTAATGTCAGCATATGGTTTTAACATTAAACAATTGGCATTTACACCACTCGATAGTTACATAACTTCGGGCCAGTAGCTATGAGTGCCTGGTCGGCGTCATGTATTTGTCCAATGGGTGACCATACCTGAAGGAACCCTATTATGAATCAACTTTACGACTTTTCCCTTTGCCATTTTTTGGCTAATATCTAACAAACATTATCATTGCACATAAATAAATTCGTTATGACAACTTATACGCTGTTTCAACAAGTGCATACGGGAATGCACATGAGTTTTTCATATTTTTTATTTATTCGTTTCAGTCCAGCCGGACTCAAAATATTCTAAATATTTTGAAATTTGAGAATTATGTTTTGAGTTTCTCAAAAATTACAATTTAAATAGCCAAAGGTCACTACTTTTTAAGCATTACGATTATACTCGCCATGACACAAAATTCTACAACTTTTTCATAACGAGTATATATATATATATACTAGTCTCAATCACAGCTAACTAGTTAAAAAATGAAGATTTCCTAAGCAAATAAAATATCATTTAGATGTTTCTTTCTTATATTTTTATTACATTGACTATCAGTTATGAAATCAATTATTCTTATGCAGTTAAGTTTACTTTTCGGGGAAAGATTTGATGTTTTTGAAGATTTGTGAACTGATTAAGAACAATTGAGTATCGTCACCATCTTGCTTAACAGGGTTTTTTTCTTCAAAAAACAGCAACTACTTTTTCACAAACAAATAAACAGGAAAATACCTAGTTTTAAGGATGAAAAATTAAATAAAAGAAATTTTTTCTTAAATTAAATTTTTCCTGATCATTGTAACATGACAATTGGTAAAACCATCACCAATAGCAAAAAGAAGTTTTTTTTGCTCAGTACTCCGATTGATATAGATATCCTTACGGATAGGGAACTTTGCCTATTAGAAAAGAAGGAATTCTTTCGAAATTTGAAAGAAAAAAAGCATTTTATTAAAAGAGTGAAATGTGTGTATAGGGTTTTTGACTTCAGTACTTTCCGGGAAAATGTATGTAACTTTTTAAAATTACCATCATAAAAGCTAATAGAAAAAAAACAAAAAATTAATGGTGATAAAATTAATATAATCTAGGGGGGTGAAATTTTATTAGTGATAAATAGACCAAGGATTACATTTGATGAGAAAGGGGGGAAAATAATTTTTAAAATTCTCATTGTTTAACAATTTCAGACATTGCTTTAAAAATTTATTAAAAATGATGAAACATTCAAATTATTTATTTAAAAAAATCATTTGTAGTTTCATACGTCAAATTAATTAATATTGTTGATGATATCTATATAAAAAAGAAATCAACCAAAACATCACAACTCTAGCAAAAATCTGATAAAAACAGTGTATTTATTCATGATTTTATAAAGTTTTACAAAGCATTATACATTAAACACATTTTGAGTATAGAAGATAGTGAGAGATGAAAAATGTGGTAATTTAAAATGATAATAAAATCTCTATTCTCTTTCTAAAATAGAAAAAAAAGATCTCTACTTTCTATTCAACTTGAGATAATTAGGCCCCTTCAATGGAGCTTTTCAGAAAGAAAACTCATCAAGTGTGTCAGTGAAAATATTTTGTGCATAATTAGCCTTAAATATGAGTTATGTTTGATAAGTGGGATTCCAGGATATAAACTATCTCACTAAAATATACGGACCTATATATATATTAATTCAGGTTTTGATGCTTTCAACTTTTAACTATTGCTAATGAAACTAAGATTTTCTTTTCTTTATTGTCGTTAATAGAAAAACATAAACGAACAACTTTATGAAATTGTGATTATTATTATTGATATATGACACATATAAGCATTAAATCGATCGCGATCGACTGGTGAACCACCAAGAAATTTGGGGATGACCGCCTTAAGACCCTAAAGGCCGTATCACACGTATATTTTTCATGCAATTTTTTCGTCCAATTTTTGGCCGAATCTGAGGGGGAAGGGTTGCCGTTAACAAAACTACATGCTCTGACGTCAGCCGTGCTCTATCTCCACATTGAAAAATTACTCACCGATTTTTCTGCTTCGGAAAACGAAGCTCTGCGCTTTTGTCGATGGTTGTACACAGAAATAGAGCACCATTTCATTTAAAATATTATACGCCGTTAAAATATTATACACCATTAAATTATTATACGGCATATCTGAAGTGTTAGACGAAACCGGAGCCGCCATCTTGTTTATGACGTAGGGCACCGAAGAACCCCATTGGCTGGAATTTCAAGCAATTTTTATTTGGAACAACTTTTTGAGATCGCTAGCAAAAAACTGTTCTAAAGCGGTTGCTATGGAAACTGAGTAAAAATTGCACGAATTGGACGAAAAATTGCTTGAAACGTGTACGTGTGATACAGCCTTAAGACGTGCATACTAAAATAAACGTATTTATGAACCGCCGATGCCAACTAGACTGGAGAATCGGCTTTTCTCAATCGATACGACTGTGCTTACTTAAGCAAATGATTCGATAAATGTATAGACAACACATATACCTTTATTGGAAGTTCACAATGCCACTGTAGTAAAAACAAACAAACGATAACTGCGGCGCCAGGATTTTTCCCCACGCACCTACTGAAAGGGAAAATAAACGTTGATGATCAGCTCTTCTCGCTACAGGGGATTGGCTATTGAGACAGCTTTCTACACCACGCGCTTCCGCGGAATAGAGTTCTCTTGTTGATGTCATGCCCCACGATGGTGCGGGACTCGGCAGCGAATAAATTAAGAACATACGTCGGTTTCAGATTCATCGTTTCATGTATTTTCCCTGCTCGCTGCATTGAATACGTCAGCGCTCCACGCTCTAACAGTTACCCATAGTTGCTCAAACATATAACTTGACAATTTTGTCTTACTTGTGTTGTTGTAGTAAAAAAAAGTAATCTGTCATACTTGAAAAGAGAGGTACAGTGTCGAAAACAAGTGTTAAAAAGCCCACACAATTTTAATATAGAATGGGCCCACTTACGCCACTGGGTGGACCGCAACACTTAGAACATTAGAAGTAGCCCGTACTCTGAAAAAGTCCCCACCCCACCCCTGATACGTGGTTTTCGTGTTAGTACAGTAGTATGATTTACAAGTAGAATGGCAAAGTAGAGGATATTTTGCAATCTCTCTTCTTCTCATCCCCCTCTTAAAAATTTAAAATTTATGCATGCGATTTCTTGAATTTATTTGAGTTTCTAACAAAATATTTTTGTCTTAAAATATCTAGTACTTAATGTAACAGAACTGAACTGATTTCATCGATTATGGTAGCATTTATATTACATGCTTTATATGCTATAGTACAGAAAAATATCTGAAGTAAACTATTAAGATAAACCAATGAAAAGTAGATGCATTTCTGCTATTGAAATATCAATACTGATTTGAATAATGGCTAATTAGTGTAGCATTATAATGAAGATAAATTTTAAGTGGAATGAATTAACACACGTTGTATAAAAATCTCATTTTTATATTCATTAGAATATAACAATTTTTTGCAATAAAAACGAACACTTATAGTTATATTTATACATGGGTTTAGGGAATTCCAATTAATAACTAGTACAAAAAGTCAGCGACACCTTTAGACTTCTTGAGACCCTGGGTATAGAAAAGCTTACAAGCCTATACAAAAGTTGGTCTCACCTACAACCCTTTTATCGAATTTGATGTATATACATGTAAAGTTCAACAAAAAGCAATCCGTAAAAAAATGAAATTTTGTTAGAAGTGAAGTTTTGTTTGAAAGTATATAGAAAATTCGTTTTCTACTTTTGAAATCCGTAAAATCATTAATTATCTGCAAAATCAGCTGTTCAAAATATTTTTTTTTCAATACTCTCTCAACAAGCTTAAATTATTCAAACATGATTGAGTGTCAAGATTGCTCAGTTCTTTTAGAGTGCACATTAGAGAATAACATTGAATGATTAAAATTACTCGGATCGCAATCTTAGTAAGGTGAAGTCGAGGTCAGTTGGCCCATACCTTAAAATTTCCCTGCAAATCGTAAGAATTTAATATAAATACCTGTAAAACATACTTATTAGATGATGGAAATCAGTCAAGAAAATGTTACCTGTGTGATCTTTGGGAAGCTGTCCACACAACGTGAAACCTGCGGGGAGTTCTAAGCAATCTGCATCACATCGACCATCAGTGCCTTCTTCAACATCGAAGCTTAAGATTCTTAATTCTAGTTTACAGTGAGCTGATGATGCGCGACGGATACGATACTCGCAGGAGACGTCAGCAGGATATTCCTCTGGGAATTTCGGACTTTGAAGCAGGAACGTTTCGGCTGAAAACTCATGAGAACAATCACCCACCGAAGATGCTGCAATAAAAATGATTAATCATTCAGCGGAGAAATAACATTGAGCTCTATCTCTCTCTCAGTGATTGTACCGCAACTAAACGACAGGATGATTCCAAGAAAGGAAGTTAAAAATGGAAAGTTAAAAGGATTGTTAAAAATTCTCAAAAAACTTTTATGGGTAATAAGGATGTGTAGCTAAATATAAGCTTTGTAAGATCATGCTTAAAAAATGTGGAATAATGACAATTTAGATTCTTTTTTAATATCGGTACTTTCAGGCCAGTTTCACACGAGACAACTCGGTGCGGTCAACTCATTTCCTGTCACCACTTCTCTTGTTTGGAGCGGGGAGAGAATATCTTTCATACGCAGATACAAACACGACCCTAAAGGGAGGTACAAAGACTGAGACCGAAGAAACATTAAAAAGCTTTCTCCATTTTCAATACACACGTAGCCACGTGTGAAGAGCGTAGCTTTCTCAATACCTTTTAGATGAGTCAATTAGATGGGAAGAAAACGCGGTTATCGACAGCTTTTCAGCAGGAAGTGCCAGTTGATTATGTGTGAAAGAACACGTGATCTCTGTCCAAAACTGGCTCTTAACAATTTGCTTCTTTTACTATGTGCGGCACAAGTTGACTTAAGTGAAAAGGCCCTGATTAAGCAGAAAACAAACGCCAATCATTCTTTCACGACGAGTTCTTATTAGTCATAACCATTACCATGCTATTTCAAATATCAGGGGCAAAGCAATGGAATCAAAAGTGCTTACCAGATCTTCGAATATCTTCACAGTCTTCCTGTTGTTGCACTAGGATGGAAAAGCCGGGTCTTTCGTTTTTGTTATCAGATTTAAATTTCATCACCACCGTTTCTCCTGCGAAAGGTACATTTCCTGAAAGTATATAAGATTAAATTAGATGAAAAATGTGAGAATAAAATATGAATCTGACTTCTACTTCAAACTAATTTACACAGTCCTTTGAGATTCTAACTCGATTATCACATTTATAGCTTAGATAAACAAATTAGACATTTTTAAAGCGTTATTTCTCGGAGCTGATTTACTGAAATCAGTAATAACTATTTAATCGCTTAAATATATCTTCAATTGAAAGTCATTGCATGCAAAATTTTCTTAACAAGCTTTCCAAACGAATTTTAATTATGAATACTAATATTTGAAATCGGAGCAATGTCATTGGGGTAAAAGCTTGGGGTGATTTGTACTACACTTTTAGACTAACTCAGAATTTTGGAATAGAACTAGTAAGAAATTATAACAATTGGTATAGAGCCCCCCACGCTTTTACCCCAATGACATTAGTTTTCTCATCAATCATTTTATTCTTATATTAAGAATTATTTTTTTTTTACTTTTTAGTTCGATTAACTATAAAAGCGTGTTTTTTAGTTTATTTAAACAATATGTTTAATTAAATAGCCAATCAATACAAAGTTGGCGAAATTAAAGTGGCTTGCATAAATGGAACGTATACAAATGCGTTTGATAACAAAGAAAAGCACTGCTCTAGCAGAAGTTTTCATTTCGCTGATCCTTAATACCGACCTTGATAGAAAAAGCTCTGTTAATGAAGTTTTTCTACCAGAACCGCGAGAGTTCTGCTTCTGAGACATTTCTTCATCTTAGGACCGTATGCACTTTGGCATGGTAAAAAGTGCGAACGAATTAGACCGATTGGAATTTTATCAGGTGGATGTTGTGGACTTTTAAGGGAATGGATATGGTTACGGTAATCGTGAATTCAACTAGTCATTCACCATATGGTGTTGCTAATGAACTAATAGTTTTCCTGCTGTTGATATGCCCTATTTGACCATTTGGAAAATAATGGAATGAATCCTATATTGTTTTCCTTACAAAATCCATAGTCTTTAGTTTTTCAAACGGGAACTCAGTAGTTGGGAAAGATTTTGTGCTGCAGTACCTTATGCGGATGACAGTCGATTCCGCTTCCCCATGGAACATTCTGTGGACGGATGAGACTGGTTTTTATATGAAAACGGACAACTGCCACATTTGAGCAACAGAAAACCCATGTGCAATCCATCATGGTGCCATCTCATGTACTCTGTAATGTATTTGGTATGATGCGTTTTCATTGAATCGCTCCTTAGCAGCTTTTTTTAATAACAGGGGATTCTAACAGTATTTTCCCACCTGCTCCGTCACTGGAAAACAGTACAGGCAGGCATTCTGGAAACGTTTGTGATTCCATATCTGCTGCAATATATGGAAAACGGTACAGGACATGGTGGGAACATTCGTGATACCATAATTGCCGCAATGACTCAGCCTCCGTGACATGATTTCTAACAAGGACGCGTAGCATCTACACGAAATCATCGTGACATTCAACAACTGTTATAGCCAGTGGCGTAACGGAGAATATTTGGGCCTCTTTGCAAAGTCAAGTTTTCGGCCCCCACGTTGGATTATACAAAGAGTAGGTTCTTGGAGGCTGTCAGGCTTTGGGCCCCCTAGAACCTTACCCCTCCTCGATGTGTGTGTGTGGGGGGGTGTACGTTACGCCACTGGTTATGACAAACTTTCACAGAAGATCAGCATTTATTCGCCAACAACCCGTTCTTCTTTCTTTCGTCTGATCTCACACACACACACACACTCCATGTGGTTTGTGGATATGTGAATTCTTAAAGGAACAGGTCTATCAAGAACAATTTACCAACTTCACATTCGAAAGATTTCGTGTTTCAACATGTTGATGGAATGTGTATTTACTTCACACCAGTGTGGATCACACGGTTTTATGATTGCAAAGTGTTGTGGAGAGCTACTTGACCCATATAAAAAACATCAGCAAAACGCTTTGTTGAGCTGCAGAGCTACCTATTGGCGACTTCTTGTACTATCTTTAAAATAAATCACAAACACATAATCTGAAGTGTTGTACTAATTTCTGGTCGTTATGACTCATGTAGCAATCGGGACAGCCCTCTGAGTTGAGGAAGTTTAATTTCGGGCAATCTGCATCTCGATAGTGTTTCAAAACATGAAAGTGTTCAGAATTTTTATAAACATTAATTATTTTTCTTCGTTAGACAAATCAATTAATTTGGCATTGATATAAGAGTTGATATATTTAGGGTTCCTTTAATTTATCTCCATTTCAACAAAAAAGATCAATTGACTTTCCTTATCTTTTTAACACACAGAAATTCAGAAGCAATAAACAAGAGAGAGAGAATTCTTTCAAAACCCGAAAATAAATTTCTCCTTTACTATCTATAGTAGAGTCAAAATGTTATCGCTGCCAGTAACATAAATATTAATAGAAACTGTCATAAATAATTTGTAATTGAAACGTGGCAGAAATGATTTGGCAACACATATTTTAAACTGATTTATCGGTTTTTTGACAGCTACAAAATAGATTTTTATCTCTTTTGTTGATTTCTTGCTGTAAAAACAATTCTGAGCAGTTTGTGTGTAGACTTTGGACATAGGCTGATTGAACATGTGTGATTTTACACGTGTCCAAATATGATAAAGTCTAGAAGGACGAAAAGGTCTCGTAGAAGTAATAATAACAATAAACTCTCAGATACACATCTGTTAGAAATCAGATTTCTCTCGAATGACATCTAAACGTGAGATAAACTATCGATGATCATTTTTTCCTTTTGTTTTCCAAAGTTTATTAACCTAAAATGGTACTAAAAGGCTCTTAATTTTTTTTGTTCTGTTTACTTGTTTTTGTTAAGGAACCGAATTCAGAACATTTTTCGAAAAGGCCTAAGAACGATAATAGTTTATTAACCTTCCGGAAATTGACAGAATTAGGCTAAAAAATTTTAGGATGAAGAATATTTTAAAAGTAAATTTGAAGATAAATTATTGACAGATAATCTTCCATAAGTTGTTGAAAGATTGCTATTCCAACATTTTTTATTCAAACATTTCATCAGACGTGGTAAAATTATTCCTGTTTACTTTCTTCGCATTTTAAGGGAGAGTGAGTTAATTAGTAACAATTAAAAATTTCAATTTTGTAATTTTACCATCAAAAAGTTTTCAATTTGTGAAATACAGTCAAACCTCTAAATAACGAAGTCGCTAAATCTTGGAAAAAAGTTCGTTATATGGAAAATTCGTTAAATAGAGTTTAATCTTTTACTATACTTTGTAAACCACATAAAACAAATTTTAAATTCATAAACACTATATATTAAAAAAAGTAATTATTTACACCTTTTTAAAAATTAATATATGTTTATTTTATATATCTTACCCACCAAAAAGAAAGAAAGGAAAACTGCAAGGAAAACAAGATAAAAGAATGTCGAAGAATTCACTGTGTTTTCAATATTAATTTTATACTAAAACAAATGAATTTTAAGGACATTTTATAATTTAAAGCATACAAGTAATATTAAACTTACATTTTTTTTATAATTAGAGCACGGAGACACGGGAGAACTCCACTGAGGGTGAAAGAGGATATCGAAGATGTTTCTAATTAACAGGGGAATGGGTGTTAAAGGTTGCACTTCTTGGATGAAACGTCCAGAAATCTATTGCTCTCGTCGAGTTAGGATCTAATAAATCCAGTTCAAGATTTATGACCACCATAAAGTGTGTTAAAGAGAGAATAACTTGAAATTTTTTCAGAAATACAGTGGGTGATCGGTTAACGAACATAATCCGTTCCAAGAATATGTTCGCTATCCAAATTGTTCGTTAACCGATCATTGATTCACCATAGACTTCATGTGAAATCAATTTATTCGTTCTGGAGACCCTAAAAATTAAATTTTAAAAAATGTATAATTTCTTAGTAAGTTTTTTAAAAAAAATAATGCATACATATAGTCTTGCATATTAATCAGTCCTTTTCATTTTTTGCTTATGGGGCGTTGAAGAACACGTGCAATGTCGATTGCTTTTCTCTCTTTTTCAGCATTTTCCAGAAGTAATTAATAGCATTGTTGTTGTAAAGATCCCCAACCCTACTGACATCAGCTTGGCTTGGGTGCCATTTTAAGACCATTGCTCTGACATCCGCCCACTTTTTCAAAAGATCTTTAATGGCAGATGTCGGCATTGGTCCTCTTTTGTCTTCCACTTGTTCAGAAAGAGACATATTTCAGTGTGTTTCTTGGTGTTCTTCATTCAAAATTTCTTGGAGTTCTTCTGTCGTCAGTTCATCTTCCTGTCCCATTATGAGCTCTTCTATGTCATCCTCGCTCACCTCCAATTCCAGATCTCTAGCAGTTGTCAAAATTTCCTCCATAATTTCAGGGGTGTGTCCCTGATCACCTCCCAGTATGTGTGTTCGTTGTCTAAACACAAAAACTTTTTCTTGAAAGTGTTCGTTATATATCCGAACACAAAAATCTTTCGTGAAAGTGTTCGTTAACCGATCACCCACTGTACTTAAAAAAGGGAGAACAAAAATTGAATCACAAAAGAAAAAAGTTCGTTATATAGAAAATGCACTTCGCTATAGAGAGGTTGTTTTACAAAGAAAATCGGGAAATGTTCAAGGTTCCAGGAAAAGTTCGCTATATAGAAAAATTCGCAATATAGAGGTTCATTATTTGGAGGTTCGACTGTAGCTTGTTGTTGTGTAAGGTACCAACGTCGCATTAAAAACAAATCGAGGGTATTGGCAACAGACCTCGTAATTTTGAATCACAGTGAAATGACAAGGAAGACCCCTCCCTCTCCTGAATGCCACATCAATAAGGACACAGTGGCGTAATGGAGTTTATTAGCTTCCCTCCCCCTTGCAAAGTTAGGGCTTGGGCCCCATGCCGGATCTTACAAAGGAGTGCAAAACCCCAACATAACATATGCTTTGGACCCCTTAGAATCCTGCCCCCCACCGGTAATACGAGGGTTATGGGAGTGTACTTTATGCCACTTGGAGGACATTGAGCCTCAACCAATTTAATGTACATCAGCCCCTTCTACACTGTGGATCTTCAGTTGCACCAGGACTCGAATCCGCGTCACTCCGGATACAAGATCGTGACCATAACCACTAGGTTACCACTAGGACAGATAAAGTTTGTACTGGAACGTCTTAAAGCATGGGCCACCTGGGCTCGGGTCTAGGGTCTCACCCTCAGTGCGGCCTCGTTTCATTTTTGGCTCAATCTTAATAAGATTATGATCCGGATAATTTTAATGGTCAAATATTATTCCCTTGCATATTCTTCGAAAAACAGGGAATTTCGAACTACATGTCAATTGGCAAAAGTGGCCAGACTATATTATTATGCAAAGACTGTTGTCCATGTATAGGCCAAGGCCTAGTACCATAAACAATTATTCAACACATTTAGTTGAAATGCGGCCATTGGGTGAGCCGATTTGTGAGTCCTACACATTTATTTGTTTCAAATTACCATTTGTACGAGTATTTGACTGTACATGCTGTACACTCGCTACTTTTGATCACAGGAAGAACCTACTTTTGCATAGAAGCCCAGGTTCTAAAAAAAACCCCTTAAGATTTCTTTGGGTCAAGGGCTTCAAGAAGTCTTAAGACATCCCCGGTTGGAACAATAAAATAATAAACATTTTGGTATTCAATTTACAAGGATCCCATAATCAATTTTTTATTTCCTCATATATATATATATATATATATATATATATATATATATATATATATATATATATATATATATATATATATATATATATAACACCATATATATATAATACATATATATATATATATAAATATATAACAGTGGTGGCAAAAAGTCCTCAACACACTCATTTTTTTAGCGTAATTTTTGTGTTTGACTTCATTTTTAGTTGTGAAATTATCGCACTATCTTAAATATTGTTATTGATTTTAATGTATTTTTTATGCTGATTTCAAACCTACTACTAGTTTCTTAACGACTAAAATATTTTTTGTAGTAAAGCTGCCTGAACACAATAATATGAAATATGTGCAGAATAAAACAATACAGAATAGCATAATATGCAAAGAAAAAATAACACGAAAATTGACAAATACGGTATATTTAATATATATATATATATATATATATATATATATATATATATAAAGCATTTTGAAAATTACATTGTTGTCACATGTTAGAAAATCAATATTTTATGGGCCAGCCGTTTACTTTAATTATGGCTCTACATCTTTTTGGCATGGAATGCACCAATTTCAAAAGAAGATCTTTCGTGACAATATGGTTGAAGGAAAATATTAAAGCTTCAATTAATCCACGTTTGTTTGAAGTTTTTTTCTTTGAAATTTCATTTTCCAATTTTAAACCAAAAGTTTTCTATCGGATTAAAGTCAGGAGACTGTCCTGGCCAGTTCATTCTATTCACAGTATGGTCTTTCAACCATTTCTGGACTACCTTTGCACGATGACAAGGGGCGTTATCGTCCTGAAAAATCCATGACTGATTCCCAAAAAGATCTCTCGCAGTTGGTAGCAATTTATTTTATAGTATTTCAATGTAATCCATGGCTTTCACTGTTCCGCTAACGATGTGAAGTCTTCCAACACCATGAGAAGACATGCAACCCCATACCAGTACCATTTGTCGGGTACTTTACTGTGGGCTTCAGACACTGAGGGGCTGAATTCCTCATGAGTGCGTCGTCTTACATAGGCACTACTTTGGTTGCCAGAAATACAAAACTGACTCTCGTCACTAAATATTACCTTTTCCCAAGTCTTTAATAGTCCATAATGAATGTTCCCTTGCCCACGTCAATCACCTCTTGCGTTGAAATTCAGTCAGTAAGGGTTTGGGGCACGCTTTACAGCCACGTAACCCAATTTCCAGCAGTCTTCCTCTAACAGTTCTTGGGCACACACTCACATTTGATGTCAAAGTCCATTGTTTCAAAATTCGTGAGGAATTAAGTTTCTGTTTGAAAGTGAAATTCTGTGCAATAACCTGTCTTCGCGTAAAGATGTTTTTCTTGGTCGTCTTGATCACCCCCTGTCCGCAATAAAATTTGTGTTTCAGAAAATCTTTTCAAAGTTCTTACAACAGTAGAAAGGTCACATGGTACTTTAGCAGCAATTTGGCGCATAGAATAACCTTCTTCCTTCAAATGTATTATTTTGTACCTTTCATTCTCAGGCAGATATGAAAATTTAGCCATAATTCCAACATTTTCCACTAACGCACTTCAAATTGCTTTCAATACACTATTTTCCACAAGCACACAACTGCATTCAATACAATAAACCACGTTTCACCTTTTTCTTTCAACCCTTTATGGCTACTGCTTTCTGATTGGTTGAAATAACGGAGCATTTCATTGGTAGAAAACACACTCACTCATTCTTACAGTGATCTTGTGCTTTCTTGTCAAGGTGTTTTCCACATATCAATGAAACTGTTTACTTTAGATGAAATGTACAAACAGATTTGAAATCAGCATGAAAAAATACATTAAAATCAATAACAATATTTAAGATAGTGTGATAATTTCATACGAAAAATGAAGTCAAACACAAAAATTACACAAAAAAATGAGTGTGTTCAGGACTTTTTGCCACCGCTGTATATATATATATATATATATATACGAGTACTATATAGAAACGATTATAAAATTCTCGTGTACCACAAAGTATCACACAGGGCTCACAAAAGTAAGTATTAATCACAGACTATAAATGAAAGACGAAAAAATATTTTTAAGGTTTTGAAGAATTACAAACATTTACAACAGATTCACCAGTGGCGTAACGTACACCCCTGCATCGTGGGGGGGGGGGGCGGCAAGGCTCTAAAGGGCCCACAGCCTGACTATCGCCAAGTACCTACCCTTTGTAAAATCCAACTTGGGGGGCCCAAAACCTGACTTTGCAGGGCCCAAAACCTGACTTTGCAGGGGGCCCAAGTTTTCTCCGTTACGCCACTGAGATTCACACAACTTTTTAAAAGCACTTCTGGTGGAAAGAAGTTGGTGAAAATTCGGAGGCCACTTTATATTAAGTCCCTTGAAAAAGCCAGTTTTATGATATTTCTCTCTCTAACATACTTGGCACACGGAAGGAGCATATGTGTTCTACATTTTCCTCGCCACCAATATTTCAATCACAAGAAGACGAAGGAACTAGATTAAATTTTACACATATTTAATGTTAGAATAAATTATGTATTTCAGCTTTTTTTCAAAAAAAATATATGTTCATATAGATTAATTTACACTTTATATAACCTAATTTTAAAACGAATAAATATTTGGAGGCAAAAGCAAGAACTAAAATTTAATATTGAGTTGCTGATATATAAATATTCAAAACATTAGCTGGAATCACAGAGCAAAAAAGTAAGCTTATTCTTCCACTAAACTAAAACTAAAGTAATATAAAATCAGTTGTGGTAACTAAAAACTAAACTAATCTAAACTCAATGGTGCAACAGCCACCCATGAGGGACAAGACCAACTGCGTCCATCTCAAGTATTGGGGGTTTGAACCCTGAGGTACATGAGCTGATGTTCCGGTCACGAGAGGAGTCTAACGCGAAGCACCCCTAGGGTTTAGTTCTCAAGCAAGCTCGGTACTCATTTATCGACTCACTGAAGGAACGAAAGGCTGAATCGACCTTGCCCGGCCCGGGGTTTTGAACCCCGGACCCGTGGCGGGGAAGCCCGATATGCTACCACTCAGCAACTGGGCATCGGTTCATCGATTATGCCATGAAAAATTTAAAAGATCATTAACAAAATTATTCTGGAAGTAGTTCGAAGAAATTTTTGAATCTGTACAAATTAAACTTTCTTTAAAAAGGTTTATACTTTATTTCTATTATTAAAAATAAGCTCTTTAATGCTATTGTAAGCAAGTACATACTTATTTCTAAAGCACAAGTGGACTAAAAATCCTGAATGATATTATTAAAGTTATTAATTTAAATGAATCATATATATTTGTTTATTTAGAGAAATAAAATATAAGTACATTGATCTTGAAAGCCAAACCTTTGACACTCAATATTTCGAAGTATACCGAAAATATAATGATTAGAAATTTGGGGAATGTTGTTTTTCTAAGACCTCGTCTGGGTTCGATGCTCGATGTCACCAAATACCCTCCGAGTGCACACGGAGTACGTGCTCGTTAAATCAGTGGGTCCGTAGTCTTGTGGGCTTATTCACTAGCGCAGGAACTGGAGAATATTTCCCTCCCCTTCAGTTCACTTGCAGAAATTGTGGAGGTGGAGATAGAGGTCGTGTCGCCATCTATCGTCCCTTCGGGGAAGTTTCTCTGAGCTTAAATCGCACTGTCACCTGTATGGTGCTCAAGGCCAACGACAGGCGTACCTCTTGCCCATGCCACGATGAATTTCGTGGGCCTCGTTCTGACTACGTCAGACAGGTGGCATTAGCCACAACAACAACAACAACATTTTCCCCACAGCCAGGAAAACGTGAGTGAGTGAAGATTAACGTCGCACTGTTCGGCTACACGAGGGCTTTGGGTGACGGACTACGTAATTTTGAGCCATGGTCAAGTGGCATGGACGACACCTGAGCTGGCACCCCCTCTACTAACTACCACACCACACCAAAGGAAAGCGTGAGAACAATATAATAAAAATCCTGTGACGAATCTGTACGGAACCTTTCCACTAATATTCTTAGGCGTCTTTTTGGGGATTATAAATTCGCGTATATTTCCAATCAACTCCGAAAAGCGAACGGGATATGCAAAGTAGATAGGATATTTAAGCAGAGCGTTGTAAGCTAGTAACGATGAAGGCTATTGAGCCAGCAGCAGTAGCCTCAAGTTTGGAGGATTCAATTGGATTGTGATATTGAAGAGTTACTGTTAGTAATCTACGAAGGCATCTTGTGAAGATACCTAAGTGTTGCCAGATGATATAATATAATTTATTATCGCTTAAAACAATCGCTAGTTTAATAAAATTAGTTTAAGTTAATGAAAGCTAATAATTCGAGTTGCGTGTATTTCTCGGACCTCCTATTTCGGTAGACCTTATTTGATCTTACGCGTATTTATTGAATAATTTCATATTTCGTAATTTAATTTAATATTAAAGGTAAATCCCTTTTGTTTGACGTAACAGAAATTTTAAGGCATTAGAGTTTCTAATATTTGAATCAAGATAATAAATACAAGTTATTATTATACAAATGGCTCTTAGTGATTCTTTACCTCAAATTAATCTTCGTGTGCAGGGTGGAACCCAGGGGGGTTCCCACAATCCTAATGTATTTTTTTTTAAAAAAAAGTACTAGACGTTTTTCGTGACTATTCTTTTAAAACTCATCAGTTAAATTCAAAGCTTTTTTTTAAAATTTCCCCCCGAAGTGCTAAACTTAATCGGAACCTACTGATTGTCCTAGTGGGTATAGCCCCACACAGCTTGTCTTCATCGATCTGCAAGTAGTCTCTTGCACACGTCGCTTCGTTCTCCACATCGAAGGCGAGCATGGTGAGTTGAAGGCCACAAATGTACCGATTGGCTTTGGAGATCGTGAAGGTACAGTCGGTTTCGGCCGGATAGGGGTCAGGAAAGTTCGGGCTTTGTACGACGAATAGATCTCGGTCGTATGACCGATCGCATGTTGAAGGTGTTTTTGCTGAAATGAATAAAACATGTTGACCCTTTATCTCCCGCATTATGATTTATTGCAGTTTTTTTCATGCAATACTTTTTTTGAATCACTACATTGAAAATTAAGGGATATACACAAACAAAATACTCAACATTAGGAAATTTAATTAGTTAGAGATAATTAATTCATTAAAGATATTCAACTGTAAAATTAATTATACAAACTGTTCACTTAAAATAAATAGTCAAATCATTTTCTAAGGTCTTCGTTAACATACAAAAAAGCAATTAATGTATAAAAAACACTTTAAGTCAATTCCTACATCAATTTTAATTAATTATAATTAAGTTATCGTATTTTTACCCAAAATAATAGTGCATAGAAAATTTCAGCTCAAATGAGCGCTTTAAAATGTGAGAAAAAAACCTTTTCAAGTTTTGACACAAGTCGCCAAAAATGATGCTGACGTGGCTGTATTTGTAATTCTTTGAATAAATAGTTTTAATCAATTAATTTTTATTAATTATAATTAAATTACTGTATTGTCATCCAAAATATTCATGTATATAAAATTTCAACTCAATTGAGCACTTTAAAATGTATTTTATTAAGGGTTGAAAATCCCACCAAAGTAAATAAATAAACATATAGAGAGTGTGAGCTATAATAGTGCAAATTGAATAAGACACTTACCTTTTGAGATTCACTATTTTTTCGGAACAAAAGTTACAATCTTCGTAATCCTCTGAAAACGCAATTTCTGCTATAAAACTATTCGCCTTCCCCGCTAAAATACTCATCATAGAACCCGTACTGTCATATATCTTGTAAGAGTGGATTTAAAAGAATATTTCTGCTAAGTATTGTCAGAGTATTCGTAAAAATGGTTATTCTGTGCAATTTTAAAGTGAGTGGTGCTTATAAGTACTGTCGATAGATAAAGGATTAAGCCGAATAATTTTGTCATTTTAAGTACATTATGTGAACCGTGAACAAATTGTGCCTGAAATGGAACAATTAATTTCAGTGTGAACTCAAATATATCAGTAATAAGATCTTTAAGAACAGATTTTCTCAAGTGGATAAAGAGGGCGAAGAAATAGTTTATTTTAAAAAAAAATTGTTGTACGAATAAGAAAAAGTTGCCCGAAAAACTAGGAAAATAAAAAGCACATTAAATTTCTGTAAGTTGATTTTTTTATACTTAACAGATACTTCGAACTCAAGTAACGTATCTGTGCTTAAAGCAATGTTTCTCAAACTGTGGGGCGCGCCCCCTTGCGGGGCGTGATAACTCTGCGAGGGGGTCGCGAACATACTGAAAAGTCGAAAACAAAAGATTATTTATAAAAAAATTATTAATTTACTGAATGTAAGCAAACAAAATACTTTCTGATATAATAAAATATAAAATACACATTTACACTGACATAATACACTCATAAATGTATCAGTACTGTACAATGTATTTTATTATTAATTTAACAATACTAAGTTTTAAGAATAAGTTTGATAATTATCAGTGATCTCATGGACTTGTACTATCACTTATCTTGATAATTCGCACGGTTTTTAATTAATTCCTTAACTGCCGATTAAAAGTTACGCGATTCGCTCCCCATTGCCACCCTTTTCCACGCAGACGAGCGTATTATGATGGGTTTCTAAAGGGGGGAGGGAACAGGAGTAAATAAACAAATCCTCGCAAGCACTGTCAAAGTCCTCTTGTTACATTCCAAAACCTTCGGAATAATTGGATGGATAGCACTTCACAGAAAAGACCGTACTTCAGAAAGACGTATATATACGTCCAGAAAATTAATGCTTTGGCTGAGCGAGACGATTATATACGTCGGTGAAGCATAAGAGGTTGAAGTCGTATTGTAGCTTTAGCGTCAAAGTACAGTATTATTGAACTCAATGCATTGTTATTGTAAAGAGGGGGGCGCGATGAAAATGATGATTGAATAGTGGGTCGCGTATATTGAAAGTTTGAGAAGCACTGGCTTAAAGACAAAATAAATAAGTAAATTTGCTATATTAAAAATAAAGGCGCGCAATTCGATTACTTACGGGATGCTGCAGGCGTTCCTTTTGATTTACATTTCAGCTGCTCACCACGAATAAGAAATCCTCTGTGGGCATTAGCTCCATCCGAACGGAAATACATGGATATCTCGTCCGAGTTGAAGAGGTAAGCTCCTGCAAGTAAGAAAAAAATACTTCGTTAAATAGATATAATGAAAAAGAATTATTCAAACAAATATTTTCCCCCATGGGTCTGCACTTCAGCAACTTAGCCTTTTAAGGCTAAGTCAAGTGCCGAAATGTCTTAGTGGCACCATCTAGTGGCGGTTCTCAGTACCAAATTTGAACGTTCGAATTCATTTTAATTCAAGTTCTCGTCGGATGCTAAATATTGCCAAGAGTACCAGAGCCAAATTGATACTGAATGGATCTTTTACACTCCACATATCATATGGCATGTATGCCTACGATTTTCGCATCCAGAAAATCTATCGACTCCAATCGGGACCGAATCCACAACCTTCGGTTTACGATGGTTACAATGCGCTACCTCTAAGCCACCGGAGAGAAATCCAACAAATATTAGATTAATAAGTTTAGATGAATAATATTTATATTCTTTACGGAAGATCATCTATTATGTGTGTGTGTTCTTTTTTATTTTCACTTCTTGTAACAAGGTTTTATCATTACAAGTAATTTGGTTTTCATGATATTTTTTTTAGTAGAAAATGATAAAATGATCTATTAGTCAAGGAGCAAAGCAAAACAAATATTTTTAATAAATTGCATACAAATAACAGTAGAAAATTGGAAACAATATTATTGCTGCTTCATACGGCAAAATCAGGAATCAATCCATTTACACCAGGCAACTCGCCGAACATCGATCCTGCACCACAGCCAAAACTAATAATTTAAAATTAAAATATGAACACAAGACCAAAAACTAAAAACAAGCAACAGTTACACAAATAAAACCGCAAGAATTGAAAACCTAGAAGTCTTGAGAGTAGACAAACTAGCTCTATTTATTCATAGTGTCAATTTTACAAATAGGGCATGAGCAGAGTGGCGTAGCTACCAATGGGCTAGGCGGTGCTGTGCTCAGGGACCTTCGGGTGAGTGAGTGAATATTAACGTCTCACTGTTCAGCTACACGAGGGCTTTTGGCGACGGACCTCGTAATTTTGGACCGTGGTCAAGTGACGAGGACAACTCCTGAGCTGGCACACCCTCTCCTAACTACCACACCACACAAACGGCAGGACGTTTCAGCTCTCCACAGATTTAACGGGCATCTCGCCCCTATACGGCGGGTCTTTAGTGGCACTAGGTTCGGTCTCGTCACAAGCCAGCCACGATCCGATACCTTGACCACTAGGCTACCGCGGCCACAAGGGGTCCTTGGACCTTAAAGCAAAGCAAAACACCAAGCAAGCCGAACTTGCGATAATTTCTCCCTTATTTTATATGTTGTTGTTGTTTCCAATCCCCTTGGAGCAGGAAAGCCTACACCAAGTCCATCTGACCTTTCCATATACAAATATAAAAGTTTGCAGCACATAAATTAAGTTGAAAGTAATTTCGAGTTGGTAGGGAATTCCCCTAAATTCGTTTCGTTGTTTGTTCAGTGTTGCGAACTTTACTTATTGAAAATATTATTATTTTCAATTTTTTTTATTTTTTTATAAACTGTTTCTTGAAAATAAAGTTCTATGAAAAATCTTACCATACTTATTAATTCATTTCAAAAAATCTCTCTCTACACAAGGAGTAACTCCTTCCTAGTTACATTCTATTTTTAGGAACAATATGATTCATAGCAAGATAGTTTCTCTTTTTTTCTATAATTCGCAATCTACTTATATAAGTAGGGGGGGCTGGGAGTCCGTAACCCCCAAAAGCCCTTGATTTTTTTCCGATTGATTATAATTCTAAGTATATAGAACGTAAAATTTAATTATTTGCTATTAATGATTAATTTTATTAATTAATGCTAATTATTCATTCAACAATGAGTTTTTTACCGTGTTTTGTTCCCGAAAATCGACAAAATCAAAAGGAGCATGATACAAAAATAGTGAACTTTCGACCCCCCTTGAAAAATTCCTGTGTGCGCTACTGACTTATTTCTATAATAAACTGATGAAAATTTGTCCTCCCACCTTTCCTCTACTCTTTTGCATTTTTTTTAATAATTATAATAATGCATATTTTTTAATCACTTCCTGTCTATCTGGGAGGACCATTTTGCAGCTCTAAGCCCTCTGGTAGATAAGTTTGATCCTCCGGAATAAATAAATAAATACAGTAAGACCCCGCTTAACACTGTTTCGTTAAGCGCTGTTTCGGTTTAACGCTCTTTTATTTGAATTGTGGGATTCCCCGAAATTACACACAATAATGGTAGGCTTCCCGATATCCGAAGCAGTTTATCCGTGTTCCTTCTTTCCAGCGGTGTTATACGAATGTATTTTTATCTTTTCAAACATTTTTTAACGTTATTGTAAGTATATTTATATAATATAACGATTGCTATAGTGACAAATATTATGATTTTTAGTTTTTATCATGGGTGATAATAAAAAAACACGAAAATGAAACAGCAAGAAAAAACAGGCGCAAATTTGGACAGGAGTTCAAAGGCAAGACAGGGTGTTACGGATGCCTTATCCACTTACCAACAACTTCTTACAGAGCGCAAAAGGAAAACGTAAATTACATTAGATGTCTTCTTGATAAAAAGGCTGAAAATTGGAAATACAGATGATACTGTATGATCTGAAATGTAAACATACTTACTTAGAATTTTATTTATTTTTATATGTATATTCATTTATTATGTTTCTATATTTGTAAGAAATACATTTTTTGTTTTATTGTTATAAAACACATTATTAATAAATTTAATGGTAAAATACCTGACCAATTTTCTACCCATCTTCCCCTAACCCCAGTATTTACGTGATGAGATAACCTCAATTAACGCTGTTCCATATTACGCTCTACTTTGATGGAACGTATACCCCGCGTTAAGCGGGGTCTTACTGTAGCTAGAGATCCCCTAGCGACGTTTTGTAGCGTAGCATTACGTTTCTGCTTCCTTAAAACATCAGTAAGTACTCGAGCACAAACGAATTGTATTTGATAAATTATAAAACTAAACTTATGGTTAAAAAAAAAAGAAACAACGCCAAGAAAGAGAAGACAGTGAATAAAAATTGCAGCTTTGTATATTTAAACCGTTCATATATTTTTACGTCATAAAATCTAACCAAAATAGGGCCCTGAATTTTTTTTGCACCAGGGCCTTTGGATATCTAGCTACGCCGCTGGGCATAAGCTGTTCGTAAGAATGCCTATTCTGCTGAGGTGTTCGGCTAAGCAGTCATGCCTGTTTATAACCTGAAATTAGTCACAGCCTTCTTACACGGTCTATGACTAAATTCATTCCAGTCATCTTTAATATTTTCCCAGAGTTTACCTTTGCAGTTATTAGAAAATTCTGTGTTGTATTCCAATATAATTGGAAAACAGTACTTAAAATGCTTTTTAGCCCAAACGTAATTGTAAGACAACGATATAAAACTCATTCTACTCCTAGATAGATTTAGGACACAGATCATAGCAAAGTGATACAAAAAGCAATTCACTGTAAATTTCTGACGCATTCGCACATTATTTGCTTCTCTAAATTTGAATGGAATTTGGGGCAGAGTAAAATTGTAGAGTTTTTCTTTTGGTTTTAACATAGGAATTAATTTTAATCATAGAGCGTCAAGTACTCCTCCGAAAAATGCTTAAAGACCGTGCTGTCCTGACAAGAAGTTTCCTATGTAACTTTTCAGAAACTAAGCCCACATTACAGAACTGCCAGGAGAAAAAATTGCTTTAAAAGATATATATTTTTTTTATTTTCTCGAGATTATCATTTTAGCAAAAAAATTAGCTATGATGATTTTTTATAAGTTGATATTTCTAGAAATACACACCCAGAGAGATAATTTTTGAAGTTTAAACTCTGATAAATATATTTCCATACAAAAAGTTTCGCTATAAAAGAAATTGTTTTATTAAATATATATATATATTTATTTAACATAAAGATGAACCGGCTAGAGGTTGCTAATTATTAAAATAAAAAAAATTGATTTTTTCAAAAATGGAAGGTTTTGATTTTCTAAAGGTATATCATCTACATCAAGGGCGGGCAAACTTTTCCAGGGTACAGGGTACTTCCAATTTTTTTCGAGGTGTTGCGTTCCATCCAGAGGCGTAGGTGTGGCGAGCAAAGAAAAAAAGGTCTAAATATTTATTATAACTTAATAATAAATACAGAATAAGTACTAACCTACATATAAAAACCCTCATAACTACAATAAAATAAACAAATACTTTTAAGACCATGTTTAAAGTAAAACGCTAGATACAAACAGAATAATAAAAGTCCCAAATATAATAATATCAAATAATGCATGTGTTACGAAATACATTAAAAAATAAAACATTTTCATTCGGTTATAATCTGTAGAAGACTTAGTCTACATACTGTCAGCTAATCTTGAATATTTCGGTATATATTTACTAACAGATAATCCTCAGGCGGTCACCCCAAATTTCTTGGTATTCCACCGGTCAACCACCATCGACTAAATACCCAGCCCGGGTCTACACCATTTAAATAAGAGTTGGACAATTCCATGTATGCAACGAAATCTTTTAAATGATGTAAAGCTACAAAAAGTGCACAATTAAAGAAGCTGTAATGTTTCCCGCCACACGGCTGCAAGAGCGGCTTCCTTATGCAGATTGCAATACGCTGTTTATATCTGTACGTGTACCCTTAAAATATTGAGGAATCTTTTCATCTGACATCACGCCGACAACAGTAGGCCGTGAGAAATCCAGCGGCAAGATTTTCCACCTACGAGCAGGAACCTTGCGTGTAGTTCGAGGTGTAAGAAGCGATCGCCCCCACCTCAAGAGAGTAGAGACAATCCGTTTTGAAACACTCAAAAGAAAGATCGTGTTTGCCTCCTCCTTCACAAATACCATGTTCTGTAGAATGGAAAAAGTCAACAGTTTGAATAACTTGAAAACAAATGTACATAGTGTAATTAATAGCCATAAATGTAATAACCAAATAATTTTATTTCTTAAAGTCTCACGATACCCGTCAATTATCCCAAACTTTATGAAGCCAATTTTGTCATTTATTTTACAATATTCCATTCCATTATCACTTTATTTAATTTGTAAAATGATAAGGTAAACAATTTAAAAAAATTAAGTGACCAAAATATTTTTTATGACTTATGTACATTTATTTAGTTATGTACTCTTCACGAGTAAATAACTCAATACACATGATTTTTAAGAAAGTGACAAAAATAAATTGGAAAAATATTTATTTATTTTAACTTTTTCAAACGTTCCAAAATTTGACAGATGAAGCCCACTGATGCTTTCAACACAGTGATGAGGAATGGCAAAGGTTATGTAGCGTAAATAAAGAAACAAAATTTATTTTCTCCGTGCTTTTATTTTCGTAAAAAATGTTTATTTTTTTAAGAGGTGCTTTCGGAAAATGCGTGCACAGGCGGTAACATAACCTTCTTTTGCCCTTCGTCATATCGAATAAATAACATACTCGGCGATTGTTTCTCTAGTGAACTACCAATACACTAAAATGATTTATTGATGCAGTAAAGCGAATATTGTTCTGTATTATGTGCTTAAGTGCATCTGAACTGGGGAAAATGAAATGAAAATTATTCTAGAAAAAATTATTTCCCTCGTATTGAATGAGAATGTGCAGTTTAAACGTTTATTTTTAAAATACAGTGTTAACCTTTTAATTTAGTGGTCAATTTTTTTCCTCAAAATGTTCCAAAAAAGGGTACATTTTTTATTGCATACAGCTAAGCATAATACTAAACACAAAATGCGAAAATGGAAGAATTTTCAAGTGTTTTTGTGTCTATATTTGCCATGTTTACCCTACAATGAAAGTGAGTTTAGTGTGCTTGTTCTATACGTTTTTGTATGTCCTCTAAAATTATACAAAAAGTAAAATACATTATAAATCAGTACAGTACAAACTACTTAAACAAAATTAGCCATTTTTTGGTTTTTTTTAAACCTATTCTAATTAAAAATTTATCATGACTAAAATGTGTGTGTGAAAAAGAGCCAATTATTATTCCTTCAAATTTTTTAGTCATCTTTAATTTAAATTATTATTAAATGGACCAGGATATTAAGACACAATCACAGCATCTAGCTTAATAAATTGGAGGAAGCTATACATAACTACGTTATTAAACTTTTAATTTTAGAATATACCTGGAAATAAAGACTAAGTTGAATATTTTTTCTTTAGTTTCATCAGATTAGAATAATTTTGGGTTGTACAGATGGAAAGCAAAAGAAAGTAGATGCCATTGTTAAACAGCCGATAAAACTTTCATTTATAAAATAGTCCTGTGATAGGATTGAACATTCTGTAGTTTCTGTTAAATTTCCTACAAATAAACATAAAGACCAAGCAAGCAAGCCAAGCTTTTTGACCAAGGTATGGTCAAAAAGCTTGTTCAAACTGTTCAAAACATTCTTGGAATCCATTTTTGAGAGGTCCTTCAGTTGCTTTGTCGCCATTTGAATCACTTCATCTGAATCCGAACCGATGTTCCTTCTATTTCATTTTCAGCCATGGAAACAAATAAAAGTCCTCTTATACTGGAATCGTTTCAGCATGCTTTCTTCAGCATCTCGAGCATATCAGAAGGTGATTTCTAGAGCAAAACGCAGAATTTGATGTTTTACGTTGATCTGAAGACGACATTGCAAAATCAGATGAATGAAAAATTCGCTTAGTCAGAAATAATCTGCAACTAATGCCAACAATACAGGAAATGAATTCCAGATGGCGGTGTGATTTCCTTATTAGTACTGCCAACACCCGAAACAGATATTTACCCTCGAACGAACACCTGCGTGAATGTAGGGGACCATTACGGGAACTTTTTGATTAATAATATTAGCTTATTTTCAAATAAAATAATCTAAATGGAATTCTAAAAGTATCTTATTTAAATACTTTCAAAAAATTATTAGTCAATTTTAAAAATAAGAAAAAGCACTTTTTCAAAATTTCTTTGTGTGCCTGTTTTTTATTATCCTTTTAATATACGTTATCTGAAATAACTGAAAATCTGTAAAATGTGCTACCAATGACATCGCATTAAGTATGATATTTTTAAAGAAAGAAATTCGTTTTGAAAACTGTGTTGAGTAAACATTTAAAATTGATTAATAGGTTCTTGAATTGAAAATAAAGAGCAGCTGTGATATCTAGTAAACTTTTTGAAAACGGCTTACTTTGGGGAATAATGATTAAAGGTAGCTGAACTTATTAAAAGTTAAACGACAAATGTATTGCAGATCAATTATTGCTCCCAGAAGAAAAATAAAGTCAAAATAACAAGTATTCTAGAAAGACAAAAGGGCATAAATTTCCATTATGTAAGAACACATTTTTTTTTTTGGTATCTTTCCATTAAGGTATACTCAATATACCCTTACAAATACCTTAACTTCAAGGATATTTTGAAAAGCAATATGTTTGATTGCGCACTACAGAAAATAAATCATTAAATGATCGATTCATCTTTCAAAAAGATAAATAAGCGTTTGAATTGTTATTTAGTAATAATTGTGCTTTTAATTTCTAATATGAAGAATTCAAAACTGATAAAGAACTTTAAACAGCAAGAGATTTGACAGCAAAATTCAATAAGCAAATAATTTTTGATATCAGCTATTTTGATACTTAAAAGATTTGATTTTTTGTATTTAAGAAAATATTCATAAATACAAAAAGTTAAAATGATAGTGCACTCTGTGACACAAAGAGAAAATGAAACACCTATAAACAGTGCCCAACAAATTATGCAAATTTAAAGGTAGACGCACCTAAATGAGTAATGTAAATGATGTGAAATTGCAGTTATGTGACTCATATTAAGTAGGATGCAAGGAACGGAGCCTATACAGAATGGGCAACATCCCTGTCATTGTTACTGCCAGAGAAATTTTTGTGAAAATCTTTTTCTTGTCTCAGAGAACACGTTTCGTAGCAGAAAATATCAGACTACCGCAAAGGCAATACCAGAAGACAGATGATTTTATGAGGGTCATCGTAATTGGACTGAGATGGACAGGGTGATCCATGTGTCAAATCTCAGCTTGCACTCATTTAACGCGTCCTCTACACACCATCTGAGGCAAAGATGTAGGAACAAGGAAATAAGACAAGTTTGAGGGATGATACAGATACAAGGATGTCTCAAAACTTCTTCAAATCCTGGGCCCCTGAGCAAAAGCAGGCCCTGAACCTTTACGCAAAAGTAGGCTCTGGGCCCCTACACAGACATAGGCCCCTCATATGACCCTTAAAAGTAGTTAGTACATAGCATACTTTGTAAAATACTCGTATAAAATAACCCGAAACAAATAAATGTGTATAGCTTACAATCGAACAAACCGGCTCGATCGATTTTTGACTGAAGGAGTAATGATTATGTATGGTATTACGCCTAAGACCATACAAGGATGACTGCCATCTCACGTGGCCAGTTGTCCAAAATTCCTAGATTTTCGTAAAATACAACCAGAAAAAAAGACTTGACCGTTGAAATTATTCGATTATCTTATTACGGCAGAGTCGAGAAAGACACGAGGCCCTGGGTTCGATGCCAGGTGGCCTATGCCTTAAGATGTCCCTGGCAAAAGATATATTAGTACGAATGGATTGACGCAATCACTGACAATCGGTGACGATCCCGTAAGGCGTCATATGACATATGCCTACATTTTGCAGAATGTGCAAGATGTTTCCATACGGACTAGAGTCATTACTCGTCGACTCGTTACTATAAGGCCAGCACTTATGGGGCCTGCTTAGAAAATAATTGCCATTGACTCCATGACAGAGACGACGTGTCATCAGAGGAGTCACATTTTTGTTTGTCCAATGATAGTCGACGTATACTAGTGTGGCATCGACAGGTTCAATACGGCCACATGTGGAATACCTCACCGCGCAACAATGGGTCATCATAATTTGGGGCATCATTACGTAAAACAACATGTAAAATCTGCTTCATAATCAGCACCCAACCATACGTGGATGTTGTGCTAAGGAACATTACAAAAGTATTACACACATTTGCAGAATTCGTTGTTATATTTCACATAAATTTTTGATAATTTTGCAAAATTAAAGAAACTCTTGAATTTAATGTAGATGAGCAGTAATTTTACCTAATAATGTTCTTTCTGAACGTGGTCTTAGATTAGAATAAATTTATATTAGCTTCCATAAGAAATAAAATCCCCCAATTTTACTTCAGACATTAATTCTGATTGAAGCGAAGAAGATTTTCAAATTTTTTCCGTCTATTTTCAGAATTCATTCAGAAGATTCCTAATCTTGAACCACAGATTTGAAAAAAAACATAAAACATCTTTATTTGAATAAACCAATTTCTGGTTCAGCATACTTACTTATTTCATCATCTTGCAGAGTGCCACATATCCTCTTGCCGTTTATGCTGAGATAGTCGAAATGGCAATCATCGCTGGGCTCCAGATCGAAACGGAGGAAGATGAGTTTCACCCAGCAAATGTCATCTGATGCTTTCTGGACCAGATAGCGGCAATTCAACCCATTAGGATATGGCAAGGGAAAATTCACGCTGCGTATCTCAAATTCTGGTCGTTGGAAGGTACGGTCGCAGTTCTGGTTCACCATCTGAAACAATTTATCGTCAATATGTACTAAAATATTGCAGATTACTAATTTTATTACAAGATCACAACTAACACAATATTGTCAAATTGAATGCTTGAACATATATGAGAGCGACTGCTGGACAGTGGAACGCGGACGTATTCAATGCAGCGAGCAGAGAACATGCGACGGATCTATCCGCGTTCTCTTAAAATACTTATCCTCTTGGGAAATATTTGGTCTTTAAAAATTATTATAATACAAAGATTCCTCCCGAAGAAGAAGGTGTGACCATGCAAATTAAGACTTGTATATAAAGTTGAAACTTTCAGGTTAGAAAGGAGAGAGAGGTTAGACTGCTAACGGGAACTGAGATTAATTAAAATGGAAGTGAAGCGTAGATGTTTAGTAGCTGGTATTGTAATATTCAAGTTGACGATCTGTCAATTAAGAATTAAACTAGATTAGGTAGCTAAGAAGTAAAAGCTATTGAACTGACGTAAGAGTGTGATCTAATTATTTAAAGTCTTCTCATATCTCGTATACCTCGTTAATTGTTTTACTTATTTGATATTTGGGTGCCTTTCTTAACTTTGGTTAGTTGGATTTGTGTTGTTGTTGATACTGAGAATAAGTTGAGTTATTTTGGAATATAGATAGTCTTCCTTCCGACTCTCCCACACTCTTAGATGCGTCGGGAAGACCTTTACAAACATACGTGTTGTTGTTACTTATGTCACCTGATCGACAGTAACATCAGATCAAAGCCCACAAAATTCATCGTGGCAAGGGACTAGTTGTACGCCTGTCGTTAGCCGTAGCTTTGAGCACCTTTTCGGTGACAGTGCTGTTTGGCTCGATTCTATTCCAGTTTTGAGGAAGAACACCCTAGGGATGATCAGAGGTCTCCTACATCTCTTACCCTTCCACCAACCTCACGAGAGGACTTGCGACTCGACGGCTATTTAGGGTATCCCCATGCCGCGAAGGAACTACACATTTACAAACATCCATGCCTTCTCTGGGATTCAAACCCAGGCCTGACGGCACATCAATCAGCGTCACTAACCACTATACCAGATGGGCGTCTCTCATTCAGTTTCTAAAGTACCCTACGAAAAATAAATTCCAAGGGAAACATTTTTATTTATTTCGAGACTAATTTGAATAATTTAGATTTTTTCTAATTTGTAAGATTTCATTTTATATACCAGGTATATTTTCCTGTTTCTAGTTTATTCTACACTAGAGATAGTAATTAGGTGACTTCATTATTTTGTACCACTATTGCATAACTAGGATGACACACGTCTTTTACTTTCATAACTTTAACAACGTGAAAATAAGTGGTGAATGTGTGGCGAATTACATAACGTTCGCATAATGAATTACATAATGAAAATAAAATCCCTGAAAGAAATTTATAGCCGAACTAATTCCACGAGTTCATATTCTATTATTCCATTCAATGTGGAATATTCTGGGGGTATCCACGTATCTACGATTCACATTTACTAACAAATGATTTTCATATCAATGATATTGCTGAATATATTAGTTTGGTATTGCAAAAATGATGGCGTACACAGTATAATTTTAATTTACTTTATTTCTTATTGAACTCTTTTAAGACTGTTAACCGTTAGACTTTTTGTGTTCATGATTAACTTCACAATGCAGTGGCGTAATGGAGAAAATTAGGGCATCGCTGTAAAGTCAGGTTTTAGGCTCCAAGCCAATTCTTACAAAGGATTTCAAAACCTTAACATAAAACACACACTTAGGGCCCCCTGGAACACTCCCCTCTTTTCGCAATGCAGGGGTGTACGTTACGCTACTGTCACAGTGAGAATTTGTAATAGATTTCTGAAATCCAACACATGCGTCAAAAAAAAAAAAAAGAATGCTTTGAACTGCTAAGAGCAGTAGCGTAACGTACAACCCCGCATTGCGGGGAGGCAGGAATTCTAGGGGGCTTAAAACATGACTTTGCAGGGAGGTCCTAATATTCTCCGTTACGCTACTGGCACTGAGTACATGAATTTCTAGAGCTGATTAATATGCAGTTACTTTTTCTATTAAAAAGCAGGCTTTGTGTGAATGTGTCAATTTTTTAAATTGAATAACGGGATTGATTTTTATAGAATAAATAGCTTCCATTATGTGCTTTTATTTTGTTGATTTATTGAACACATTTTACCAGTAGAAATCATTCTTTGTTCATTTTTCATAAAAAGTTTTTAAGTAGAAAAATACAATGAATGGTATTGTAAAAGAAATTGGTACTTACGTATTATCGCAGCAATCGCCAACGTTCAAGATAACTCGCCAAGTTGGCTACTCCAATTTCGCATGTGTCTTATGCACTGAATTGGCAATCATGTGTTTCGTTTCATATAATGTCGCCAATAGGTTGCGATAATACGTAATTACCAATAAATTAAAATGTCATTATTTATATAATCGAAATTTATTATGAATACGAAAAATTTTAGATTAGTCATAGTGGGTACTTTTCCCTTTCACCGGTGCAGGCAAAAATGTCATCAAAAATGCTAAAACCGACTGTTGAATAGTAAAAGCCGTTAGGTAGCGCTGTTGCAATGAGACTCTTCTATTTAGAAGTAGTCTTGTGGCAACAATCAGTGCATGTATCTTTCTTAAGATGCAAACACTCGTTTTAGTGAAACATTCTATTGTGAAGTATTCTTGTGTCGAAATGCTAATACTTGTGAACTACGTACATTATTACATGTGAACTATTCTAATCATAGTGAAATGTTCTTCAGCATTGAAATATATCCAATTATATCAAATTGAACTTGGACTTATCATCGAATCAATTTTCTTTCAATAGACAGCAATTCGAAACCGAAACCTTTTAGTCTTAGACCACAATTGTTTACAGTCCGCTAAATTCGTCGCTATTGTTAACATACATAAATTAATGGTCCGATTGCTCCGAGTATCTAAGCATTTAAAGGTTTTTATCAGGTTGTAGAATTCAAAATTTGTGTTTTCGTTTTGTGTGACCTACATTCGGCGTTTCTTTGGACGAGTGGATTACTCTATTGGTTTCTTCTGGGTGTTTCTCGGATGGTTAGGTCGGGTGAGTCAGTTCATTTTGTAAACATATTATCTGAATGCTGTCTGTGTGTGCTTTTAGCTTGTTTTATTTCTAAATATAATGCTTTAGTATTTTAATGTGATTTATTTCTGTGAAGATTTATTTAGTGTTCTTTCTGTTTTTTGCATTTGAGTGTAGTAAAAATCAATGTGATTGGATTCCGAATGTGAAAAGTACTTGTGTTACTTATTTTAATTTGATTTAAATATCTATATGAGTGGAATTCTTCTGATCAGTAATTGTTCAAATTTTAAATATGAAATCTAAAGCGTGCTTAAACCAGAAAAAAGCCATTATATCATCACTAACGCGTTTAAAAAATAAAACGTTATAGGATATTAATGAATTGGATTCTACCGAGCTCAAAATTAGAAAAAATAGGTTTGATGTAATAGGGGAAGAATAGAAAACCCTTTTTGATAATTTATTTAGTCTTGCTAGGGATGATGAAATTGAGGGCTATATTTTAGAAAAACAAGAGCTGCTGGATACATGGGAGGAAATGTTAATTTTATTAGAAAGACGGGTCTCAGATCTAAATAAAACAAATAAGAGTACGGAAGTAATTCATACAAGAAATTCTGATTCAACCGAAATTAAACTTCCTACCTTGCCGCTTCCGACATTTTCTGGAGTTATTGATGAATGGTTAACTTTCTCGGATCTGTTTCAAGCAGCCGTTACAAATAATCAAAATTTAACTGGTGATCAAAAATTACAATATCTCAAAGAGGTTTTAAAAGGAGATGCTCAGAAGATAGTTCAATCACTTCCAATAACAGATGGTAATTTTCAGATTGCTTGGGATCTTTTAAAGGAAAGATATTTTCATTAGCGTGAAATATTGAGTTCTTTAATGAAAAAACTTATGAATATTACGCCGATAACTTGTGAATCCCATGCTCAAATTCTAAAGTTAGTCGATTCGACTAAAGAAAGCGTTCGATTATTGGAGACTTTAGATCTCAAGGTCGAGGGCACAGCAGACATAATTCTAATGTTTATCATTCAATTTAAGTTAGACTCAACCACAAGAGGTTGGTGGGAAAGGTCTCTAGATAATGAAAAAATTCCTTCGCTCAGCGAGCTTTAACAATTTCTTTCGAATTATGCTAGATCACTTATGACTGAAGGTTATGGAGTTAAAAGAAACATTAGTAACAAGAAAGTAACACTAGTTGCTTCAGGTTTCCAACTGCATTGTTCTTACTGTCAGAGCAATCATAATTTAAATAAATGTGATGCATTTCAAAATCTTTCTGTTCAAAAAAGAGTGAATTTTGTAAAATCGAATAACATTTGTTTCAATTGTTTGACTAAATTTCATAGGAAGTCTGCTTGTAAAAGCACTAATAAGTGTCGAAAATGTGGGAAATCGCATCACACATTGTTACATTTTATAACTCCTAGTGAGCCAAATTCTTCCATTCCTAGAGATGCTAATAATTCAGTACTTTCAGCTTCAGCGAAAGTGTTTCACCCAGTTGTGTTTGATGCTACTAATACACTGCTGGACAATTGCTAAGGACGGATCACAAATTGCTATGTAGCATAACATTAAGCGAGACATGAGGCCTAGTAGGATAAAATATAGTTGCCACACTGTACAGACATTAGAATAAAGAATATTTATTGTTCTGGAAAGTACAAAAGCTGTGAAACGTCTGAAAGAAAAAAAAATGTTCATTTGATCTGCGTACGGAGAAATGGAACAATGCATCTAAAAGTCAGCAGGCACCTTAAAGAAAAGTATCAGTAAGGGATATGTCCACCGTGGAGTGTGATGCCACATTCCACACGTCGTACCATACATTGCACAACATTATCAAGCAGCTGTTGAGGCAATTTATCCCATTCCTCTGTGAGTGCACGGATGAGGGTGTTCTTGTTTGTCGGAGGATAGTTTCGACCAGCAACTTGCCTCCCCAAAGCATCCCACACATTTTCAATGGGGTTTAGATCTGGAGAACGCGCTGGCCATACGAGACGTTGAATACCCTCGCTATCTAGACAATCCTGAACAGCGAGTGTTCGATGACATGTTGCGTTGTTGTCCATAAAAACAAATTTATCACCGACAGCACCACGGAAAAGACGAACATGAGGAAGTAGAACTTCATCAATGTATCGTTGGCCCGTCATAGTCCCATTCGCAACCACATGTAGGCGCGTGCGGCCATTGATCATGATACCAGCCCACACCATGATACTGCATGTCGGATATCGGTCTTTTTCCTGTATATTTTCTGGACGATAAGCAGTACCACTCTCGCGCCAGATCAGTTGGCGTCTACAATCCGATGACAGACTGAACCTACTCTCATCTGAGAATAGTACGCATGCCCAGTCCTTTTCAGTCCAATTGTGATGCTCACGACACCATTGCAAACGGGCAGTACAGTGCTGTCTGGTCAATGGGACACACACAACAGGTCTGCGTGCGTATAGTGTTCTCCCCTCAAACGTCTGGCAACAGTTTTTCGGGAGATCTGATTTCCTGAGGCAGCAAGAAACTGATTTGCCACCTGCTGAGCTGTGGTGCGCCTGTTCCTTTTTGCTGAAAGGACGATATATCTGTCTTCTGCAAGCGTCGTACTTCTAACACGACTGCCCCCGTGCCGTCTACTACACATTCCAGTAGTTTTAAATGACTTCCACAGCCGTGAAACAACACTGTGAGTGATGTCGAACACCCTGGCAACATCTGTTATTTTTCGCCCTTCTTCGATCTTTCTAATAATTCGGCCACGCATAAAATCATCTATGTGATATCGGGAAGACATGCCAAAAATTTTAAGTTCGTCTATTAAATCTTTCCTGTAAAACTTTGACTTGAAACAACAATTGTCCACATGCGTCAAAACTTTTAAAGCTCTTATGAACGCTATCACGTGATGAACAGACGTGGAAAAAAAAATTGCATACTCATACTTCTTCTTACTAATATCCCGCACTTATTCTAATTTTCCACATTTTGCTTCCTTTCATTTTGTGGTTGCTATGGATGATAGTGTTATCCGTCCTTAGCAATTGTCCAGTAGTGTACTGATACAGGTCCAAATCCTCCTAATGTAAATAATCCAAGTATAACTTCCTGTTCAGGGTTCGATTCCAATTCTCAGGTGCTTCTATGTACTGCACTAGTCAATGTTTGTGATTCTTTCGGGGGAACTCGGTTGTGTCGTGTTCTTCTTGACCCGGGAAGCCAGGCTTGCTTAATCACTAGTAGTTGTTTGGAAAGACTTGGATTGCCTAGGAAGCGAACAAATGTGCGCATTTCATGCCTTGGAGCATCAGATACTGAACTAATGGTATTTCGAGATTAAGTTTACACCTCATTTTACATCTAATATTTCTTTGTAACTTCAGTATATGTAGTTAATAAGATTGTAGGTCAACTTCCACTTTTCAGTTTAGATTCTTCTTGGTCTGAGCCTTTTAGTGATTTGAAGTTAGCTGATCCTACTTTTTTAAGAGTGGTCCTATCGATATTCTCATTGGTGTAAACATAGCTCTTCCTATGCTAAAGGGTCAATCTCTTTCCCTTGGGGACAATAAACCCTTTGCAGTTCGTTCAGATTTAGGGTGGATAGTCGCAGGAAATGTTCATTCTGAAGATATGTTTTCTTTAATTGCGGTTAATAGCATCCAGGTAGTAACTGACGAGTTAGTGAGTAACTTTTGGAAGTTAGATTCAGTACCTGAAGCTAGCTTATTGACTAGTGAAGAAAGGGCATGTGAAGATCATTTCATAGATACTCATGTTAGAAATGAGGATGGACGATATGTAGTACGATTACCATTTCATTCATCACCATCTAAATTAGGAGATTCGAGAGAATTAGCTATTCGAAGATTCAAATCATTAGAACATTCACTAATCAAGAAACCTGCGATTTATTCTCAATATAGAGACTTTATGCAGGAATATTTAACTTTAGGGCATATGGAGCTTGTTCCTAATAATGACTACGCTAAAAGGGAAGCATATTATCTTCCTCATCACGCGGTTCTACGAGATTCCAGTACAACAAAACTGAGGGTTGTCTTCGATGCATCAGCCAAATCAACATCAGGGTATTCTCTTTAATGACATACTAATGGTTGGACCCCGAGTGCAACGAGACGTGTATCCAATTCTGCTTTCCTTCAGAACATTTCAAATAGCTGTGTGTGCAGACTTGGAAAAGATGTTCCGTCAAATAAGGATTTCATCGGAAGATACCAATTGGCAACGAATTCTATGGAGAGATAATCCAAAGGAGACGGTGAAGGAATATAGGTTAACCACTGTCACGTATGGGACTTCATGTGCACCATATCTTTCCACTCGAACCTTGACTCAACTTGCTTTTGATGAAAGGGAAAGGTATCCTTTGGCTTCATTCGCTACACTTCATCATTTTTACGTAGATGATTTACTAAGTGGTACCGCGACTGAAAAAGAAGCAGTTGAACTCGTCTGGCAACTAAAGGAGATGATGAGAAAAGGAGGGTTCAACCTTCGGAAGTGGCAGTCTAACAGTGAAACAGTGATCAAGGAGGTTGCCGAAAATAAAGATCTTAAAAAGGTGCAAAATGATGAAGAAATAAAAATCCTTGGGATACAATGGAATCCCAAATCTGATTTCTTCAGTTTCAGTGTTCCATTACTAGAAGAGAGGTGCATTTATTCCAAAAGAGATGTTCTTTCTGAAATTGCTCGTGTGTTTGATCCTCTAGGACTTTTATCGCCATGCATTGTTTTTATGAATTAATTGATTGATTGAATATTAACGTCGCACTGTTCAGCTGCACGAGGGCTTTTGGCGACGGACCACGTAATTTTGAACTTTGGTCAAGTGACGTGGACGACACCTGAGCTGGCACCCCCCTCTCCTAACTACCACACCACACCAACGGGAGGACATTTCAGCTCTCGACAGATTTAACGTGCATCGCTGCCCTACACGGCGGGTCTTTAGTGGTACTGGGCGCGATCCCGTGACAAAGAAAGCCACGGTCCGATACCTATACCACTCGGCTACCGCGGCCACTTGTTTTTATGAAAATCCTTTTACAAGAGCTATGGAAATTAAATCTAGAATGGGACGAACCAATCCCGGAAGATTTAAATAAACAGTGGACAACCTTCCTAAAGGAACTTCATCTTATCGAGAAAATGAAAATACCGAGGTGTGTCTTGCTACCTTCATACATTCAACTTGAGATTCATGCCTTTTGCGATTCCTCCGTAAGAGCATACTGTACAGCAATGTACCTCAAATGTATCGCATCCGAGAGTATAAGTGTCTCGCTTCTCACTTCTAAAACAAGAGTAGCCCCGCTTAAAACTCAATCTTTACCTCGGCTTGAGCTGTGTGCAGCATTGTTGCTGTCTAATGTGTTACAAGTAGTGTTAAGGGAGTTTCCTTTATCTATTCACAGAACCATTGCCTGGACGGATTCGACAATTACTTTAGCTTGGCTAAAAACATAACCATATCGCTGGCAACCATTTGTCGCCAACAGAGTTTCCAAAATTCAAACAACAATTCCATCAGTTGAATGGTGTCATGTTTCGGGAATTGAGAATCCAGCCGATCTAGGCACGAGAGGACTCTTACCTTCTCAGCTTGTAGCTCATGATCAGTGGATTCAGGGACCTCTCTGGTTAAATCAACCCATGAATGAAACGTCATCTTATAAAATCCCAGAAACTTTCTCCTTTCCGGATAATGCCTTGAAAGAGAAGACTAGCTTTGTTACATGTGTTGCTAAAATTGTGCCTTTACCAGAATTTATTGACAGAATATCGTCTTTTACAAAGTTAGTTCGTGTCTGTGCCTGGATTTTGAGATTCATAAAAAATAGCCGTTCACCAGTCTCAAGAACTTTAGGTTACTTGAAATCATCGGAACTTCATACTACAGTTGTTACTATTGTACGTTTGATTCAACAAGTAGAATTTCCGAATGAATTTAAATGTCTTGTTCAAGGAAACCCTTTACCAAAGGATAACAAATTACTTCCATTGAACCTGTTTTGTGACTCTGAGGGAGTTACTTCGGGTAGGAGGTAGACTTTTGAGGAATACGCGTCTATCATATGACCAAAAACATCCTATGCTTTTGCCCAAAAGTCATGAGTTCACAAGAAAGGTAATAAATAAATTTTTACCACATTACTTATCTTCATGCAGGTCCACAACTGACATTGTCTTTGATAAGACAAAAATTTTGGTTTGTGGATGGTAGATCAGTAGTTCGTCATACACTCAAAAAGTGTCTAATTTGCTTCAAGATGAATCTGAGATCTTCTTCTCAATTAATGGGTGATTTACCACCTATCCGATTTCAACAAATTCGTCCATTCGAAAGTACTGGCTTGGATTTTGCTGATCCATTAACCACTAAATGTGCTCATAAACGAAGTGTGACAAAATTTAAATCTTACATTTGTCTTTTTTCATTTGTACTGCTACTAAAGCTGTACATCTTGAACTTGTTTCGGATTTATCGACTGCTGCATTTCTAGCTGCTTTACGCCGTTTCATTGCTAGAAGGTCTTGTCCGAGCAAAATCATCTCGGATAATGGATCCAATTTTAAAGGCGCTTCGAGTCATCTGAGAAAGCTCGTGGATTTATGTCTGCAAGAAGAAGTACAAAATTTTCTTTCTCTCAAAGGAATTGAGTGGTCTTTCATTCCTCCATATACCCCACACTTTGGAGGTTTGTGGGAGTCAGCAATCAAGAGTGCCAAACAATTACTTATAAAAAGGCAACTAACTCTGTACTTCTTAATTTTGAAGAGTGTTCTACCCTATTGATACAGATAGAGGCTTGTCTTAACTCAAGACCTCTCACAGAGCTCTCTCCAGATCCGTCCGACTTCATCGCATTGACTCCAGCCCACTTCTTAGTGGGAGGTCCTATTCATCAGTTTCCAGAACCATCTCAGCCCTCAAGGTCTATAGGTCTTTCTGAAAGATGGAACCTGATTCAAGTACTTCTGGGATCGCTGGTCCACGGAGTATTTACATAGACTTCAACCTAGGTCCAAGTGGTGGAGAACTAAGCCAAATCTTCAATTAGGAGATATGGTTATTGTCGAGAAAGAGAGAAAAAACTGCTCCATTAAACTGGACTCTTGGACGAATTAATAAACTATTTTTCGGAACAAGATTTATATTTTACCTAACTCTCAAGAATGTGAACTTTAATTTAATTCTTTTATTCTTATTTTATCATATTATCTGTATTTCGTAACCTCTCCTTTTTTGAAACCCTTCTGAGGTTTCAAGGGGGGGCGGTATGTTGAATAGTAAAAGCCGTTAGGTAGCGCTGTTGCAATGAGACACTTCTATTTAGAAGTAGTCTTGTGGCAACAGTCAGTGCATGTATCTTTCTTAAGATGCAAACACTCGTTTTAGTGAAACATTCTATTGTGAAGTATTCTTGTGTCGAAATGCTAATACTTGTGAACTACGTACATTATTACATGTGAACTATTCTAATCACAGTGAAATGTTCTTCAGCATTGAAATATATCTAATTATATCAAATTGAACTCATTGAATCAATTTTCTTTCAACAGACAGCAATTCGAAACCGAAACCTTTTAGTCTTAGACCACAATTGTTTACAGTCCGCTAAATTCGTCGCTATTGCTAACATACACCGACTTCAAATACAGAAAATTCCCGCTGATAACCTTTTACCATTACATTTTCAAAACAAGTCATAGTCTGTTCTCATCAATAACGACTTTTTCATAATACATAAAAATGGATGAAAAACCATTGAGAACTAACGTTTTTTGCATCTGTAGTGTGTTGTCGTTAAGAAAGCTTGCTTGACGAGATTTGCGCCGGAGAAACGGAAAAGCACCTAATCATGTTATATAAATACTGAATTTGTGTATGGGGGATTTATTAATCTTCTAAAATAGCATAAGAATTTTATGTTGGTATATGTGTGAATGCTCGTATCTTCCCTAATGCCCGCTTTCCTCACTAAAGGCTTTAATTCTCAAAATGTACTGAGCAATGAAAAACTCATGTCAGAAATTCCTATGGGCTTTGTGACGTCTTACGCGTCTTTTCTTTAACAAGTCCTTTGGGTTCTTTGGGCCAGAATTAATGGCAACTCTTTTCCAACCAAATCCAAGAAACGAGAAGTGAAGAGATGCAAATAATATAGGATAAATATAGGATCTTAGAGTAAGCGTGATGGCAATAATGGCAATGTAATGGTAGTGTAAAGGAATGTTCGACAATTAAAGTGCGTTGTGGTATTGGATGATAATTGAAGTTCGTTGTTCAAAGATTCAAGTCCTACGTGTCGTGGATAAACATATTGTTGATCGGTTAGAAGTTAGATGTACAGCTACAGACCACTGTAGATAAAGACAAGTTTATTACAGAAGAATATAAGGTAGGATTGAGAGAGAGAGATTACTTACTATTATTATAATTAAAGATTAGGCGGTTCAATTATTGAGATAGGTCTGTATTATATTGTGTGTTGCGCATTGTGTCTCTCTCTCTCATCGTAGATTCTCTCATTAAATTATAACATTATATTTGTTCAAAGTTTAAGTTGAATATCTTAATAAAGTCATATTAAGATAATGTTTGATTCTAGTTCTTACGTTAACCCTACACCTCTAGCTCACGCTGATACTTCGAGGGATGTACTTCCAAGGGGAGGTACATCACAGCTTGAGTCATACGAAGGCCAAATCATGTAACAGTTATGTGCTCAAAATAATGTGCTGGATAATAAAAACTATTTAACGAGATAAAAAAAAGTATAATTAACGCGTGACTTTTGTTGTTAATGTTTTCTTTTTCTAATTTAAACACATCTGATCGCGTGAACAGTGGCTATTAAAGATACAGTAAGATTAAATACCTCAAACCATTAGCAGATATAGCACGTTTTTTGCTCTTTGTTTACGTAATTATCACGTGACTGTAAATGGGCTTAATTCATGACAGTTGCATGATAAAGACGAACAAGTGCTCTCCACTGAATTCAAAACAGATGTCAGACTAAGTGTACTTGTTGTTCTATTTGTAAAATTTAGGAAACATTTCAAATTTCATAATTAGGTAATTATTTTCAACTGTTATGAAAAACAAAGTTTCTTCAAAAGATTTTAAAATTTTTTTAAAAAAATCTTATTTTATGCTTATACATTGAAATAAAATGCATTTTGTGCTCCTTTGCGCGTTATTGTTGTTGACAAATTTGTACTTTTTAAGAGAAAATTTCTGAAAACATCAAAACTTGGCAACAACAAAGCGCATGAACTGATTAGCTGGAAAACACACGATTCCTTTTATCGCCTGACTATGACGTCACACGAGCGCATGAGCTGTTTGGCTAAAAGCACTTGGTTGTCATTATCATGCGACGTCATAGTCACTTGAATTGAGCCACTGGGTTGAAATACCATAATAAAAAATAAAATAATGGATATTTTTTTATATTTGGTGTCATTTGAATTAGAATACATATATAAAATTGTTTTAAAAATATTATTAAAAGAAGAAATTATTTATATCTAGTTTTTTTTTCTGGCGGAAAATCAAGAACGACATATTTTCAAAATATTTTCCTTTTATGAAAAAGGCCTCTGCAATAATATTTTGCCTATACACTGGTGTGCAAAAATTAAGGACGAGACGGCTTTTTCAATATAACTTTGTACATAAGCTTTCCAAATCAACACATTTAATACCGTAAGATCCCCAATACGTAAGGACATGTGTAATATGTAAGCAACACTTACTAAAAGAGAAATCAGAGGGATAAAAAGAAGCTTGATTGAAAAAGTAGCATGGAGCGCAATGCGACTGAAGGCCGAAACATCCCTGTGATGGGTGTCCAGCAAGAAACTTCCGGTCTTTAGTAGGGGATATGATCTCCCCTGACTGCTAGGCAGGTTTCACAGCGTCTGCCCATGCTGAGAATGAGGGTGTCAATGAGTTGTTGAGGCATTGCTGCCCATTCGTCTTGCAGCGCCAATCGAAGCTCCCGAATCGTTACTGGTGGTAAGGTACGAGCTGCGAAGCGTCTCGCCTAGAAAATCCCATACATGATCGATGGGATTGAGATCCGAGATCGTGCCGGCCAATTCATACGTTCAATATCCTCACTCTCTAAGAGCTGTTCGGCAGCTACTGTGCGATGACATGGTGCATTGTCGTCCATGAAAAGGAACTGCAGACCCATAGCGCCTCTAAAACGACGCACATATGGAAGAAGAATCTCGTTACAATAACGGGTCCCGTTGACTGAACCTGCGTCGAAGATGTGAAGGTCTGTACGACTACCAAGCATGATGCCTCCCAAACGAGAACACCGCGACCTCCATACCTGTCCCTTTCAATGATGTTCGAGGGATGATTGCGGCTTCCCCGCTCTCTCCAGATGAGTATGCGATGAGAATCGCTACTCAAACTGAATCTGCTCTCATCTGTAAAGAGTACTCGTCCCCATTCATTGTCTCTCCAATTCCGGTGTTCCCGGCACCACAGAGAACGCCTTCTCCGATGGGCAGGCGTTAAAGGTACACACCGTACAGGGCGTCGTGCAAACAGACCACCACCGTGCAGTCTTCTGGCCACGGTAAAACGCGATATCGGTCGTCCAGTCGCCTGTGTCGTGTGTCTAGCGATTTCTCCCGCTGTCTGCCGCCTGTTTCTTCTGGCCTGTAAGAGAATGTACCGGTCATCTGCGGGTGGGGTTCCTCGTCGACGAACACTACTGAACCCCCGGATAGCTATTCCTGTAGTTTGAAATTGTCTCCAAAGTCGTGAAACGATGCTGTGAGCAATTCCGAACCCTGCAGCCACACTTGTCACACTGCGGCCTTCCTCCAACTTCCCAATGATTCGACCTCGGGTAAAAGCATCCAGATGTCGTCTAACAGATTGATTATTCGCCATTTCTCGCTGAGGCAGCAACTCGGTGTGATTTTAACTGCTATACGGCGTGCAATCTCTTTGCCAGAAATACTGATCTTACACCAACAACATGCTTTATACTACTCAGACACTCCCCCATTACGTCTACCTGCATATCTGCGCATGTGCTACCGTACATCACCTTACTTAATCTCCTGATTGGTCTTTCTGTCCGTTCTGCCTCTTCGTTCAGCTGATATGCTAATTTTTCGACTTTGTCTTTAATTTTTGCACACCAGTGTATATAATCAAACCTGTATAGAGCCTGAACTAAAATTTTTGAAATATATTATTTAGAAGTGGATTTATTTTTTCATATTTTTTATTATATCAGAGTTGAAAATTTTTAACAAGAAACACCTGTTATTATTTTAATTGATCGTAAATCTGAAAATGGGAATTTTTCAAAAATTTTAATTCAACCCCGGTATAAGATTTAAAGGTATATATAGGCAAAATATTATTGTAAAAGCATTGTTCGGGAAAGGAGAACATTTTTAGAAAATATGTCATTCTCTCTTAATTTTTTGCCAGAAAATTGCCTTTAAATAATTTTTTCTTGTAGTAATATTCGTATATCAATTTATATGTGTATTTTAATTCAACTGACACTAAATAACAAAATATTATTCATTTAAACGCGTTTTCAAAATCACGTTTCCGAACGTAGTCCCCTTAAATATTTAATACTGTATTATTTAAAATGTAGATGCAGTTTGAACTTTTAGAGTTATATAAAATTAAATCTAAATATTCAGAATTTTAAAAGGTTCCAAAGCCATTAATTTTGTCTCAAGAAACTTTTGTACTCCCCTTTTAAATTTTACTACCTTCTAAACATATTTTCATACAAATTAATGTTTGAACTTAAAATGTACTGTCAGTATAACACATTTCCTCTATTTATGTTATAGTTATCTTTACATTCCATTCAAAATTAGGGCTTAGTATTTACTCTTCAAAAGAGCTGTTGTGTTTCAAATTACGCCTTTCATAAAAATCCAAAAAACGTTTTTCTTTATTGAACAAACATGTGTTTTTAAGTTTAATTTTATTTTAACCTTACTTTTTAGATATATATCTTATCAATGGGCTAAATTCATGTGACGTCATCGTCACATGATAATGATAACCACGTGATTCTAGCCAATCTGTTCAAAAATCCACGTGACGTTATAGTCACGCGTTAAAAGCTATCTTGTGTTTCCAGCTAATCAGTCCACGTGCTTCGTTGCTGCCAACTTTTGCTCTTTGCAGAAACTTTCATTTAAAAAGTACAGGGAACTTCCTTTTTTGCACATGTTCCTGTAATATTCATAGGAAGGGGATTGGTGTGGTTATGGGTTCGGTGAGAGGGTTTGAGGGGAATATTTGTAATCCTGCCCGTCTCAGTCTCAAACATGTTGTGTTTGAAGCAGTTGCGAGCTTTTGCCGAGAAGACATGTTTCTCGAACGATCGGTCGGTGATTGGACGTGCCTTTCGTCGTCACTTCGATATTCCTCCACTAGCACATGTTCCTGATCGGAAATGTGTTTTAAAGTGGAATGATGCCTTCAGAGCAACGAGGAGTGTTTCCAAAGAAAGGAAAGAACCTCCGAAGACTGTTAGAATACATAAAAATGTGGAACAAGTTCGTATGTCAATTCAGACTGGTATGCGACAATGATCCAACAATTTTTCGTATCCGCACTCCAAAAAATGGATCTTGACAACGTGTGGTTACAAGATAGGGCCACAGCGCACATCTCCAGGGTTTTCAAAGGTATTTTAAGAGCAGCCTTCCCCAAGTGACTGATCTCCCTGCGAGGGGACGCAAATTGGCCTGCGTACTCACTTGATTTATCCCCTACTGATTACTTCCCGTGGGCTTTTCTCAAGTCCCTGGTTTATAAAGATTGCTCCAAGACCCTGAAAGACCCAAGGTGAAAGATCCGAGCCGAAATAGACAATATCCATGGTCGATATGCTTCAAAAAGGGACTCAAAGTTTTCGAAATCCCGTGGTGCAGTTTATTGATAATGGAGGGCGACATTTAATAGGCATTGTGTTTAAAACAAGGTAAATTCAAATTTCCAATATTGTGTAGTAGGCGGAAAATAAGAATAAAGTAAAATTAAACATGTAGTGCGTTTTATTGCATTTTCAAAAAAGGAAGTTCCCACTCTCCACCCTGTACATTTGTATACAAAATGCAATTTATTTAAAAATTGTTGCATAAAATAAGATTTTTTTTTAATTTAAAAAAAATCTTTCTGAAAAAAATTCTTTTTTGAACATTTAAACATCTTTACCCAATTAAGAAATTTGAAGTTTTATCTAATTTTTACAAATACAACAAGTACAACTATTTTAATGTCTGTTTTGAATTCAACGGAGAACACGTGTTTGTTTTTATCATGTGATCATCATGAATTGAGCCCATTCAGAAAGGCTTTGCAAAAACTTTCGAACTTTCGGCTAATTTCATGTATGGATGAAGGTGAACTATTTATCCTTTTACCAATCAAAAATAAAATATACCAATCAAAAATTCAGCATTAAACAATTCATGGTCATTTGTAATCCCTTACATCTCTATTTGTTTTCTTCAAAAGGTATACTTTAAACAATCGATGTACGAATGTTATATAAGACAAGTAAAGATAATTTCATTTTTGAATGTATTAGGATTATTATGGCGGTTTTTTCACATCGTTATGACAATGCACAGCAAAACGATTATAGACAAAAGATTTATTTCAGTAAGGGAAACAAATAGTTTAATGGGAATTCACTGTACATAAACTTTTATGAATACCTGGAATGATGTGTTTCAAAACAATTTGTACGTTTATCCTCTTAATACAGAAGGACAAATCTTTTATTAATACTTATGTCTCCACAACATTGACACAATATTGACCTTTTACAAATAATCGTCTCATTACATTATTATAGTCATAGTTCCATTAATTTATTGTTACTTAATTCATAAAATTCTAGCCAGACGCCAGGATTGGCGCCAAAAATGTACTTCTTGAGTGCAATTACCTGTAAGTTACGCTGCAAGGAAGATGCCTCGTAAACTGGATAATCCACTAAGTGCTCGTATTCAAAATGAGGCTGAGGGTAGATGTAGGGTTCTTCGATGAGAGGAGGCTCTGCAACAGGTGGCTCAAAATGGTGATGATGTTCGAATTTGGGCGGTTGAACTTTTTGAGTTTTCGGTGGTTGGGGAGGAGGAAGAGGAGGACCATCTTGACATTCTTCCTGTTCCACTTTGATGACGAATCCTGATTTAGAATTTGCTGAATCCGAATGGAAGGTAAATATCGTCTGGTAATCTTTGAATTCGACCATACCTGTAGAATGAAATGTAATTTAAATGTGTCTAGTTTAAGAAATAGATATTTGGAGTAAGATTTTTTTAAGCAAATTTTCTTATTAAGGACTATTAGTGCTTATTCCAAGTTAGTGAATATTAACGTCGCACTGTTCAGCTACACGAGGGCTTTTGGTGACGGACCTCATAATTTTGAACCATGGTCAAGTGATGGGTGCTTATTCTAAATACTACACATTGTTTCTAATTTTTCAAGGAATATTTAGTAATGGAAATACAACTAAAAGCTATTTATATTTTCATTTCATTCACATATCAACAAAGATAAGGAGATGTAAAAAATCTAATTACCATAAAAATATGAAATTTTTCCATAAATATATCGAATTCTTAAGTAATTGAAGAAGTTTTTGATTATTATCAACCTTTAATTTATATATTTAAAATATAAGCGAATGATTCAAATGGAATTAAAGCATTTTACCGGGATAATCTTTTTTTTTGTTGCAGGAGCACTTTGGTATTTTAATTTAGTTCAGCACTAGCTGGTATACCCGTTCTTCGCACGGGTGAACTGAAAAATTAAACAACACAGATTGAAGGAAAAAGAAGTTTTTAATGAGTTAATTTTATGTGAATTGCAAATTAAACAAAAAAAGCTTTTTGCATATCTCAGCTAAACAAAAAAGAAAAAAACCCACCTTTGTTAAATTTTAACTATGTAGATCTAATAGCTGATAAAAAGGATTTTTTTTATTCATAATTCCTCGTAACACTCTTGATGGTCGGTTTTTCAAAATACCTTCCTAAGCTGATCTCTGCTCAGCAAAAGTTAACACATTGTTAGAAGCTTTGCGTAATGAACGCTTAAAGTAGTGTAAATAATTTATATCTGAAAGTGACATTAATATTACTTTCTGTTGTATCTATTTTATTTTAAAATTGTAATATTCGCAAGCAACGCCGTTTCTTAAATTATAATGGCGATTCATGGAAAAACATAGCGAAATGTTAACGATAGAGTCAAGTTGGCAAATGCCTAGCTACTTTCGTAGCTCGAGCTTTATTAGAGCTTTGTAAGACCCACCGTGTAGGGGAGAAATGCACTTTAATACTTTATCCAATCGCATTAAGATTTACTGCAGTTTTTTTCACACGATATTTTTTTTGGATCACTACATTTAAAATTAAGGGATATACATAAACAAAATACTCCACTTTGGAAAATTTAATCCGTTAGAGCTAATAAATTAATTAAAGATATTCCACTGCAAAATTAATTATATACACCGTTCACTTAAAATAAGTAGTCAAATCATTTTCCAAGGTCTTCACTAACATACAAAAACATAAGACACTTAAATTTTGACATAAACTATTTTTTCGGGACAAAAATAATAATCTTTACAATCCGCTGAAAACGCCGTCAGCTGAAAACTCAATATCTGCTACAAAACTATTCGGCTTCCCCTCTAAAATACTCATCATAGAACCCGAGCTGCCATATATCTTGGAAGAGTGGATTTCAAAGAGTATTCCTGCTAAGTATTGGTAGAATATTCCTTCTAAGTTGGTGTGATGTGGTAGTTAGGAGAAGGGGGTGCCAGCTCAGGTGTCGTCCACGTCACTTGACCATGGTTCAAAATTACGTGATACGTTGCCAAAAACCCTCGTGTAGCTGAACAGTGCGATGTTAATATTCACTCACTCACACACTCCAAAAAATACAATACAGTAGTTATAATTATTTTTATACTTAAAAACGCAATATCTGCCTATTCAATTAAAATTATAGCGTTATAATTAACTACTAACCACGAACAAATTTTGAAAATGTGTCCAAATGATGCAGTGTGAAAGAGAAAGTTTATTTACTTTAAGTACCAGAACCGATAAAAGCATTTATTTTGAAAAAAGATCAAATTCTTACTACCAAATGTGCATAATAAAATCATAAAAAAAAAACATTAAAAGAAAGAGAGATTTATAACAAACTCTCCGTTGAAAACTTAGTTTTATTCTGAAATAAAAAATAGGCATTATTCTGATCACAGGAATTAATTAGAAGCGAACCCCTTGCGTAGCCAAAACTAAAAGAGTTTTTCACAAACAAAAGATAGATATATGCTGACGTGGGCCTTTTTGCAGTGCACGCCAGAATTGCTGGCAGGTAGCAGAATCTTTTCCTACTTACTTGACAAATATCGTTATATTTTGGACACTTCTCACAATATCTTTATAAATTATAGCCTATGTGTTATTCTGATGTATAAGCTATAATACTGTAAAGTTTCATTAAAATCCATTCAGTTGTTTTTGCGTGAAAGACCCACAAAGATCCTCACAAACTTTCACATTTATAATATATATATTAGATTTTGTTAAAATAGTACGTAAAGCAACGAAACGAAACACAGCAACACAACAAACCCACGTGGACATTGGATAGTATACAAAAGCATTCTTCGTTCGTTCCGAAGATCTCAGCTTTTACAGCTTTTTTAATCGGAAGCTTTGAAAGTCATATGATTTTTGTTAATAAATAATGTGGTTCGTTAAAATAATTGGATGATGTAATATGAATCATCTTATTCTGTAGTTGAGGTTAACAAAGGATGCTTTCCTTTAGGCAGATAAACCAAAATAATAATAATCATGGGATGTCCTGTAGAGTTCAAGACCATCATAAGTTAGAAAGCATCGCTCGACAGAAAATTTAAATGGGGAATTATTACTCGTACATATCCAATAAAAAAGGCTCATCGGTTGAGTAGTATTGTATCGCGCTTCCACACTACAGGTCCGGGTTCTATTCTCGGGCTGGGCAAGGTCGACTCAGCCTATCATCCCTACTGCAGTGGGTCGATAAATGAGTACCAAGCTTGCTTGGGGACTTAAACACTGCGGGTCTCGCTTCAGATTGATCACCTGAGCGGGACATTTGCTCATGCATCTCAGCACCCAATGGTAACGTATACCGGAATGGGCCCAACAGACATTGGTCCTCATGGGTTGTTGCACCATTGAGTTTGAGTTTTTTGAGATTACATATACAATAAATGGAATAAAGTTTATTAAACATTAATACTTAATTAGTAAAGAAACGAGTTCATTTAATATTCATTGAATGATTCATAAAAAGTTTAAATTGCACTTAATGGGATTACTGAAAGAAAAGGAGAATTAAAATATATGAATTTTTTAATTCTCTGGAATAAAAGAAAATACATTTTCAATATTAATTAAAGTGACCTATATTTCCACTGAGATTTACGAAGTAGTTAGTTTTAGTTAATTGCTAATTATTACTATAAAGATATTTTAAATTTATAATATGAAGAATGTTAGCAGCACTTTCAAAATAAAATTTTTCTTCTCAAAACTGTAAATTAAGAATTTTGATAAAAATATATGCATGAACCAATCTTTCTTTCTCGAGTCTTATTTTTTAAAATGCTTTACCAGATATTGCATTGGACTTTTTTTCTTAAATCCGTCCGAAAACAGCCCGATTTATTTCTTAAAGAATCCGACTCCTACGTTCGGACCCATTATTTTGTAAAATCGTACAAATGAATATTTTTTTAATATTTTGTGTCCCTTACATTAGAATGCACGAATAAAATTCTTTTAAGGATATTATTACACCAAAAAATTATTTAAAACCAACATATTTCAAAAATCGTGCTTCAGACTCTGTATAAAGGTCTGAGCTATATGTAGGCAAAATATTATTATTGTAGAAGCATTTTTCGTAAATGCAGAATGTTTTGAAAATAGGTAATTTTATGTTCATTTTTGCCAAAGTAACGCATTTAAATAAATTTCTGTTGTAATAATATTCTTAAAACAATTTTATACATGTATTCTAATCTAAAGGACACTAAATGTATTAAAATAATATTCTATTGTACGCTTTTGCAAAATCACGGCTCCGAAAGTAGTCGGATACCTTAAACCTTTTATTCTTATGTCATATTTACAATATTTTTTTCAAAAAAAAATACGGGACTTATTTTATTCTTACTTCCAAATTTACCGGAGAAAAACTTAAACACTCTTAAACAAAATAAAAAATTTGGTTTGAATTCGTCTACTGGATTAATAAACCTACGTATTTCGTTTGCAGGCAATGTGCCACAAATCTTTTTCCCGTCAACTTCCAAGTAATCATATTCGCACCCCTCACTGGATTCGACGTCGAATTGGCGGAAGGACAGTTTCAGACGACAGATTTTGGGTCCCAGCCGGCGGATGGTGTAGCGACAGTTCACATCCGGCGGATAGTTGTCAGGATGTCCCGGACTCAGGATGCTGAAAGCTAGAGAAGCGTACAGACGATCACACATTCGAGGTTTGGAATCCGTGCGCTGGGATGGAGATCTTCCTGGGATTGAAAAAATAATTGGTGAAATGTTTTTTTAGGAATGGAGGATTTTTAATTGTTGTTGAAGTTATTGGAGTAAAAAAAAAAGAATGTAAAAAATGATGAACGTAAAATTATAAAAAATGTAAGTTTGATTGGTTTGATTTCAGTTGACGATGCTATACTATGATGATTAACGCCAGACTTCGTAAGTTTGAATCATTGGTGAGTGACAAGGATGGACGCAAGCTGTTTACCTTATTCTTTTACCCTCAGTCAAGCGGTCATTTTTTTTATTGCATGCAATTAAGCATAATACTTACCAGAATGCGAAAATGGAAAGATTTTATTTTAATTTTCAATTTTCACACTATTTTTTATTTTATAATTGTGGAATACAAAATCCCTTAAATGCAGCGTTTCTCAAACTGTGGGGCGCCCCCCCTAAGGGGGCATGATAACCTTGCAAGGGGGGCGCGAGCATATTGAAAAGTCGAGAACAAAAGATAATTTTTAATAATTATTAATTTACTGAAAGTAAACAAACGATAATACATTCTGACACAAAAAAAATGAAATACACATTTACGCCGATATTATACTTATAAGTGTATCAGTACTGCACAATGTATTCGATCATTAATTTAACAATACTAAGTTAAGAGCAAGTTTAATAACTACCCGTGACCCCATGGACTTGTCATGAATACGATTATACACAAGATTCGGCACTTATCTTCATAATTTGAACGATTTATAATTAATTCCTTAACTGATGATTAAAAGTTACGGGATTCGCTTCCAAAGGCCACCGTTTTCCACATAGGCTTGCATATGTGGTGTATTCAGAGGGGGGGAAGAAAAGGAATAAGTACGTCCTCTGAAATAAGTAAATCCTTCGCAAAAACCTGATAAGGTCATTTTATTGCATCTCAAAGCCTTCGGAAAAATTTTTATGGACAGCAGTGTATAGAATATATATATATATATATACAAGTCTCTCCGAAATATGATATGTCCTGGGCAATTAACGCACTGGCTGAGTGAGACGTTTATATACGCTGGAGGAACTTAAGAGGCTTAAGTCGTATTGTAGCTTTGCGTCAAGGTTTATTATTATTATTGAATTCAATGCATTATTATTGTATGGAAGGAGGGGGGAGGGTGCGATGAAAATTACGATTGAATTTTGGGTCGCAAATATTGAAAGTTTAAGAAGCACTGCCTTAAATGTTTTCTTTTTATAAGCACACACTTTGTGCTATAAAGAATGTTTCATATATCTTAAAAGAATTTCTCTCGCACTTACAAAAAAATTTCCTGTTCGCACCTCTTTTTCAAACGGTTGAGGATTTTGTGTGTGGGTGCATATATATATACACACCAGTGGCGTAACGGAGAATATTAGGGTCCCCTGCAAAGTCAGGTTTTGCCTTTATTAGTTTATAAATTGGTTAAATACGGACTTGGTGTCAATTAGGCTTTGTGCCTCTTAAAATCCTGCCCCCCCAAGTTGCGGCACTGTTGCACACACAATTTGAATCATGGTGTAATACTAACATTGCAATGGGGACAGAAATAATATTGGCCTTTTTGGATTATTTTTCCATTTTCATTTCTTCTCAAGAAACAAATTGCACATTGCTTTGCTAATTCCTGTTCTTTATCGAATATTTTCAGGAATCTGAATTCCTGCCGTTAATGAAAAATTCCCGCCTTCACCATTAGGTAAATCTTGGATGAGAAGTATTTCATCACCATGGACAAACTGTATCTCTTAAAAATACTAACATTAATAATTTCACAATAAGAATTAAAAATATGTGCAAATCAATGATAGAAAGAAGAAAATATCAGTGCCCGTACAACATATGGGCAAACCGGTTGTGGCCAGTTTTATGGTGTATGGACAAACCAGTTGGTTCAACTTAACAGTAGATTAGGAATTTTTAACTTTGTTCAATTAAATATGCAGCAACATTCAGTTTTTGTAGAAAATCTTTGGCGGCATTTGGACTTACACATGCGGCTGGACAATAACATCACGACTGGGACCACTAGATAAATCACTGCGCCCCTAATTCTAACCTAATATTAATAATTTATTGAAAGTTTGGCAGAAATTAGTAAATTGTAGACCGCTGAACGTTAGAAAATTAAATTAACTATGGTAAATTCGGGTTGGGTTCAATGAAGTATTTGTTAATGTAAAAAAGTATTTATAAATTTAAGTAGGTTACGCTAATACAACACATACCGTTAACAAAAATAACATGCCAATTTTTTCATAGAGATCACAGTATCCCTTCACCTGCCCTTTACTGAAGATGGGTAGTTGCTAGAGGGGGTGCTTCTGATACTACATTCAGTAACAGTTATTAATGATAAGGAAGATTACAAACAGAATAAGCTATATTTTTAGATAATAGCTTAAGAGAAAGGAATATTTTATACTTTTAAAAAATGCAATTGTAGAATAATGTACAACTGCTCAAAAATAACTTTCAGTTAATGTATAATGCATTTCATTATAACAATTGAAAAGTTTGTTTATCCTTTGAAACGGTTAGTCAAGACATTTTAAGATTAATAGTAAAACGATCAATATTAATAAAAGACATGATTAATATTAATGATTACTTGAATGGGTTGCTATGTGTTGGTAAAAACATAATATTTTTTGCAAAAAAAAAAAAAAAATGTATGCCTTTATTTTATAATGGTACTAAATGCGAGTAGTATACACATATTTTTTAATTGCATCATTTTTACAAGCCTCACAAGCTATCAAAACTATTCCCATGACTATTCTCTGGACAAACATATACAGAATCTAAATTTCCTCAGACACAGGTAGGGATGACACATTTAAAACATTTGCGTAAATCAAACATACCCTCATGCTGTTTGGTTTATGATTAATAAACAAAAGTTTATGTATAAAAAACCAGGTGATCAAATCAATGAAGAGGTGCCTTACCTAGAGCAGGTGAGCATGGCAGCTGTCTATAGACAGCGTAGAATCCTTTGTCCGACAGTTGTTCGTCGCTTTCGAACGTCACATTAACCTCTCGAGGATACCCGTAGAAGGTTACTGTCCCTGTTACAAAGGACAAATGATTTTAGTTCTAATATTTACTCTAAAATGTAGAAGAAGAGCAGAAAAAAATGATTACTTTTCTGTCCTAATAGTTGAGGTCCGCAATATTTGATTCCGTTGATGCGCAAGAAATCCTTTTCGCACAAGGCGTCATCTGTTTGCAAGCCGAATTCCAGAAACTGTAAAGTGATGCGACAATGCTCTGGTAGAGCCACAAACCGATAAACGCATCTACGGGAGCTTGGATAGGGTTCTGGGAAGCCAGGGCTTTGTATGGTGCCACTGCCGTTAGTGAATGTTGCATCACAACCACCTAAATTAATATACATTTATCTCAAAAAAGGCTGTATGGTTATTACAATACTCATTGAGGAATAAGAAAATTTGAATTCATAAATAAAAAGATGCTAGGATGTTTTAAATTTCTTGATAACTATAGAATTATTATGAGGAAAGATAAATTTTTATTCTATTTTTTTTGAAAGATTACCGTATATTTCCCAGTTTAAACTGAAAGAGCGTTTTTTCCTCAAAAATGTACTCAAAATTCAAAATCTCTAAATAAGCCGAATTAAAAAACTTCTGTATTCTTTAAACATGTCGCTATGAGGACGAAAATACTGCTAAACGGGTAAAACGTGTAGAATATTTTTTCCAATTAGATTGTTGTAAAGTAAAACACCAGACGACAATAACGATAGTTTTATTCCTGTTAATCCTGTTTGAAGCTAATATATATATTTTCTCGTTAATTAATTTTTTTCTACACTATTGGTGCTGGTCGTAGTTTCTGCGCAATGTTATTGTTTGGAAATTGAGTGAGAAAAGGAATTCGCGTACACTTTACATGATTGTCGACTTATATTTCATGCCTTGGTGGCAAAACTAGTTGAATAATGAGCATATGTATTCAGACATCCCAAACAGTAAATGTGAATTTTATAAACTATTCGGAAACTTGATTTCTGGTAATGACTTTTAAGGATTTATGAGACTGTTTTTAATGTACGAACACAAGTTCCTTTCAAAACACTCGCAAAAATAGAAGTATAAAATCACTTGTGCATGGGGAACATAAAATACTAAAAAAACCATTTTCTTTAAGCTACGTCTTTTCCAAGAATATTGGATCCGTATGAAAGGTGACTCTCTGACCTTATCTTAAAAAGAAACTCTAAAATTATCATTTTATAGACGAAATGTACGGTAAATGTATTTTTGTGTTATCTCGACGCAAATTTTACACTAATAAAAGAAAAATTGAGTACATGAACATAGTAAAACGTTTCGAGAGGGGTTTAAATAAGTTATACGCTACAGTGTTGACTTTTAGTAACTAGTAGCTCTAAAGGTAAACATTAATAGTAGAATGTTGCTTAAAACATCTATTTTTACCAGCAGGTGTTGGAGGTATCACTTTGTCAGCCAATGGAGCACAATCCATTTGCTGTCCACGAATATGAAATCCTGGTCTTGATGTGGCTCCATCGGAATGGAACTCCAAAATCACTTCAGATTCTTCAAATGGAACGATCCCTGAAACGACAATGATTAAGTTCATGATTTAAAATGAAAAATGACCTGCATGAAAAATCCAGCTTTATACAGCCATATCCAAAAGAAATGTGTGCCCAAATACATTCTTCTGAAAGTCATCTATTATAATGTATCAATAGATATTATTAGAATGTATCAATAAAATGTGCCAATAGATATCGTTAGAATGTTCACGGCGTGTTCTGTTGCTGGTGACGAAGGGGGAGGACGACCCATGGTGACTGTGAGGACAAAGTGATTTGAATTGTCTTTCCGTGTGAAGTGCACGCGTTAGAGCAGTGCTCCGCAACCTTCTTATCGCTGAGGAGCGGTCAACATTTGATAATTTTATCACTGTGGGCGGAATACGTTGATTGTTTATATTTTAGATTGTTTTGATTTAACAATTTTAGTTGAGTTGCATTTAAACATGCATTCAGAATAAAGTATAGTTACATCAAAAATAAATTTAACGTGGAATATAAAGTGATTTCTGTGGAAAGTTGAGCAAATCCTTTAAAAAAAATGGCAATAGTTGAATGTTCCTTAGGCGGCCCGGCACCATTTGATTCGCGGACCGGGGGTTGCGGATTACTGCGTTAGACGATTGGGACAAAAAGGAATCCCTATTCAGGTCAGTTTCCAAGTGCTTTTATTCCGATTATTTGTTGATTGCCACATGTGGGAGAAGGGTTCACTTCACATTTATCAATTGATATCTTTTGAATGTATCCGTAGACATCATTAGAATGTATCAATATACATTGTTAAAACGTATCAATATATGTAGATGTATTGTTAGAATGTATAAATAGTATATATTTTTATAATGTATAAATAGTATATATTTTAAGAATGTATAGAAATAGTATATATTTTTAAAATGTATAAAGAGTATATATTTTTAGAATGTATTAATAGATATCGTTAGAATGTATCAGTTGATATTGTTAGAATGTATCAGCTGATATCGTTAGACTATATCAATGGATATTATTAGAATGTATCCGTAGATACACTCATGTCCATAAATTAAGGATAATGAAGTTCAGGCTAAGAAAGAGACAGAAAATAAACAAATTTGACTTATTTGTAAAGTCTATGTATTAAACAAAAGGTAAAGAGCAAAAAAGATGCTATATGTTTGACATAATTAATAAAAATTGCGATTTTTACTCCCTGGAGCAAATTTCAAAAAAGAACCTATTTACAAAAAACAGTATAACATGGTTAGAATAAGGAATTTTGTAGGTGCTTTTCGTTCGATTGAAGATTCCAAAAGAAAATCCAGGCACAATGAATGCTCCAAGTCTAGTGGCTCAAAATTTATTGTTGATTTATAGCCACACACACACAGCACAAATACATATTAAAGAAACTAACTATATACATTTAATTTTAAGTTAACACCATTTTGTTTAAATCATCGCCAACGATCCCGCTCATTGTCTCATGTCCTATTGGTCACTTCCTCTTCCTCCTGTATCGTTCCACTCCAAGTCTCTCTCTTCTCGATGGCCGCGCCACCTATAAAGAATTTTAAACTTCCGGGCGAATCTTACATGCCCCACCAACAGAAGCACATGCGTCATCTTCAATGACCAGGTGCTACCAGAAAGGTTAGTCACACACACACATAACATCTAAACCTTAGTTAAAGAGAGAGTGCACTACCTTACGATGAATATCAAGCTACTCAATAACATTCTTTAATTAGTTCTAAGAGTACACAGGTAAAAATATGCTAAATACGTAAATAAGTCAATGATAGACGGTTTCCTAGCAAACTATGGAAATTCCACTTTTAAATGAAAACTACATTTGACATATATGCATATACAACACTAACAAAAAAAAACAATAAGAATAAGTATACGCTACACTCCAAAACAGCTAATACATAAATCAATCAAAAATAAAGGTTTTCTAAAAATACACAATGAAAATTTCACTTTTAACCGAATATGACGGTTATATGCATATACAATATTAACACTCAAAAAAAATATTAATGAGAGTAAAGATACATCATGATTATGTCTCTGCTACTCCTCTTTCCTCGGTTCCAATATAAGCGAGGCGAGGCTTTATCTCCCCGAATGGTCACTTTCGGTTTGGTACGTCGTTTAAAACAACGTTTCTGAAATGCTATTTCACTCTTCCTCAATTTACGTGCAACTTCCTTCTTTATCCACGTTGGGTCAACGATCTTAAAATCTAGGGGTCGGGTTTCAACCCTAACCTTCCTGTCTCGGTAGATATTGTCTTGTGGTCTCTCTCTCAATTTAAGTCGAACTCTTTCCCTGGTGCTTCGATTTTCTCGCGATGATCATCGTATGTTCACAGTACCATCTCGCTTGATAAAATCCGACAGTTTCCATGCAAGTTTTCCTATTCCACTTTTGTCCTGCGAATATTCGCGTCTAAGACTCCAGTGCTGGGGTATAAGTACCATGTTGCTTGAGGCTTTTAGATTCACTTTTTGTTGTAATTCGGCAACTGTCCTTCTGCTTAAATTTTTGCGTTTTCTTTTAGGCAATTTTAGTTTTTCTTCTTCAATTTCATCCTCATCAAAGTCAATTCGCTCTTTGCTAAGGATTACGGGATTACTCTCATCTTTATCCTTTATCACATCACCTGATATTTCTTCCTTTTCTTTCTCCACAACAACAGATTGTGCTACGGCATATTGATCCGTACTACGCGTCTGAATTTGTTCTCCTTTAGACACAAGAACCCCTTCTCGATTGCTTGGGTTACTTCCATATCTTCATCGGAAAATTTTTCTTCCTCTCCATTTAACAATTGATTTTGTTCGTTCATTCTTTTACATCTTTCTTCTGGTAAACACTTCTGTTTTTTCATGCTCGTTTCATGTTCCTCTTGAACATGTCGCATCTGCTCTTCCACAAGCCATCTTTCATTTTCCAATCTCATTTCTTCTTCCAAAGCTATTATTTCGTTCATTCTTCTTTCTTCTTCCATCTCCGCCCTTCCTCCACTGCTTTGACTTCCTCATAAGCCTTGAGTCTATCCTCCACTTCAACCTTGAGTCTGGTCTCACTGCTAAGGTTAGATCTCACTTCGTTTCCAATGTTGCCTCTATTTGTGGACACTTCTATGTCTAGGCATGCTCTTGTGAAATGACCTTCTCCTTCCAACTCGATTAGTTTTTTCTGGGTTTCGAACTCCATTTCGATATCCCTCATCTTCTGCTCGAAATCGGCCCGTCTCTTCCTTTCCGCTATTTCCATCTCTTTTCTTTTTCTCTCAGCCAATTCCCTCTCTTCTTTCCTTTTCCTCTCATCCAATTTTCCTTTCCATTCCTCTATAATAGTGTTTAAAAATTCTCTACAATACTCCTCGTCGAAGTATTCACTATTCAAGATAGCATCTCTCAACTCAAACACTCTCAAACCAAGGACATCCTCAACTCCCATTTCCGTAGCCATATATTGAAGGTCTACTTTTGATCCCTTTCCTAAAAATGCCATCTCGCCCCTTACTATAGTTATCCTAAATCAATCAATAACACTCTAATTTCAAAACCCAACAATAAGCTTAATTAATCCAGGTGAGTCTTATTTTTTAAAAAAATAAATGTTTTGTATTTCTTCCGCATAAAATTTGCAAATTAATACCTTGGATGATAAATTTAGCACATATGATAGACCAAAATTCAATTCAACTAAGTGTTATTACTACAATAATAATAAGATTTCTGCTGCATAAAGTAATATCTCAATTTTTCGAAAATCGTAATTCAAAGATCATCATAAATCATAACAATTAAAAATATATCTGCGTTTATATCTCTTTCACAAAATAAATCCAAATAAAAAAATAAAAGAAAATCAACCTTTTAGCCAGAATAAAAAATCATTAGTAATCTTATTTGACGTATCAGATACTTCAAAAAAAATATACTCATAAATACAAGTTCTACTTGGCAGACATAATATTCCTTAACATATTCAAAATAGAAAAAAAAACGTTATTACACTTTATTCTAATAATAAAAAAAAATGCACACTTCAGCTTAAGGCCTTGACCAATCACTCATTTTTTTTTCCTTACTCAGCAATGGTTAAAATCGTATTTTCATGAGTCATACGCGTACAGAAAGGAGAAATGAATATATGATCAATTCTCTTCTTAAAAAAATATTATGCAATCAAGTGAAATAATGAATAAATCTTTCAACAATTATAATGTACATTTCACATAAAAAACAATATATATATATATCCTTTACTTAGATATTCTGCTTAAATGGCATTTGATTTATATATATAATTCAGCAATATTTTACTACCATAAATCATTCATCAATTTGAGGTTTGAATTAAAACATTCTTTCTTTTCTAGTCATTAATATACTCAAACTCAACAAAATTTTATACTTTTCACACAATAAACTGATGTTCAATTAAAAATATAGTTGTATTCTCTAATACTTTACAAAGTTTCAGATTTGACACAAACAATACATGAACTGATGTTCAATAGAAAAAGAAATAATATGTACCAATATTTCGTAACGTTTTTGGTGAAACACTAATTATTTGAACTGGTGTTCAATAGAATTATATATCTAATTATTTTTTCAAATGTTTCTGATGAAACACAATAATTATCTGAACTGATGTTCAATAAAAATATATATCAATATGCAATAATGTTTCTGATGAAACACAATAACTATCTGAACTGATGTTCAATAAAAAATATATATCCAATATGCAATACTGTTTCTGATGAAACACAATAATTATCTGAACTGATGTTCACTAAAATATATATCCAATATGCAATAATGTTTCTGATGAAACCCAAATATACCTTTACCTCTTGGAATAGATGATACCATTAATTAGAAAAATGTTTTCTATGACAGAAAACTACATACTGCTCGCGGTGATCATTTAATGATTATAATGACTCACACCGGACAATGTTTTCTCTGACGGAAAACTAAAAGATTTCTCAACTTAAATCAAAAGAAAAATGTTTTCTATGACAGAAAACTCATTTTTTTCCACAGCGACCATTTAATGATTCTAATGAGTCACGCCGAACAACGTCTTCTCTGACGGAAAACTAAAATATTTCTCGCGGTGATCATTTAATGATTATAATGACTCACCTGACTAATCTTTCTTACCCTGGGGTTTCTAATGAATCAACATACATAAGTTAAACTGTAACTTATTTTACTTTTACTACAATAACATATCATCTATTCCAAACAACTACAGCTATTGATAATGCACTCTTTACATTGCAATACATACAATAATAACTTTAATTTGTGAGTGCGGACCACCCTTTTTTACCTGGAGCTTCGATGAAATCTTTAAAATTTTGCCGACTGCGCCAATAAGGAATTTTGTAGGTTCTTTTCGTTCAATTGAAGATTCCAAAAGAAAATCCAGGCACAATGAATGCTCCAAGTCTAGTGGCTCAAAATTTATTGTTGATTTATAGCCACACACACACAGCACAAATACATATATTAAAGAAACTAACTATATACATTTAATTTTAAGTTAACACCATTTTGTTTAAATCATCGCCAACGATCCCGCTCATTGTCTCATGTCCTATCGCTCCGCCATGTTGGTCACTTCCTCTTCCTCCTGTCTCGTTCCACTCCAAGTCTCTCTCTTCTCGATGGCCGCGCCACCTATAAAGAATTTTAAACTTCCGGGCGAATCTTACAGTTAGTATGATGGTTAATACGGAGTATGTCTCCCGGACGATGCAATACAGGCCTTAGAACGCCTAGGCATGCTGAGTATCAAATTATCAATCTGATCTTGGGGAATATTACACCACTCATCAAGCAATGCCCTCCGAAGTTCCGGTAGACAGGTGGGAAGGGGTTGACGGGCTGCAATTCGTCGGCCAAGCATATCCCACACATGCTCTATTGGATTCAAGTCCGGTGAGTATGCTGGCCAATCTATACAGGTGATATCCTCCGATTGAAGGCATTCGTCTACAATGATTGCACGGTGAGGACGGGCGTTGTCATCCATAAACAGAAATTCAGCATCCATGGGGCCCCGAAACAAACGTACATGTTGTTCCAGATAGACATCCCGATAGATGTGGCCTGTCATCGTTACACTCTGAACATGCAGGTCAATTCTGGAGCCAAGAATAATTCCTCTCCAGACGAGCCATTCTGCATCACCGTAACGGTGTCGTTCAATGGTGTTCTCTTGGTGGTAACGGGTACCTGGCACTCTCCATATTAAAGTCCGGCGACAATCAGGCTGCAAACTAAACCTGGACTCGTCAGAAAACATCACACATGACCACTGTTGTGGTGTCCACAATGCATGCTCTCTACTCCAGGTTAATCGTAGGCGACAGTGAGTTGCGGTAAGTGGAACACATCTGACAGGCCTACGAGCATATAGACCAAAGTGTCCCAAGCGTCTGTACACGGTCTGCCTTGAAACTGTCGTACCGGTAGCTGAAGAGAGCTGACGAGACAGGTCTGATGCTGCGCTCCGTCTGTTTCTTTTGGCAGTAACTGCCAAATATATATATATAACTCGGGGGCGACCTGTCCTGTAACATCTACTCACATTACCATCATCTTGGAATCGTTGCCAAAGCCTGGAGATGACACTCTGGGCGATTCCAAGTTCCTGGGATACTTTCAGCTGGGTACGCCCACATTCCAGTTGTCCAATCATTCTACCACGTAAAAAATCATCCAAATGGTTCCTTTGTGTCATAACTATGCGGTTATTGCACTGAAAGGCTTTTAAAACGCTTGTGAACAATTTTACTTCTTTGCCACCATTCCTTATATACCCCTCTCTTACACTCTCGTCATTGTGACGTACTATCCGCGCCATCTGGTGGTTTCCTGTAATTTGCATATTCTTCTTCAAGATGTGTGTGATAATTCTACAGAAGAAATTTTTATTTTAGAGTTAAATTTCTGTGTGATTCTGAATTATTCTTAATTTATGGACATGTGTGTATTATGTGAATGTATTAATAGAAATTATTTGAATGTATCAATAGATATTATTATAAAGTGTGTGTAGCAATAGATATTATTATAAAGTAGCAATAGATATTGTTATAATATATCAATAGATATCATTAGAATATACTCATAAAATGTGTTAACAGATATCGTTAGAATGTACCTATAAAACATATCGATAGATATCGTTAGAATGTACCAATAAAATGTATCAATAGATATCGTTAGAATGTATCGATAAAATATATTAATAGAGGTATCCTTAAAATTTGTGTCGATATATATACTTTTAGGGAACAGCTTGTTCATTGAGCTTCGATTTTAAAAATAATTATCATTTATTGACAGGTGAAAAAAAGATCTTAATTCGAAAGAGTAAAAATCTTTAAAATCTTTTTCAAAGTAACGTTTATTATTGTACAAGCAATTACTGCTTTGTCAATACACATATTATTCCACTAACAATTATCGTTTCTATTAACGCGAAATTGATGACAAGGCTTAAAAGACTTAAAATTTTCTTTAAAAAATCAGTGATTGCAATTATTAAAAAAGAAATATTCAAGTTTTGAAATATATACATTTACATTTTTAACAGGAAACATCTAATTAAATAAATAAAGGTGAAATGCCCTTTCTTAATTGAATAGCTTTTTCCTCAGTAAATAAGCAATTATTAGCTCGAATTTCTAACTATACGTCATTTTTTAATACATTAAATATTGTTTTTCCAACTTCTTTTCAGTTACATAATGTCAAATAAATAAATAAAGAAAAGAGAAAAAGAAACACGAATCAACAGTTCTATTTATTCTAAGAACCTACGTTAAGAAGAAAAAAAAAAGCTTACATAGTTTTTTATTTTTAGAAGCTTTATAATTTACGTGAAACTATCAACACATTTATTGAAACAATAAGACAAGTCACAGAACGAAAACTTAGACGGAAAACAACGGAATGAGACCGTATATTAAAGTTTTAGCGATATCTTAAAGCTATGTCCTTATGTTCTTGGCTCACCTTCTCAGTTGTAATGCATAGAAAACAAAACATTGAATAAGAAAAAAGTGTGACACACTTTCAAAAGATTCTGGAGGATTTAAAACAGTTCCTTTTTTTGAGTTTTCAAGATTCGGTATATTTTCAGTATAATGCGGAGTTTCAGAAATTCATAAAGAAGACCTGCTTTAAAGCTGGCACAGTTAAGCTACCTACGTTAATGTAAATATAATCACGTATTTAATATCTTTGAAAATAACATGAAAATGAATAAGATATAAGAATATTTTATGCGTTAAGAATTCAATATTTGACGCTATTTTTCTTATTACTTTGACTCTTATAAATATTTTATTGCATATTTTAAAAATTATTTGTGCATAATAAGAGCTACTTCCCCAAAATTTGGAATAATTTTTGTTGTTCAACTTATTCTAGGAATGAGAAAAACGCACATTTTAAAATATGTATATTTACCAAATCTATCACATATGTGTGTAAAATGCACAAAATTCACATGATATATTGACCGAGTTAGAATTCAATTGAAAATTAAAACTTAAAAGAACGATTTAAATCTAATCTACGAAATTAGTAAAATGTATTTAGGATTTTATGATAAAAAAGCTACAATTCCTTATTGCTCATACCTATTTCATCCGAGTGTTGTTGTTACTAATGCCACTTGATCGGCAAAGGCCAGATCGAGGCCTACGAAATTCATCAAGGTAATGGGCTGAGTGACGCCTAACGTTAAGCACCATACAGGTGACAGTACGATTTGGCTCGATTCCACCCCAATATAATCTAGGGGTGGTCAGAGGCCTCCCACCTCTCTTCCCCTTCCACCAACCTCACGAGAGGACTTGCGGCTCGATGGCCATTTAGAGTACCCACATGCCACACAGGCACTATACATTTACAAACATCCATGTCTTCTCCGGGATTCGAACCCAGTTCCTACGGCACAGCAGTGAGCGTCGCTATCCACTATAACGGATGGGCGGCGATCCGAGTGTTAATGTATTATTTTGAGTACCTGATCACAGTGATTCTCAACCACTCTGCCGCGGCACTTTTGTGCATCGCCAAATTCTTGAAATGTGCCGCCAAATATTTTTAAAATTATTAATTATACTTTGAGAAGAAAAAAAAATAAAATCCGGAACCGAATCATTCAATCGTTTTATAAAAATAAACTAAGGATATTCATTCTTTTGTGTATAAATGGATATAAAAAACTTGTTTGGGCTCAAATCCATTTGTGATATAGATACTTCTGTATATGAATTAACTTTGAATGAAAGGACAAAAGAATTTCGCTCTATAATAATCGTGATTTGATTTCAAAACATTTGGAAAAGTCATTTAATTCATCTTGGATTAAAATTAGAGGATATTATCTCATAATAGCCAAAAAAATAAAGCTTTAATATATTGTTAGTATTTTCTACATGTTTTTTGTGTGAATTCGAATTTTCAACATTAACAAATATAAAAATGAAAAAAATGATCGAAATATTTAAATGTAGATGTCGAAATGAGAATGGCATTATAACTTTTACGCCCAGATATAAAAGATAAAAAATCATCAAGGTCAAATTTCACCTTAATGCATTCTTATAATTAATTTCTAATTAATTACTCAATACACGTTTCGTTTTCTTTTTTTCGTACATATTATTTTACTTAACATTGAAAATTATTACCGTGTATTATAGATAAGTAAAATTCTTTTAAACTTATTTTATCGTTAATGTATCGCCAAATTTTGAAATTGTTAAAAGTGTACCGCAACAACAACAAAAAGGTTGAGAATATAACTGTGTGTGACTTAGATTTATCTAAATAATTATTATAAAAACTCGAGTCCTGGTGCCGTTAAAACCCTGAAGTGAAAGAGCGGTTCATGTATACATCAATGCTTAAAATTCTCACGTTGGTATTGAAATTCAGAGAGTGAAGTGCTATATCTAGGTGTCATCGTTTTCACATACAAGCGCGGTTTAGAATTATGAGGTCTATCGTTTGTTGCTTCGTGTTGCCACAAAGTAAGTTGATAATAATACATTCACTCAATCTATATTATAAAAAAATAAAGAAATAAAATAACCATAAGAAAAGGTTCTTGTCGTAATAGTCATCATTAGGACTTTTAGCAATATAGAAAAGATCATTTAAGAGAAAAATTATCGAAATTTAATTTCTGAATGGCCCACGCAGTTTTTATCAAAGCTATTAGGGTTCATTCAGTTGGCAATAATATTGTGCACATGTTTCTGCATGTATTAACTAATCTTCTCTCGATTTACATTGGGCTCAGTTCATGACGTCACATGATAAAGACAAACACGTGTTCTCCATTGAATTCAAAACAAAAATTAAACTAATTGTACTTGTTCTATTTTTGTAAAATTCAGATAAAATTTCAAATTTTATATTTGGGTAAAGATGCTTAAACGTTAGGGAAAAAAAATTCTTCAAAAAGATTTTTTTTTAAATTATAAAATAATCATGTTTTATGTTTATACTTTTAAATAAAATACATTTTGTATACATATGTACTTTTTTGAGAAAGTTTCTGCAAAGAGCAAAACTTGGCAACATCGGAGTGCGTGAACTGATTAGCTGGAAACACTAGATAGTTTTTATCGTGTGACTCTGACGTCGCTTGAGTTTTTGAATTGATTGGCTAGATTTACGGGGCTTTCACTATCATGTGACTATGACGTCATCTGAATTGAGCCTATTGGTAACAAAGCACGTTCATAGTTAAATATACTATGTAGATCGAATTTGAAGAGAAAAGGTCCACTCACGTTTGAGATTGGATGGATAGATACCACACAATCTTTCCTCCTGTAGCTTCAAGTAGTCGTACTGGCATCCATCGCTGGCCTCTACATCGAATGTCAGGAAGGTCAGTTCGATCGCGCACACCCCAGGATGTGCTTTGGATACAGTGTACACGCATCGTAGGTGGGGATCGTAGTTGTCGGGATGGTTGTCACTACGGATTTCGAAGACGGACGATGAGAAGCTCTGGTCACAGGGCTTTGAGGGAGGCAGAGGGGGTTCAGTAGTGACCACTGAACAATCCACTTGCTTCACTCGGATCATGAAGCCAGGACGAGAAGTGCCAGAGTCGGAGTGGAAAGTTAGCTGTTTTTCGTAGTCTTGGAAAAGGTAGGTTCCTGTTGAGCAGAATGGAAGTGTTAGTATGTATTAATCTGTTTTTCTAAGCAAGACCTTTTGTTTTCTAGATTAAACAAAAGTATTGCTGAAGGTAGTTGTATTTAACTTAAAAGATTAAAAGAAAGATTGTATATTGTAGTACAACTAAAAAGAAGAACCACGAATGTGTGTTTGATATTTAATGAATGTTAATTGGACCGGATTATGTGAAAGGCGAAGTTATATAAAAGTCGAGATTTAGAAAATGCAATCCAACGGCTTCAAATACATTTCGCCTCTATTCTTTAACTTCAGTTTCTCAAATGCAGTTTTGGTTGAATTTCATTGGTCAAGATAGATCCCGCGACCACGATTCATTTGTTTATTTTTTAACCCTTTATCTACCGACGGTACTTATAAGTACCAGTCACTCTAAAATTACATAGAATAACCATTTTTACGAATACTGTGTCGATACTTAGCAGGAATATTCTTTTAATTTCACTCTTCCAAGATACATGGCAGCACAAGTTCTATGATGAATATTTTAGCGGGGAAGGCGAATAGTTTTACAGCAGAAATTGCATTTTCAGCTGACGGCGTTCTCAGCGAATTTTGACATTAACTATTTTTTCCCCGAAAAAATAGGTAATGTCAAAATCCAAGTGCCTTTTTTTGTACGTTAATGAAGACCTTAGAAAACAATTTGACTGTTTATTTTAAGTGAACAGTGTGTATAATTAATTTTACAATTGAATATCTTTAATTAATTAATTAGCTCTAACGGATTAAATTTCCCAAAGTTTACTATTTTGTTTATGTATATCCCTTAATTTTCAATGCAGTGATTAAAAAAGAATTATTGCATTAAAAAAATTGCAGTAAATCATAATGCGGTAGATAAAGGATTAAACTTGGCACTATTACAAATGTATCGTTTTATAACATGCCTCCCATTTCTTGACTACATTTTTTTTTAAAATAAACTAACTGATTTATCAATAAATTTTCTTAATTTTATCTAATGTAATAGCTGAAATATATCCAAGCATAAAACTATTTACAAACATGAAAAATAGTTTACTGCATAAATGCTGTTAAATCTCATCCAGCTTCGAGCCCGTTCAAAATTTCCTAACCTGAACCGGGGTAAGAGAATGAACCTGTAATGGGAAGGGGTGGGGGAATGAAGTCAAGTGAAACCTCGGTTTTCTTCCTTTGACTACCGGTCCAGAGGGGTTTCAGTGTTTCATGATGGTCAAAAGCGGTAATGAATGCAATTTTATTCTAAAGGAGTACAAATCAATGATGATAATTAAATACATTTTAAAGGTTTAATTATAATATTCTTGGTGATACAATTATTTAGAGACACAAAATACCGAAAGAAATACTTTCTGGCCTTTCACGAAATCTGTTCTTTCAAAGGGACTCAATAGAGGTCCAGTTAGAATATTTTAAAAGCACATGGCTTGAACACGTAAGCATGTACACACTTAAGTAATTTTGTAAAAAAACGTTCTATATTGTTTTAAGAGGAAGGTACTATTGTTTTTCTCTTGTCAGGAACAACTTAAAAAGAATATATATTCTGTTATATTTACAATCAACAAAATACACATTGAAAATCGAATGAGGAGACTGGGATATTTTTCTCGTGTTAAAAAAATTTCATGTTAAAGGATACTGCAAAAAAAATTACATATTCAACAAAATTAAACTTATTAGAGTACATTTTATCTACATAAATATGTATATACGTTTGCAGTTAATAAAAACTATTCAAACATTTACGTAATTTGCTCTCTTTTTTTAATTATTGTTGATAAAGTAGAATAAAAAGGTTAAAGTATAGAGCAATACTAAAATTTGTACAGATTTCCGTTTTTGATCAATAGCTTTAAGAAGTTCTATCTTCATTTTAAGCGAAATGGCACTTTGCTTTCCAACTGAGGTTCTTGACATTAGGTTCGCAAAACTCTCAATCTTAAATCAAAAATAATGCAAACCAAACTCACTGATTTTTACTAACACTGCGATGTATTCGTCACCGAATTTTAAAGCCAGCTGTCGAGAGATAAGATGTTTTTGTGTGGCGTTTGGGGGATGGAGGGTGAAAGTAGCTTAGATAAACAAAATTAGCTCGTGTCGCAGGCTATTCCGAGGATATTTCAAAGTCAAATTTCCACGAAACATGTGAAACGACCTCCATTTCACACTCCTCTTAAATCTCGCCTGCGTGACTGGTGTTGTTTTCCGTATTTTGTCCATTCCCAGAAGGGAAATCATTTCGTGTTAAGCGGTGTTTGTTTCGTGTTAAGAGAAAAAAATGCATAAAAATCCCTAGTAGTTTGTCGGGACCGTTGTATTATTTCGTGTCAACCGATATTTCGTCTTAAGCGTTTTCGCGTTAAGCGAATTTTACTGTAATTAGCACAAAGCGTAATCATGAAACTGATGTTAATAAATAATAAGTAAGTGTAATAGGACACATACGAGTAGTGTTTTCAATGAGACCGCATATTTTCTCTCCGTTGATGGCCAAGTAGTCGTATTCGCAGTTGCTGCTGGACTCCACATCAAATCGCAAGAACTCCATCTCCAAGCGGCATACATCTTCGGAACTGCGTCGAATCACATATCTGCAACAATAATAGTAAACATATTTTGAGAGATGCTGAACTTTTAAGTGAAGTCTTAAGCAATTTATTTTTATTTACGACAATCAATAGTATGAAGTAAAAATTTATTTTACATTAATTGGTTTTAAGACCTTAATGGTCTCCAATAGCTTATCTGCAATGAAATTAATATTAATTACATCCGTAAAATCCGGCGAATAACACGCACCTTTAACACATAAAATAAGATTGAAATTTACGGGTGCGCGCTATACGCAAGGTATAACATTTTTTTATTGAGAATATTTATATAACCCCGTAGACCACAAAGTAGACCACATAGAAGTAAGCGTGAAGCACACATCACTAAGAAGAGAAGGATTACAACGCAAACATCCATGCCTTATGCGGGATTCGAACCTAGCCAGGGCACCGCAGTCAGCGTCACTAACCACTATACCCCATGGACGGCTAGGTATAATACTGAAAGCTTTAAAATAATAGTAATAAAAATAATAAACACACACAAAAATCGGATTTTTACATATAACGAAATACAGTTTATTTAAAAGAAATGGCATTCCTTATGAACTCAAAAGATTGTAGTTCTAGAAGTATACTACTTTTTTCCCAATGCTTGGAATAATACCTCAAATAAATGACTTCAAAACATCGGAGCATTGCGCATGTACCTTTCAGATTTCTTCGTAAAAACAGGGATGCTCGTTATATGGCGAATGTACCTAAACATTAAAAATCGCAGCTTGAAAGTATAGGTGCACGTTATACGCTGGATTTTACGGTAATATTTATCAGACATATAGTATATTTCAGCGTATAAGCTGGGAATTTTTGGAATTTTTTTAAAGTTAAAGTAAGGTCGGCTTATATATAGATCCGCTAATCTTGGGGAAAAAAATACAGTTAAAAAAAACCTTTTTTTTTCTAATTTTAAAATTTTTCTAAACGTTTTCCGTCAGCCATGTGAAAATGATTTTAATATTCTATTTTTTGGGTGCTTTTGAATAGAACTTTAGGTCTAAAAAACGTCTCATAAATCTTTCAAAGTACTGTAAAACCCGCTTATGAGGCGCATCTATAGTGTATTTCTAAATGTGCAACCCTTTAAGCTCACAAGGAGAGAGAGAGAGAATGTTATTTCTTTTAAATAAACAATATTTTGATATATATAGAAGTCTAATTTTTTTGGCTGACCTCTTTTTTTATTCTTAAAGCTAGCATTTTTATACCCAGCGTATAACACGCACCCTTTTCTTACGAAGAAACCTGAACTATATATACAAGTGCAATGCTTTTATCTTTTAAAGCCATTTATTCAAAGTCTTATTCCAGGCCTTTGAGCAACGGTATACTTATAGAACTTAAAATAAAAAACCCTAAGAAAAGAGATGTTAGACGGATATAAATATTAAAAGATGAAAAACATTTACAAAACGAAGCCACTTGCGTTCTGTTGGTTTAAAAATAGCATGCGAGTAGATAATAATAGCATATAATTTACACTAGACCGTCCGGAATTTCGATTACCCTTAAACGTTTGCCGGTGTCACATTATATCACATTTCGACAATGTGATATAAAATGTATAAAATAATTGTAATAACCAAACAATATAACAGGACTACTGTGCAGTAGGGTTTAAGTGTAAGACTTCTTAATATTATTTCATGTAATTAATATATTTTATGACCCCTTATATCATAAAAAACTGACGTTCACATTAAGTTTCACGAAACTTGTCGGACTTCTTTGTCTCAAAACATTTCGAGTCGCAAATCTGCCAGGAACATTACTATCATGCGGTATCCATTTCGTGCCATCCCTAACGATATATATATCAGGATTTACTGGAATATTATCAATTATATCTCTGCAGTTTTTCAGATTATTCGCAGTCACTTTCACTCAATCTTATGTCTTCATCGGAATTTAAAATAGAACAAGACAGCTGACCATCATCCGATTCATTTTCAGTAATATCTCGAAATAAATTTGCAATTTCATCAAGGTTTAAACCTTTTCTAGGAGCCATTGTTTCAGGGTGTCTGCTTTGCACAAGGCTCAAAAATCGAATGGAATTTTTCTTTATGAGCAGATAACCAAATGCTATGTAACGAAACACTCAGACGCAACAATTTAAGAAAAATAGATTCATTTCCTCTGTTAACCGAATGATACTGGATTCAAGATCAAATAAATGTGCGATAGTACTTTGGGAAGCTTGTTTTACTAATAGTAATGATGAACAACAGCTATTTATGATGATAAATTGCCTTGGTGTCGAAATGACACCAGCGGACACTCTAGGTATATTTAGTTGCAAAATTTCTCCTAATTTACCTAGAACCAAAAGAATTTTACTGTATAATAACCATAGAAAATAATTAAAAGTCACGACAAATTTTCAAATTTCCCTGCAAAAATGTGGACAGTAGAATAAACTGAACAGGCTCCGGTGTCAAATTGGCACCGATAGACGTTCTAGTGTTAAATTAAATCTGATATAACTCAAAAGTCATTTAAAAATGTAGTTTCTCTAATAATCTAAATTGAAAGGAATAAAAAATTATTTGTTTATGGATCAGAGCAAAATTGGTGGGATGAAGAATACGATGATGTACATGGAGATATAATGGAAGACGAATACGATGAACTTTTCATTTCATCCTATAATGAAAGTTCATGAGGTATGCCGTTTCCTTTATATAAACATTTTTTTACACACGTATACCAATCTAATTCATTTTTTCTTTATTTTTAAAGCTATAATTTTTATATCCAGTAAATAACCCGCACCCTCAAATTTCGATCTTATTTTTGGCGTTAAAAGTACGCGATATCACATACGTGTATTATACGGTATTTTATTTTTACTTGGCACTTATTATATCAAATATTAAAAATATATCTTAGAGTACTCTCTCTCTCTTATATAAAGTTAAATATCTATATATATATATATATATATATATATATATATATATATATATATATATATATATTTTAGAATTGAATCTGTGGGGTATTTTAGTACCTTAGATCAGTGTTTCTCAACCTTTTTACAGCAGCGAACCGGTCAAAGTTTGATAATTTTGCCGCAGCCCGCAGAGGGAAAAAAGGAAGTTTATTGTTCATATTTCAGACAGTATTGATTTAAAAATTTTAATTGTATTTGAAGATGCCTTCAAAATAAAATACTGTTACACCGAAAAATAAATATAGAATTAGCATTCTAACTCACTAGAAGGCTAAATCAATGAGAACCTTGAGTTTGTTTCTTTGCAACGAGAAGGTTTCATCTAGGGCAGCGATACTAAACCTGCGGCCCGCGGGCCTCATGTGGCCCACCGGACCTTTCTCAGTGGCCCAGTCATGCTCCGTCTCACTAACAAATTCAATTATTTAAGAACAATGTATTAAAAATTTAGCGCGAAATTCTATCAATCAAGAAATCCCATATATCGATTTGCTATCGATGGTAGGCATTGCGGGATAATTTTTATTCTCATGTAATTGTAACAGTTAGTGTTAACAAATAAAAGTAGCATAGCTACTATTTCATGGGTGAAACTAATTTTCCACGCTTAAAACTACGCCTTCCAAGCGAAAAATGTCAAAAGAATATTTGTTATTTCAAGACGATTGGGATCTTTTGACTGTTCGTAGAAAAAACAAACATGATCAACAACTTGTTTAATTTGCCATGAAAATGCTAAATTTAAAAAAAATATAATTTTGCTCGCCACTATACCAATACCTACTTTCAATGCATCCTTTTTTCAGCTACAAAATATTTGGGGGTGGGGCACTTGGGATCATTGATGAAAGGATATCAAAATTACCCCATAGCAGGGTAAAAAACGCATTAAACCCTTTTTTCTGTGAGTTGAGTTTGATGAAGTTTAATATAGTTTTAAAATGAAATCTAAAGCTACTAATATTTTGATCAATTTTTGTATTTTAAATCGCTTTGTTCTTATAGCGTCTACCCCCCTCATTAATCCTCCTGTTGCGGCCCCCGAGAAATAGTTGTGGCGGTCCGGCTATTAAAGGTCAAGTACCGCTGATCTAGGGGTAATAGGGGACAATGACAATCGAAGTGTATTGCTTATGTCCAGTGTTATTCTATTGTATTGTTCTGGTGTTGCTGTCATTGCACAAAATCCCACTTTAAACAGATAGGTTGCAGGAAATGGCAATTGGGATATAAGTGCTGTGATGGCAATCTCAGGGGATTCCACCACGATTCTAATCCAGAACATGGCTGAGATGCTGTATCGAACGTAGTTTTAAGGCCGCCATCATTGATAATCTCCTGCAGTTGATCTTTTTGCACAAATATATACTAAATTTGCCTGATTTGTTGACAAATGGGTTGTGGATCTATTCCTTACCAGTTCGAGGAATTTTTGTCATTAGGAAATAGTGCTGTAACTCCGCAGTGAAAAAAATGGAAAAAAACTTAATGTTCCTTGGGCGACCCGGTACCGTTTGATCCGCGGCCCGGGAGTTGGGGACTACTGCCTCAGATAATCTAGAGCAAGGGTTTTCAAACTCAAAGGTTAACTTGGACCAAGCAAACAAGGTTTAACTTTAGGGGTTGTCCGTAAAAAAATCAATACTTATAGAATTAATACTAATAGAATTATACTCAAGTTTTTTTTATTTCGAATGCTCATTATAAAATCTTATATTAAAGTACAACAAAAATTTAATGACACTTGACATTATTTAATGACACATTAACACTTGACATCTCTCCTCTGCTACCATCTTTCCTATTTCAGAAAAAAATTTGGTGCGCAGTGACTACTTTCAAAACTGACCTAAAGTGAGCGTCATTTTGATACTATTTCTAACAGGAGACTTATTTCCTTTCATAATTAAAACAAATTACTCGCACCGATAAGTACTTCTAAACAGGGAAATAATTTCATATACAAATTTTCGAGTATTTTCAAACGTGGCTGGTAAATATTTGTAAAATTTGGGCACATCCACTACATTGAATTTTGCCTTCATATTTGAGTCTCACGGAATCTGGATCACCGCCATTTGCATATGGTTGGTAATGAGTCTATATTTATTGAAAAAATTGAAGAAAATAAAAAAAATGTGTCTACTCTAAAGAATTAAAATCTTTAAACCTTGTTTCTTAAATTGAGTTCTAAGATTTGAAATTTTTTCTGCTTATTTGTGATGTGATGCAATATCATCTAAACTTGATTTAACCATCCTGCACGTAGATCTATTTTCCCAAAGATTATATATTATTGTGTGCCGATATATTAGACAGATCGCAAAAATGTTCGTAGCGGACCACCCCCTGATCTAGAGTATTGAGTTTGACACCCCTGATCTAGAGTATCAATAGTTACAATATCGATACGTATTTATACCAGACAAACATAATATTTATTATTTTAATAGAAAAAAATAACCTGCAGTCCACCCCATTGTCATAATCTCTCGGATGATTAGGACTGACTAGAATAAAGTGCTTGCTATCGAACACCTGATCGCAAGAGGAGACGGGGGATGCAGTGGTGGTCGTCGTTGGGCAATCCCTCTGCTTCAGATTCACTTCAAAGCCCCTGTCGCTGACGGTATCATCAGAATGGAAATGTATCACGATCTGCTCGGACTTGAAAGAAAATATACCTGAGGTAGAAAGAGAAAATTGATTTTTATTCTAGGGAATCATTGATTCACTTTAAAAGAAATTAGTTGCAGAAATAGAAGAATAAATTAACTGATGTATGATTTAGAAAATGTGAGAATATTTCAAAGTGATTTACGTTTGCTTTTAAATTTAAATGGTATTTTTAAATTCCAAATGATAGTTATTTTAAAAATTAGTTACAAATGACTTTTTTTCGAAGAATTGGCCATCGATTATTTCAATTTTGAATTATAAGCTGCGGGAACAGAAAATTGTTTATTGGGTATACAAGTGGACGTCTATTAACTGAGTCTAATGGAGATGCTTTTAAATTTCTTAATTATTTTTTATTTAGTTTTTAATAGTTTCCTTAGAAGTAAGTAGTGTTGTAAGCAAGCTAATGAAAAATTTGTTTTAGTTGCAATAATTAGAAAAAAATTCAATGTGGTTTAGTTGCAAATATACATCGCGGTTTCCTTTATAATCCAAAGTTATCGACTAGTTTTAAAACGTTAAGTATACGTGTGTTTTGTATGTTATTGTGTTTATAACTGTTCTTTGGAAGAAGAACTTGGGAACTGTTTTTTTCTTCCATTTCAATGCTATCCGGTTTAGCATCCTCTCCAAGTTTTTATACAATTTTCCACGAGAGTTGTTCCTATAGCTTCCTCCTACGAACTGTTTGCTAAGAGCATTTCTTTGAAATATAAGTTAAAAATACGTCCAATAGCACAATCATTATTACAAAAATAGAAACTGCGTTCACGAACATTTACTAATAAACAATATGTATTGTGCATCGAAAATCTCTACCATACGATTGTTCATTTCTATATAGCCGTATAATCCAAAGCTTAGAGGAAATACATTTGTCTAATCTTCCATTCCAGGCGTAAAACGTTTGATACTTCATCGATGTATTCGCGATTAAAATAATTGATGAGAAATATATATTTTCAAGGACTTTTTATAGAATTATTAAAACAAACTCATCACAAAGACGGTTTAGAATGAAATAATAATGAATCACTTAGAGAAATATGCGACTATTTAAATATGAATAGTCTTAATCAGATACTTCAGCCTCTATTTAACCACTTGTCAGACACATTATGTAAATGTTACAGAGAAAGAATAAGCTGCAATGATACTTAGTACTTAATTATTCAAACCGTACGTTTATTTCCAGCCGTCGTACTGCCGCAAAATCGATGGCCATCCACTTCCAAGAAATCAAATTGACAACTCTCCCCGACCTGTATGTGAAGATTGTTGATAGTTATCTCCAGTTCACAGTAACGGGAATCGGCTTTAAGTACCATCCATCTGCAATCTACATTGGCCGGATACATATCCGGGAAACCCGGACTACGAATAGAGTCCTCTGCTCCCGTAATGGTTCTATCGCAATCAAAGGCAGCTTGAGCCTTGCGTTGTTTGTCTGTAGAGTTGGAGGATGGATCCATGGTACTATTACATTCTTTTTGTTGCCCAGATATGTGAAAGCCTTTGTCACCCATTGATCCGTCGGAGTCAAAGTTCATAAGAATCTCATCTGCATCTCCGAAAGGGTACATTCCTAAAAAATATAAAGAAAGTTATTCATTATCTTCCTTATTATAATCTGTTTCCTTAAATAGGTGCCTGCAATTACAATTTTTCAATTCCTACTATTAGCTCACTCTCTCCCTATATAAATATATTAATATATCTTGTTCAAATTTTCAATCGTCAATAAAATGTTTTCTATTCATCCAATCAAGTTAAAATAATTTTTTTAAACTTGTAGTCGATGACACTTTATGTTAATATAGTTTTTTTTCAAATATTGATCCATTAATTGGATTAATTACCGGTTTTGGACGCCAACTTAGATTCGTCTCCATTGTTTTGTAACAATGTAACTGCTAAAACAATGACAAAAGTTGGCGTAAAAACCGGTTTTCAACCAAAGCGGGTGTGAATTGTTACAATGCAGACAAATCATGCACTTTTTTCACAATTCCTACTATAAGCTCACTTTCTCACTTCACTCAAGATATATGTATGTATGTATGTATATATATATATATATATATATATATATATATATATATATATATATATATATATATATATATATATATATATACATACATATATCTTGTACAGATTTTCAATCGCTAATATAAAATACTTTCTATTCCTCCATTCAAAGTAGGAGATTAAATTTTTTTTTTTTTACATTTATCAAAACTCTTTCGGGGCCCTTTTATTAGAAAAGAAAGCCCTTTTGGTGGTATTGTAGTTACCACCAAAATATTACATAATATTTGATATTGTATTGTACATTGCCGTAGCCGGGCACGAGGTTTAACATTTGATGTTGGAAAAGCTAATAATGCAAAAACTTTACATAACTTGGAAGTGAGCAAATGTTATCAATTACTGATATGGTTAACAGCAAATTATGTTATTAATTATGAGTGGTTGATTGTTTTTAATACCGCTAGATTTGTTATTTGGTTGATCATGGTTCTTCATGAGAACAGATTTATTTATTTTTAAATATAAATTCTGTCCATCAGCAATATGAAAGGAAATTTTGCTCACTTAAGTAAAAAGATATCAAATGTAATGTATTTGAGAATAAGGGGTAAATATATGCTTAATAATTTTGTGTTAATAATAAATAAGTGAATTCTTTTTTATTTTAAAATGAATTCTTATTAGTACTTTTTTTTCTTATTGTACAATGCGAAAAAATTATGTACAATGGAATTATTTTTTTGGAAAGTAAACGCTTAAATAAGAGAAAAACCAGTAATGAAGCAAAATGAGTATAAAATTCAAATCAAACCAGAAACTGATCATCAATTATTATTTTATTTATTTATTTTGAATTTCTTTGGAATTGCGGAGATGCTTCTTCTATTGAGACTATTTTACTGTGAATAACGTCCTTCATACAATTGTTTCAAAATTAATCAAATACTAATTTTGTACAAATATTTTTTTTATATAATTGTGCCTACTAAGGCTGTAACGGGTTTCAAGCTATACTTAAACAATGACTATTACTTATACAGCTTGAATAAAATAATAGGGTTGTGTATACATTGTTCCATATAGGGATTATATTTGATTAAAACACCCACTTTAACTTTTTTATGGTAACTTTGAATCAAGAATCAAATTTGTAATATAAATAAAACGTTATAACAGTTGTTCTAATTATCACGCATGTGTGGAATTAATGGTTCTCAGATCGTTGAGAAACATTATCGTTCCTTGTACGACCATATCACTGACATGTCTGACAATGCAATGAGCGTAAAAGTAATAATACGGATTTGATTTCCATTTTAAAGTCTTGAAAAAATCAGTATACATAACATAAGTCTTCAAAAGATAATATTAGATTTTCAAGGGCCATTAACTCAGAGTTTCTTAAGTACAACAGATTCACTTCTCAAACATAATAAGTAATAAAGTTTTATCAAATGATTCTCTCCAAAGGAATTTGCAGAGTTGAGTAAAGGTTATCAGGATAATCATGTAATAAGGAAAATTGTTGCCGGAGTTAAAATTATACGGATTGGTAAATTTAGAAGTGACATTAAAATCAATTTACAGAATTCTCCTTTTTATTCGATTTACTTTCGTAAAGTAGAAAATTTAAAGTAGCATTTACAATAAAAATTAGAATCGTAAGATTTGCTTAAAAGTCACTTAAAAAAATTATAGACACAAAAAATATCTACAAACACATTTATCTGAAAATTACATGCTATGCAATTTCTTCACGATTTTTTAGTTGCAAGAAACACGTTGCTGTTTTATGACGAATTGAAGAAACCAGATTGCATGCAGGCTGTGGTTAAACGTTTATTAGTCACATCATTACAAGGAAATATTTGGTCGCTAAAGATAAAATCTATATAACAGAGTAGCAGACAAATGTCTAGGTATAATTTGACCGTCCTTCTTTTCCCGTCTGTTCTATCAAGAATTTATCTTTGTATTACGAAGTAATTGCCATACATTAAGCTTCTTCTTATTTTTTTTGTTACAAAATGCTGTCGTAATGGATTGAGAAATATTTACCCTTGACGGAACATTATATAATATCTCAACGGTGGTTCGGATCATTAAAATTTTTAAAAATTGATATTAATCAGTTACGGATTTAGATTCGATGGCACCCTAGGCCTAAGTTAATTTGATGTCCTTATATATAGTAGTATAAATTATAATACGAATAGTAATGATGGATTTTTTTTGAAAAATTTATAAAAAATTTAATGTCAATAGATAAATGATATACTCTACGACAATTTTTTATAGTACCTTTGATTTAAATTTTTTAAATTTTACTACTTACACACGATTAATTATTTAAAAAAATTATTCTCTTTTAATACTGACAGCTTAAGGTTGTCAAAGCGAGGGAAGAAGCATTAAAATTCGGTCTTACAGTTGATAAAAAACAAAATCGATTTCAAATTTTTGCCGCCTTGAACGTTTTGGCGCCTTTAAAAATCCTAGGCGCGGCTCTAAGTCTAAATCCGTCACCGATGTTACTACTGAATTCAATTGAATTGAATTTTGTGTTTTGAATGAAAAAAAATTAAATTAGGAACGTCAAGTTACAGAAAAGTATTAGCAGGCTGTAGTTTATTTGAAGTATTATAAGTCAATGGATAGTAATAAAAAAAAGTTTAACATTTAAGCAACTTGGAAATCTCTGATTTCTGAAGAAGACAATTATTTCACATGTCCCATGCTCAAATAATTTCCTGATTGCTTTAAAAAAATTTCTATTTTAGTGAGGCAATGATTCTTCTTCTAATTTTCTTAAGTTTTGTTTGAAACAGCTCTATGAGGGAAAAAGAAATATGTCTTTTTCTCAACTACAGAAAAAGATATATAACAAATAATATAAATAATATTATTTATCTCATAATCGTAAAAACTTTCTGTAAGTGTCGTTTTATGCAATGCTTTTAAGACAAACAATTTAAAACTTCAAAACTGATCAGTAAATTAGAACATAGAAAGAAATTACATATTAAACATTATATTTGCGTTTAAAGTCGCCCAGATATGCAATTAATGATCTCTTTAAATGTCTGTTTAAGCATCCCCTGTCCTGGATTCCCAATATTAAAAATTCATAAATTAAGAAGCTATAAGGAAAACCTGTGTGGTATAAGAAATATGGTTGAAGTCTCAAATGACAGATGTCAATTTAAAGCAATTATTTGAGCAACATTATGAGGGTCACACAAATAATTAATATTATTTTTATTTTGTTTCATGGATCTCTCTTGTGACACTAGTTTCCAAAATCCCTTGTATTAATTCCCAGCAATGATTTTAAATCTATGTTACATTTTAGCTGAATCTTTTCTATATGAGGCAAATACTCTTAGTTCTACATCAGATAATCAATTTATACTTTAGTATTGTTCCTCTACTGCTCTACAATTTACAAATAAATCTAACTTCTAGTTATATGTATATGCAGGGTGTTCGGGCTTAAAGTATCCAAAAGTAATGGTTTATTATTACGGAACTACCCATCAGAATGTAACAAACTGTTCATCCGGGGATTGAAAACTTCTCCCAGATTTTTAGGGTCTAGTACGATCGGCCGTACGTGTGCGCATTATTCGGCAATAGCAGACGACAAACTTGTTACACTGACTTTATTAGTAAAGATGTGGGCACCACAGAAATAGATGCAGTGCGTACTTTGGTTAACAGAATTTAAATACGTCACGTGTGTACAGTGACGTGTGCGAACAGAATGCAATGTCGTTACTGGCTTGCCTATTAGACTTATCAGGACTCCTACAAAATGAATCATGCACACGATCAACAGTGTCTTCTATCACGAAAACTTAAAGATACTTGCCAGTTTGAGATACCAAAGTTCCCGTCCCCTTTTAAGTTCTTTCCCATTGTTGGACTGATTTTGATGGCGGAGGGTCGACATTCCATTTTGTTCGATCACGTCGTTGTACGCACGTAAATGATTTAAATTTCGCGAACAAAAGTACGAAGTACACCTTTTACTGTGGCGCCTACATCTTTATTAATGAAATCAGTGAAAAAATTTTGTCGTTTGTGATTGCCAAATAATGCGTGCACGTGCGGTCGATCGGACTAGGCTCACAATATCTATGAGGGGTTTCCAATCCATGGATGAACAATTTTTTACATTCTGATGGGTAGTTCCGTAATAATAAGCCATTACTTTTGGATACTTTAAGCTCGGACACCCTATATAAGAAATAACTCAGTAATTTTATGTAAGCTATTTAAAATTATTAAGTTTTCACAAAACAGAGTTGAACCAATCAATAACATTCACTGCTGAAATGTAACCTAGTTAAAATGAGTTTTAGCTCATGGCTACATACTTGTCATTCCACTCTCGATTGTACCGCATAGCCTCTCCTCTGCAATTTGTAAGTAGTCATTCTCACATACTTCACCTTCTTGCAGTTTGAAGTCCAAAATTGTGATCATCAATTCGCACACAGAAGGAGACGACTTCATAACTCTATAACGACAGCTCAAATCGTCAGCGTAGGCATCGGTGGGATAACCAGGACTCTTCAACTCGAACTCTGCAGTCCTGGAAAGCGAAAAAGTGTTGAAAGTAAATATTTGTTTAATAAAATAAAGGGTAAAAGATTTTTAAGAACATATGTTTTTGACTAAGCAAATAAATTATAGAAGAATAGAGAGAGAGAATATTATAGAAGAATAATATTATTCATCATAGAAGAATAAAATTAAGTGTTCTAACAGAGGTTTCGTTATTTGATCCACCAACTACCGGTCTATAGCCGTGCCGTGTATACCTTAGACCAATGCTTCCCAACCTTTTTATCACCGCAGACTGGTCAATGTTTGATAATTTTACCATGACTCACTGAGGGCGGGACGTATTTATATTTTGGATTGTTTTGATTTAATAATTTTAATTTGATTGTATTGATATATGACTTCAGAATAAAATGCAGTTAAATAAGAAATGAATATATAGTGATTTAACTTGGAATACAAAGGGATTTTCATAGTAAGATACACAAACCCGAGAGAAATACATCACAACAAGTGAAATGGAAACAATTTAATGCTCATTGGTGGCCCAGGCGTCGGGGATCACTGCCTTAGACGACTGGAACAAAAAGAAATCCCAATTCGGACCAGCCATTAAGCGCTTTTATTGTTGTTTGCAACTTGCAGAAGAAAGGGCGGCTGCATACCCCCTTCCCAGAGAAGAAAGTTGTTTCTGCTGTTGATGGCCTTTCTGAGCGATACTTAGAGAAGTTTGTTCATTCAGTCTTTATTGCAAACGATTTATATTACCAAATTGGAATGACAGTGGAAAGATTTTCAGTTGACGTTGTGGATAGTTTCTTGTTGAGATGGCGGGTCTAATTGACGCATAAGCCTTCGCCATTTGAATCACTTGTCGTGATTTATTGTGAATGTCTTGATTAGACTCGAAATGGAATGAATGTATAATCAGCCACAGTAGTGTTAGGCTATGCTGCCATCTAGTGTTCAATTCCTGGGTCATCAGTTATGTGGAAACTGTTGGTGAAGAATCATCCCCGATCGCCTAGGCTGCCACTTGAAATAGGGTGATTTGAACCGGCTACCTTTGGGTCCAAAATATACGCATTAGACGACTAGAACGAGAGAGGATCCTTATTCGGGATAGTCGTTAAGCTCTTTTATTCCTGTCCTTTGTTGTTTCCGACTTACAGAGAAAAGGGTCGCTGCCGTAGAAACGCATGAATGTCTAGATATGCCTGTCTGATTCAAATGCATAACCAAGTGTGGAATCTTAATAGTTCACTGAATAGTGTTATTGGGGAAAACCATTTTTATTTAGAAGAAAGCTTGAAGAAACAATCTCAGTACATATTATTTTTGTCAGAATGTAAAAAAAATCTTGTGAAATGCTTAGTATGAGAAATATTTTATTCCTTGTGAATTATACTATGTGCTGTGATATACACTGGTGTGAAAAAATTAAGGACGAAGTCGAAAAATTAGCATATCAGCTGAACGAAGAGGCAGAGCGGACAGAAAGACCAATCAGGAGATTAAGTAAGGTGATGTACGGTAGCACATGCGCAGATATGCAGGTAGACGTAATGGGGAGTGTCTGGTAGTATAAAGCATGTTGTCGGTGTAAGATCAGTATTTCTGGCAAAGAGATTGCACGCCGTATAGCAGTTAAAATCACACCGAGTTCCTGCCTCAGCGAGAAATGGCGAATAATCAATCTGTTAGACGACATCTGGATGCTTTTACCCGAGGTCGAATCATTGGGAGGTTGGAGGAAGGCCGCAGTGTGACAAGTGTGGCTGCAGAGTTCGGGATTTCTCACAGCATCGTTTCACGACTTTGGAGACAATTTCAAACTACAGCAACAGCTATCCGGGGGTTCAGTAGTGGTCGTCCACGAGGAACCACACCCGCAGACGACCGGTACATTGTCTTACAGGCCAGAAGAAACAGGCGGCAGACAGCGGGAGAAATCGCTAGATACACGACACAGGCGACTGGACGACCGATATCGCGTTTTACCGTGGCCAGAAGACTGCACGGTGGTGGTCTGTTTGCACGACGCCCTGTACGGTGTGTACCTTTAACGCCTGCCCATCGGAGAAGGCGTTCTCTGTGGTGCCGGGAACACCGGAATTGGAGAGACAATGAATGGGGACGAGTACTCTTTACAGATGAGAGCAGATTCAGTTTGAGTAGCGATTCTCATCGCATACTCATCTGGAGAGAGCGGGGAAGCCGCAATCATCCCTCGAACATCATTGAAAGGGACAGGTATGGAGGTCGCGGTGTTCTCGTTTGGGGAGGCATCATGCAGGTAGTCGTACAGACCTTCACATCTTCGACGCAGGTTCAGTCAACGGGACCCGTTATTGTAACGAGATTCTTCTTCCATATGTGCGTCGTTTTAGAGGCGCTATGGGTCTGCAGTTCCTTTTCATGGACGACAATGCACCATGTCATCGCACAATAGCTGCCGAACAGCTCTTAGAGAGTGAGGATATTGAACGTATGGATTGGCCGGCACGATCTCTGGATCTCAATCCCATCGAGCATGTATGGGATTTTCTAGGCAGACGCTTGGCAGCTCGTACCTTACCACCAGTAACGATTCGGGAGCTTCGATTGGCGCTGCAAGACGAATGGGCAGCAATGCCTCAACAACTCATTGACACCCTCATTCTCAGCATGGGCAGACGCTGTGAAACCTGTCTAGCAGTCAGGGGAGATCATATCCTCTACTAAAGACCGGAAGTTTCTTGCTGGACACCCATCACAGGGATGTTTCGGCCTTCAGTCGCATTGCGCTCCATGCTACTTTTTCAATAAAGCTTCTTTTTATCCCTCTGATTTCTCTTTTAGTAAGTGTTGCTTACATTACACATGTCCTTACGTATTGGGGATCTTACGGTATTAAATGTGTTGATTTGGAAAGCTTATGTACAAAGTTATATTGAAAAAACCGTCTCGTCCTTAATTTTTGCACACCAGTGTATATAAAGCAACGAAATCAAATATCCGTTTAATTTATCTTTGTGTTTATTTTCGTACATTAAACCAGAAATCTAAAGTGAAATATATTTATAGGTTTGGTTTTCATACATTTCACTATTTTATCGTTTAATTGCGCACCTGTCAATGTAACAAAACTACTTATAAAAATTAAATTTTTACCTTGCATTTGTACAATACTATTAGAAAAATCAAACCACATCATTTTTTTACGTATTTAAAATATGCCAGGCATGAAGAGGATTTGTTTGCACAGATATGGTGAGCCTTACTTGATTTCGGTGGAACATTCATCCTGCGGGCTTGCCAAGGACCGTGCTTCGCATTCTTCTTGTTGGACATGAGCAAAGAAACCAGAACCAGACACGCTGGAATCGGAATGGAAGGACAGGATCTTTTCATTGCTTTGGAATGGGAATGTCTCTGCAAAATTAAAGAAAAGTTATTCACATTTTCTCTGAATTGTTAATATAACGTAGTTTCTTTTTCACCTTTTAAATCAAAATGTCTGACGCGATTTGATTTTAATTTACGTCGCATACTGACGCAACACGAGGGCTATTGACGATTGACTTCGCAAATTTGAACCACCTGTCAAGTGATGAGGATGATACCTGAGCTGGCACCTCTCTTTCCAAATTTCACACCACGCTTTGAGCCTCGACATATTTAACCTGCATCAGCCTTTCTTCACGACGAGTCTTTATTGGCACTGGAGCTTGAGCTCGCATCTCCTCAGACCCATTCTAAGTTTTCAACTCGTGACCGCTCGGCTACCACTGCCACATATTTAAAGAAAAATGCATCTTTGAGATGATTGTAATTTATAATTTCATCAATAATGAATGCAATAGGTAAAATTATTTGATTTGATTTAGGTGTTAATTTGACACTTCTAATTCGAGATATTCAGTGTGCGATTGCAGAATGTGGGTAGCCTAGGGGTTAGAGCATCGGACTCCAGAACGGAGGGCCTGGGTTCGATGCCCGATGTCCCAAAATACCCTCCGAGTACACACGGAGTTTGTGTTCGTAAAATTAGTGGTTCCGAAAGTCGTGTGGGTGGTCGCAGCAAAAACCACGGGTGCAGGGTGCTGGAGAATATTTCCTTCTCCTCTAGTCCATGTTTAAGTTGTGGAGGTGGAGATAGGTGGTGTTGCCATCTATCGTGTAAAAGTCCAACCTGTCTCAGGATGTAGAGACTTTCCTTCCTTCCCTTTGGGAAGGACACACCAACAACAACAACATTGTAGAATGTTCCTCTTTATTCTGAGAATGGTCCATATGGCGGGGATAGAGCTTCTTTTACAGGAGTGGCAGCATCGAATGGATTCTGGCCTTCCTTAAAATCCCATTCTATGTCCTCATGTTCTGAGCAAAGATTTTCCAATTTGACCACTTAATAGTTTTCGAGTCTTTTCCAGTGAGTCAATCCACATAAGTTTTGATCTCTTCTTTTTCGGGTACTAAATGACTTAGACGAAAAGTTCATTTTGGTGACTCTATTGTAATCCTATTTTATTAGGCATCCTGTTCACTTAATCTTCGGTATGATGAGATAGAATTCATGTTTCAAATTTATATTGTTTACTACAATGCAACCAGATGAAGAATGCGGATATTTAAACTTATAGTAGTAAATTGTTTTATCGAAGCGATTGCTAACTTGCTTATGTAATCTTCTATAATAGTTAGCCAGAGAGTTAAACATATTTAACAATTTTGAAATGCAATTCCAACTGTTTGGTATGAATAACCACCTTATACCTTATTAGTAGCAATTACAATACCTTTTTATTTCGCGTCCAAATACTTTGGATTTGAAATTTGTAAAAGCCACATATATTATGTTCTAACTGTAGTAAATGATTAAATTCATATCTGATTTATTATGTATGAACATTCAGCTGAAATCTCAACCTTATCAGGCAAATATTTTTTATAAGAAAAAACATAACCACACGTTTTGCTTATGTTTTATAGTGAAGTGGATGAATTGCTGAAATTAATAAATTGGTTTCATCGTAAGTAAAATGAATTCAAAACCACCTTATTGCTTTATAAATGGACAGCTGAAACATTTCTTTAAAACTCCTGTACGTTCATATATTGAAAGGTTTATTCTTTTATAATTTTTACCACAGTGTTGCCGTCGTTGCTAATCCTAGCTGATTCACTATTGGCTAAACTAGATCTATGAGATCATAAACTGACAAAAAGTCCATAACAAGAAGGGAAATGCGAAAATATGAGAAAGAAGTACCATATGAGAAAGAAGATGAATAGGGGTCAATTGAGAATTGTTACACTTCCCACAATTAAAGAAGGTCTTATTTCCCCGGTCAACTTTGACACCTCGGGTGTCTACTTTGGAAGAGAATGTTGGACTGGACTAATCCTAAAAGAAGTAGCACCTCTCGGTTGTTTGCCATTGTACCAGCCATGGATCGAAAGAAAAAGCCAGGAAGAGGCAATGGTAGATTTAGCTCTTGAGCAGATCTCCAAAAGGATAGGGTACTAGAGGTCAAAACCATTGACCTTCCCACCTTAGCCAGAGTATCATCCAAATCGTTACCACCAACCTCAACATGTGAAGAGATCCACTACAAATGTACATCATGGCTGGATGAGGGTTTTTCTCACAAAACATACCAGTTCCTTCTAAGTGGCGAGGGAGTGAAGTACTTCTTGGCAGAGCCCCTCCCCCCTAGACATGAAGGTCATTCCTTAGAACCCAGCTTAAACTAGGAGGATGAAGTATTAACAGTCAGTCTGCTATCATAGGATGCTGTACGCATTTTGATGAACGGAAGCTATACAGCTCTTTTTTTTTCATGGGTCAGAAGTCATCAAAGTAAAAATTTTTAACTCCTACTGTAATACTGCCAAAAATCACAAAATGTTTTTAAAAAATCAGCTTGTGAGTGCTTGTAAAAATTTATTACATTTATTTAACCGTAATATTTAAAAAATGAGTTATTTTAACGTGTGTATAATGATACCAAATGCATATGAATGATATTAAAAGCGATATCTTTCTTTACATTATTAATAATATTAACAAAAAATTCAGGTTAATTGTAATAATTTAAATCCCTTTCAAAACAAAATTCTAAAAAATATTTTTTTTAATTATCGGCAGAAAAATCAAATCTAAAATAGCTAAAATAATTAATGTCAAGACTGATGTCAATGTCAAGACTACTAAAATTGTTTTGTACTTATCATTATTTATTTTCAAAAATATATAATTATATATAATACAATATGTAGTAGGTCAGAAAACGAAATTCTTGACGATTTATGGAGAACAGTTAACCGAGAATTGCGGAATTGGAAACAAAAATCACATCCTGTGATAAGCGGATTTCTCTTCAAACGAGGCAAAGCGTAACAATCGTTAACTTAAATATTTGTTAAATTACCTTAGACCAAATTTCCCAATATTGTTGTCAAGTCCATCACCTCAGCTCAAACTTCCTGGTGTCAAAGACCTTAAAGTTTATAATGCTAACCGCGCAAGGTTTTCAATTACTTGTACATATATTGACAGGGATGATCCAGCCTTCAGCGCTTGTAAAACAATTTCAGCCCAATTGTTTTGTTGTTTCTTCACTTTTCTGAATCGAAAGCTGTTTTTTCCCAAGTTCATTCCAAATCCGACGTGCTTTCTCATTATCCGCTCTACGCTTCGATGCGCTTGAGGTTCTTATCAGCAAAACAGAAAGTTTTCTCCTACATTTGTTTCTTTGAAGGGGATGTTTCTCACCTTTTCCTTTTTTGTTTTTCGGATAGTTAGGATTCCGTGGAACAATTGAAGATGTTTTGAGGATCGAGATGTATTTAGAATGCAATTTCCTTTGGTTTTAAGAGGAGAAATTGATAATCTCTGCGAACAATTTGAGAGTAATCTTGTTGTTGTTCTTCTTTTAATTACCGTAAAATACGGCGTACAACGCGCACTTTTAACGCACAAAATGAAATTTACGAGTGCGCGTTATGCGCCAGGTATAAAAATGATAGCATCAAAAATAAAACAAAAGAGATGAGCATAAAAAAAATAAACTTCTACATAGATCGGAATACTATATATTTGAGAGAAATGACATATCTAAGGAGGTTAAAGGGTTCTGATTCTAATAGTGAACTATTTTTTTTTCAAAATCCTGGGATAATAATTCGAATGAAATGACTTAAAACATAAGAACATTGTACATGCATACTTCTGGTTCATTTGTAAAAAAGGGGTGCGCCCGTGTTATACGGCGAATATACTTAAAAATTAAAAAATACAGCTTGAAATTATGGATGCCCGTTATACGCCGGTTTTTACGGTATTTGAGTTTCATGTTATTTAGTCTTACATTTTAAGTTTTCAATTTCGATCAGAGATTGGGAATTTTACACGTGTTAAAAACTCAAGAAGCTTGCTTGACTCGCCTTTTCATTACTCTTCGAAAACTGTTGCTCGCTTAACGGAATATTAGCAATAAAGCAACTGAAGCAAGATTTTTAATTATATTTGTTGAGAAAGAGACCGGCAGTTTTCGCCTATATTGATCACAATTCTCTTTCAAGTTCGATTACATTCTTACTGTTTTTTAAATTGTGTCAACACCACCTTCGTATGTAATGCATTCTTAACATTTTCATTTAAATATATCAAAACTATCTAATTGAAAGGTCTGTGAAATTTTGGATCGATATAATCTTATGGATTATCAGACTAAATACATCGATTTTTGAAACTAATTTACTGATTACATTTCTCATATTCTCATATAGCAGGGGTGGGCAAAAATAGCGGCCTGTCAATACAGTCTGAAAACCAAATAGACAGAAAATGTTTTATATATAGTGGGTGATGGGTTAACGAACATAATCCGTTCCAAGAACTGTGTTCGCTATCCGAATTGTTCGTTAATCGATCATCGATTCACCATAGACTTCTATGTGAAATCGATTCATTCGTTCTGGAGACCATAAAAATTAAATTTTAAAAAATGTATAATTTCTTAGTAAGTTTTTAAAAAAAATAATACATACATATAGTCTTGCATATTAATCAGTCCTTTTCATTTTTTGCTTATGGGGCGTTGAAGAACATGTGCAATGTCGATTGCTTTTCTCTCTTTTTCAGCATTTTCCAGAAGTAATTAATAGCATTGTTGTTGTAAAGATCCCCAACCCTACTGACATCAGCTTGGTTTGGGTGCCATTCTAAGACCATTGCTCTGACATCCGCCCACTTTTTCAAAAGGTCTTTAATGGCAGATGTCGGCATTGGTCCTCTTTCGTCTTCCACTTGTTCAGAAAGAGACACATTTCAGTGTGTTTCTAGGTGTTCTTCATCCAACATTTCTTGGAGTTCTTTTGTCGTCAGTTCATCTTCATGTCCCATTATGAGCTCTTCTATGTCATCCTCGTTCAACTCCAATTCCAGATCTCTAGCAGTTGTCAAAATTTCATCCATAATTTCAGGGGGTGTCCCTGATAACCTCCGAGTATGTGTTCATTGTCCTAACACAAAAAAAATCTTTCGTGAAAGTATTCGTTAACCGATCTGTTCGCTAACCGATCACCCACTGTATTTGGATAATCATATATTTGTGAACGAAGTTTTCTTGCATGAAGATCAGCAAGAGTAAATATAGATGCAAGTTGGCTGGCATTAACTTACAATCTGTGATGAAAATTTCAACAATCAATCTTATTCTTCGTTTAAAAAAATTGTAGAAAAGCATGATAATGTACACACACACACATTGGTCTCTTTAAATTGATTCTGAAATTAAATGTGCTTGGGGCTATAGATATGAAATTAACACATTAAATAAATTGAATTTATTTTACAATTGCCACGCGCTGCAATAGCACAAATGCCATTACTGCACGAGCTCTCCAATATTTTTCGACAGTTTAATTAAGACTAATTAATACAGGGCACACGACCAAATGTTCTGAGGCAGTGGCGCACACAAGGAAGGAGGGAGGGGGTCCTGGGGGTCCGGACCCCCCCAAAGCCCTTGATTTTTTTCCGATTTATTATAGCTCTAAGTTTATAGTACGCAAAATTTAATTAAATATTTGTTATAAATGATTAATTGTATTAATCAATGCTAAGTATTTATTCAATAATTAGTTTTTTTACTGTGTTTTGTTAACGAATATCGACAAACTCAAAAGGAGCATGATACAAGAATGGTGAACTTTTGACCCCGGCCCCCCTTGAAAAATTCCTATGTGCGCTACTGTTCAGAGGTCATAGGCTGATCAGAGTCACACAGAGTATTGTCCGGTGAATCGGCGATACCAATTCTGTAGAGATGAGATCTCAGACAGTCATGCCCTGCCAAAAATCTAAAATGGGCTGCAGAAGATTTCCTAGGAACTTCAGGAACCCAGGACGGATTCTTGTTCGAGATTGTCCAGTTCTTGTCCTTCGAAATCCCCGCAGCTTCCATTTCAAAATTATACTTAAAGGCCATATAAGAAAAAAACCTTCGAGGATTAAATGTTCAAATCCTTGTGGGTCTTTGATTGAATAAAAATAACACTATTTTATTTAAGTTCCATTGATCGATTTTTATGGTACAATTTACATCTTTTCTGAGATACGAAGTTAACTAGTGAATGCAATCATTTTTAGTCCTAGGGTATTCAGTGGCTGTAAAGCTCTAACTTTTGATATTGCGGACATGAGTTCTATAACCACTAGGCAACTGTGTATACTAAAAAGTATAGCAATTAGTTAGATTAGTGCTTCTCAAACTGTGGGGCGTGATAATCCTAGGAGGGGGGGGGCATGAGCATATTGAAAAGTCGAAAACAAAAGAATATTTAAAAACATTAACTTATTGAAAGTAAACAAACAAAATACATTCCGACATGATAAAAATTAAAAAAAAACATTTACACTGATATAATATACATATAAGTATATCAGTAACTGCACAATGTATTTTATCATTAATTTAGCAATACTAGGTTAAGAACAAATTTAATAATTACTACTGACCCAACGGGCTTGTCATATATAAAATTATATGCAAAAATTAACACTTATATTGATAATTTGTACGGTTTATAATTAATTCCTTGATTGCCGATTAAAAGTTACGTGATTTGTTCCCCAATGCCACCGTTTTGCACGTATGCGTGCATATGTGGTGTATTGGCGGGACGAGAAAGGGAATACATAAACAAATCCTCTGAAATAAGTAAATCCTTCGCAAACACTGTCCAAATTATTTTATTGCATTCCAAAACCTTCGGAATAATTTTATGGTTAGGATTGATCAGAAAAGATGGTATTTTGAAAAGACGTATATATATGTCAGGGCAATTTACGCACTGGCTGAGCGAGACGTTTATATATGCCAGTGACACTTAAGAGGTTAAAGTCGTATGGTAGCTTTAGCATCGAAGTATCGTATTTTCGAATTTAAAACATTGTTATTGAATGGAGGGGGCGCGATGATAATTATGATTGAATATTGGGTCGCAAGTATTGAAAGTTTGAGAAGCACTGAGTTAGATTTAATTCATTCTCAAATTTATCAATACTCAGTACTTTTGTATAGAATTGTCTTCTACTTAAATTCTCTGTAAATCTACGTTTCGTCCGCTCAATTGTAGAAATACAATTGATTGAAAAAGGAAGCATAAATTTCCTACAAATCTTTTTACTGAAAGGAGATAACATGTGAACGTGACTTGATTTTCATTAGTTAGTATGAACTGTGTGTAAAGTCAAAGACGATTCGGTTCATAGAACGATATTCGTGAGCTGCAGTTTAACAGGGTGATAGTTCAATCAGATGAACTGAGCTATACCATGCAAGCTCATTAATGGAAAGAATTCCAGCTGCATTAATGACTAGAAAGGTGCAACATTGTTAGTGTACACTATTCATTTAATGCGCTATAAGCGGCATTGTTAGAAACAAAGAGGAATCATTTGTAAAGAAAGAAAGCTGCGAATCAGAAGGATATTTTGGGCATTAGGAGAAAGAAATAAAAACAGCTAACTAGTCATGCTGACTGAATATGAAGAAGGTTAACACCAATGCAACATTTGCAGTCCATATTTGGACTTTGCAAAAGTTATATTCCCTCAGGGGCGTAGCTACCGCTGTATGAATGATACGAGGTCCCTAAGCTACTGGACCCCTAAGAAGTATAGTATTTCTAACATTTTGAAATAAGTTTTGCTAATGCGATCCTTTATATTTTTCAAAGAGGGGACCCCGAAGATTTTGGATACAGGGCTCACTTAAGACTAGCTACACCAGTGTGTCATCTGCAATATTAAATAGAGAGTATAGTCTGAGTATATATAATGTTACATGTGTATATAATCCGATTTTCTCACTTTTCTGGAAAAATTCTGTGTATACAGTAATTTTTGAGAAAAAAAATATTACACTACTCCATCATAATATCCTGTATATTTTCGAATATAATCCAATTCGTGTTTTAGCCAAATATGAGATTTTTCTTCAAGAATTTTCCTAAAATTCGAAATCCGTATACTATAAAACGCATTGAAGGGGGGAAAAGTTCCTGTAATTTTCGAACATGTTGACAAAAGGGCGGAATGTTGTTATAGGGATAAAACGGGTGGAATATTTAACAATCAAATTGTTATAGTAAGACGCTAACAATGGCAGTTTTATTTCTGGTAACCTTATCAGAGTCTAACACTTATTATTTTCCTTTCATTTGTCATCTTTTCACGCTATCTACAAACCACACATTCACCCCTCTCTCTTCTTTTTGAAAATGAGCCGGAAGAATAATTTCTATAGAGTACATGATCGTCGACCTAAGGAACATGTCCTGAAAGAAAATTTGTTACAGGATGATCATATGCATTCAGTACTTCCAATGACGGAAGAGGAAATTTATGAAGTATTCGGGAACTCGAATTCAGAATCTGACTTTCAAATGATTTTAGTGCCTTTTCTTTCCCCTTTTAGAATAAGAATTGCAATCAAAACCTAAAAGTTGGCAGATTATAAACAGATTAGCGCATGGGTAACAGAAAAGAGTTAGTATGGATAGACCTCACGGATAACCCATTGTACAAGTATCAACATAGTGATCAGGTGATTTAGCACGACATGCTTCTACATGCTGTGTGATTGAATTGAATAAGTTAGTTCTACTATTCATATAATACAGCTTTGTAATTTTTACGATTAAAAATTTTTTTTTCCTGAAATGCTTGGCCTGGATTTCTTGTTAAGGAATTTACCCTGATAACGGAAAAGATCCATAACCTCCAATATGAATATGAGATAAGGTCAACTCACGTGTTGTGGCGTCTTCCAAAGATCCGCAAAATTTCCTGTCATCCACACTGAAGAAGTCGTTCTTACAGTTGACACTCTCTTCCAGGTGGAAAGTAGCAAAAGTTACCTTGATGGCACACACGCGCTTGCTGTGCCGGATGATCCTGTAAGTGCAATTTGCATCGTGGCTGTAGTTTCCCGGATAGTCTGGACTCCGAAGGAAGAACTCTTTTTGGTCATAAGTACGGCTACAAGAGAAGCCTAAAAGAAAATTGAATTACATACTATGAACTGACAAATGTTAGAGTCTACTACTCGCCAGAATGCAGTGATATACATCGAAAAGCCAAAACATTATGAACACGTACTCAATAACACGTTGCATCCCTTTCTGCCTTCAAAATAGTTATAACTAGTTTTATCATGGATACTACAAGCTCTTGGTAGATGACTGGAGACAAGCTGTACTAATTGTCTAAGTAGTGATCACGAAAAGTCGAGATATTTCGTTATGGTGGTTTTTGATCTCTGAGCTACCTTTCTATATGAAAATCCAAATATACTTACCCTATTAGATTAAGATCTGCCGAGTTAGATAGACAGGATAATAATTGAAATTTTATCTTTGAGCTTTTCGAACCCTTCTAACATAATTCTGCCCTTCTGTTATGGTACGTTGTCCTGCGGGAAGATTCTATTTCAAGTTTGGAAAACAGATGCTATATAAGGGTGTAACTGATCCGCAATTATGCTCAGATAATGCTCTAAAACTTTCGCAGTCCCTTCTAACAAAATTAATGGTCCCAGAGTCACTCATGATAACGTTTTTCATAGTATAATATCGCCATTAAAGGTCTGGGCATGGAAGAAGCAACTGTTCGACTGTGTGACACGGCAACCCTGACACAACCATCGACGCGATGAATGAAAAATCTTGTTTCATCTAACCAGGAAACTTTCTTCCACTTATTTATGGTCAAATCTTTTTGAACTTATTCTAGACGTAGTTGGCAATGGCGCTTGGTTAACAGAGGCTCGAGAGGGGGACATTTTCTGTGCAGCCTTATATCAATCAGTGTTCACTGAACTGTATGTTTCGAAACTCTTGCTCTTGGTCCTGCATTGTATTGGGCTGTCTACTGGGTCACTGTCTGGCACCGATTTTGTTTCACCAAGACCAAGCGAGACAATTTTCGACGTACTTCTTTTGATATTGCTTGGACGTCCAACAGATCGCACAGTCTACTTCTAGTTTCACTGTTATTTATGCACTTTGCGTACTTAGTAAAAACAGCGTAACACAAACATTCTACCAGTCGCATTGTTTCAAAGATACACATTCTGAGTCTTCGGGCCATTACAATCTGCCCTCTTTCGAATTCGCTTAGACCAGCCATCTTTCCCCTCACTCTAAAGAATAAGTGCAAAAATGATAGCTTACTTTTTCCAGTAGCAGTTAAATGCCATTTTCTCTTAATCATTTGGCTTCCACGTCATCCAAACGAGTTCATTGAAAAATGTAAGGGTGTTCATAACGTTTTGGCTCGACGGTGTATTTTTTTAAAACATCTGCAGTAAAATTCTCGATTCCTTTCTTTAAAAAAAATTATTCCAAAAAGTAAATAAAAATACAATTAATGCATTGCTTGATTATAAGTAATAACTGGAACTATATATATATATATACTATATATATATATATATATATATATATATATATATATATATATATATATATATATACTGTTGGACAATGGCTAAGGACGGATAACACTATCACCCATAGCAACCACAAAATGAAGGGAAGCAAAATGTGGAAAATTGGAATAAGTGCGGGATATTAGTAAGAAGAGAAGTATGAGTATGCAAATTTTTTTTCCATGTCTGTTCATCACGTGATAGCGTTCATAAGAGCTTTAAAGGTTTTGACGCGTGTGGACAGTTGTTGTTTCAAGTCAAAGTTTTACAGGAAAGATTTAATAGACGAACTTAAAATTTTTGGCATGTCTTCCCGACATCACATAGATGATTTTATGCGTGGCCGAATTATTGGAAAGATCGAAGAAGGGTGAAAAATAACAGATGTTGCCAGGGAGTTCGACATCGCTCACAGCGTTGTTTCACGGCTGTGGAAGTCATTTAAAACTACTGGAATGTGTAGTAGACGGCACGGGGGAGGTCGTGTTAGAAGTACGATGCCTGCAGAAGACAGATATATCGTCCTATCAGCAAAAAAAAAACAGGCGCACCACAGCTCAGCAGGTGGCAAATCAGTTTCTTGCTGCCTCAGGAAAGCAGATCTCCCGAAAAACTGTTGCCAGACGTTTGAGGGGAGGAGGACTATATGCACGCAGACCTGTTGTGTGTGTCCCATTGACCAGACAGCACCGTACGGCCCGTTTGCAATGGTGTCGTGAGCATCACAATTGGACTGAAAAGGACTGGGCATGCGTACTATTCTCAGATGACAGTAGGTTCAGTCTGTCATCGAATTGTAGACGCCAACTGATCTGGCGCGAGAGTGGTACTGCTTATCGTCCAGAAAATATCCAGGAAAAGGACCGACATTGAGTATCATGGTGTGGGCCGGCATCATGATCAATGGCCGCACGCGCCTACATGTGGTTGCGAATGGGACTATGACGGGCCAACGATACATTGTTGAAGTTCTACTTCCTCATGTTTGTCTTTTCCGTGGTGCTGTCCGTGATAAATTTGTTTTTATGGACGACAACGCAACATGTCATCGAACACTCGCTGTTCAGTATTGTCTAGACAGCGAGGGTATTCAACGTCTCGTATGGCCAGCGCGTTCTCCAGATCTAAACCCCATTGAAAATGTGTGGGATGCTTTGGGGAGGCAAGTTGCTGGTCGAAACTATCCTCCGACAAACAAGAACACCCTCATCCGTGCACTCACAGAGGAATGGGATAAATTGCCTCAACAGCTGCTGGATAATGTTGTGCAAAGTATGATACAACGTGTGGAATGTTGCATCACACTCCACGGTGGACATATCCCGTACTGATACCTTTCTTTAAGGTGCCTGCTGACTTTTAGATGCATTGTTCCATTTCTCCGTACGCAGATCAAATGAACATTTTTTTCTTTCAGATGTTTCACAGCTTTTGTTCTTTCCAGAACAATAAATATTCTGTATTCTAATGTCTGAACAGTGTGGAAACTATATTTTATCCTTTTTTATGTTGTGCAAAGTATGATACAACGTGTGGAATGTTGCATCACACTCCACGGTGGACATATCCCGTACTGATACCTTTCTTTAAGGTGCCTGCTGACTTTTAGATGCATTGTTCCATTTCTCCGTACGCAGATCAAATGAACATTTTTTTTCTTTCAGATGTTTCACAGCTTTTGTTCTTTCCAGAACAATAAATATTCTGTATTCTAATGTCTGAACAGTGTGGCAACTATATTTTATCCTACTAGGCCTCATGTCTCGCTTCATGTTATGCTACATAGCAATATGTGATCCGTCCTTAGCAATTGTCCAGCAGTGTATATATATATATATATATATATATATATATATATATATATATATATATATATTTCTCATTATTATTATTATTTTGTAATTGTTATTTATGAAAAGTATTCAATCTATTCACACTACTACACTCTAGTTTTTTGAAATTTAAATTTCGTATTTAATGTTATATTTTTTAATGATATCAGAAAATCAAGGCAGTCTTGAAATTTCAAAAGATAAACTGAAAAGTGTGTAAATTACATTTTGACTAATAAAATTGATTGAATCGAATTTATATCAAATTAAATTTCTTATCAAGTCTGATGTAAGTATTTCGTTATATTGCAGATATTGTTGGAATAAATAAATATTAGAAATGTATAAATGGAAGTTTTATCATATATAATTTAACACAACTTTTGTAAGATACTTCTGCGTAATCTAGCAGTACTCTAAAAATTTATTCCTTACTGCAGCATTTCTAAAAAAAGTTCAAATGGTACATTTATTTTTAGAATAACCCTTTAAGGCAAAATTAACTTTTGTTCATGAAGAAAAGCTATTGAATTTTGCTTCTATTTTTACAACAGTTGCTTAAATTTGAGGTTTCTGCATTTTAAATTTCCTTTCAATAACTCCATTTTATATTCAAGAGGACCATCAGTTTGTATTTGAATAGAGGATTCTATAATCTTACAATTACGTGGGATTCTTTAGGAAGTAGTATGAGTTTTGTGAGCGTATAGAAATTTAGTTAAATAAATTCTATAAATTTCATTGCATGTCCTTTACGTATTTATAGGAAATTTATTTAAAATATCAAACAAAAAAGAGAGAGAGAGGGGGGGGGATACTGATATGTGTCTTGGATAATTTGAGTTTTAAAGATGCTCTACTTTTAAATCAAATCATCGTAGATATTGTTTAATCTATTCATAAACTTTGATATTTTCTTCAGGGTAAAAAAACCCCTTACAATGAGCTCAATTTTTAAAAATTTTTTAATCATGCTTTTAAATTTTTTTCTATTATATTCTCTAGATTTTCAAGATCCTCCATATTTAATCATTGCGCCAATTTTTTCAGTTCTTAAAGTGTAATTCAGTGATAAATATGAAGAAAATCTTTGAAATACTGATAAATATTAAAAATTACACGTGTGGTATACTATTAAATGATGAACTGAATTAACTTGTTTATATATTGCAGAGGGTTCTTAACGTATCTTCTACTAACTTTTAGGGAAATCTATTTTATGGATTGTTTGATTGATTTGATAATCTCACCTTGGGAAGAAACTGTGATACCATCCAATTAGGTTTTCTATTTGAAGTGATCTGCATTGGAAATACAGAGGATGTTGAGAATGCAATTGGAAAGAGAGGTTTTGTGGTTGTAAGTGTAAATATTGTTTTTTTGACTATTGGTAGAGAGTTAAATTACAACTCGTACAGCTTGAAGTGTCAGGTGCTGTGACTTATTCTAGATTTAGAATCTGCGTGGCTGTAACACGCCTATACAGCCTCCCTATACAGTTAAATAAATCTTTTATATTATTGGTTAGGATTCGAGGTTTATTTCACTTTTATTGAGTCTTGTCATTAAGGTATTAATATACTTTGATATTAGATTAAATCAAATTGCTAAGTTTTACCCTTTTTAATCTATCCCCTCACCAAACTTGCATGAACTCCAGTTCGTTTCAAAATATTAAGGGTGTTTTTTTCCAGGTATAGAAGTTTAAGTTGGCATTACTTTCCAAGATGGCGACCGATTTAACAGCTGTCAAGTGATTTATGCTCAGTTTGGTTTGGCAATTCATCAAAACGATCATCAAGCAAGGCGTAGATTCGTCGAATGGGCCCAAAACCAGATTGCCGTTGTTCCCGATTTTCATAAGCGAATTTTGTTTAGCGATGAAGCGCACTTCTGGTTGAATGGCTACGTCAACAAACAAAACTGCCACATTTGGAGTGAAGCCAATCCACAAGTGTATGTCGAAACACCGTTACATCCAGAAAAACTGACTGTTTGGTGCGCTTTATGGGCTGGTGGAATCCTTCTTCAAAAACGATGAAGGCCACAACGTTACAGTCAATGGGGATCGGTATAGAGCCATGATTACTAACTTTTTCATTCCTGAATTGAACAATCATGATGTCCAGGAGCTGTGGTTCTAACAAGACGGCACAACATGTCACAAAGCTCGTGCCACAATCTATTTATTGAAAGACAGGTTTGGTGACCGCCTAATTTCCCGTTTTGGACCTGTGAATTGGCCTCCAAGATCTTGTGATTTAACACCGCTAGACTATTTTCTGAGGGGCTATGTAAAGTCATTGGTCTATGCGGATAAGCCACAAACGTTTGACTATTTGGAAGACAACATTCGCCGTGTTATTGCCGATATACGGCCACAAATGTTGGAAAAAATCATCGAAAATTGGACGTTCAGATTGGACTACATCCGAGCCAGCCGTGGCAGTCATATGCCAGAAATCATATTTAAAATGTAATGCCACAAGATTATCTTTCGAATAAAAAAATTCATGTCAATCGAATAATACATCGTTGTTTTATTGCAATTTAAAGTTCTATACCTCTAAAAAAACACCCTTATGCATAAACTAGGTTCATATGCGCCAACTAGGTCCAGGGAATAATATATTATTCCAGAACATAGTTCAGACGTAAGTGCCACAAAGGTCACCAAGTCCAGGGTCAACAAAGAATAAAAAAAATTTTTGATAACACCTTCTGCATATCAGTAGTCTAGCCGTTACTCTAATTAGTCCAGCTATCATTCTCACCTGGTGCATCCGGATTGCATGTGGTGATTTGTCGAACACGAATATCAAATCCAGATCTGGAATTTTGATTGTCACTGACGAACCGTAGAGCCGTCTCATTCTCAGCAAACATAAAGACACCTGCGAGGAACAGAAAAATCGACATGTGACTCGCACTCATTAGCATAGAAAGTTGAGAAGTTGCTTCCTGAATACATTATACACGCTTTAGTTACTTTTCTCTCATTTTAATGGTTATTCTAATTCCACTCACATTCTCTTTTGCTTTCGCTTTTGTGTTTCTGCGAAAGAAGATTTCAATTACGTCATGTAATGCCGTCTACGTTCTGCTTTGTAATCGCTATGTTGTCTTTTTGTTGCAACCGGATGGCAGAAAATTGCTTTTGCATTCTACAGTAAATTGTTCTCGTGTTCTTGGCATTATTCTATTTATAACAAAGCATTTGGAATGAATTTCGAATTTGTTTAGCGAATGCTATTGAATACAATTTAATTCCATTTGGAATTCGAATTTATTTTGTGCAAGTTGCACATTTTGCAAACATTTTCGTACGAAATGTATCAAATATTTTTTGAAAATTCGAATATCTTATAAACCGATAAAAATTTGCATGAAATTTATATAAATAATTTTATACTGTGTATTGTGTATTTATTTTAAACTTGTAGAGTATATTGTGAAGAAAATAATTAATAAATTTAGCTCTCATAAATGTATGTATGTAACTAAAGTAATTATTAAAGGAAAAAGAAAAATGTTTAAACACATTTCACATTACTAGCATTTTTACATTAAATTAATTTCTGAAATTATTTATCTTGAAGGCTTGTGTTTTCGTTTGACTGACTTTTAAAAAAAATTTGGTTCAGAGAAATGGATATTTTAATTAAGAAAATTTTTATTTTTGTAAAATAACAAAAAAAAAACCTTTATGAGTAAAAGTGCTTTCAGAGTTGTTATTATCTTAATACTTTTAACTTAATTATCAGTTTATCAGAAAGATAAACAGCAGAACTATGTAACTTTTATACATTTATATTTAGCTTCTAATATCTTTAAATTCTTTTTAAATTTGTGTACTATAAATAAAGTAAACGGAGTTGAATGGACGGAACTTAGCTTTTAATGACTTAGAAGTGAGGTTACATGATTGTTGTTTACACAATGACTGTACAGGGTGTTGCCAATCTAGAAAACAAAATTAAGTGATGCCAGATTACATAAGAATAATATTACATTTACCCCCCCTTTAATTTTAATCTAGTTATTTCAGTCCCTGATGTAGTCCTTGAAGTATGCAGGAGGTTGCCTGTGACGAGCTGTAGTACGCAATGCTACTGTGTTCATGTTCTGTTCAGTCGAGTCTTCTAAAGTAATGGTTGAGTCTGAGTTTATTGGCCGCAGATCTGGATAAGCTTGAACATTTTCCTCTGCGCCCTTGTTGTCTTCAGATCTGGTAGTTTCCCCTCTTGGAGCCAAGTGTCTTATAGAGACAGTCGTTTCCCTTCCATCACCAAGTTTTACATGCGCAGTCAGGATTAGCTTCAATTCATTCCACTTCTTGAACAATTGGCTCATATTTGTTAGCACGCATCTGATTTTTCATAAGAACTGGACCAAGCTTTGTAAGCCAAGTAGGTATGGAATAGCCGCTATGGGATCTTTGAGGATGAGAAAACATTCGTTCATGAGGAGTGGCATTTGTTGCTGTACACAACAAGGAGCGAATGGAATGCAGAGCTGTTTGGATAACTCCTTCTCATTGTTTAGTTTTCATACTATTAGATCTTAAAGCAAGTTGTATAGTTTTCCAGATTATTTTCCATTATAACGTTCAACCTGTCCATTTCCTGCTGGATTATAGGGAGTAGTACGACTTGTTGCAATTCCTTGAGAAGTTAAAAATGATTTTAATTCATGAGACATGAAAGATGATCCTCTGTCAGAATGAATAAATGATGGCATTCCAAAAATAGAGAAAATGTTCTTCAAATGCAATATTACGGTTTTTGCAGAAATGTCACTACAAGGGATCGCGAATGGAAATCTAGAGAATTCATCAACTATTGTTAAAATATAGTGATTTCTTGAGACACTAGGTAAAGGTCCTTTAAAAAGTCAAGATTCAACCTTTCAAATTGAGCAGTAGCTTTCACAAGTGTTCCAACATTTTTAACAAACCTTGGCTTTAATTCATTACATATTAAACAGGAGTTTGTGACTTTCTTTATATCCTCTAAAGAAAAAGGGATATTTTTGCAACGAACCCAATGGTGCATTCGTGTCACTCCAGGATGACAAAGCGAGTTGTGAAAATTGTATAATTCAACTCTAGGAGTTATAGCACCAGTTATACGTGATAATGTATCAGCAATAACGTTTTGCTTTCCTGGACGATAAATAATGTCAAATTCAAAACTAGCAAGTTCAAGTCTCCAACGGATTAACTTTTCATTTTTAATTTTACTACCATGTCGCTGATTGAATACAAATGCGACTGCTTGTTGATCAGTGAATACTTCAAAATGCTTTCCCATCAAGAAGTGTCTCCAATGACGAAGTGATTTCACAATGGCATATGCTTCTTTTTCTGGGGATGAATGTTTCAATTCAGATGCATGTAGGGTTCTTGAGAAAAAGGCAACAGGACGTCCAGCTTGGCTCAAGGTAGCTCCAATTGCAAAATCAGATGAATCAGTTTCCACTCTAAATGGTATGTCATCTTCAACTGTTGCCAAGGCAGCATTCGCCACATCATCTTTCAGTGAATTAAAAGTCAATACAGCATCTCTAGAAAGAGGAAACTGTTTCTTTCCTAGAAGAGGACGTATTTTCTTAGAAAACCCCGGGATCCATCGGCAATAATGGGCAAACATTCCTAAAGCACGTTGCAATGCAGATGAGTCTTTCGGAACAGGCATATCTCGCAAAGGGTTTAGTCGTTCAGGATCCGGTTTAATTATACCATCCTGAATAATGTAGCCTAGCAAATGGACAGAATTACTCGAGTAGGTACACTTATCTTCATTTAGAGTCAAATTATACTTCTTTGCCACAGTCATGAACTTCTCTAAGTTGTCATCATGTTCTTTCTGATCTTTTCCACACACAGTAACATCATCAATGAATGGATATGTAAGGGCGAGTTCTTCATGCTCAATAATTTTGTCAATGACTCTTTGAAAACAAGCTACTCCATTAGTAACCCCAAAAGGAACACGCAAAAACTGGTAGAGCTTTCCACAAGCTTCAAAAGCTGTATAATGTCTCTCGCTATTCTGGATAGGAATTTGATGGTAGGCGCTTTGGAGATCAATTTTGCTAAAAACTTTATTTTTTGAAATTTTCAAAATTACCTCTTCTATTTTAGGCAAAGGGTAGGCATCCAGCAAAGTGTATTTCTTAATTGTTTGAGAGTAGTCAACCACCATTCTGGGCTTATGATTTTCTAATCTAATGACAAAGGCTTGAGCCCTCCATGGTGAGTTACTTGATTCGATGACTCCTTCCTGGAGAAGTTTCTGAACTTCCAATGCCATAAAAATATTGTCTTTAACAGTCTGACGTCTCGATTTTGTAACCAAAGGTCTACAGTCTGGATTCAAGTTAGAAAATAATGAAACAGGAGGTACTTGTGCTACAGCCAAAGAACAAATTGTTAGTGGAGGTCTATTACCATCAAATCCAATTTCTACTGATGAATTTCTGTTTAGAATATCATGGCCAATCAAAACATCACTACAAAGATCTTTCATAACTAAAAGTTCCACATTTTGATAAGTGAAGTTTTCAATTTTCAAATTAACTTTACAAACACCCTCTGTTTCAGTCACCATAGAGGAGTTTGCCATGGATATTTTTCCCAAATATGGTTCAACTTTCAATTTACATTTGGCCACATGCTTTTCGTTAAGAAAACTAAGAGATCTTCCTGTATCGATTAATGCACTGAGCTGAATATTATTAACCAATGCCTTAATTATTAATTTCTGGAGACAGTGAGTAGATCCCGAAATAGCTGCCAGTGTGTTTGAAGAAGCCACCACATTTGAAGAGTTTCTCCCAGGTCTAGATTTACTTACTCGCTGGTAATGTCCCTTTTTTCCACAGTTTCTGCAAGTAACATCTCTAGCTGGACAAAGGGTTCGTGAGTCTAAGTCATTTCCACAAAAGAAGCATTTTTGAGACCTTGAGGAGGAGGAGGAGGAAGCCGCTCATGTTGCTACGGTTTCTTCTAAAAAATCTTCTGTTTTCATAGCTGCGGATTGTACAGGGAATGAACTTCCCATATAAGAAGCTGCATGGACTTCAGCTGATTCAAGTGTTCTAGCTTGCTCAAAAGCTTGATCGAGAGTCATCAATGCATTTTCGAGGAGTCGTTGACGAATACGAGGACATTTTAATCCTCGTATGAAAGCATCTCTAATATACTCTTTTCGGTACTCTTCAGCCTTCACATCAGTAAAGTCACAGTCTTTGCTCAATTGATTTAAAATTTGTAAATATTCACTGACAGTTTCTTCAGTTTGTTGATTTCACGTTGACAAGCAATGTCTAGCGAATATAACGTTACGTTTCTTTATAAAAAGAGAATAAAGTATCGCAATAGCTTGAGCATAAGTTGTGCAATCATTAATGAACTGATAAACATTTGAGGTTACGTAATTACATAGCAAAGGGAGTTTATTTTCTTCTGTAATGGTTTTTATGCCTCCTAAAAAGTTTTCAAAATTTTTTTTTCCAATGGCGCCATTTTGTTTCCGAATTAGAACACTTAGGATTTATACCAAATCTTTCAGGTTTCAGCAATTGTTCCATTATCAAATTTAAAAACAGAAACGATTCAAGAAGATTTCTAAGTCATTAAAAGTGTAATATAAATAAAGTAAACGGAGTTGAATGGACGGAACTTAGCTTTTAATGACTTAGAAGTGAGGTTACATGATTGTTGTTTACACAATGACTGTACAGGGTGTTGCCAATCTAGAAAACAAAATTAAGTGATGCCAGATTACATAAGAATAATATTACAATTTGTGTGATAGTTGCTTCACAAATAACTGATTCTTTTGAGGCAAAAATTAAAACTTATTGCATTCTGTAAACGTATTGTAATGGTATAGAATTGATTTTGTTTATTGTTTGTGGAATTTTTTAAAAAAATATAATTGAAAGTTTTTGTTAAATTCTCATATTCATGGAATAAGAATAACCATTAATAAAAATAAATGTCAAATTTTGTTCTTTTAAAATGTTACAATTTACTAAAACATTAATTATAAAAAAATGTATAAATATCGCTCCGCTGTATTGAGTAGTATATATATAAATTCACCTAATAGAGAAAAAACACATGTACCTGCTTGGTACTTATCTAACATTATAAAAATAAACGAGCACTCGCACGAATTTTAATGATTATTTCTAACCTTTAAAAATACAGCTAACTTATGAACGTCAAACAGTAAGATGTGTGAATATCTTAGGAAGGTTTAAAAAGTCAAACAATTAATATTGAAATGTTAATGTAATTAACAATTCTCTTGATTAGTTGATTCAAGATGAAAAAAAAGAGAAATTCATTCTCTCTAGTAAACGTAACAATATCTTTTTCCTATAAAACAAGTTAATAAATAAACTATCTGAAAAAATAAAAACTGAAAAAAATATTTATAAGATATAAATTTATTACTTTACGAATTTTAGCTGTACCTTACTGCAGAGTACCAGTACTAAGAAGAATAGATGTAATAAAGTAAGAAAGCAAAAAAAAATAATAAATAAATAATAAAAATATTGTCAAAACGTAAAGCAACAGAGAATCGAATAAAGTTAAATTTTTGTTAACTTCTAATTGTTGAAAAATTTCATGATTATTTATACATGTGTATTCCATGCAGTTTTTAATATAAACATTTCTCTTTAATATATTTATAAAGCAAGGAAATATTCTTATGTATTATCATTTCAGTTGTTTCTACCTTTAAGTTCTCTTAGTTTTCTTGCTAGCCAAGTGGTCATAATGGGCCATGGGCTTACGGCATGGGCCAACTGGGCTCGGGCTCAGGTCCAGGGTCTCGGTCACAATGGGGGTCACGTCTCGTTCTCTATTTAGCCTTAGTAAGATCATGATTTCAATAATTTCAACGGTCAAATGCCGATTCGGGTTCTATTCGCCGAAAAACTGGTAATTTCGGACGATATGTTAACTGGCTGCATATGATGATCATCGTCCATGGTGAGATGGGCTGTAATAGGCTTAGGTATATGGTGGTACAGGATGGTGTATGGTAATAGGCTTAGGCCTATTACCATACACCATCACTATTCATTCAGGGCCGTGGGTAGCCTAGTGGTTAGAGCACCGGACTCCGGACCGGAAGGCCTGGGTTCGATGCCCGTACCACCAAATACCCTCCGAGTACACGCGGAGTACATGCTCGTTAAATCAGTGGGTCCGAAAGTCTTGTGGGCTGAATCACGAGTACAGGGAACTGGAGAAAAATTTCCCTCTTCCTCAGTTCCATGCCTAAATTGTGGAGGAGGAAATAGATGGGGGCGCCATCTGTCGTAATGTTCTATCATCCCTTCGGGAATTTCACCGAACTAAATCATACTGTCACCTGTATGGTGCTCAAGGCTAAGGCCAACGACAGGCGTACATCTAGCCCATTGCCCCGATGAATTTCGTGGGTCTCGATCTGACTCTGTCAGACAGGTGACATGAGCAACAACAACAACACTACTCATTCAGTCAAAAGGCGGCAGTCGGTCGAGCTGGTTTGTGCGATTGTAAAACATGCACATTTATTTGTTTCGGGGCCATTGTTCGTACGATTATTTGACAACGTATTCTATGTACTGTATACTTTAAAGGGTCTTAGATGAGGCCTACATCTATGTAGGGCCTCAAGAAGTCTTTAGACGTCCCTGGTCATAACTGTGAATATATTGGCTATGTTACTTTTTCGAATCATACGTCGGAGTCCTATAGATCCACCGTGTAGAGGGGCCGATGCAAGTTAAAAGAAATAAGACTCTAAGTTGTAACTTAGGCGTGGTGTCAAATTTTAAGGAGTGGTATACCAGCTCAAGTGTCGTCATTATCAGCGGTCGCCTAACTTTTGACCTCACGGACCAGTAAATTCATAATTTAAACCCCGCGGAGCACTAATAAGATATTTTAAGGGTTATATATATTAATAAGAAAAAAATTGTGATCTAAGATCACATAAAATGTCTCTAGTCAATAAAACGAAACTATTAATTGCAACCAAATTATTACCTTTATTAATAAACCATAATAAAATAAACAAAAACTGTAAAAACAAAACAATTAAAAATAGTTTAAGTATATGAAACTTTTAGCATTATACATTTCTATGAAATGGCGTTATTCTACGAAGTAGTGTTTTTATAACTTTTTACGTATTGTAATGAATTGAATTATGTTTCAATGCACCTTAAAACATAATTTAACGGGATGAGTAAATATATTCCAATTTTTCTGGGGCCCAACGAAATTTTCTCGCGGACCTCTAGTGGACCACCACTTTGGTAACCTCTGGTCATTATCACGTTGTAACGGGTCTATCCGCGTTATTTCCCTTAATAGTCCCTTGGAGAATAATGGGTCTTTAAAAAGTATTCTATTGAAAACCTTCCTCCTCCGAAGAATATGTGATTATGCAAATTAAAACTTGTATATAAAGGTTAAACTTTCGAGTTGGCGAGAGAGAAGTTAGACTGCTAATGGATAGCAGTGCTTGATTGAACGTGAAGCTCTGCCGTGTGCACTTCGCAGCTTATTTGAGTAATATTAAGATTGATGATTTGCTCAATTACTGATTAAAATGGATTAGGTCGATCGGAATTAAAAGGTGTATTACCTGAACGCAAGGGAACCGATTTATTCTTAAAGTCTTCTAATATCTCGTCTACCTCGCTATTGCTTCACATATTTGATTAATTGGTGCATTTCTTAGGTTATTGGATTTGTGTTGTTGTTGATAAGTGTGAAAAAATAGAAGTTTTTTTAATATATGTCTAATCTTCCTTTCGACCCTCTCATACTAATGGACGTCTTGGGACGCCCGTTACAACGTGACCGTGGTTCATAATTACGAGATATATAGCCTTCATATTACTTCTGAATAGATTAGAAATCAGTCTCACGAGCATTTACAATGAGGTTTGTCATTCTCATAATCATATTATATTTATTTTATAATTATTAATTCGATACGATATCTGAATCCCTTATTTATAAACGTTTAACTTTGAAACAACACGAGAGCTATTGGTGATGGGCGTCATAGTGAGTGTTAGCTCAGGTGTCATCCTAGCGACTTGACCGTGGTTCAAAACAACGAGGTCCGTCACCAATAGCCCTCGTGTTGACCTCAGTGTAGGTTTATCCATTGGGGGCTTGAGGTGGGCGCCCAGGGGCCCGGATTGGCTGTACTTCACCAGGTTTTCTTGGGGTCCACCAGTACCAAGGGGGCCTACAGATCTTCTGTGTCCAGGTCCTGAAATAAGTTTAAACCGCACTGGTAGCCTTAATTTTGAAGCAAGGTCAAGCGACGAAGATGACATCTGAACTCTGGTGCCCCTCTCCCCAAACTTCCATATCACGTCAATGTCAGGTACTAGGATCCATAGATTTAACTTGAATCCCAGCCCCTTTACACGGAGGGAGGGTCTTTAATTGCATAGGGACGTTAATCCATGACATGACAAAAACAATGCCAACCACAAGTTTACACCATGATCATTAAATTTCTGTGACATTTAAAAGAAAATAATTTTAGTGCTTTACAGAGGGTAAAATTTAAGATTATGAAAAACAAAGAAATTTAGCGAAAGCGACAAACAAACCATTTTACCGTTTGTGCATCGTAAGTTTCTTTAAAGAAATTAACACAATTTACAAATTAAACTTCACATAAAGGAACATAAGAAAGTTAGATAATTTCCCAGAATGAATGGCACTCTATAGAATATAAATCAAGATGTATTTTCCAAGGGTTTATATTATACGTTATTAGACAACGCTAATCAATTAAACTAAATTATTGCAATATTTAAATCAATACATACGAACTGATCCATCGTTGATTTTTCCGCACAGCCTGTTTTGGTCCACCTGTAGATAATCGTAAGTGCAATTGTCACTAGGCTCCAGATCGAAGGTTTGGAATGTAAGCTCTAGTCCACACACGTCTCCGGATTGTCTTACCACTTTCCAGTCACATTTCGTTTTGGCCGGATACTGGACCGGGAATCCCGGACTCCGAAGAGAGAATTCGGATTCTGTGTGGTTTCCACCGCATTCTGAATCTGCATTTAAAGAATATAGTTTAGGATATAATTCCTTTTAGACTGCATAAATTAAAGGAATATAAAAAAAAAGTTCAAACCCTTTCTTTTTCAGTTCCAACTATTAGTTCACACTCTCTCCCTATATATATATATATATAATCTTGTTTAAATTTTCAATCGTTAATAAAATACTTTCAAAAAATACATTCAAGTTCAAATACATTTTTTTAAACTTGCAGTGGATGGCACTTAATGTCAATACAGTTTTTTCAAATATTAATTAATTAATTAAATTTAAAAAAAGAATAAATAGTAACAAACATAAATAATATTCCAACAGCATACACGTAAATTAAAGTCGTTTGCTGTGTCCTTGTAGCACAATGGATAGCGCGTTGAACTTTTATTCCAAAGGTTGTGGGTTCGAATCCCACCTGTGATGGCCTAATTTCTGAAAATGTGATTTTTTACGATAAAATTTTATTGGAATAATAAAATTTAATTTATGAATAAATAGTAGGAAACAAAAAAAAAGTCCAACACCCTATATAGAAAGGAAAATGGAAAAATTCAAGAAAAATCGCTTTCTATTTTATCATTTAACATTGCGATTCTGTCGTATGTATATACATATTTATATTAATTGTAATTATTTAATAAAAAGTAACTAAAATAACATTTTTCTTAGAAGAGAGGCAACCGATGATTCCAATTATTTGAATAACAATAAATTCATTCTTGAGAAGAGACAGACAGTTGACTACTCGTAGGCAAATCCACATATATATGCAAAGAAATATTACAACAGATTTTTCACAAAAACGCACGCTCTGTAAACAAGCTTTACAACGTTCCAGAACAGTTTCACACCTAGAACTCGGACCATAGTCAACGTACAAACAGATTCTGTGATCTCGACTAACTTTCTTCTGAACTCACTGACCTTTGTTTTAAAGGCCCTTTTTATAGTATCACAGTAATTTCTAAAAGGGTGGATTCTACAGCCTTTTGGATGATTCCTTTAAAATATCGTGTTTTTCGCCAAACTTCTCACCCAGGGCGATAAAAGTAACAAACATGGTAATCCTGATCCTATCTTCTAGGGTTGCCATGATCTTATTTTCCAAGTTTAAGCTGGGAAGCGAATTTTACCTGTAGCTCACATATGTCACTGCAGGCAAAGTAACATATCGTCGGCCTAATTATCAGACTGCGTAACTCCACCGGCGTTACTGATTTGATATAGGAGTGCAACGCGCCAAGCGCTTTTTGGCGCGATTCCTTAATTCTTTTGTTTTGTCTACGCCATGCCTCAGTACGCGCTCCGCTTTTAATTTATTCCTCGATCAGTATAATCACCACTTTTTTTTATTTCATAATAAAATTAGATTTCGAAGGGAGAGGTGGTGGCAAGATTTTAACATAAAATAAATACAACAGAAAGTAATATTTATGTATTACACTTCCAGATATAAATTATTTGCACTATTTTAAGCATTCATTACACAAAATTTGAACAATGTGTTACTTTTGCTGAGCAGAGATTCCGCGGAAAAAAAAATCAAAATTAAAAACTAACACTAATATACGTTATCCCCATGGCAACCACATCGCACGATAAAAATATCAAAGTAAACCATATTGTAATATTATCGCCTATCTTTGCGAACATAAACAACAACTTGGCGCTGTACCGTAGCCACTCTCAACAGCGGTCGAAATCTTTGGTGGACCCGACACCCACACGTGCATCTTGCAGCTGCAGCGCAACCTCTTTTTGACCCCCGAGGAATCGAACCCCGTCGACCGGAAGATGAGAGGGAGAGATGCTTTGAACTTACACGGGAGCGGTGGCCAACGAATCCTCCCCTCACAAAATATTGTACTCTAACAATCTTTAATTAAATTTAATAACTTTAATGTATCATTCAGTAAATAATATTCAATAGTTGTGACGTAAATAAATTCCATATTTAAATTAACCAAGAATACGCTACCGTTATTCTTTCAAACGTTACAGCGCCTAGCCTTACTGTATCAAATTAGCATCCCAGATGGAGTTACGCAGTCTGATAATTAGACCGACGATATGTGACCTGTTTCAATGAGTATAAGTGACATTGTGAAGACAGAATTATTTATAATGATATTTTTTTCAAAATAAAAACTATGAATATTATTGTTGCTAATAAAGTCCTTCATTTAATTAGAAATGAAAACATCTCCTCGCGACAAAGTTCAACCAAATATAAATACATTTGGGGTGAAAATGTATTGAACCGGTTAGGCGTTTTAAATAGAATTTAAAACATAAATAAATAGCTTTAATACTAAATATATTTGAAAATAATACAATAATGAATCTTCTGAAATATCTTTAAAGTAGCAATGCATCGCCGTAAATTTCCATAGTCTTTCTATATTGATCTTTTTAAGTGGATTTAATTGTTGTAATACGAATTGTCGCACATTAATCCATACTCCATTTGCCATTTAGACTGAGAGATATAATATATATTAATTTATTATTATTCTAACCTTTATAACTTTATTATTTGAATCCATTCTAATGACATGAGAAAAAAAAACCTTGTCATTTTCTTCAATTATTAATTCTTTTTGTATACATTTTGTTACCTTAACTTGTTAAAGTGGATTTAATATCATTTTACCTTTCATGAGTTAAAATGTAGTCGGACCTCCATTTAACGAAGTCTAAATCCCGAAAAAAGTTCGTTAAATAGATTCATCTCGTAAGTCGAAAAATGTTTTTGGTTCCATAAAAAAATTACGGCCGCGGTAGCCTAGTGGTCAAGGTAACGTACTTGTAGTTGGGGAGTCATGAGTTCGAGCCTAGTACCGCTGATAACCCACCGTGCTGAGGGGACCGATGCACGTTAAATATGTCGAGGCTCAAATGTCCTCCCGTTGGTGTGGTATCGAAGTTAGGAAAAGGAGGGGCCAGCTCGGGTGTTATCTTCGTCACTTGACCTTGGCTCAAAGTTAAGAGGTCCGTCACCAAAATAACGCTCGAGCAGCTTTTCACACAATGTGACGTAAATATAACTAAAAGTTCGTAAAATGGTGGACCAACTGTATTTTTACGAGGAATATATATAACACTTTTACTGAAAACTTGTACATACAAAAATTTATAGAATATTTTTTTTAGATTATTCCAAAATATATTTTTAAAATCTTTTTAGAGTTAGTACGTCAAACATAAAATTAAAGACTTTTGTCGTGAGAAGATATGGATATAATTACATCGATATATTCAAAAACATTTTTTATTTATTTTTGCAATACGGAGAAATATATAAATAGGTACAGTAAATAAAGTATGAAAAATAGTTTTTGAACCGGCACTGAACAAAAAATTCGCTTTTCCTTTGTCCATGTGTATTTTTTGACGTACAGAGAAATAAAATTAATGGAGGGACCAGTTCATACACAGATTTCTTTGAATAAAATTGGATTCAAACACTGAATAAATTTTCGAACAATATATTAAAACATTTCTTACAAAAAAAAGCAACTAAATTTTGAAAACCTGGAAATCACGTACACAGTATCTCAATGGGTTTTTTTTTTTTTTCAAATTTGTGGCATATTCAAGACTTTTTATTCTTACAGCTACTTTTGAAATTTAGATACCTCTGTTTCTATTTCAACTTAAAAATACTCATTCACAAAAATTTCAACATTACTTTTTTTTTATTTGAAGATTGAGACAAAAATCAGCCTTTATTCGAATTCATCTCATGTCCAGCCCTCACAGATTAGACAAACATTTCATTTAGAAAAGAATTTTCCTTTAAATTCAGTTAAAAAATTAAAAATTCAAAACCAGTCTTAGAGGATAAACACAATTAAACGCTTTTTTCCTTCAAATAAAAAAAAATAAGTTCACTTTTTCCCTTTAAAAAATTTACCTCTAGCTAAACTTTTAACAATGACATACGTATCCTTGCCATCTCAGAGCAAGGCCAGCATGCTTTATATATCATGACATTTACAAACAGTTCAGGTTCTTTTGGGGGAACAGGAAATAATGCAGACACAATTTGCAATGATGCAACTGCATTAATACTTTCAGAAGAGTTTTAACATAATTGGGAATGTTTTTTATTTAAAAAAAGTAACGCTAAAGGGTAAGTACGATCTGAATACAGCTTTTGATCCGATCGGCAAGGCAAAAAAAGTTTAAAAATTCCATTCGTTAAAAGTTAGTGTAGAATCAATTGTAATTTTTATTCTATAAAAACAGGATGCATACCGGAAACGGAAAAAAAACATTTTTCGCATACAACAGTATTTCTGAAACGTTCACATTCCTTTTCGCTCGTTATTGTTTGAAATCAAAATTTCACCCTTTAAACTGGTTTCTTGTTGATGGAAAACATACCAATAAGAAGGGGTAAGAAAAATTTGTTTTCCATTAGGGGAAAAGAACGATCAAATTGAAAGGAAATGATTTTCATGTGAAGGAATAAATCATCAAGAAATAATCGCCTCTACAGGAAAGAAAAATATTTGTTTCGTTCTTATCACCATAAATTAGGAGTCTTCAACGTTTCACGCTCGAGGGCTAAATTAATAAATTTAACAATTATCTGTGGGTCCCATCAATAAATTCCCAGTGATCCGTGGGCCACACGACTATCAAAAAATATTGTAGTCAGGAAACTAATAAAAAAGGGAGGTTTGTTTTACAAGACTACAACTGATTGTAAGGGAAAAGATAGTGTTTACACAGATTTCTCTCTCTCTCTCTCTCTCTCTCTATATATATATATATAAGTGTGTATATATAGATGCATAGTCGAATTATCTATCAAAAAGAGATGAACACTCAGCAAGCAAAACTGAAAAAAATTGAAATCTCAAGACAACCAGACAGTGTGAAGGATAAATCTCCAATTATTAATATAATAGGGCTTAAAATATATATAAAAAATGGATGCTACAGTATTATAAACATTGCTGACTTAGGACAGCTTATATATAAAATAATTTATATAAAATTGGTGTTGAACATGTTTTGTGGCCATCCAACCTTCCCCCTTTATGGTAATAATACTTAGAAAAAGCCTATTGTAAATAATAGATAGAATATCTAAATCGATTACAAGAGATAAAGGTAACATGCCTAAAAATTGCATTCAAAAATGAAGAGACCGTGCTAACTCTGAGTAGAATAAACAAGTTATTGCCAGATTCTGGACCCAATGCAAATTCAAAGCATGGGAATGGCTGAATTGTAGCACTTAGCAAAAGTATGAAAATAATAGAAATAATATATATATATATAATAATTTCCTCTAGCATCCTTTTAAATTAACTCTTTTAATAATATTTAAACAAGCTTTAATTCTTTGGTTCAAAAATAACGCCCTAATTTTAATCGTAATCAACTAGTATCAGAAATCCATTTCCCACCCATTTTAACCTGTCAGAGCTCTTATTACAATGGAGTCACGTGGTCTTCACTGCCAGGTATAAAAAGCGAAAACCTTTTTGTGATCCCTTTCTTAAAAATCATAACACAATCACAATTGCACTCAATAACCACCTTAAACTTCTAGAAACCTTTTTCGACACCTGGAAAATCAAAATTAATATTGACAAAACAATAGCGGTTCTCTTTACAAACAGGAAAACACAACCAACACCTCCTACCCTATACTCCACACAACTCCAATGGTCTCAGAGCACAAAATACTTAGGATTGACTCACTTGCAAACAACATATAATACAAACGCGAGATAAATTCCGGAGAGCTCAAAGAGCTATCTTCCCCTTAATTGGCCGGAATTCTGAATTAAATCTATACAATAAGTTGCTTCTCTACACTGCCGTTCTACGTCCAATTTTGACTTATGGATCACCTGTGTGGGGCTATGCCGCAAATTCTAATATTAAAATACTCGAAGTTGCTCAGAACTCATTAATAAGAAATATAGTTAAAGCTAATAGATATGCCAGAAATAGTAAAATTTACGAAGATATTAAAATAATTCCTTTCAAAGCCTACATTCAAAAACTGGCAATCTCCTTTTTTAATAGTTTACCTAATTCCAATAATGAAAATGTTAAAATGCTTAATAATTACATCCCAATGCCTGATCTTAAAAGACCTAGGAGAATACTCCTAGATTCGTATAATCCCCCCTAACAATTAATTTAGTCACTCACCGAGTGGAGAGTGACGACTTTCATTGCTAAATTTTCTCTTTATTTTATTTTCCAAATGCATTTTGTTTATTATAATTTCTTTTAACTTCTTAACTTTTTTACTTAATTGCAACCCCCACACAGGGCAGATTTCTAGACCTCCCCTTTGATTTGTACCAACGCATCAGTGCAACCAATAGAGAGCCTACTTTCACAGTGCCACTGACCAATCACAACAGTGCCATTCAGACTATTCAGGACTTTACCGCCGAAACCGTATGCAAGAAAAACTCAGATTCTGTAGCCACGCCTCCTTGCCACGTTCGACCAACCAATCAGGACACTCACTCCCAGGCAGGCCCACCCACATCAGGCCACATACACTATCTAGATATGGGATGGAGGAACGCTTCGCGTTCCGTTTCCCAGTGACGCCCAGCATCATTCATTGATCCCTTTCTTCTGTCTTATTCCTTAACCATGTAGTGAACTGCAGCGCGTTGTGTGTTCGTTGTATTTGTTCTATATTGTGTCGTCCATGTTATTGTAATTAATATGCCTAGGTGTTTCAAGATGTGCAATAAATTGGATTTATACTTATCATAAAACTGCCTCAACAATAAGACTGAATACGCAGCATCCCCCAAAGTAGAAAATGCATCTAAAATACATGAATCACTCACCACCAGCCACGACCTGTCTTTTCGTCAGTGTTAATCAAACGTAAAACATGAACCGTCTAAAATAATTACCTTCGTTAAAGAATCAATTCGGCTACGACAAATTATGCACCACTATAAGTTTTATTATTTATATATACACTGCTGGCCAACGTAAATGCAACACCAATAAAGACAAGAGATAGCACAACAAAATTTATTTTGTAGATAACATGCTGACCGAGTATCAAATGATTAAATGTATAGACTTCTGTGAAGTGCGGTTCCTGCCAGAATCAGTATCCAGAGTAGACGCCATTGTTGGAGATCACCACTGCCACACGCCTCGGCATTGATTCAAACAGACTTTGGATGTGTTCTTGGGGTACAGCAGACCAAGCAGCTTCCACATGTTGCCAAAGTTGATCTGGCTTGGCAGCTGGAGGTGTAAACTGGGTTAATCGTTGAACAACCATGGACAACATGTTTTCTATCGGTAAAAGATCCGGAGAGCGAGCCGGCCAGAGAAGCAATTCAATCTGGTGATTGATGAAGAACCTTTGGACAATGCGTGCAACATGTGGTCGCGCACTATCCTGTTGAAATATGACTGTGGACAAGGGTAGACCAAGCAATGGACGTTTTGCGGACAGACCACTCTGCTGTAAACGGCGTCGAATGGTACGCGCAGACACTGAATGATGCGTTACAGACTCAATGTGCTGTGCTACGGTTCGTGATGTGACTGAGTGATCCGTGCACTGAGGTGGATGCGATAGACCACGTCAGTCCGTCGTACCCTCCTGCATCCAACGGTCACATATCCGCATTACAGCTGTTTGGTTTCGTCCAATACGACCATAGATTTCCCTGAAAGATAATCCACAATCTCGGTAGGCCCCTATCCTTCCTCTGTCGAACTCGGATACTTGATCAAAAGCTGATCACTGTTTTCTACGAGACATAACTGATCGTTTTTTGAAAAAACCACAAGAAAAACACAAATGCTGAACTTGAAATCGTCGAAATCTCCAAGCCTTAAATAGCGCTTTGAGGTGGCGCCACAGGCGCGCGTGAAGTGTGTCTGCCCTGAAATTCTAACCATTTGCATACCTCACCTCCGCTAATGCATGTTGTAAATTTCATATTATTTGCATGCTTCCTTCAGGGTGCTGCATTTACGGTGGCCATCAGTGTATTTCAACAGCAACGGAGACAATGATGAGCGATTCTGATATAGAAATTGATAATGAAACTCTTATCAAACCTGATGCATTTTCTATTGCTTTACATTGATTGAAAACTGGGAAAACATACCTTATGTAACAGGATGTAAGGTATGCAGTATTTTATTCTCTGCATTAAGTCGAAAAAATAACTCTTTCGAGTCAGGAATCGAAAAGACTTCCGAACATCTATCAATCAGTACTTTAAAATTTTATATTAAGTGGTGAGTATAATAATTCTCTAATAGTATTTTTAGCTGATGAATAAAAGTGTAAAATTTCTAACTATGGATATTTTTTGTGTTGTTGCTTGATATAGAATTTCTAAAAGGTAGTGCAAAAAACTTGTTTTTTGTTTGAACCGCGATGTAGCGAATAAAATGTTCAGTCCCAAAGAATTCGTTACATCAGGGGCCGTGGATCTGAATCGTGATTTAATACATTTCCCCAGCAATTCCAGAAGAATCCATATGGTCATCAACTCGCCAAAAATGGTTGCTAACATGGTCATTGCCAAAATGGTAGCCAAAAATGATGCCAAACTTGGCTCTATCACCAACATTTCACCAACTTACCATTGAATCGTTCTTATAATGTAAGAAACCGTGTTGCTTGCAAATATTACAATTTTGACATAAAATAAATGCAACGTAAAGTAATATTAACGTATTACAGATCCAGATATAAATTATTTAAGCATTCACTATACAGTATTCGTAGCAATATCATTAAAAATGAAAGGAATTCGATTTTTTATCAAATTAAATGTGATTATTTTCTTTATAGCTGTAATTTTAGAACAGTGGCTAAAAAATATACCAAACATTTTGCATAAGCTGAATGCCAAAATTTTCTCAATTTTTTTAAAGTTCAAGTACAAAAAGGTCGGCTTATATTTGGATTCGTTGATCGCGGGCAAAACGTAGTTTAGAAAAAACGCTATTATATATATATATATATTTAACGTTTTCCGTTAGTTGTGTGCAAGCAAATTTAATCTTTCAACTGTGGGAGATTTTGAATGGATCTTTTATTCTAAAATAAAAGAAATGGTCCCATAAATCCTTCCACGTTATTGTCAGAATCTCAATTTGCGAATAGCTCTTAAAATTTATGTACACTTTTAGGATATTTGAAAGCATATGAACATCATGCAGCGAGGTTTCCCCCCCCAGAACACACAGGCCGTCGTATGCGAATTAATCTTCCCTCTCATTTTTCCAAACAAAAAAGGGTACGGAATATAAGAACAAAATAGGGAGTTTACAAGATAACAAGTTAATAGGAAAAAATGTATTAGTTTCTTAAGATCGGATTATTAGAAATATGACTATCGTCATTGTTATCTTGCTTTACAGCTGTTTGATTGGAATGTAAATGGTAATATTTTCGTCCACTTGACGATACATTTGAAAATGACAAGAATTCATTTTCGAATTAAGCTTATACAAGATGATTCATAAAGAAGTATATGGTTTCATTGCGCTATAAATCATGAGCAATGTAAGATATTATATGTCACCTGCAACAGAATTGAATGACATTATTAAAAGTTTTATTAGAGACAGTCACAGATGTTCTTTGTGTGAACTATTAGTCACTAGACACATATTAGACACTAGACACACTTGAAGATATCTGTTTCAAGTTTATTGATAGCGGCTGTGATACGCAGTTTCAGCTCCTCTAGATCAATAGGAAGGGGAGGGAGGATTACCTTGTCCTTAACGTACCCCCACCTTAACGTACCCACAATCTGTTTAAAATATTATACGCCATTTCTGATGCGTTTGACGAAGCTGAGGCTGCTATTTTTACATCCATCTTGTTTATGTCATAGGGAGACGAAGAACCTCATTGGCTGGAATTTAGAGCAATCTTAATTTCCAGCAATTCTTTCAGCTCACTAGGAAAAAAGTTGTTAGAAGCCATTGCTACAGTAACTGGGTCGAAATTGCTTAAAAGAGTTGCTTGAAAGAAAAATTGCTCCAAATACGTATACGTGTGATAAGGACTTAAGAGTACATTTACCTAACGGTTAGCTGAGGTGATGCTTGAAGCAGCACAGCTTTACAGCATCTGGAAAATGTATACCTCTTAATAAATTACCCTGTATATTGGTTTCGAATTTTTGGTAAAGTTCTTAAAAAAATGCATTCTTGTTTTATACTCGGAAATGTACGTTGTTATATAACTTTTATACCAAATCGAAGCATTTTTAAAGAATTCACGTTTACATTTAACAGCAGTTTCTTTTCAAGTTGTTTTTATTTGCTGTTCATCATGATTTAATGGTTTCGCCTTCCAAGAATGTGCGAAAAGTATTATCACATAAGGATAAAAGTTATTGTTATTTTATGATCAAAATTACTTTGTTTAGCCACTTGTTGACTCAGTGTTAGCGGAAAGATCACGTTTTTCCCTCTTAGACAATATAAGAACCAATATTAACTTTAAAAAATAAAGTATAATATAACAATAAAACACACAGTAAAAACACACCACAGATTCTCTTTCATCAGTTCTGCTTTTGATTTTTCGTGATATCCTGCTATGAGTAACCTTGCTGTAAAAAATTAATGGGAAAATGAGCTATAAACGTTAAAACTTATACCCTAGATAATCACAAAAAGAAGTTTATGGCTTTGTTTGCGTCATAGAATTTGAATATAGTTTTCCGATTCTGAAAAAAATATGAATCAATGCTATTTGTGAAAAACGTGATTTTGTTCTTCTGCTTTATTACAAACATTTTATTACATTTTTAAGGCTTTGAACACAAAAATATTTACAATGACACTTTTACATGCAGCAAATAGTACTGGCACACCAGCTTTAGGATTTCTTTAAAAACAGCATATCATCTACATTTTCTCTCTCTCTCTCTCCCTCTCTTTCAATCTTTGTACTTTGTATCATATATTTAAAAATTAGAAGCGAAATACTTTACGAATGAACAATAACCGTATTGTAAATATAATTTTGCTTGTATAATACCAATTAATTACTACCGGATGTCATTGTTTATTCAGAGATTTTGCTTCGAAATTAATCCAAGGAGAGCATTTCGTTTTTGATCTCCACGTGATAAAAATAACGATTACCAACTGTAAGGCATTAAATCTCCCGTAAAAATTCAATATCATCTCTCTCTCTCTCTTTATATATATATATATATATATATATATATATATATATATATATATATATGTCAGGCTCCAGGCCCGCTGGTAAAATGAGGAGGGCATCATCTCTTTAATAACGTCTTTATTTTTCTTCAATCACATAAAATCCAACATGGCGGCCCTTTGGCGCGCAACCAAGTGGTACAAAAGACAACATCTCGGCGAGGAGTCACCAGCTAAGCCTTTTCGAGTATGCGTTCTCCTTCGTCAGCGCTCGCTCCACCTTTAACTAGGCTTATTTACCCACAAATTCTTACGCGATGGTAAAGAGTTCGCTCTATTTTCATTTATTACTTAATTTTGAATCTAAACTTTTCAAACCTAATATATATATATATATATATATATATATATATATATATATATATATATATATATATATATATATATATATATATATATATATATATAATAGTTTTTGGTGAAGCTGAAAAGCCTTTATTTATACATAAGGTACAGTTTGTAAAAACGCATCGTACAAAGTTGAATTTAACTGAAGAAGAGCACCAGGAACGATTTGCCTAGGGGATCAACCCCCATTTTCCAGCGCTTTCTTGAAAAATCCACTTACGTCAATGACCGTGATGTTAAAGATTTCTCCAGTAATTTCCAGAAACATTCATATGGCCGCCAAGTAACCAAGTTACCAAATTTGGTGGCCAAAATTATGCCAACGTTCACGAAGTTTCTATTGTTTGAACAATTTGTAATATTAACGTATTAAACATCCACATGTGAATTATTTAGACTATTTTAAGATGTATAATGAGGGGTTGGTCCACCTTTAGGTGGACAGGGGTACCCTCCACCCGCCAGTAATTATAAAAAAGTTTCTTTCTGTTTACGTTAAAGATCTTTAGTAATATGAAATTATGTTTCGTTACAAAAAAAAAAGAAAAAGAAAACTTAAATATCAATAGTTCTCATAAATCGAATACTTCTGGATGAAATATAATGCAGAATCGGTGAAAAACATACATTTCACAAACTAATTTTAATATGAAGATGTATGCACTTAAAATATTTTACAATAAATTTATCGTAGCAAAATTTTCAGTCAAAGAACATGACAATTAGGTATAATTATTAATTGAAAATATCAACACATTCAGGAGTTTAAAAAACCCTTTTATATATAAAAAAAAATTTAGATACACACACACATGCAGAACCGTGAGTGAATATTATATCAAATATTAGGTTGGGGTGTAAGAAATGTCGAATTGTTAAGTGAATACATAAAACTGCATGATCTTTTTACCAACGCTGCTTATTTCATCAAAATATCACCCATTTGCTTCAATGCGCTTTTCTTAACAAGATTTTAATGCATAGATGCCTGTTTTAAAGACATTCTGATATTTAGAATCAATAAACTCTAATAAGGATTCTTCCATATACTGCCGTCTTTTCATACTATTTAGCTCATAATAAAACAGTTCTAAATGTTTTAAAAATTGAAAGTCGGTCGGGAGTTTTAAAATTTTATACTTTAATATACAGTCGAACCTCTATATAACGAAGTCGCTAAATCCCGGAACAAAGTTCGTTATATGGAAAATTCGTTGCATAGAGGTTCATCTCTTAATATACTTTATAAACCACATAAAATTTTTTAAATTCCTAAGCTCTATGTATTAAAAAAAGAAATTATTCACACCTTTTTTAAGTTAATATATGTTTATTTTATATATCTTAACCATAAAAAAAAGGAAAAACTGCAAGGAAAACAAGAAAAAGGAATGTTGAATATGCTGCATTTTAAATACTAAGAAAATAATTTTATATTAAATTTCCAAATGTTAAGGGCATTTTTTAATTTAAAACGTACAAGTAATATTAAACATACGTTGCTTTATAGCTAGAACTCGGGGAACTTCCACTGAGACTGAAAGGGGATATCAAAGATGTTTTTAAGAAACATCTAGTGAACTGGACAATGGGGGTTACAGGTTGCACTTCTTGGATGAAATGTCCAGAACTCTATTGCTCTCTGCGAATTAGGATCTAATAAAACAAGTTCAAGATTTATGACCACCATAAAATGTGTTAAGAGAGAAAATAATTTAAAATGTTCAGAAATACTTTAAAAATAGGAAGAAAAAAATTGAATCACAAAAGAAAAAGTTCATTATATAGAAAATGCACTTCGCTATAGAGAGGTTATTTTACGAAGAAAATCGTGAAATGTTCAAGATTCCAGGAAGAAGTTCACTATATAGAAAAATTTGCGATATAGAGGTTCGTTATAGAGGTTCGACTGTATTTAATTTCTCAATCGTTTTGCACTATGTATTGTCGTGGAGAATTATTGCGCCATGTCAATTAACAAGTGTAAAAGGCGTATGATTTTCAGTTTCTCGCATTTCATCAATGAGCTGTCAGTACATTTCGGCAGTAATGAGTTGCATACATATTCAATATATCCAGCATATTTCTCTCGGTTAGTTTGTGAGATTCCCACTTATCCATTTTTTTCCTTCACCTTGCCAACGTCAGAAATGTGTCGCAATATTGTTGTATGGTCAACTGTTGTTGTTTTAGTGAGTTACCCTTGCAAGTACATTTGGATTTCTTTCCCCCAATGCTTTCAAAGCTTACATTCAGAATTATGGATTTCTGACTCGGTTCATTCTGTCGGAAAAAATCACCAGACCGAGAATTTTCAATTTCTCTGTACTTTTCGATCGTTAACAGTATTCTTTTCACGCGCCTGACTTTTGCAGCATCATTTCCAAGTTTATCATCATAAAAAATTACACAAATATAGGCTGAGTTTTGTTACTAATGGCTCTTTTGGCCGTGTGAACACTTAACCAGTCAGCCTGTCAGCTCGGTGAAGAAAGCAGATGCCAATGTCCACGCACGAAGACCTCTCGTTATTTTGTATAGTATTAACTGTTTTTGATGTAATTATAACTGTGCTCAATTTGAATGTGAATTAGTTTCAATTTAGAAATGACAAATAAAAGACGATTTGAGCTAACCACCGTAGTAATTCTTTGAGTGCTGTTTTACAAATGGCGCCCAACGTGGGGCAATTAGTAAAGCTGATAATGTTGCTAATTAAATTTTTCTTCATTTCATTACTGTTAAAAATACATCGAAATCTGTAATTAAAGATGACTCAAATTTGGGATGATGTTGCAACGGCACAAGATTTGCCCGAAATCAAATTATTTGGAAAATGGAGCCCAACGCAGGTTGCAGTTGTACGAAATTTAAAAGAATAACAAAATGGAACACTTTTTAGTAAAACCCTCTTTATTGAAATGTGACTTTGACAATGGGCAGAATGGCTATAAACGAGGTTATGCCAAAAATAAAGCATAGCGAAAACAGGAAGACAAGAGTTCACATGTACAGAAACTCTGACATTTCATATGCACCAGCCTGATATATTTAAGCATTTTAAAAAATATAAGGTGACCAATCATCCTCCTTTAGAGGAGAACAATCCTTCTCTTATAGATTCTGTCCTTCCTCAAAAAGTGTCCTCCTATACTTGCCCTAATTTTCAATATTTTAAAACTAATCTGTTAATATCTTTTCAGAGATGCCAGGCTTAACTGTTACACATCTGTTTGAAGAAATTAGAATTCTGAATGTATGCTTAAATTCCAATAAATTAAAACAATGGGAAGATCAACATGTTGAAACCGATAATAAAACGGGGTAGAAATATTTAACCATTTCAAAAATGAACGCATTCTATATGAACATTTAATTATTCTTGCTGAATTAATGCTGCCCATGAATAATGCAGTACATGAACGAGTTTTTTTTAACTAGTAATGATTTTTGGTTAAGTGAGAAATCAAGATTATAGCACTTGCCCTAAAATTCAATATGAAGGATATTTCTTGCTCCGAAATTTTCGATACTTTAGAAAATAATACATTGACAAAAAAAAAATCACTGAATGGAAAAACACTAATTTAAGGTATCCAACTGCCCTAAAATCATGATTTTTCTTAAACAGTGACAATTTTTTTTATGATTTTATTTTATAGGCCATCTTATTAAATTTACAAAAAAACCAAGTTTTTCATTTTCCATTCACTAGAACACAACCTACAAGTGTTTTAGTGAAAGCAAATGCCATAACTTTATATAAGATGTTAAACTTTAAAATGCGTTTTATTTTTTTCCTCCCGAAAAGCTCAAACGGGGACTGTGATTGCTCAAAAAGTTTTTTAAATAATTTGCTGAAAAATTTTGTGTATGTTCTGTATAACAGCAGAAGTGTTTTAACCTTCAGATTTATCAATCACTGTTTTATTACAAAATTTACAGTTCTTTATCTGAATATAATCACTTTTTTTAAAGCAATTTCATATAGTAACTAAGATAAAGTGCTCTAGTTTTTGTAAAACTTAAAATATCTCTTATTCTGAAGGTCATTTCAAAAAGGAATTGCAAAGTAATACATCAAAATTGAAAAATTTGTTCATTTACTATTTGTACAGAGTGAGCCCCGTTTATATAATATTTTGTCAGTTTTTTACCCATTTTTTTTCCAATTTAGTCGTAATAATTTATTTTTCTCTTTTTAATTTTAGCCTTTTTTTCTTAAAATGTACTAAATAAATCTGAAAAACACAAAAATCACCTCCATAACTCCATTTTTTTAAAAAAAAGTTGTCGAAAGTAGTCGGATACCTTAAGTAAATAATTAAAAGGGATCTAAGCGTAAATAGTGTATTTCTGTTTGATTTAATAAAATGCTTCATACATTTAGAATATAATTTTTTCTTAAATTTTTCGTCCTCCTTTTCGTTGTAAAAAAACTGATCACCTAAATAAATAGAAATATTCAGATAACCGAATCTGAAGTGTTTACAGTATTTCTGAATAAAAAATAAGAAGAAAAATAAAACATTGTTCCTATACGAATGATAATTTAACTTTTTTCATGTTCAATCGCATTCTAAAATGCATCAAGCATCAATAAAGAAATTGGAATCAACCAATTATTTAGAATTTAACAGCAATCAATTTTTCACCGTTGGAAACCAACCGTGAGACAATTGTAACGAGCTAACAACAGCCATTTGGGCTGTCCTACAAGTGTAATCACCGCAGCGAAAGTCTTGCACAACAAGCAGAGTTGTGCAAAACCGGACGACCCATGTAAATAAACATCCCATCTTCAATTATCAAAGTAAACAATTGAAGTCGGCGTGACAATAGCGAGATTGCAGGTTGTTCTTAAAACAAAAGAATATGCAAAGTTTAACAAAGTTAATGAGCGTTTTTATCGCATTTCGGCCGCATTTGAATATACGGAGGAGTAGCTCTAATATTCCTTGTTCCAGTGTCTGAGGGAGTTTTCTACAACTTCTGGAAAATGTCTTCTGAGAACATTAAATACAAAGTAACAATAGTATTCATGTTATTAAAAAGAAGTATGAAGAAATATTCAATTTTTTAATCTCAAACTATACAAGGTCAGAATAATAGGGCAGTGAAAAATCTTACAATTAAGAATTTAAACCTACATTGAAACTTATGTAGTAGTATCGATCACAGTATTTGGAGAAAAGAAATTATTGTTTTGATCAGGATCTACCTATATAAAGGGTGTTTTTTTTTTTAGAGGTATAGAACTTTAAATTGCAATAAAACAACGATGTATTATTCGATTGACATGAATTTTTTTTATTCGAAAGATAATCTTGTGGCATTACATTTTAAAAATGATTTCTGGCATAGGACTGCCACGGCTGGCTCGGATGTAGTCCAATCTGGACGTCCAATGTTCGATGACTTTTCCCAACATTTGTGGCCGTATATCGGCAATAACACGGCGAATGTTGTCTTCCAAATGGTCAAGCCTTTGTGGCTTATCCGCATAGACCAATGACTTTACATAGCCCCACAGAAAATAGTCTAGCGGTGTTAAATCACAAGATCTTGGAGGCCAATTCACAGGTCCAAAACGTGAAATTAGGCGGTCACCAAACGTGTCTTTCAATAAATCGATTGTGGCACGAGCTGTGTGACATGTTGCACCGTCTTGTTGGAACCACAGCACCTGGACATCATGATTGTTCAATTCTGGAATGAAAAAGTTAGTAATCATGGCTCTATACCGATCACCATTGACTGTAACGTTGTGGAATTCATCGTTTTTGAAGAAGGATTCCACCAGCCCATAAAGCGCACCGAACAGTCAGTTTTTCTGGATGTAACGGTGTTTCGACATACACTTGTGGATTAGCTTCACTCCAAATGCGGCAGTTTTGTTTGTTGACGTAGCCATTCAACCAGAAGTGCGCTTCATCGCTAAACAAAATTCGCTTATGAAAATCGGGAACAACGGCAATCTCGTTTTGGGCCCATTCGACGAATCTACGCCTTGCTTGATGATCGTTTTGATGAATTGCCAAACCAAACTGAGAATAAATCACTTGACAGCTGTTAAATCGGTCGCCATCTTGGAAAGTAATGCCAACTTAAACTTCGATACCTGGAAAAAAACACTCTTTATATGCCAGTGCTTCTCAAACTTTCAATATTTGTGACCCAATTTTCAATCATAATTTTCATCGCATCCCCTCCGTACAATAACAGTTTATTGAATTCTATAATAAAGTACTTTGACACTAAAGCTACAATACGACTTTAATTACAAGCCAACGCATTATCAAGATGAGTACTAAATTTTGTATGTTTTGTTATATATGATACGCCCATGGAGTCACTGGTAATTATCAAACTTGTTCTTAACTTAACATTATTAACTTAATTTTCAAATACATCGTGCAGTGCTGATACATTTGTAAGTGTATTTTTATGTGTAACTGTGTGTATTTTATTTTTTATTATGTCAGAATGTGTTCTCTTTTCCTTCTTTTCAGTAAATTAATATATTTTTTAATAAACTTCTACTTTCAACTTTTGGATATGCTCACCCCCCCCACCTCGGGTTATCACGCCCGGCAAAGGGGCATGCTCCACAGTTTGAGAAATGCTGATCTATGCGGAAAATATGTTCTATGGTATAGAAATTAAAAAAAAAAATTTAAAAATAAATTCAAAATTTTTTTAATATTATTTATAATAATTTTAATTAATATTCTCTGCTTAATTTTTAATTTAATATTAATTTTAATTTTTAATATAATATTTTTTTTAGAAGGGATTGAATTGTCGCAAAAAGACTTAATTTTGGTTAGATGATTTTAGATTCAAAATAAAGTTGTTTTTCTGCAATATAAAAAACCAAAAACGATTATTATTGATGTAAGTGAGTAGAGTGAGAAGTACAATGTGAGAGTACATTGCAACATTTCATAACCCCCTACTCTTTCTCCCTGTACCACCGAATCAGTTCCATTCAAGCTATTTTACGTTTTTTATTTTATCTTGCATTGTAATTTTAGCAGCATTTTTTTTTAAAAAAATTAATCCTAAATAAGCTGTACCTCGTGTTTTTTTTCTCGTAACTATTTAGTGTGTTCTTCCATCTCAACAAATATTAAAATCAATAAAAAGCCTGTTTTATTTTAACAAAAAATTACTTTGCCTTTTCGCCGTAAAAAAAAGCTCAAATATCTAAAAATCATTCTAGGGTTTGCAGCCCCGGGAGCCCGGTGTTTCTTCGAATCCCGAAATCCAGGGATTAAAATAACTAATCCCGGGATTTAATTGTTGTCTTAATTATATTTTAAAATTTTTTACTCATCAAAATTTTCTAAGAAATTAATTAATTTTTTTAAACGAAATATACGCATGATTTTATTTGTGCAATTATTTTTTTTCTTATTGATTCATATTTTGAAAAAATGCGGCACCTGGTTGAAATCACGGGATACACTGGGAAACATTTGAACATGCAATTGGATCTTCTATTTTAAATGAGGTAAAACACTTGAAACTGATTCACATGCTGATTCATTAATTGAATAAATTTGTACACAAAAATCATTGAGTGTAGCAGAAGAACTAGATAGGTATCAAAGAGGGATATGCACCAATGCAGACTATTAGATTTGAGATACTGTCGTGAAAAATTCAAGATGAAATGTCTCTTTCTGAAAATGGAGGGTGACGTGGTGACTACCTGGAAAGAATATACTCATATTTAATGACTATAAAACCTACTAGTATAGAGCCCGAACGGACATTTTCCTCGGAAGGACATTAGTAACAAAAATATGAAGCCGTTTAAACGGTTGCGTGGTAGTTGCGGTCGTGGTATTTGAGGACACATCCCCCCCATCTTAGAATAGATAAAGGGTGCAGATAAATAAGGAAATAAATACTTTTAAAAATCACAAATATAAATAGTATTTTAAGTAGCAAATACCTTTTACCTGGGATTTTTTTTACTGAAGTTTTCTGTTTTTACTCTCGATTATCCAATTGCAAGGATAAATACATTTTTGCCAATCAAATGCAATTATTTATATTGAATTAAGATATTATAGTGTGAGAAGGCATTTTAAACATAGCGAAATGTAATAAAAACACTTCAGAGAAATATTTCCTTGTAATTCGATAATCAGAAAACTTAGGTAAAAAAAAAAAAGAAAGATGCGGTATCCCGGTGATAGAGATTTGTCACTTAAAATACTGTTTAAAATTATATTTGTGATTTTTAAAATTATTTATTTCCTTATTTATCTGCACCCTTTATTTGTTCTAAGGTGGGGGGAATGTGTCCGCAAATACCACGCCACCGTTTGAACGACGTAACGCTGGAAGTCTGTGTTTTTTTTAAAAGCTTTATTACAAAAACACAGGAAATTATAAAAAATGTTTTTTTACTTTTACAATGTACTATTTTTTATGATAAATTAAGTCTTGTTTTGATTTGTTTTAATAAATAATAAGATTAAATCAATTTATAATTATGTTTTTAGTTTTATTGTGTAATTTCAACTACGTTAACATGTAAGTATTTTTTCATAAATATGTGCAATCCTAACCCCGGGATTTGGAAAATGTAATCCCGAAATCTCGGGATTAAAAATATAACACGAGATTGGTAACCATAAATCATTTTCTTTGTGGCCGTACTTTGTACGAAAATTGTTTCTATTATTTTATTTTCTCCTTCATACATGTATTTGAGCAGAGCTCCGCAGCACCTTTTTGTCGTCGCGGACCGGTCAACGTTTGTTAATTTTACTGTGGCCCGCTGAGGGGGAGGATGTTGATTGTTTATATTTTAGACTGTTTTGATTTAATAATTTTAATTTAATTGTATTTAATCGTGCCTTCTGAATAAAATATAGCTCCACCAAAAAATGAATATTAAGTGATTTTCATAAAAAAGTAGCCCAAACCTAAGAAGAAATATACCACAGCAAATAAAAGAGAAATAATTTATCTTGGGCGGACCGGTAGTATTTCATCCATGGACCGGGGGTTGCGGAAAACTGTATTAGAAGGCACCTTTTTCACAGATAGGCTTTGAAATTCTGAAAAAGGAATCTTCGATTCACCCTATTACATAAGTATGTACCCAAAATTTAATATATAATTACCAAATCACAGATAATAGAAGGACATGCACTCTCTTTTCTTTTGGAGATTTTGTATTTCTAGAAGCAATTGTACAGGTCAATCGGTCGTTTTGTGAGAACTGAAATTTCTATCGGTCTGACAAACACTTGTTGAGAAATTTATAGTCAGTCACAAAGCAGTGGTGTCGGAAAAAATATATTTATTAACTACTTGTTCTAAATGAATTAGTAGGTAAGCATTTACAAAGAGCTTCAGTCAATAATTGTTTGTTCCAAAAAAATGCTGTAAGCTGTGAAGTACATTACGTAATATACACAATACATAACAACATATATATTCTCCTCTTTTTTCTTCCTTTCCATTAATCTCTAATTTGCAAGTTAAACATCAATAAAGATTACAATTAGCTTTCTCCAGTAAAATAGATCCGAGGAAAACCATGATTCGGGCACAAAATAGTCTCATGGAGGCTGATAAATTAAAAAAGATTTTGGAAAAGACAAAACATTTTAAAGATTAATATTCTCCTATTTAATTATATTTTAGAATTGATACGGTATTTGAAATTACATATAATATATCTGCTATTTAATAATTTTAAATATAAAATAATTTTTATTTGAAATCTATTCTATAGATTACAGAACAAAAAAAAAAATGGTATTGCCTTCTTATGTTCATTAACTATAAACGAGCTTTAACTTAACATGAAAAATGCACTTATATAGAATACTAAATAGAAAATAATAAATTTATACAATGTTTTAGTATTTTTATTAAAACAAATCCCGTTGTAAAATTTTACTAATTTTGTTTCGTAGCCAATTTTAGGCCAATGACTGGAGTTTCTAACGAAGAAGAAAAATAGTTCTTGGTAGAATTAGACTATAAATAATTTTATATAATTTTCAATTTGGAAAATGATTAAATAATATAAGCTATATAAAAATAATATATATATATATATATATATATATATCCATATTTATGAAAAACACATCGAGAGATGAGAAATTATTATAATTACTATACAAATACTACTTCAGCATTGCGTTAAAGACACCTAACGGAAAAATATTTCTTTACGATGACTTTTTGCAAATATCACACAGAAGAACTGATTGTATTATGTAGAATCATTATTTGTTCTTTTAATTTTGCAGGAAATCCCCTTATCTACATTCAATTTATGTTGTTTAAATACTTTTGAAATCAAGTTACAGTTCAGGTACTTTTTTTTTCTCAAATTCTAATTCCAAACTCCCATCTATGTTGTTGATAAAGTTTAATATGCTGTTCTTATGAGATATAAATCTAAGAAAACATATTTTTAGGATGGAGATATATCAGATGGTTGTTTATAAGATTCTGATTTGCTACAGTGATCATTTGCAAATAAAATTGGAACTTTCATTGTAAAATGTTTTCATTTTCCTTACTGACTTCACTTATTCAACAAAAAAGTAAAGAAATTTACATAATTAGATTAACTGACCTGAAATTACGAAAGCCATAACCGTAACTACTAACCCTTATTATTACGTTAACCATTCTTTTAATCTCCAACAATAGAAATTTCCTAATAGTTAAATGAACTGAACTGAATGAAGCGAATTTTCTTCCCTTCAAATTATAACCATACACCCCTTTTATGTAAAATCTCTCAAGAATATTACCATTAATTCATTACTCTCACAGACTTCCTGATAATATATTAGCTGAAACTGGACACAGGAAAGAAAGAAAACTATAATCATTTGACATGTTTGTATTAAATTAACTAATCCACTTTTTGAACTTCTATTCAATTCAATGCATTTGCATACAAAATCCTTCCTCCTGTTTTTTAAATGGGATTAGCCTGAGACAACATTCACTGAAGCTTTCATTATCTAGTAAACACTAAGCTTTGTTTATGCTCTCAAACTTGACAGTTGATCCAGTAATCCAGAATGACAGCCATAACAATCCGTTGTTCAAATAATAGCAATTAATTCTCCTGTCTTTGAAAAAACATAGAACCCCTTTCTCGGATATTAATTCCTTCCCTCCAAAATATCCAAATACCTCACACACAGAGCTAGGTCAAGAAAGGTCGAACGTTTTTCCTTTTTAAATTTACGGAACGATTCACAATTAACCATCGACGTTAATTGGTCGACCCCATTCTGGAAGGAGGTAACAGAACCCAGAGGTCATCTAGCGTGACGGACTCTTGCTGACCAGTCTGACTATTTATTACGACGGCTATGTCGGTCAGGTATCTCCTTTCATTGAAAAAGAAGATTTCAATATCTTGCACAAGACTGAGGATCTGATGTGAGAACGATTAGAAAGAGATATATCTACAGATATTTGTCGATGTTGTAGGTAGGGATGAAAGATTCAAAAATCGTCATTCATGTCGAGCATGGTGGGTTAATAAAACATGATAAATGATGTTAGGTTTCTTTGGGAAGTCATAAAGCGGAATTGGGACGAAAACTACGTTTTGGAAATCCAGATGCTTGTAAGATAAGAACATGAATTTAATTGTTGTTCAGATACTTCTCAGAAAGGCTTTGTAATTGAGATTTAAGTGTTCTATTGTTTTCGTCAATGGACGGAATGATGTTTGCCTTTTTTACTTGTAGGTCATCAGTGTCGTAATAAAATTTTTTTAAAGTGAAATTTGGTACAAATGAAATGAGATGTTGATTAATAACATTTTTAATTTGCTTCTTTTATTCATCAGAATTCTAAACATCAGGAGTTAACACGCAATGTTACTCGGTATAATTCATCACCATACGGTAAAAAGGCTTTGACTTTTAAAAAGAGTTCGTCATAGATATTTTCAAATAAACACTTCTCCTGTCACTTTTACTATTCCTTAAAAACTACATTATCTTGTGATTTATTTGCAAATATTTTGAGATGCCTATACCTATAATAACTAGTAACCGGAATTATTTTTAACGATATTAATACTAAATAATGCGAATAAAATTTAATATGAATGATGAAACTCAGTGCATATATTCTTATGATAAACATTTTACACACTAGATATTGACCAAATCAATTAAAGTCTTGATAATATTTGAATGTGTTTCTTCACATGTTTCTAATTTACGTATAATAAAAAAAATACACAGTGGACCACAAAAGTGTTCATACACTTCCAATTTTTAATAAAATTTATTGTTTTTGACTAATAAAAATTAATATATCAGAATTGAAATTTCTTTATTATGTCTGCAACTTGATCTTAATTGAATAACGTAACCAATTTTTAAAACATAAATTAACTATTACTTTAAAAAATTAATAATCAAACAAGTACTAAAAAATTAAGCCACAAAAGTCTTCGTACACTTAAAAGAATCTCAACATAGCTTTAAATAATTTATTTCTTTCTTAATTTAATACTTGGTAGGATATATGACATATTTAGCATCCACAATAACTTTTAGTAGGATATATTAAGGTATCCGACTACTTGCGACAACTTTTTTTTGAAAAAAAAGAAGATATGGAGTTTTTTTGTGATTTTTATGTTTATTTAGTATATTTTAAGGAAAAATTCCTAAAATTGGTAAAAGAAAAAAAAATTATTATTATTAAAATGGGAAAAAACTAGTAAAAATGTACGAAAAGTTACATAAAGGGGGCCCGCTCTGTACAAAGACTTTATGAACAAATTCTCAATTTTTCAATTTTGATGTGTTACTTTGTTATTCCTGTTTGAAGTGACCTTCAGGATAAGAGATATTTTAATTTTTACAAAAACTAGAGCACTTTATCTTAACTATTATACGAAATTGCTTAAAAAAACATTGACTATATTCACATAAAGGACTGCAAATTTTGAAATAAAATAGTTATTGATAAATCTGAAGATCAAAACACTTCTACTGTTATTGAAGCAGAAAGGTATAATAGTGAAGTTAGAGATTTATTATTGAAGATTTCTAGGTGGATAAATTAATCTCAGGAAGAGTTGAGATTCAGTGTGGTAAATATTGATTTATATTTAAAGTCTCATTAAAGCTTTATATTAGGAGTGAGATTAAAGTTAAATGTTCAATAGGAATATTATTGAACATAATTCTGGGATCTCTTATTGTGGTAATCTCTGCGTGATCGATATTCTAATTGTTAATTAATTGGATCATTAAATATTTAAGTTAATTTAAAGGAAAGTCCCTTTTAAACCTCATATAACTATTTTGATATATTTGTTATTAAAAGTCTTTGATTCTATTTGGGAAAGATAACCAAATAAAGAAAGTTATTTATAAAAATGGCTACTGGCTCTTATCTGACTCCAAATTATTCTAGTTCTCAAAGTGAGATCCAAGGGGATCTTCACAACTGATATAATACACTTATAAATGTATCAGTATTGCCCATTGTATTTTATAATTAATTTAACAATACGATAAGTTAAAAACAATTTTAATAATAACCAACAACCCCAAGGGCTTGTCATGTATAAAATAATATTAAAAAGTTAACACTTGCCTTGATAGTTTGTACTGTTTATAATTAATCCTTTCGCTGCCGATTAAACGTTATTCAATTCGTTCCCCAATTTCCACGTAGGCCAGTGTGTGTGAGGTATTGGGGGAAGGGGAAAAAGAAATAAATAAGGAAATTCTCTGAAATATAGGTAAATCCTCCGCAAACACTGTCAAGGTACTTTTATTGCATTCCAAAACCTTTGGATTAATTTTATGGATATCAGTGCACAGAAAATATTGTACTTCGGAAAGACGTATATATACGTCCGGGGTAATTAATGACGTTTATATACGCCGGTAGCACTTAAGAAAAAGTCATTGTGTTGTATAGTAGCTTTAGTGTCAAAGTTATTGAATTAAATACATTGTTATTTGACTGAAGGGGGATGCGATGAAAATGATGGTTAATTGTTGGGTCGTAAGTATTGAAAGTTTGGGAAGCACTGGATGAATATCCTCATTTTTTTTACGAATTATATTACTCCGGTCGGAACCAAAAATGTTGAATTTTCTTGCATCCCAACCAATTTGCTTTCAAAGTTGAATTTCCTGAAACTAAATCCCAAGAATCTATTTGGAGCAGTGGAGCATGGAGGTGGATTCGTTCTTGCGTGGGGATGTAAATCAGTTTCAGGGTTAGGTAATTTCATATTTTTTTTATGGTATTGTGAAGGATGAGCTCTACTTAAATATTTTAAAGAACAATTTGAAATCATCCGCCAAAAATTTGGATATTGTAGATGACTTAATTTCTTAACAAGATAATGACATCAAGCGCGCTGCTATCAATATATGCCGCTGGTGTCTCCGTCGCAGGGGAATGACGAAATTAGGAATTTCATTCAAATCCTTAAGGGATATGATCAATTGACGGGAGATGTTAAAATAACGTCTCTTCAAGGTCATTTTCCTGATGAAAGTAAGTGATTCTGTCAACTCCCTGAATTATTTGAGTGAAATATGATGAACTAGTCAGGATTTGCATTGGCAAAATGCTGTCCGGGTGGGGGGAGACACCTTGGGGGGTCGAGTCGTTGTACTTTCTAACCATGCAGGTAGTACTATCGATCCCCTAAATATCAATCCCATATCTTTAATAAAATGGCATCATAGGATTAACATAGGATTTGATATTTTAGTGTGTAAGTAACCGAGAGGAAAGATGTTACACATAAAAAAATACCAGATTAATATTCTAATTATTTGTTAATTAGTTTCGAATAAATAATTTGTATTTAATTAACTATTGTTGTATTACTTACTTTTCTACGTTTAATAATGCAGCATATTAATAACCATATAAATAAACACTTTTCAACTGTTGACAATACTGTTTCATCATTCACTGAAACAGATCAAGAATTTGTTCAAATCCCTTACTTTTATCAGGGAAATGACATTGAAAAGACGTTATTTTAACATCTCCCAACAATTGATCGTCTCCCCTAGGGATTTGATGAAATCCCTAGTTTCATCATTTTCCTGCGACATCTCTATAACTGTCTCAAATTCCGAAAAAAATCTCCGGATTCACCTGCCTAGGAAAAATTTTCTTTTCGGAAAAAAAAAAAAGAAACACGAACCAAAATAAAGTGAAAAACTATTCATAATTTAATTTCCCCGTTATGCAATCTTGCACAAAGCGTAAACAATGTCTCCCCCGGATAGTGCTGAAAATAGATTACACAATTATAACGGCTGTAAAAATGATCGCGTGACTTCAGCTTATAGGAAGAAGAATTGTGTAAAAAAAACTGAAGTGAAAATAAAAGCACACGCGATTTTCGTTTCCTGTGTTTGTGGAAGAAAACGAGATTATGTAAGAAAAGTTCAGCTAATACGGTTTAAGGTCGAACAAAAGAATGATTTATGAATTGCTAGACAACATTGAGTCAGAGATTATCAAATGCCGTGATGAGTGACAATTCATTAAAATATACATTATTTCTGGTGATGGACAAATGGATAATCCAATAATGATAAGTCTTTTTATTCATCACGAATTACCTCCGAGGAACTTGTTTAACTTGACATCGGTACATGTGACGCATGAAACAGGACATTCTGATTCGCGATTTTGTTTTAGTTTTGAGAGGAAATCAATTTCTCTTTTTAAGAATTTATTGTTCTTGAAATTTTTGACTGTTTCTGTAATAGCTGGAATATATACTCTCAAAAGATAAAATGTACCTTTTTACGAAATATTTTGTTTAAAAGTTACTGTGACTAGCCAGCCCGGCAGGTGCAAATTTTTACACCAGCGTTATTTTTTTTTGCTGTATATTTATTAAATCATTTGCATTCAAAAAAAAAAAAAGAAAACTCCATTTTTTATCCATTGCTAAAAACAGGAAAACAGACTAAAACAAAAACAGGAAATGCTTTATTTTAAATTATTTAAAATATTTTTCAAATCAAAATGCTTGGTTTGAATTTCAAAAAAAAAAAGTTTTTTTGAAATACAATAAATTTTTTAACAATAAACTAAGAATTCAAGTTCAGAATAAATATACTGCTTCATATTATCTTGAAAAAAAACATTATTATAGTATTTTCTGTATATTTTCATTTTATACTACCTTAAAGTTTTAAATACACAGTCCAGTCACATTAATGTGACCACCACGTACTTTCGACTTTGACGTTAAATAACCAATCACAGAAGGATGCTGGCATCGCAGTGCTATTGAGCGTATATAAAAGGTGTGTGAGGGCTTCGGAAAACACTACAGTCGTTGGCGTAATGCAAACATGTAAAGAGTTATCCGAAGTCCAAAACGGCATAATTTTTGGCTTTCGGGAAAAGGTTGGAAGCATTTCCGAAACGGCTAAGTTTGTGGACTGTTCGTGTGTCACCGTGGTTAAAGTATATCGTGCATGGCAAAATGGAACCGTCCAAAATCAGTGACGTGGCAAATGTGGTGTACCACGGGCCATAGGTGATAGAGGTGACTGATGGCTGCAGAGGTAAGAATAGACGTGCTACCGTTAAGCAACATACCACCCAGATGAACCAAGGGGCTACCAACAGTGTCTTCCAAACTACTGTTCAGCGATCGTTGTTGCGTCTGGTTCTCCGAAGCAGGCGCCTGGTTCATGCACCTATGCTGACTGCTGTTCATCAGCAACGAAGACTGGAATTTTTATACAGGTACCGCAACTGGACATCCAATGAGAGGCGACAGGTAGAGTTTTCTGATTAATCACGCTTTATACTCCATCGGACGGATGGTTGGTGGCAAATACGGCATGAAACGTCTAAAAGCAAACACCCTGCAATAATTGCTGGCAAGGTTCAGGTTGGAGGCGGGAGCATTATGGTCTGGGGAATGTTTTCCTTAAATTTTCTGTGTTTGTTCATCATTGTGGAAAGCACGATGGATCAATAGAAGTACGCATCTGTCCTTTCAGACCATGTCTACCCCTTTATGCGCATTGTTTTTCCTCAGGATGGTGGCATCTACCAGCAGGACATTGCGGAGTGTCATACAACTGACAGCGTACGTGCGTGGTTCAAAGAGCACCAGGATCAGTTTATCGTTCTTCCGTGTCCAGAAAACTCACCTGACTTAAACACAATCAATAATCTATGGAACCATCTCGATCGGGTTGTTCGTGCCATAGATCCTCACGCGCGTAATCTAGTGCAGCAATAGAGTCGGCATGGCTCAACATCCTAGTGAATACCTTGAGGATCCTAAATGACTATTTTCCCCTCTGCGAAAGATGGTTATTCTGGCTTTTGACAGTGTTCACATTAATATGACTGGACTGTGTATATAATATGAATCATTGTTTAAAGAATGGTTTGCTACATACATTTTAAATTTCTAATGAAATCTTAATCATAAATATAAATCAAACACATGGGGAAGTATCGACATATTTCTATAATAAGGTTAAAATGAAACTCAATTACAAAAGACGTAAATAATTGCTTAAATTAGCTAGAGACATCTCACAGAAAAAAAGCTGGATAAAATGTTTATTTAGTAATTATATGCTTTAAAATTGAACACAATATAAATGAAATGATGTTGTACTTTAAGCATAATTGTCACATTTGCTTATTCTATGATCATTCTTTAGATAATATTCAATTTCAATGCTTATTAAGAAATAATTTATGAAATTTAGGTTCTGTTTTGTAAATTATATTTACTGGAGCCGTATTAGCTATGTTTTCAAAAGTAAGTTTTGCAGAATTTTAAAAAAATGAAATACATATATTAATAAAATATTATTCAAAAGATTCCATTTTTTATGGTTGATATGAATATTTACTAATTAGATGCTTACTGATACGTTTTTGATTAATTATATCTTTTTAATTTTATAGGTTAAAATTCGAATTAAATTTTTATTCCTAAAAAAATTAATGAAAACAAGAAGGAAAAAATTAGTACATAATCAATTCAAAAGTTTTCCCAAAAGAAAATTAGTTGGAAATAAATTATTGAAAAAAGCAAATGAACGCACTGTTAATTCCTTTAAGAAAATAAACCCACCGTATTATAATTAATTCTCTTTACTTAAATGCCATCAAAGATGGATAATAAGTTAGAAATATTATTTTTGAGAAAAACTAATTTCACCCATGAATTTTTTGAAATATTTTTACTGATTGTAATTAATTTTTTTAAAAACTTTTTTCTGTATTAATTAAACTGGCAACACACGTTTCAACTAATCGATTTTATGATGTAAGCGATGCAAGAAATTAACCATTTTTACTTTACAAACGATTCGTGCATCAGCCGATTCTTTAATAAATTGATGAAGCCTGAACTGAAACACTGGTTTTCTTTTGAAAAGGGCCAGTATTACTTTTTCCTGCCACTAACTAACAGGATTACCAAAAAAAGATTTAACGAAATTATCTGCGATGTTTGGATAGTCAAATACCGAACTAAATAGAGATAATTGTTATACATTCAAACTATCTGTAATCTTTCGATTTTTTTTTGCATTATTTCTGTTATGCCCTTTCACACATTTTTTTTCTTTCTTTTTGTTTTAAAAGATACACGTAACTTGATATTATTTGTTAAATTTACAAATGTTTTAGAATTACTTAAAAATAAATATAAAAATAAAAAAAAATCTGCTTCCTTCTTAATGCCTCAGAGAACGCAAGAAACTCCGCATAACATAGCAAAAATAAATATAAATTTAGCACGTTATTGATAAACGCATCGTGAGACCCAAAACGCTAATCCTTTTAATTTTAAGTCTTATTTTTTTAAAGAACAGTTTCCTTATTATATGATTTAGAAAATCAAGGAAAAAATTTACATCTATGTGTATTTAATCTAAATATCATTTTTTATATAAATTTTAATAGTTATTTGACGCGAAATTTGAATTATTCACAGGCAACCCGAAAAAAGGTAACAATCTGTAGATTTTGACATGAAAATCCATGTTCAGTCAATATAATTTAGTAATAATCAATTATGCAATTTTACTATGTTCCTTTTCGAGGTAATATGTTTGAAAACAGTTTAGATCATGAGTGTCAACCAGTGGCGCACAAAAGGGGGTGGGGGTCCTGGGGTCTGGACCCCCCCAAAGCCCGTAATTTTTTTTCCGATTGATTATAATTCTAAGTACATAGTACGTAAAATTTAATTACTTGTTATTAATGATTAATTTTATTAATTAATGCTAATTATTTATTCAAAAATTAGTTTTTTACTGTGTTTTGTTCCCGAAAATCGACAAAATCAAAAGAAGCATGATATAAGAATGGTGAACTTTCGACCCCGGACCCCCCCACCCCCTTGAAAAATTCCTGTTTGCGCCACTGGCGTCAACCAAAGATTATTGCTTAGTATACGTAAATATGGATATATTTATTTAATATTTATTATTTTGGTGACACTCAATTTACGCAAAGTGTCCCCCCCCCCCAAAAAAAAAGTGTGTGTGTACTTATGTACGCACGTAAGAAGTTATACTTCTTTGGCGTAACAAGATTAAAATCTTTCTAAGAATCTTGAGCAGGGCAAACTGGGCCAAGGACGAAAGACGATCACGAGCAGAAGTGAACGATACTATCCTAAAGTCAATCGGACCAGCCAAACCCGAGACAATCACGATTTAAATAAATTTAAACACCACCTCACAGGGACAATAGGACCAATAACATGGGGGAGGGGTGTTCGGCAGTCTGTATCTGGAGATGAGGTGAACCAAATGGGACACCTGAGATCTCATATTGGAGAATAGTTCCTGAGAAAATTAAGACATCCGCCTGAAGAGCTCCCAAGCTATGGTTATTTAAAAATAATTAAAACATTTAAAACAATTAAATAAAATAGAAGCAGGGCACCCAGCAACTCGAAACTCGTCCTGGTTGTGAGTAAACACAAGATAAATTCATTCGAACTGGTCCGGAGTCTGTAGTTGCAAATGGGGCGGTGCTAGCTCGGGACCCTCATCCTTTTTCCCTAACGCGCACAGTAAGAAGTATAACTTCAAAAATAACAATTTTAAACATATTATGATCAGGCGACACTCCTGTGTTAAGTGATTTTAAGATCTTTTAAACAGAAATTCTTGAGTAATTCCATCGGTGCAAAAATACTTATTTAAAGCAACGGAGATTTTTTTAAAAAAATCATTATTAGTCGACAATTTTTGTTTATTTTAGAATCAGGGCTTGAGCATTCATTTTGTGATAAGCAGAAATGCCTTTAAAGCTTCCAAGGTGATTTTAGTAAAATTAATTTAAAAGCAAAAAAGTGCTGCTTGAATATGAATTAATGAATTTATTAAAACAACATCAAAATTTTTTAAAAAAAGTTACTCTTAATTGTTAAAAATTCCAGAGAAAATATAAATTTATAAAATGATTGTGTGTGAGTGTGTGTGTGTATAAAGTATGCAAAATTTTGCAAGGCTTATGTTAATTTCAGATTGCTAGTTTTCCTTCGTGCAAGGTCATTACAAGGTTATCTAGAGTGTACATGCATTCTTAAATATATCAAAACATTTAAGTAATACTTTACTACAAATTAAGCAGTACATTTATTTTATGCGTCACTGGTTTAGGCATGTTATGAATTTATTTTAAAGAACTTTATAAATTTTATCATAAATAACAAAATGGTTTCCCCCTTATGATGGTTTCTAATAGATTTGTATTAAAGTCACGAACTTCATGATCAGAGACATCTGAGTCGTGTCATTGATTTGAAATCACAGTTCTACTTTCTAAAATAAAAAAATAAATACGAATTATAGGAGTTTCTGAACGTTAAATTGAGCTAAGCTCAAATTGTCAATCAAAGACCGTGAGAGAGAGCTCATAGTGGAATTACTTATTAAGCTAAGAGTTACTTATTTAATAAACGCGCAATCACAAAACATGGGTATTTTAACTATATGAAGCTTGGGAGAGTTTTTAGTCCTGATGGTGCACGAAAAGTTCAGCTCGAGAGAGTTTTTTACATGTTTGTAGCTTTTGCCGAACTTTAAATTGTAGCTTAATCACAAACAATAAAAATAATTTCTTTTATCTGTTTCTCCAGTTTATCTAGGAATTAAAACTGATGATTAATTAATATAGTAACCAATAGTTATGGGCAACTCCACGCAGTCTTCGCGCGCAGGCGCAGCTAAAACACGAACTAAAACTTTTGAACTAGTGGAAGAGAAACAAAAACTCTTGGACATTAGAGAGAGAAGAGAGAACGCGAGAGGTGCGCGAGCAGGCGTTACCTTCTGCATATCATTGTCAAACTTATCTACCTTTTTTAATTAATTTTTGTTAGTTTTAAAATAAAGTTAAAGAAAAGATAAATGTCTTGGACCCCTTGTTGTCTCCCACAAATTATGGGGGCACGGCCGGGATCGATAAAATTTCGATTTTGAACCAAAGTCTGGACAATGAACAAAAGCGTCCGTGAGGAGACGCTCCGCCATTTTTCGAAAACTTCGTTCAACCTGTGTAGAGGTTTGAACTCAGCATAAATATTCAACCTGTGTAGAGGTTTGAACTCAGCATGAATACTCCGCCTGTGTAGAGGCCGGGATTGAAAAAGATTTCGATTTTGATCAAAGTTTGGAACGTGAACAAAAGCCGTCCGTGGAGGAGACGCGCCGCCATTTTTCGGAAACTTCGTTCAACCTGTGTAGGGGTTGAATTTTTCAACTTCATTCCGCCTGTGTAGAGGTCGGAACAAATAACAAAATAACCTGTGTAGAGGTGTATTTTTCAACGAACCCTCAAAATCCCGCCTGTGTAGAGGTTCGAACTAACTCAGTGTGAATAATCCGCCTGTGTAGAGGCCGGAACTACAATTTCAAGATATAACCTGCGAAGAGGTGTCAATTCGAACAATTTCAACTATATTACCTGCGAAGAGGTGAAATCAGTGGAATCAACGTTTTTATTGGATACATCGTACGTGCGAGCAACAAGGGAGCCAAAAAAAAAAAAAAAAAAAAAAGGTAGGATCTTTCCATATTTTTCTAAAATGTATAAAAACGCTCTTAAAGGAGGATCTCATAAGAGTTGTTGAGAATCTAGACGGTACTGTGGAGAGTACGGACACTATAGTTAAACTAAAGACTAAAATTGAGAACAGTAGTACATTTGAAAGTGATCCAGATTTCGTTAAAACTTTAATACAAAACTGTATAGATGAGAGAGTATCGCGAAACGAAAGAGAGGTAACTTTAGGAAAACAGAAAATTGAGTTCGCAAGACTACAGTTAGCACAGTTAGAAAAAGAAGTCGAACTTCAAAGGGTTAAAAATAAAGCATTAAGTTTAAATCCTGCAGCTAAAGTCGAAGAGAAACAGTTCGAAACTTTAAATAAGGAAACCGCAACTCATATTGGCATTCGAGAAGCAGAAGATTGGTTTAGGCCTATTGATTTAGCTAAAGAGTGTGATATTTATATTTCATCTAGAAGCGGATCACATAAAGAAATTCCTATTACTTATGGATATACCCAAGACCCCTTTAAAAATAGATCACAAAACTTTAAAACAAAGATTAAAGAGAACTATCCCCAATATCATGAAAGAGAAAATAAAAATTGCTTTATATGCGGTGATTCATCTCATTGCGCAAGAGACTGTGAGAAGCGTTTTAAACCTAAAGAATCTAACAGCCACATCCATAATAAAATAAACGTGAATACTTTGAAAGTCGAGAGCGAAAAACAAAATAGCGACGAATTCTCAAATCTTCAATACGTAAGCATTTTTGTGGAAAATCAGCCCGTAACAGCCTTGATCGATTCAGGTTGCCAGATCCCAGTTTTAAATTCCTCACTAATTAGAGCGCAAACACCTTCCGAAGAAATCATAACATTAAGTTCATGTTTTGGCGAACAGCGTATGGTAGAAGTTAAACCCATAAATCTTTCTCTTAATCAACACTCTCCCGGTATAAGTGTTCGAACGGCGATATCACCGACCTTGACCGAAGAATTTATTATACATCCCAGTGTATATTCTGAAATAAAGAAACTAGGCCACGCAAAGAGCGATGTTTTATTGAGTGAAAGTGGATCCTCTTTGGGTGTCCATTTTAATTCAAATGTTTCTGTTTCAAATGTGATTGAAAACTCTAGTTATGATTTGTCACATGTTAAAAACTTTAATACTAGAAATGATTTGAGTTCTCTAATTAAGGATTATAAATGTAATAAAATTAAGAGTACTAAGTTAAAAATGAATATTAAATTTAAAAATTATATTCCTGTGTGTCAGAGAGCCAGACGTTTATCTTGTTCTGAGAAATTACAGGTAAACAATCAAATTGATGATTGGTTACGACAAGGTATTATAAAAGAGAGTGTTTTTGATTATTGTTCACCTATAGTATTGTGTAAGAAAGCCAATGGCGCCATGAAAACGAGTTCCGTGGAATTTATCTCCCGATCTCCTACCCCTTCACCTATGAATAGTAATTATCGACGGTTTGTGTTGCTCCGAAGGATTTTTGAGCCTTGGCAGTGGAAACGAAGGAAAAGGAGAAATCGTTTTGAACAGACGTCCAGAACTCGAGAGGAAAATATCGATGCGTTCAACCAAAGATCACCTTGTTAAAAAAGACGTTCTTATACCTGTGAAACACAATGTTTTCCTGTGGAACCTTCCGGATGTCGAAGAGGTGCCTTCACATGATGGAGAAACTATCTAGTTCAACAAAACTATGATATGTTAAATCTTTGTATATTTGTCGTATAGTCCTTGTCTGTTCCGTTTTTTTTTTGTATGTTTCAGATTCTCCTCTGGTCTCCATGGAAATACCGCTGCGGACAGCGTACAGTCAGGCTGGCCGGATATAGTAACCAATAGTTATGGACAACTCCACGCAGTCTTCGCGCGCAGGCGCAGCTAAAACACGAACTAAAACTTTTGAACTAGTGGAAGAGAAACAAAAACTCTTGGACATTAGAGAGAGAAGAGAGAACGCGAGAGGTGCGCGAGCAGGCGTTACCTTCTGCATATCATTGTCAAACTTATCTACCTTTTTTAATTAATTTTTGTTAGTTTTAAAATAAAGTTAAAGAAAAGATAAATGTCTTGGACCCCTTGTTGTCTCCCACATTAATTTTTATACATTTTTATTTATTTTATTAATTACTCTCCGAATTAACAGAATTATCATTATTTTTCCACTAAATTGTTATGTATCATCATTTGTGCGTGACATCAGTATTTTCTAAAGAAATAAAAAGTTAAATATTTTAATAATAATTTTTCAAAAGTGCGAGAAAAGTCTCACACAGCAGGATCTCCAGAGTTAAAATTAATATTCCAAAGACATAACTAATTGAAAAACTAAGACATTAATAACAGGCAGCTATCTTACTTGGATAATTTAATTTAAACTTGCAGTTATTTGTCTACGCCATATCAAATGATGGAACACAGTAAACAATAATGTCTTTTTTATACAAATCTTTTTTTTTTGTTTATCTTATCTAATCATTTTGCAGTTATGTTAATTAAAACATTATCAACGTTTTAGAGTTTTGTACCTATTTAAAAATATAAAAATAACACCATTTGAATGGACCATAAATAAAATTGTGACACGAGTTTCAAGAAACGTGACATACATATTTTTGGAACCCATATATCACGAACAACTGTTAGATTAGCATTGTGAACTGTAATCACGTAATACAAATGAGTTATACACTGTTAAAATTAACATTAGTTGTTTACAAAACAAAAAGATTCATCATAATTCTTTTGCTAAAACTGTAGTGTTTTTAACTTTTTTATACGAGTAATTTGTGCGTTCAGGAAGTAGCTTCAAGTAAACATTTTTGTGACAACAATTCATTCAAAGATACGAAGGTATTTTGTTTTAAAAAATAGAGCTGTTATATATAATTAATACTATCAAGAAAACAAACAAATAATTTATTTTCTTTGTCAGAAGGGGCCTGTTTGTTCAACAAATATACAAACTTCCAATTAGAAAGAGCACTAACGCATGTAGAAATATAGAATCAAGCTTTCGTTCTAACAGTTCTTGACTAATACCATTAAGTTTTATGTAAATATTTTTGTTTTGAACTAGCCATGGAACTCTTAAATTTAAATCACTTGAAAGGAACTTTACTCCAGATAACGTTAAAGAGAATTGACGTGGAGAATTTTTGAATATTTTTCTGTTTTCGAAAAAGAACATTTCATTTCTATGTCAGTATCTGTTTTACAAGCTTTTGAGAATAAAATTTAGAAACTTTTCATTATAAGTACTTTAAAAAAAAGCATTACAAAAATTTTAAAAAATTTTTGTGAGGTATTCGAATTTTCTTGCTATGCTGAAACGTCGAGTTCCTTAGTTGTTTTTCGAAGTTTTAAACTTCTATCTGTTACACTTTCAATAGTTACTTTTTCATAGTCTCAGGTATTATCCCTTATCTTTTGGAATTTTTAGTTGTTTCGATTTGAAGATAATTTTTTTATATTTATAATAATAGTTATATTTGTATAATAGTATCGAATTTTTAAATAATATTATCCGATTTTTTGTCACAGTATGCATGTTTTGTTGCGTTGGCATTCAAAGCATCAAAATGAGCCCATAAAATCCTAACATTATTTCTATCTGTTGAAGATGGAAATAAAGCATTAGATTTGATTAGGAAATTTGGTAAAGATCGCAAAGAATGTTCAAGAGTTCAATATACAAAACTGTATCTAGAAATTTTATATATAAATACAATTTTATCTCTCTCTATATATGAAAAGAAAATGATATATATTATTAACGGTACTAAATAAAGCCAACAATAAAACCATTAATATTTTTTTCGTTGCACACTTCTAAAAAAAGTTTAATTTTATAAGAAATTGAAAACTGCCTTTTTAAAATTACAAGTCGTAAAACCTCTATGGCATAGTAAATCTCCCAATCTTGAAGAAAAAAGCTACAAATTCTGAAGAATTTACAGGATTTAAATATTTATATAATTCCCTACATGGAATATTTAAATAATGCTTGAACAAAATAAATATACATCTGTACTAGGAACGCGAATAAACTTAACATTAGAATACTTGTAAATTATACCAACAATATATTGTCATTATTAATATAGCTGCCAATCAATTTTTAAGCTTAATTCGAATTTTTCTCTTCTCTCTAAAAAACAAAAGTTCTTCCATATGTTTTATCTACTTTCTTCAATAAATATTTCTCTTTAGAGTTTCCTCTTAAATTAAGAATGTATTTTATCTCTTTTACAGTAAAATTTGTGTAATTTTGTGGCATTAATTACCGAAAGAGTAAATTTAAAAATATAACAGCAGTTACCAAAAAAAATGCTGTTCTTCACATTATTTCCTTTATGAGCTCTTTACTAAGTTTACAATATTTTCAGTTCATAGAAAAAAAGCAGAAGTGTTTTAGTAGAATTTTCTCTAAGTGTTATTATTTTTTTGTTAATTTTCTTTCATCAAAATTTTAGTAGACTATAATTCTCAAAATCAATTGAGCATCACGATGGTCTAAAAAGTAGCAGAAAAAATAAACATAAGACGAACAGGTATGTTTTTGAATATTTTTCTTTCCAACTTAACATTTATTGTTCAATTTCTCTTTTTCGTTATGGCACCTGGATGTCCTTTCGCAGACCAAAAAAAAAAATTGTTTAGATCCGAAATTTCCCGGGCAAGGTCAAATCAATCAAAGACCTTCCACGAAGAGCCCAGAAGTCGAAGAAAAAGATCATGCAGAGATCTGAACCTTTGCACTGGAGCATCCCCAAAAAGAAGCTTAATTTGGAAACGGCCGTGCATATATCCTATTCTGAAAACTTTTACTCAAATAAAAAACTCTAGACGAGTCTAAGATTATTATCCTACTTGAACTACTAATAACACATCAAAAGAAACTCTCCGGCAACCATCAAGACAAGGTACACTTAACTTTCACGTGGAATTCATTGTATCAAGAGTTATAAAAAAGAAGGAAAAAATAGATATCGGACTTACCGGGTGCTGTGGTCGGGGTTGTCAGGTTAGAACTTTCGCTCTGGAAAAGAAAAAGAAAACGATTAGGCTGGTCACTCAGACGGAAAACAAAATAAACAAATAAAAAAAGAAGACCTCCCCTGTGTTCCATTCATGTGTCGCCAACGCGGAAGTTGTTTTTGACACTGGAAGAAACAAGTAAAATTTGTCGTATTATCCTCGGAAATCATGAATGGAAAACGAAGTAGTAGTTAGTTATGGAATAAAATAGACCATATGTATGGATTTTGAGGATCAAAATCTCACCGCTTGGTTTCCATGGACACGATTATTTTCCAATAAACGAATTTTTTTTTTAAAAAAAACTGTGTTTAAAAAAATGTCTTTAAATTCATTGGAAACTTTGTTAATTGGTTGTATCAGTTTAATTTATTTATCCTAAATAGTTATAAGAATTATATTTAAAAAATTTTGATATTTGTAAGAAATATTTTTGCGAATTTCTTAAAAACATTTTTTTTCTTAGAATTTCAGTGGTTTTAAGCAAGGAAAGATTTAAAAATATTTCTCGAGTTTAATTCAGCGTTTTTACATACACCTTACACAAAAAAATTATGAAACAAAGATTGATGGAACTTTAGATTTTAGCCTGATATAATGTATGCACTCAAATCTAAGCCGCACTTTTGTCCCTATATTAATGTTACTGAAAATCTGGTGAGGCTTCGAATCGAATGGAAAAACATTCGTTCCATGAGGCAATTAGAGAACAATTACAAATTTATATACATATATTTCGAAGTTGAGAAACTGGTAAAATAACTAATTAATCACTTCTTTTTAGCTCTCATTTTAAATTTAATTTCTTAAAATAGGATATCTATATAACCATTTTACACTATTTTTCACTTTTCACAAAAATTTATTGAGAATTTGGAGTGCGGTTTAGAATCGTTGAAGGCTTAGATTCTAGTAAATACGGTACTTTATGTACATAGGAAGTAATAATCCTTTGTGAATAAAAGTCCTTCAAAAATGTTGATTTTCACATTTCAATAACTCTCACGCTTCGCAGGGTATTTTATGATGCTTTATGGTACTGGTATGCGTACTGGTTTTAAATTATTGATATCCAAGTCCTAGCATTAAGCTTTCGATTGTAACGAAACACATTCTTATAGTCCTTGCCTCTTGATATAAAAAGGATAGGATTTGGATTTCTAAGACCTTAGTATATTTATCTTTTACGCTTCCGTAACCCCCTACCAGAAAGAATATCCACAAAATCCATTTTTAGTGGATTTCTACTCAACGAAATAAACTTCCTTGCCAAATTTAAAATCTGTAGGGCTAACAGTTCAAAAACGTGATTATTTTTTCCTATAACACCCTCGTAGCCTCATTGGTAGACTTTTTACGCAAAACCCTTTCCTAGCGGATCTCTACTCAACATAAGAAACATGCTTACCAAATAGTCTGTAGGCTTAATACTACTTCAAGAGATATCGTGATGTGATGATTACGTAAGTATGTGTGGGTGAATTTCTATTTTCCAATATACATATATATGTATATATATGACACTTAACCATTTGACAAAAAGAAACTCATTCAACCTGGGTAGGGTCTTAAAAGCTTCAGCGTTATAGGTATAACTCACATACACTCTCATATTTAAAAGCTCATTACTCACACAATCAAAATTGGTTACCATATTCACTTTATTTATATTAATACTAACATAGCAATGGTAGTGACAATATTTTAATTTTCCGACAGTTGATGAAATTGCCAGGAAAATTAAATTCTCCGATTCCATTATGTCAATAGTTTTTTTTTCTTTTAAATTTCGCTGTGCGATGCCTCGGATTGCGGGAGCCCTATACCCTTACAAATCTATTACCAGAGTTAAATCAATATTATAGTTTGTAATTTCAAAATTTAGATGCGGAAGTTTGAAAAAGTACTTAGCTCTAAAGCAGCCTTAGCGAAGGTAGCGAGTACAAAATGCTAATCTTGTTAATGTTGCCTCGCATAACATTATCCCAGAAGGTTGCTGAGTAAAATTCGAGTCAAATAATAAACTATGGTTTTTGGCAGAAATTTTTATTTGCGTTCCTTTAATATTACAGTATTCTAACAGATTAGTAACTCAAACTAATCAAATTTTGAAGCTTTTCTCAAGATAGGCTATAACCAACCTATATAATTTTCACCGAGAGGCTATAATTAATTAAAAAATTTGGTACGTTTCATTTTCTCCAGCGAAGGCGATAAAGTCGCCAAAAATGTTACAATTGACGCCAAATGGTATATTCCCGTTGGTCACCTTTTACTACCACATTTTCAAAACAAGTTATAGACTTTTCTTACCAGAAATGTGCTTTTCATAATACATAAAAAATGGATGAATAACTAGTAAGAACTAATTTTTATTGATATGTTTTATGTATATTGTCGCCAATAACGTCAATTTAGTGGAATTTGCGCCGGCGAAACGAAAAAGTACCTATAATTTTAGCTACCCAAAAAAATAAATTGTTTATTTACCTCCTTTCAAACTGAAAACGTGCAACATGCATTAACATTTGGGCTAATTTTTATTTCTGCTTGTTAGCGACAGAATTCGAAATTATTCAATTAATCAATACTCACTATTTTAATGCATTGCCTGTTCATAACTAAAATCACTCTTTTTGTAAAATTTTGCAACAAGCATTTTTTTACAAAGTATTATCGTCATTCTGTAGAAAGCGAGTTTTTCTTTTTTGAATCTTTAGAACTTTTTTAATCACCAAGTGTTGAACGTTTATTTTTCCATTTAAGTTATTCAATCTTATTCTATTATTTTAATCATTTCGATACACATTTCTATACTAAAGTTTTACTATCCTTCAATAAATTTACTGATTCAATTGGGTATTTAGTTAAAAAGAATAAGATATTAAACATATCTTTCGGTAACTAAAAACAAGTCGGAATTATTATGTTATTTTTCCATAGAAGTAATGAAAAATGTAGTATGTGCATCAAACTATACGATTAAACCGATCAAATTAGTAAAATGAAGCACATCTTCCCTGTTCGAAATTAAATTTCTCAATTATTACCAGCTTAAATTTTTATCGAATTCAAATGATTGTATTCTGAAAAAAGCACTAATGTCTTCCTTTCGTAATAAAGGGTGTTTTTTTAGAGGTATAGAAATTTAAATTGCAATAAAACAACGATGTATTATTCGATTGACATGATTTTTTTTATTCGAAAGATAATCTTGTGGCATTACATTTTAAATATGATTTCTGGCATATGACTGCCACGGCTGGCTCGGATGTAGTCCAATCTGGACGTCCAATGTTCGATGACTTTTTCCAATATTTGAGGCCGTATATCGGCAATAACACGGCGAAAGTTGTCTTCCAAATGGTCAAGCGTTTGTGGCTTATCCGCATAGACCAATGACTTTACATAGAAAATAGTCTAGCGGTGTTAAATTACAAGATCTTGGAGGCCAATTCACAGGTCCAAAACGTGAAATTAGGCGGTCACCAAACGTGTCTTTCAATAAATCGATTGTGGAACGAGCTGTGTGACATGTTGCGCCGTCTTGTTGGAACCACAGCTCCTGGACATCATGATTGTTCAATTCAGGAATGAAAAAGTTAGTAATCATGGCTCTATACCGATCACCATTGACTGTAACGTTGTGGCCTTCATCGTTTTTGAAGAAGGATTCCACCAGCCCATAAAGCGCACCAAACAGTCAGTTTTTCTGGATGTAACGGTGTTACATACACTTGTGGATTAGCTTCACTCCAAATGCGGCAGTTTTGTTTGTTGACGTAGCCATTCAACCAGAAGTGCGCTTCATCGCTAAACAAAATTCGCTTATGAAAATAGGGAACAACGGCAATCTCGTTTTGGACCCATTCGACGAATCTACGCCTTGCTTGATGATCGTTTGGCTTCAATTCTTGCACGAGTTGGATTTTGTAAGCACGCAAACCAAGATCCTTCCGCAAAATCTTCCATAAAGTGGATGGACACAGATCCAATTCCTGTGCTCGATGGCGGATGGACTCATTCGGGTCTTCCTCAATGCTACGCTCTACAGTAGCAATAGATTCTTCTGTACGTACCGTACGGCGTCTCTGGGGATGCGAGTTATCAATTAGAGTAAACGTGGTGCGAAAACATTCCATGGTTAATCGAATTAACTGCTCTGATGGACGATTTTGTCTATACGTGAAAAAAAAACTCTTTATATCTTTTGAATACAAATTGCATATGTCAGGACAAGAAAGAATGAGTGCGCATTTTTGTTTTGTTTACTCTTTAATATTTTCTGTTGGATAAATAAGACGTGTATAATAAAACTTTTGTCCTATTCTCAAAAGGATTTTGCTAACACTGCAATAATTGTCATCAAATTCCATTTTAGCTCTTTCCAAGACCGCTGTACGAAAAATGAAGTACTTGTGTCGTCCATCCGGTATAGTGGTTAATATCGCTGACTGCTGTGCCGTTCGAACCGGGTTTAGTTCCTGTGAAAGGCATGAAACCCCAGGGTGTTCTCCCTCAAAATTGGGGTGGAACCGAGCTAAATCGTTCTGGCACTTGTATGGTGCTCAAAGCTACGGCTAACGACCGGCGTAAATCTCTAGCCCTTTGCCTCGATTAATATCGTGGGTCTTGATCTGACACCGACAGACAGATAGCATCAGAAACAATAACAACATAATGTGCTTATATGACATTAGACGGTGGTTTAAATTTATGAGATATATTGATCGTAATAAACGAACTACTGAATTAAAGCGAAAAAGTCTTATAAGTAAATAAAAAAAATCAGTCATCGAAGGAAAAGCAATTTTCAATGTTCATGATAATATGCGGTGGATATAATTTGGTCTCACACGCACACGCAAAAGAAGTTTTTTTTTTCATAACTTTACATTTCCGTCCTATTTAATTTTAGTATTAAGCAATAGGTCTCACAATTTGGCAGACAACTTTAAAAATAAATTTTCTTGATAAATAATTTTGAATACCTTATCTTTTTCTTTTATCACATTTAAAGCATTTTTTCTGTCAATTAAAAATGACATTACATTTGGCTTTCTGTGAGAGAGAGAGAGGCAAGCTGTTTCAAATCTTAAAATACTGTTTTCATTTTAAGCACTCTTGTGTTCATTGGATGCTTATTTATCTTATTTCTACTAAAGCATTTACCAAAATTGCGAATTAGAAATTATGATATACATATTTAGAAAATACATTTTGAAAAAATGCAATAGCTTTTCCTTGCAGGTTTTTATCAGTGGACATTTTCATTTTTGAATTATTATCAATCATCTCGTTTAGTCTCTTGACTATTCGATGAGAACATTGCAACTACGCATGCGTCAGTCAAATATCTAGAATGGCAAAATAGAGTTAAGGGTAAGAAACGTAATTACTTTTTAGTGTATTCGATCAAATTTAAATAAAAAAAAATTACAAGAAGAATAAATTAAAAAGAATATCTCAAGATTCCCATCTGCTTGGCATTTTGAATTCACAACTGTAATATAGATTTAACTGAATTGTTATTTTCTGGAAACTAGACTAGTTTCCCAATGGCAATACGCTAAATTGATGTGACGTCATAATCACATGATAAATGCAGCCACATGTTTGCAGCCAATAAGCTCATGTGCTTCACTGTTGCCAACTTTTGCTTGTTGCAGAAATTTTCTTATGAAATTTTTTTTTATTTTTCAACAATAATAACATGCAAGAGAATAAACAAAATGTACTTGATTTAAGAAGACTTGGTACCCTAAAAATCACAAACCTATCGTTTTTTTATTTTCATTTAATCTTATTCTTTGCATTATTATCTTTCGATTGATATATCACTTGTGCATGTCGGAAAGTTAGAAGTTGACTAAAACTTCATTTGAAAACAAATTAGGCAATTCAGCCACACACCCTTTTTAGAAAAAAAAAGCTAAAAAATGCTTTATGATAAAAAAAAATCTATTTTAGAAATAGAAATAATAACTATAAAAAAGAATGTGTAGTATTAAAAGCAGAATATTTCCGAGGCAATACAATAATGTAATTTTTCTTCCTTGTAAAATGTGTGCATGTAAAATTTTTAAATTAAGGCATTTTATATTAATAATTTTATAATTTCAGTTCTTCTTCCTGATATATTTTTTATACAAATGTAATACTTTAATATTATAAGAAGAAAAACAGCTAAAATTTCTGTCGTGACAGAAAAAAAAATTTTTTAACATTTTTCTTGAATTTTCATGGGCAATTAGTACTCTCTAAAAGTTGATCATTTATAAAAATGTGTGGGTTGAAAAAATATGAAAATGCAATTATTTTAAAGAAAAATGTATAACTAATATCTTAAAGTGGTATTTTAAGTTTAATTAAGCTTATAATAATTATTTTTTCAGAATTATAAACTTTAAAGTGGTTTTTCTCAGTTTGTGTTTTTCGAAACCTTAGTCCATTCAAAATGCTACTCCTTCGACAATTATTTACCAATCACTTCCATTTTTTTCCTGCGTGTTAAAAATAAAGCATGTAATAAAATTACGGATCCGTTTTGCTATAAACTAAATACTTTTTTTTTAAAAAAATAAAATGTAAGACATGTTGGCTTTTTCGTTGATTTTTAGCCTGTATATCAACATTTTATTTTTTTTCTCGAAAACGAATGAAGTTATTCTATAAAATCGATCCCTAAAGTTGTTTAGATCATCCATAAGAGTACTACAAAAAAATTTCAGGTCAAAAAATTAATTTTTACACAAGGAGTAGGATTTTAAAATTTTCCCAATTTTCTTAAAAAAATTCAGATTTTTTAAAATTGTGTGAATAATATATGAAAATTTTCATCTGGTAACATTTTCTTGAATAGAAACATTGTATAAAATGCTAAAATATAATTTTTAAATACGTAAATAAAGAAGTTTGCTCAAAGGGTTCCAAGTCCTCTTAAGTGTACATTATATAATATAAGAGATGGGTTTTTTTTTCCTTTTTTATTTTGAAAAACTTTCTGAATAATCCTAATACTTGAACATCTTTACCCAATCATGTGAAAAGTGAAGGAAAATTTATGTAAGATTATACTCTTCCTTTGATTCTTAATTAATAGTTCGATTCTAAAATAATCCTAAAACTTTATTTTTTCAAAAATTTGAGATGCCAAGGATCGAAAGGCTGACGTACGCATAAAGTAAAATCAAAATGGAAGGTAAAAAGTAAAAAGATAAATAACAGCTCTCCTTACTTTATTTTATCAAATTCACCCTATTTTACACCAATGATTATAATTGTCTATCCCAAACAGCAGATAAAAAAAAGGATTAATAATAAGTGCTGGCACTTCTGCATTGTTTAATTGACCAATTTTGTCCAATCAAAAGACGTTGCCAAATGCCGTGATGACAGTACAGGGGACCGTATCAGTGCAAGTTCTAACATAGTTCTCATAAGATTACAGCATTTAGCGATATTTTTTGAATTGGCGAAATTAACCAATGGTATAAGACAGAGATTGGAAAACCACGGCCCGTGGGCCAATTCCGATCCACCGGAAGTTCACATCTGGCCCACGGATAGAATTTTAATTTACCAGGCAATTTTTTTTTAAAGAGAAATATATATTTATACATTAATCTCTGTCCTTTTCTACTATATGTTTAAATATTTTTTTCTTCCTTTTTTTTTCAAAGAACTGATGATCTTTTTACTTTCTCTATTTTTTAAAACTTAATCTTTGCCGAGCAGATAACTAAAAACGACTTGCTTCATTTCCCGAGGTTAAATTCCGTACCCTCAGTAAATGAAGAGAAACTTCAGAATTATGAAGATGGCTTGAAAAAAAAAACTGCATTTTGAGTTCGAACACAGATTTCAAGATTTCAGCGCCATTCAGAAAGAACTGGATACTTTTACCATGCTTTTCAATGTAAATTGTGAAGCATTGAGGTCAGATTTGCAGCTTGAATTAATTGAGTTGCAATCTAACAATCATCTCAAGCAGTTCTTTCTAAACATGCCTAAGTTAGAGTTTAACAAATCATTATCGAAAGTAAGTTTCCAAAATTTATTATCTCACTCCCGGAAAATCAGTACTATATTTGCTTCATCTTATATATGTGAACAAGTGTTTTCAACTATGTACTTTAGAAAAAATTATTACAGAAATAGACTAATAGATGAGCATTTAGCCTTGTTCCTTTGAATCAGTACATCTCACTTCGAACCTCAATATAAAGAGCTTTTAAAAATGAAATCATAATTTCATTCATCTCATTAATATATTTAAATTGTAATACTTGTATATGTTTTTAAAATTTTAGAAATTTTTTTTATATAGATATCTTGGCTCTATCTATTTTTAGAAAAATATATCTAAATTATCAAACTCCCCCCCGCCCCTCAATTATTTTCCACTCGATCGAAAAAGTATGTCCCTCCCTGGTATACGACATAGGTTTTTAAGTCAGTGATACTCAATTTGCGGCCCACCGAGCTTTTTTCAGTTGCCAGGTCATGGCCCATTGTTCTGAGAAACTTCTTTATTTAAGAACATTGTATTAAAAATTGGTGGTAAATTCTTTGCCAAGAAATCAAATATATCAATTTTGCTGTCGGTGTCGTGTTTGTTCGAATTGATATTCTTTTTCTATTTGGAACGGTTACTGTTAGTGATAACAGACAACAGTGGATTAGCGACAATTTTATGGATGGAACTAATTTTTAACTATCTTTCGTATCTTGCAAGCGAAAAATATTCGAAGAAAATATGCGTTTCAAGACGATTGGGAGGTTGACTATTTTGTAGTGAAAATTAAACAGGGATCAGTAATTGTTTGATTTATCACAAATGTGCTATATTTAAAAAATACGAATAAACAGGAATCATTCAATGACACTTTTCCTCGAAGATCTCCTTCAAGAGGTGATAAATATGCTTTCTTGAATAATCTTTGTAACAGCAACAAAGTGTTTTGTCAGTGGTAATATCACAGCGGTAATAAAGATATCCTATGAAGTTTGTTGCATTATTGGTAATCATATGAAACCATTTACTGATGTAGAACTTGTGAAGGAGTGTTTCTTAAATGATTTTAATTTAGTGTTAGTTTCAAAAATGAAAAATATAAAAAATAATTAAAAAAAGAAAAACAGGAGTTGTAATATATATTTTTATCAATTTTCCACATTTTAAATTTCCAATGTTATCCTGGTCTAAAAGCATTTCTCCCTCCCCCCTCCCATTTATCCTCATGTTGCGGGCCCAGTGAATAGCTGACATATGTATGCGACCCAGCAGAATAAAAGGTTGAGTACCCCTGGGTTAAGAGTGTTCTCTATTTTACTAGAATCTTTTATTTTACATTAATCTATGCTACAGACGTAGTTCGTGTACTTTTGCATTAAGTTAAGCGTTGGTCTCCCTGTATGTTTAACTAGACAGCAACACCAAATTAGGTTATAGCTTCGCATGAAGATTAATGCTGTAATCCATTGATAAAATACCATGACAAAACGAAAAAACTTCCTGTTTACATTTAAAGCCAATTTTAGCCATTAACCTTAAAAGAAAGTTTGAATTAAAGATTTCGATGGGATTCCAGTTTATTTTTTCATGCTTCACTGCGGATTACATGTTTCAATCGTTTTGATAAATTTCCGTTACATTTTATTGCTTCCTATTTACCATCTAAAGTTAATTGAATTTCCTGGGAAATGCTCTTGAATTATAGATAGAAGGTGGGAGAAGTTCATGTTTGCTTTTTTTTGCGGAAAGTAAAATAGATGATTCACTGGAAAAGGTCATTGGATTTCGTTGGCCTTCTCACAAAGTCATTTTAATGATTCTCGTTCAAAACTTTTTCCAGCATTTTTTTTAAAAATGGAAATGTTTGAGAAGAACTAGCTATTATATCTCCCTTATATAACAATGGTATTTTTTTAATTAAATACATTTGCTTAACTACGTGCATTATTAGTACTTGCGTGTTATACCGTCGATCGATTTCACCAAACAAAAAAGACATTGCCAATTCAAAAAATATCGCCAAATGCTGTCATCCCTATAATTATTGTGTTCGAACGTGCTCGGAACGGTTTTCACTATTGGCTGTATATTGCAAGTTTTGTGTGTGTGAGAGAGAGAGACAGAGAATTAAAAACCTAGAAATGTAATCAGTTAATCGAAGAAACAGGCAGAAGTCATTTAGTTTTTGAATCAACTACCTGTCTCGAGTTATTATTTTTGGTTTAAAAAAGGAGTGAAGTAAAACGTATCGCTTAATGTATAACCATCCCTTGTTAAGCGAAGTTAATCTTATTAAGGTATCCGACTACGTTCGGAACTGGGATTTTGCAAAAGCGTATAAATGGATAATATTTAAGATATTTACTGTCACTTAGATTAGAAAACGCATATAAAATTCTTTTAAGAATAGTATTACAATAAAAAATTATTTAAGTACAATATTTTGACAAAAAATGGACATAGAATGACCCATTTTCAAAATGTTCTCCTTTTATGAAAAATGCTTCTGTTAGGGTAATATTTTGCCTGTCTATAGCTAAGACCTCTGTACAGAGGCTCAACTAGAATTTTTGAAATATATAACTTAAAAGTGGTTTTTCCTTGTTTTACGACAACAGAGGGGAGAAATTTTAAAGAAAAACACCGATAATTATTTTAATTGGGGGTAACTCTGAAAATAATGTGAATTTTTCAAAATTCGTAATTCAGACTCTTTGGAGAGAGAAGTCTTTACTTCATATAAGCAAAATTTTATTATTATAGAAGCATTTTTTATAAAAGGAGAACATTTTGGAAAAAGGTTATTCTAAGTTAATTTTTTGCCAAAAATATTGTACTTAAATAATTTTTTTGTCATAATATCCTTAAAACCATTTTATACATATATTCTAATCTAAGTGACACTAAATATCAGGAAAAGGATCCATTTATGCGCTTTTTTAAAATCACAGTTCCGAACGTAGTCGGATACCTTAAAGAAAATGACGCACGACGTGTAATTAATATAGGATAGGAATACATTTACAAAAAATAAATATAATCTTTATGCGTATTTTATGAAGGTTTTGTAAATTTTATTCATTAATGATTTACATAAGTTTAAAAAACAATTGTTTAGAAAAGTTTTTAAAGTGTTAAAAGTATAAATCAAGTTACAAAAATTTTATTTCAAAAAATTTGTGGGAATTATTTTACGAATTCCAGTCAATTTTATTTGCCCTTTTCATACATTTTTTTCCATTTCTCTTTCATAAATTTAGTGTTAATTATATATATATATATAATTATCATACGTAAAAAGAATGTTGGATCTTCAAATTATTTCCTAAGAAAATTAAGCAATTCATATTAGTTTCGTTCAGTTTATTTCATTAAAAGAAAAAATGAGGAGAATACGATGAATTGCTAACAAATCATCGAGTTTAAATAACAACAAATTACAAATAGGATAAAAATAATAATTAAATACTAAAAATACGTTAACTGAAACTGTCCTGAGAGAAAAACGATTGCACACAGTGAGAAACGAGAAATCAAGTGGCGTAACTCACACCTCCGCATTGCTGGGCCCAGGATTCTAGGATCCCCGAACCTACGTCATCTTATAGATTATCTATATCTTATAGACCAGGGGTGGTGAACCTTTATGGGTTAACGTGCCATTGTTTCTAAAGAAGAACTTGATGAGGTATTGACGTGCCGTCAAATAATTTTGATTTGTGATTATTGGAAAATTATAAAACCAAATACTAACATCACAAAACTGTTTATTTACTACAAAAAATACATTTTGTATTTTAAAGTACTAAATGTTTTAGTTAAGCGTGAAATTCAAATTATATAAAGTAACACAAGTGCGATTTCTGCTGTTGCAGATTAGATGACAACTAAATATTATTAGGATTGGGTAAGCTGTTACTTTTAGCATATTACATGCTGAATTGGAATCATCTGCCAAATGATTTTTAAGCGCACCTTTATTGTTATTCATCCCTGAAACTAATGACTCGTAGGCATAGGTCGATGAAAATATGGTTAAAATAGCTTGAGCCTTCTTCTTCAAGCAGTCAAACGTATATAGAATCGAATTTAATGTTTCCAAAATTTCGTTACTGGCATTTTTACTTTTATTGCTTGTCAATCTTTCTGTTTCAATCAATGTTTCTCCTTGTTTCAATAAAATTTTGAATCCATATGGAACTAGACAAGAAATCTATAAGTTGCATTTCAAAAATTCTTCAATTTCCAATCTATCGAATTGGGGCAAGTTCAATTTATCAAATGATATCACATCAGGATACATAGTAAAAACTTGAGTGTTTCCGATAAGTCTTTGAACTAATAAAATCTCACTGAAAATGCTTTTATTGAAGAATCAATCGTGGTTGATCGGTGGCGTGCCCAAAATATTGAGCCGCGTGCCAATGGTTTCCCATCCCTTCTATAGACTATCTTATCTATGTTTTCTTATAGATCCGGCTAGTGACCCAAAACCTGATTTTGTAAGGGTGGGGGCTAATATTCTCCATTACACTACTGGGGAAATCTATTGATGTAAAATTTAGTAAAAATATAATTTAATTATATTATTTATTTGTTTTAAAATTAAACACAATATTATGAAAAAAGAACACATTATACTCAACGTTTTAATCTGCTTTTTCATGAACTTAGTTTTTTCATATTGAGTCCCAGATTTAAAATCAAGTCATAGGTTTCAGTTTTGATTATACCTAAGACCCCCTGCATTGCAAAATAATAGAGTTTCGGAATGTTTAAGGTATCCGCGACTACGTTCGGAACCGTGATTTTAAAAAAGCGCATAAATGGATAATTTTCATGGTATTTAGTGTCACTCAGATTAGAATACATGAATAAAATTGTTTTAAGGACATTGTGACAAAAAGAATTATTTAAATATAATATTTTGGCAAAAAATTAACTTAGAATAATCTTTTTTCCAAATGTTCTCCTTCTGTGAAAAATTCTTCTATTATAATAATATTTTGCCTGTTTATAGATCAGACCTTTCTACGGAGGCTCAACTAGAATTTTTGAAAAATTCACATTATTTTCAGAATTACCACCAATTGAAATAATTATTGGCGTTTTTTTCTTAAAATTGTTCCCCTCTGTTGTCGTAAAATATGAATAAACCCACTTCTAAGTTATATATTTCAAAAATTCTAGTTGAGCTTCTGTAGAGAGGTCTGATCTATATACAGGCAAAATATTATTATAATACAAGCAGTTTTCACAAAAGGAGAAAATTTGGAAAAATAAATCATTCTATGTTCATTTTTTGCCAAAATATTGTATTTAAATAAAAAATTTTGGTCAAAATGTCCTTAAAACAATTTAAGCATATATTCTAATCTAAGTGACACTAAATATCATGAAAATTATCTCTCTCTGCGTTTTTACAAAATCATGGTTCCGAACGTAGTCGGATACCTTAATGAAACTAGGGTTACCAAAATGGTAACATGTTTTGTGGATGTGAGGAGATAGAAATACGGTAATACCTCGACTTTTACGCGATTTTCAAATCTCGTCGAGTAATTTTTTCCCCCTTTCATCACTGAAATTTGGGTGGAATCAGTGCCACAGCTTGATGAAACTGATAATGTGATTGAAGAAGTTGTTGATCTTGCCAGGTAAATAAATTTAGAAGTGGATAGTGATCTCGTTGGAGAGTTACAGAATACCTAGCTTTGTCAAGCTTTAACCTCCATTCCTTTCAAGTTTGAGTGACTATGATATTATTAAAAAAATAAATAAAAATAAAATAAAATAAAAATAAATAAATAATAAAATTGGTAAATAAAAATACATTAGCTTAAAAATAATAAAATTAAATTTAATAAAATACATTAAATTATTATAGTTAAAATGCTTCGTGCACACAAAATATTAAGTTAAAATTGGTGAAAAGATGTGGATACTGGTGACGTTTATATATAAGAACTGTTACACTCTCATAATCAGGAGCTAGAAAATGATGAGCGTATAGAAATATATGAACAAGGCACAGAAGAACTCGAGTCTTTAGATCCAGTTTAATCAGAAAATCAAACAACGGTTGGGAATTTGACAGAATACTTCTGTCTAGTTGAAAAAGGGTTACAAATTTTGGAATATATAGAGACCAACATAAAGCGTATTTTTTCAACGAAACTAGGAATAAAAAATTTATTACCATGCTGCGAGGACATCGGGAGAAAAAAATAATTTAAGCTGGCAGACTACTTTGTTAGATATTAGGAAGCCTCCTTCATAAAAAAAACTCCGATTTCTGATTTTGTATTTGTGTTATGCTTTATTAAACATTTTTTTTCTGAATTATTATTTTCTTTCGTCTCTTGTCTCAACTGAGAATAATTTACAAGTATACAAAGGCGAAATTATACCCCGACTGACGCGGTTATCACTCAGTCCCACCTATCGCGTAAGTTCGGGGTATTATTGTGGCAGCTTAGGGAACGTTTTGGTTGATTGACAAAAATTAAAAAATAATCGGGCCAACCATCACAATAAGACGAAAATTAGGGATTTTTCCATTGAAAAATGCTGATGAATAAGCCTAAGAGAACGACTGGATGTTAAATCTAACGAAGTTGTTATATAGTTTTGTGTAGAGAGAGAGAGAGAGAGAAGTCAAGAGTATTATTTCAGTATTGCTTATTGTGCAATGCTGGTGTGGTATTTGTTCATCATGAGTAAACACATATTTTTTCTTCTGTACGTTATTTTAGCCTGATTTTATGTTTCTTTTCTAGATTTCTACTTTTTTCTGAATTGTGAATTGCTTAATTCAGTAAAAAGTTAAAAATACTATTAACTTTTTAAATAATATTCAATGACCTTGACAGCCATATTTAGGAAATAGATAACCAATTTTTCCACATGAATAAACAGTTATTATTAAAGAAAAAACCAGTCTATAAGTAAAATTACTCGTATAGATGCTAATTCAAGCATTTTTAATGTGAACTTCAAAAGGAGGCAAAAACATTCTAAAGCACAAAAAATTGAGAAAATTTTCTTGCTTCAGAGAATAAGAATTAAAATTTTTTTTTTCTTGCTCATATTTCTTTATCACACAAAGATTGTTCTATATACGCAATGTTCCGTAAAAATAATTCGAAACACAATATTAATGCTGTATGTTAAAAGTGCAACTGATTTCCTTTCTAATAATAGAAATTTCCATACTTTTTTCATTGATAGGATCTAGGCAAATGCTTTCTTTAAAATTAAAAAATTGCCGAAAAGTTGTCGCGATTTTTTTTTCGTTTTAAAATTAGAATAAATGCAAATAAGAAAAATGAAATGCTTTTAGTACCACGCACGCGAAAAGGTTCATAAATATTTTCCAAAATTATTAGAGGAATTTTCAAAATTCCAAATCTTATATCATGTGTTTATTCGTGAAAATGAATCTTCTTTTTTTAAAAAAAGAAATGCTTCCTTGAGAAGAATTAAAGCTATTTATTATCAATACTGCTTATTTGAAATTTAATATATTCGTGGTTTATTGTGAAAGTTGCCGCCCACCCAGTATGGTGGATTCGGCTAGTAACCGAGTGGGTTCCAGTCCCGAATAAGACATGGATGTTTCTCCGAGAAAAGAAGTCGGACTTTCGCCTGAAATGGATTCCCGTCTCGAATGGAAAGCAGCGCACCCCTTTTGTTCTATGCTGGGATCATCGTTTGTAATAAAAATTCTATATCCTTCTGTGTTTGTGTTGTATGTTTCTGTGCTTCCAACTCTCGTCTTTCATATGCATCCCATGATAAAACACCTGACAACAGCAACATTGTTAAAGTATACCCAATACTTAACTCTCAAATGTATGTCAATTATGTATATATTTTTATTTTTGTACCTCGGCATTTTTCGTAACATTAAACTTATATTGTAAACGTATCTAAAGGATTCTATGCAGTTTTTTACATAAATAAAAAAAAATATTTTCTTCTTTCTTCTTTTACTGACACAACAGTACAGGGTGAACCAAGGCCTTCTCAAGAACCCTATTCCATTCCGATCTCCTCTTAGCGACAGTTCTCCAATTAGTTACTCTCAAAATTTTTAAATCGTCCTCCACAGAATCAGCCCATCTCAGATTGGATCTACCCCTAGTTCTAGTTCCAATAAGTTTGTAGTTGGAAATTCTGTATGCCAAGGATGGGGGGTCCATACGGCAGATGTGGCCCGCAAGCCTCAATCTCGATGGATTTAATGGCATCTGCTTCCTTAAATAGTTTATAGAATTCAAAATTATGTTGTCTCTACAATACCTTCTCATTCATAGCACCAAAGATATATCTAACAACCTTTTGCTCAAAAATGGCTTAGCTGTTCAGTCTATGATTTAGTCAAAGTCCAAATTTCAGATCTATGGGTAAGTGTAAGGGTCTGATTATTGTTTTATATAGTGTAATTTTTGTATGTCTTAATTAATTTTGACTTCAAGCACACTCTTAGACCACGAAGAGAGCGATTAGCAGCAATAATACGTCTTTTAATTTCAGCACCAATGTCGTTTAGAATGCCCATATTTGAGCCCAAACAGGCAAAATTACTAACCACTTCAAAATTGTGATTTTCAGTCTACAGATATTTAAAGCCTACTGGAGTAAAACAAACTGTAGCATGATTTATTTCTAGAAAGTATTAGAAGAAAGATTGATTAAGTAAGAATTTTATTAAAAAAACAAGATGAAGTATAGATATTTCTTAAGAAATTAGAAGCATTTATATGATTGAATACTGAAAGCATATTTAAAATACTGTATTTATTTGAATTTAAGCCGCCATCGATTCTAAACCGCGCACCCCAAATTCTCAACAAGATTTAGTGAAAAATACAAAATAGTGTAAAATGATTTATCGATATTCACTTTTACAAAATTAAAATAAATTTAAAATGAGAACTAAAAAGAAGTGGATAATTAGTTATTTTATCAGTATTATAAACTTTTTTACATACAAACATGAACCTGTATTAGAGCTCTAAATACCACATACAACATTTTTTTTCCAACAATTCTAAGCCGCATCCGATTTTCAGTAGCGTTAATATTGGGGAAACAAAGTGCGGCTTAGATTCGAGTAAATACAGGAGTAGAAAAGGTACTGATAATTTTTGAAAAATAGAAACTAGTAATTAAACAATTACGGTATACGATAATTTGAAAATAATCATGAGCTCACGAGTTTTATCGACAAAAATTTATTCTTGACGTGAATTTTTAAAAGTAAAATATTTTTTGATGAAAAAATAGCATGAGTTAAAACTTAAGTTTGTGTGTTTTATATCAGTGGAACGTTTAACATTAAGATAAAAAATGTAAAAACTTAGACTACCTTAAAAGTCCAGAAGATTTGGAAAGCATAACATAACTAAGAAGAAAAAATTTATAATTTGTAAAAAAAGTATCACCACTGTTTTTGAAAGAAAAAAAATTAAAATTTTTATACAATACAAAGGACAAATCTTTCAGTAACACATTTTATTAGTAGACATTTTTTTTAAAAAAAATAGACACAAAGTATTTAATTAGATTTATATTTTCTCAAACTAAATTTAATTAAAAATGAAAGCACAAAATATTCTTTTTTAAATTGGATTTCGTAATGAATTTAAAAAAAGAAAAGAGTTAAAATGATGAAATGTCTTTTACCTTCAATTGAAAAAATTAGCCTTCCACGAAATTTTGAAATATGTAAATATATTTAAAAGCAACGCGATAGTGAATATGAAGAATGAATCATGAATTCAAAAATAATTCTGCTTAAACGGTGTTAAAGTACCTTCAGTTAATTATGAAATAATTCTTTAGCTAAATTCATTATGCAAGGTATTGAGAAAAATAAAAGTACAGTGGGTGATCGGTTAACGAACATAATCCGTTCCAAGACCATGTTCGCTATCCGAATTGTTCGTTAACCGATCATCGATTCACTATAGACTTCTATGTGAAATCGATTAATTCGTTCTGGAGACCCTAAAAATTAAATTTTAAAAATGTTTAATTTCTTAGTAAGTTTTTAAAAAAATAATACATACATATAGTCTTGCATATTAATCAGTCCTTTTCATTTTTTGCTTATGGGGCGTTGAAGAACATGTGCAATGTCGATTGCTTTTCTCTCTTTTTCAGGATTTTCCGGAAGTAATTAATAGCATTGACGTTGTAAAGATCCCAACCCTACTGACTTCAGCTTGGTTTGGGTGCTCTTCTAAGACCATTGCTCTGACAGCCTCCCACGTTTTCAAAAGATCTTTAATGGCAGATGTCGGCATTGGTCCTCTTTCATCTTCCTCTTGTTCAGAAGGAGACACATTTCGTTGTGTTTCTTGGTGTTCTTCATTCAAAATTTCTTGGAGTTCTTCTATCGTCATGTCCCATTATGAGCTCTTCTATGTCACCCTCGTTCACCTCCAATTCCAGATCTCTAGCAGTTGTCAAAATTTCATCCATAATTTAAGGGGTGTCTCCCTGATCACCTCCAAATATGTGTTCGTTGTCCAAACACAAAAAATCTTTCTTGAAAGTGTTCGTTATCAAAACACAAAAAACTTTCGTGAAAGTGTTCGTTAACCGATTTGTTCGTTAACCGATCACCCACTGTATTGTTATATTGATCAGGACTCGAGGATTTCACACTATCAGTCTCAATGCGTAAGACAGTTCTTCAGGAGCGATGAAAATTTTATTGTAACAAAACAATCCTTGAAATAAGAGATGCAGCAGAGAAATTCACTAAATAAATCCCAGAATACCTTCACACCTTCTACAGTGCTCAGACCCAAATATCAATGTCCAAAAATACAAATATGTAATGATTAAGATTATTCGCAAATACTCGCTCGATAGTAGCAACTAAACGCTAGTCGACTCTTCAACGGACAAAACTAAACTCACTCATCTTTAGCATCGAGAAAGATCCACTTACGTCATAGCTACCGACATTGATGAATTTCTACAGTAATTTTCAGAAGCCTCCATGTGGTCGACAGTTGCCAAAAATGGTCTCCAAGTCGTTAACATATTTACCAAAAATGATGCCTACTTGGCTCTATCGCCAACATTTCGCAGCTAAATTGCCACTATAATGAAAAGAACGACATTTTGCTTGAAAATATTACAATATTATCGTATTACACATCTCCAGATATAAATTATTTACACTATTTTAAGCATTCATTACAAAATGTCGGTAGCAGTATTGAATAATCAAGCAGTCTTTTTATCTGTGGTTAAATTTTCATTTTCAAAGAAACCAGTCTCGCATTATACAAAAAAGGTAGTTGAAGAATGGATTTAAAAGTCGAAAATAATGTTATCAAAACTTTAGAATTACCAGATTTCGTTCAACATGTATCTAACTTTCCATCTATGTAAATTTTAAAAAAAACAAACAAAACGGTTTAAGTAAATGAATTAAGTGAGTACACAAATACGCGCTTTTATAAAAGAAGGCATTCAAGCACTACAGCTACTCGCCACACCTAAATAAAAAAAAAATATATACATAATGCATGGTGATACATAATACGTTTTGCAAACAAGTAATTGTTCTTTCACAAATAAAAAGTTGTAAGTAGAAATAATTTTAGCCAGCTAATTTTTTAAAAATATTTTAAATAATATATAATGTAAAAATATTTACAAAAGTTTAGATAATAAAAACGCATTTCCAAATTTAAAATTTTGAAAATAATGCGGACTAGGCAAATATTTAACATATTTATTAAAATATACACACAACTCTTCTTTTTTTTTTACATGGTCTTTTTTACACGATTTTGAAATAACACGGTACATGAATTTACCGATTTTTTACACGACTTTCTAAGGAGCGTATCTACTGTGTAGAAAAATGAGCTGGGTGTAGTTATTTTTCGAGGAAATAGTCTACCAAGATGCCTTACGATGCTTTGTGACGATAACTACTTTAAAAATGCTTCTTCAAGTATATTTTATCCTGCAGAAAATATAGTTCAGATTTTCTATAAATAAAAACTTGATGTAAAAACAACTTTGTTGAAACATTAGAATTAAAAACTGTTCATGTTACAAAGAATTTTAAAAAAAGATAAAGCAAGCTTTTAGATTAATTACTATCTAGTGAAATAAAAATTAACTAAAATAATTTTTTAAGTGAAAAGGATTTATATAGAAAAAAATTTGTTATGTGATAAAATTGATTGTAAAAATAACATAACACATTTATGCATTTATTCTATTATTAAAGAATGAAAGTTTTTTTCATTATTTTATCAATGAAATTCCTAATGCTATTTAGTGTAAACAGATACATATATATATATATATATATATATAAGAGAAAATAACAGTTTACATATGAGACAAATTCTATTCAGACGTATGGCGTGCTATGTTCTATTCACGAGAAGATATTTAGTTAAATGTTAACAGTAAAGAGCGATTGAACTTCTTATGAGAATATATAGATTTCACGAATAAATATATAATAACCGTAAAATCCGGCGTATAACGCGCACCGGTGTATAACGTGCACCCATACTTTCAAGCAGCAATTTTGTATGTTTAGGTATATTCACCGTATAACGTTCACCCCCTTTTTTACGAAGGAACCTGAAGTGTACGTGTCCATTGCTCTTATGTTTTGAAGTCATTTATTCTATATATTATCTCAAGATTATGAAAAATAATATGTAGTTCTAGATCTACAACACTTTAAGTTCATTAGAAATGTCATTCATATTAAATAAACAGGGTTCCGATTTATACGTAGAAAAGTCTTAATTTTGTTCTCTGTCTATACTCATCTTATTTTTTATTTTTAAAGCTCTCATTTTTATACCCGGCGTATAACGCGCCCCCGTAAACTTCGATCTTATTTTTTGTGTTAAAAATGCTCGTTATTCGCCGGATTTTACGAGGTATTTAAGTATTTCCAATTTTAAATCTTTTTGTAATATTTTTCATCGGTTATCACAATTTCAATATGTAAAAAAAAACAGTGTGTGTACACACACACACACACTCACACACACCCACATCCACACCCACGCACGCACGCCCCCACACACACATATATATACTACTAAAATTCTTTCTATTTGTAATTACTATAATACTTAATATGAACTCTCTATTAAAACCATTATAATTCTCTTAAATCTGAAAAAAAAAGTTTTGCGGTTACTGTGCTCTTTGAAGCTTACGCAAATCTTTCCGCTTTGGTAAGTCCAACCACATGACTGATTATCTATCAAATGAATCTGCATTATGTATTTACTTTTTACACTAAAATAGATACAAAAAAATAATGCGAAAGAACACTAAAAGAAGATTTAACACTGGAATTCTTTACATAATTTTACTATTCACGGAATTCACATAATTTTACTACTCACACAATGAGGCGGTAGGGAATGAAATTAATTTTCCGTGACAAAGTAATATTTAGTTCCATGAAAATATTTTACTTCGTATGCATGCAATACATTTAAATAAATAGGTATTATAACAAACTATAATAATAATAAGGTTTATTACATGTATGTATAATGTTTTGTTATTGCAGTTTAAGCGCACATCACAACAATTTTCTCTTCTTTGATGCTCATACACTTCGTTAAACCTTTATAAGGCCATTTCCAGTGATGGTACATTATTTTTGGAGAAGAGAAGGAATTAATTTAGCTTATGAGGTAAATTTATTTTGATTTTTAAGACCTCTTGTTTAGTGGGTATTAGTTTATCTAGCTCATTGTGTCTTATTGAAAGGCATTTATGATTTCAGTTTCTTTTTTTACGTCTCTGCACATGAAATATCTAAAATATATTTCGTAAATACTGCAAACTTCAAAAGGAATAATGAATTAAAAATATTTTATACCCTTAGGTCAGGGGTGGCTAACTCGCGTGGCACACGTGTCATAGTGTGGCACAGTGGAGTTGTAACAGTGGCACGCCAAGACTTATTGTAAAATTTTAGAAAAATTGAAAGAAAATAGTCATTTTTTTTCTAATTTTATTGAAATAGGCTTGTCTCAGATAAAAACGTCCAAATTTGGATCAAAATATGCTTGTGAATAAGTTTTTTTTCCGTTATCAGAACATAATAAAATAAATATAACTCAAACTTTTTCTGTTTTAGAAAGTCCTGATACATGATTGACTATCTTGTAAATGGATTTGCATTATGTATTTACTTCTTATACTAAAATATTAACTAAAAAAGTGGAAGAGTATTAACAAAATATTTAACATAATATTTCTTTACATAATTTTACTATTCACGAAATAAAAAACAATGATGCATGAAAAATGATTGCAGTTTTCCGTGACATATTAATATTTGGTTTCAAAAAAAAATTTTTTTACGTTACATATATGCAATACATTAGAATAAACAAAAGTTGTAATAGTAAAATATAATAACAAATAATAATTATAATATATATATATATATATATATATATATATAATTATATATATATATATATATATATATATAGTATATGTATATATCACAATTTTCTCTTTCACACACACGCTTGGTTAAACTTTATATCTCTACTGTGTTTATTTGAAGTGTATCTCTCAATTTTTCGCTTTAATTCTTTTAATCGTAAATATTTTCACTTGAAATATTTTTAAAATTGAAATCACAAAATGAAATTAGGTTTCAAACACAAAACTAGTTTTGTAATATACGAGGGGAAAATATAATGTTAACAATAACTTATTTGTGTGACAAAAGGTAGTAGATCGGCTAAGATAGTTCATTTTTACACATCGGTATGAATATTCCTTATTTATAAAATGCATTGTGTTTAAAGAGATACCTGTAATTTTCTGCATTAAATAAGAAATAGTGTTTAAAAGATATATTGTTAAAAAGGTACAAAAATATGTTATAAAAATGGTTTTAATATTTTTATATATTCATGACTTACATAAATATAGTAAATAATTTGTGCAGAAAAAGGAACAGATTAAAAAAAATTGGAACATTTTCATTTTAAAAGAAAGCAATTACCCACATTTCCCATTACAACCCAAACGGAAGGTGACTCACCGCAATCATTTCGATCCGGTAGAGAGCTATCACCACGAGGGCGAGCATCGTCCAGCACGGGTCCATGTCTGGAGAGGTATTGGAAGCGTCTTGAGGACCAGCACTTCTCGAAGCTGGGCTCGACCAGGCGTGAAAGGGATGAGCGCCCAGCCGAGACGAAGGCCAGCCTTTAACGAGCACCCATCGGGAGTTATCCAGAAAGAAGACTAGAAAGAAAAAAAAAATGTTCCATCTCCCCTGTTTTTTTTCTTGTTTTTTCCCCCTTTCTTCTGCTGGGTTTGTTTATTTATTTGTTTAATGTTATTTATTAAGGTTTTGTTCGGAGGGTTCGATTGCTTGAAACCGGAATTGGAGTTCTCCTTTTGAAAGTGTGGTCATGCTTTCGTAATTCGATTGTAAAATGTGGATGCTCAAAAAGAAATTTTTGTTATTATTATTTTAGAATTTTGTGGGTTGATTGTTTTGCGTGTTTCTTAGTTAAAATTTCGAAATTTATCGAGATGTTGCCATGGGAGGATAGGGAGAAAGTTTAATTGTTCCAATATTCTTTTTTCATAAGTTGATGACGATCTTTTTTTGAGATAAAACAGAGAAGTGGTGTAATTGAATTTGGAAAATAGTATAATCTGATGGATAAATTTAAGAAAAAATTGTTTTCGTAAATAACTTCACGCAGAATAATGAAATTTTATACTGAATGTATGTGCCCAGTCAATATGACTCTATATATTAAAGGTAAAAACTAATTTGCTCTGTTATTCCATTTATTCAAGTACACAAACTAATTAATCCACATTTTGTTAAAAAAAATTTATATTTTCATTTTTTAAGAATTTTTTTCAGCTATCTATGACAGTGGTGTCCAACACGCGGCCCGCCAGTACGTAAGTTGCGCCCCGCCAACTCTTTTAAAAATTGTTTAAATATCAGTTTTTTAAAGTTTTTTCATTTGAAATTTTTTTAAGGGTCTACAATGTATTTACCCGTTAACTGTTCTTGTTTTTAAAAAAATAAATCCTTTTTGATAATAGAAACGTCTTTTAAATTAAAATAGATTTATATTTTATCAAACAGTTACGTTTGATTTTACTATAATAAATTACTTTTTTAATAAATTTTGAATTGCATTATGCATATCATTTACTATGGATGGTACATGATTCTCTGTGTGTGTGACTTTCATTTCTTCTCCTCCTTTTCTGTTTGGAGTGCCCAAAATGCTAGAGGCAGTCAGAGATGTTTTTTTAAAGTTTAAAAAAAAATTATTCAGGACGGTTAAGATAAAGGGCAATGTATACTAAATCGTTTAAGAATGACAGCAGAATTAAATTTTAAAAATGAGTAACGAAAGATCAATTTAAAAGGAACTTCGTAATTTTCAAGAAAATGGCAACTGTAATATTTTAAACATTATTTTATCATTTTATTATTATATTATATAAACATTATTATATTACCTATGTCTCTATACATGAAAAATAATTAAAGCAATAATAATAATTCATTTTCTTTTAAATGTTCAGTCCAATAAATGTTTTTTTTGTTTCCAAATCTGATATACGAGTAAATGTACATATTTTTAAGTGCGGCCCGCGAGATTATGATGTTTTTCCGAAGTGGCCCGCAAGGTCATTCGGGTTGGACACCCCTGGTCTAGGATATTTATAAATACATTTATCAACATGTTGCAATTTTGGATTCGGACAAATATTCGGAACTTTTTATTTCTTTGGTATTGTATTAAGACCTTAATTGATAATTCATGACTCTTTGAAAGACAAATCCTATTATGCTTCATGAAAAAGTTTAGTACCATATTTTGGTCCAAAAATATTTGTTTTAGTTAGTATGCACGTGATACATATGATATATATGAAAAAATAAATTAGTATATTACAACATTTTACTATATGCTTTTAAGAGATTCTATATACGTGAAAATCGTTTAACACGAAACTGAGGGGGGGGACTGATATATTTTTTTGTAAAAATAATTTCGAGTTAAAGGATATTGCAAAAAAAACAGCATATATTTAACAAAATTAAGTTTATTAGAGTACTGTAACGGCGTGGCACATAGTACACTAGGAGGCTTGACACATAGCACACGATAGACTAGAAAGAGGGCGCTGCTGTGAACTGTTTTGGGCTTTGAGCCGGAAGGAGAGAAGAAGAGAGTCTGGAACGTAAAATGGACGAAGCTGCCTGTAGTTCCCGATGTGACTTTTACTTGTAAATGAAAATATTAATATAGTGATGTGTTTTGAAGGAAATAACAAAAACGGTAAATCCGGTTAATTAGAGCAGATTAATTCAACTACAACACGATCATACAGACTGGTGGCAACGATGGGACGAAACTAAAAACTGTGTCTTTAACAGCAAAAGAAATAGTTGGGGTAAGTACTTTTTCTATCTGAAAGTACCTTCGGGCGTATTTTAAATCTGATCTCAATTTTTGTATTAAAATATGGGTACAAATTAAATACAGCAATCATTCTTAATTCACTTTTTGAATTAAATGCTGGATTTTGATTATTTTACAGCCTTTTACTAATCCCTGCTATTCTCGTTAATTTATGATTTGTTTTTAAATAAAAACAAAAATTTATCCTATATAAAGGAAGAAAATTTATTTTGTCTGTGGTCGAATTGAGTACATAAAATTGTTCTTTTTTTTAGTTTTAGTTAGTGTATTCTGATTTAAAACTATGTTTTCTATGTATATGAGATATAAATTAAAAGATTCTCTCAACGGTGTTAGAAAAAATCTGTATTGTAAACACAATATTAAGAATTTGTGAAGAGTGAATGATAAATAACTTATGAAAATTGTGATTATAGCACGATTTGAAGGTGCAGTGAAAAAAATATATGTATAAAGTGTATATTGTAGAAATATTTTTGATTTTGCTGAGTCAACGAAATATTTATGACTCTTCTCTTTTACTGAGAGAAAAAAAAGCTGACTCATTACGTTTCAGAAGTTCTCAAGGTTAAATGCATAAATTATGTAGCTATTCGAATCAGATAAGGATTTGTTTTTTATAAGTTTTTCAGTAAAATTTTTGTTTCTGTGGATTCAGAATACCAGCGGAATTATTTTACTCTCATTATTGTCTTATAATATTTTTTTTGTTGCGAATAGAAGTGTTTGGTTTTTCTGAAAAAAAAAGTAAATCTGTAGATTTTATTTGAATGGTGTTCTTTGGTTTAACAGTGGTCATTACATTGAAACATTTTTAATAAAAAAATGTGTTTGTTTTTACAAATATAAACATTTATTATTATTTTCGAGTTAAGGGTGAAGTTGTAGAATTTCTATAGATAGAATTTTTTTTAAACATATTTGCTCGCATTTGTTTGTTTTAAATTGAAAATAAATGACAATTAATGAGTAACAAATTAAATTTTGAAGAGACTTTATGAAGAGATAATTTGGACTTAGGGTGTATGTTATTGTTTTGCATTGAAATGTTTATTTTTTATTTTTGTGCTTGTTTGATTATTCTGGTATTGTGTGTACGTAAATATTTTAATCACTTGAAACTTTTCAAAAATAGAATTCGAAAGTGCTGAATATGTATGTATTCGTTATAATTTAAGTGTATATTTGTGCATATTTTGGTACAGTGCCAAGTGGATAACTACTTTTAGTTAAATAATATATCGAAAAATAAGTTTCTTACTCGTCTTATTTTAATTTTCTTTTTGGAAAGCATTCTGATCTTGTTCGTCCCTAAATCATGGCATATTTAGCTAAAGGTAATAAACCTGATCTTTTGTCAATATGTGAGGAAATGGGGGTTGAAGAAGATCAGTCCAGCAAGGTGGTAGATATAAAAAAATTGATTCTAAATAGAGAGTTTTATGTTGAAGAGGAAGTGAAGATAATTCTCGACAGAGTCATTAGTGATAGGAAAGAACAAGAAAGAAGTAAACAAGAAGAAAAAGAAAGGGAAGAAAGAAGTAAACGAGAAGAAAGGGAAAGGGAAGAGCGAATGGCTCGAGAGGCCAGACAACACGAATTAGAATTGAGAAAATTAGAATTATCGCAGCAGAATCAACCATTAAATGATGAATCTGGAAGAAGAGTTGAAATTGGACCTAAGAATCAATTGACACAAATCACAACTAAATTTGATGAAGGTGTTGAATCGATGGGGCTGGAGCGCCTGATCTCATTTCGAGATCTTTATCTCCTATCATTCAGAATTAGGTTTGTCACTTTCAAACTTGATTAATTGCCCTTTTTTAAATTTAAAGTATACAAGAATTAAAGAGAAACAGTGATAAACTAATCTCATGATGAAAAACATCATGAGATTAGTTTATATTTGATTAATTTTGAAAGGAAGGCAGAATTAGCTCAAGTACCAAAGAAGGATTGGGTGGCCTACTTGTTGGCGGTTTTACCAGCAGAACTCTCTAATATGCTAGCTAGAGAACCTACCGAAAGGGCAAATAATTATGATTTTGTAAAAGATCTTATATTGAAGAGGTACAGGTTGAGAACAGCGAAAAGTTGAAGCAATGTTTTTACAGACATCAAAAATCAGCAGAGAAGTCTTGGAGGAATTATGCTCATGAGCTGAATAGTTATTTTACAGAATGGATAGCTGAATTGCAGGTTAAAACTTTCGAGCAACTGAAAGATCTATTAATAACTGAACAATTGAAGTACCGTGTTTCAGCTGAAGTAGGAGAGCATTTTCTTGATGACTGGATCAAGTTAAAAACTCCCTATGAACTTGCAGAGAAATTAGACGAATATGAAAGCATCAAACAGTTTCAGAAGAGAAATTCCTAAGAAAAATAGTTACAAATTCCAAGGTGGTGTAAATTATAGTGGTGCCAGAAACTGAAATTTTCACAAAGATTAACATCGATGCAAGTGGACCTTTACCAATGACACCGTCAGGAAATAAATATGTAATTACGGCGTTATGTATGTCATCAAGGTATCCTGATGCCATTCCTGTAGCAAACCTTTGCTCAACTGTTGTAAATGCATTGTTACAGATTTTCAGCCGAATGGGGTTACCAAGAGAATTACAGACTGACCAAGGCACGTCATTCATGAGCGCACTAACTACGGAATTTTTAGAAAGATTTGGAGTTAAAGTAGTTATATAGAAGTTCTGTTTATCATCCACAAAGTAATCCTGTAGAAAGAATGCACAGAACATTGAAGAGGATTCATTCTTCATGTCCTGTGTCTGGAGGCAATTCCAGATTGGGAGAAAATTCTGTCTCAAGCCCTCTTTGCCCTAAGGACTGTTATACACGATAGTACTGGGTTTTCACCAGCTGAACTAGTTCACGGGAAAAATATAAGGACTCCTGTGATGTTATTGTACGAGAAACTGACAGAAGAAGAGCATGTAGAAAGCAGTGTTGTGGATTACGTATATGAACTCATTAATAGAATGAAAAGATGTCAGGAATTGGCAATCCTACACATGGAAGATGCCAAACAAAAACAGAAGTTGTGGTATGATCGCCGGACCGTTAAGCGTCAATTTCAACTGGGTGAACTGGTTTTGGTCATAGCTCCATCCAGGTCTAATAAGTTATCTGTTCAGTGGGTTGGCCCTGGAGACATAGTGCAACAACTCTCTGAGACAAATTATGTGGTCAAATTCCCAGAGAAGGATAAAACCCACGTTTATCATGTTAATATGCTAAAACCTTATCACCAACGAGAGGAAAATACTAACTTATTGTGCATTAATCCTTTAAAGCATGACAAAGAAGAAGACATACCTAGTTTGGAACTTGAAAACGAAAGGTCGGGATGGTCCAAAATCATCAGCGATGTGCAATTAAATTCAAAATTATCTCAAATTCAACGAGGACAGCTCAAAGAACTTTTATATAAATATAGTAATCTTTTTTCGAATATTCCTTGATGTACCGATTTAGCTGAACATGATATTGAATCAGAATCTGAAAGAGCAATTGTTGCTAAGTCTTATCGTATGTCTCCTCGACAAATTAAATTCTCAAATCAGAAGTTAATACGAGGTTAGAACTGAAAATAATAGAGCCAGGAGAATCTGACTTTACATCTCCATTAATACTTGTTGAAGCTCAGGGAAAGGAAGCAAGACTCTGTATTGATTACAGAAGGTTGAATAAAGTAACTCGGACACTATTCTTTCCCTTGCCTAATATCGAAGAACTTTTAGAAAAGGTATCGGCAGCTAAATGTATCTCTATCTTGGATCTTACTCGAGTGTATTGGCAAATACCCCTGATTCCCCGAGCGCAAAGGTACGCATCGTTTGTGACAACATTTGGAACTTTTAAACCATTGAGGTTACCTTACGGTCTGAAAAATGCGCCCTATTACTTCAGTCGACTTATGGCTAACTTATTAAGAAATTGTGAAGACTTTGCAGTTCCCTACCTAGATCATATAGCTATCTTTTCACTAGCCTGGGATGATCACCTTAAACACCTAAAAGATGTATTTGATCGCCTACGCTCCGCTAAATTACATATCAAGCCATCCAAATGTCAATTTGCTCAAGCATACGTTAAATATCTTGGACATTTGGTAGGACAAGGTTTAAGAACACCTGGAGAATTAAAGGTTCAGGTCATCAAAGATTTCCCGATCCCCACTAACAAGACGCAAGTTAGAGCCTTTTTAGGATTATCTGGCTATTATAGAAGATATATTCCTGAATTTTTTCAGTAATCGCAGCTCCACTGACAGATTTACTTAAGGGCCTAAATCGAAAATCAACCTTTGACTGGAACAGTTCTTGCCAGAATGCATTCGAGAAGCTCAAGACAAGACTATCTAAAAATCCAATTTTATACAGCCCTGATTTCACAAAACCCTTCATCATTCAGTGCGATGCATCCAATCTTGGAATTGGCGTTGTGTTGTCGCAAGTATGTGTAAACGAAGAACATCCCATCATGTTCCTGAGCAAAAAGCTGTCGCTTGCAGAACAAAAATATAGCACTACAGAAAAAGAATGTGCAGTCATTATTTTTGCCGTGCAAAAGTTGAAATGATATCTTGATGGACACCAAAAATTTGTCATACAAACTGACCATAATCCCTTGGTCTGGTTAGAGAAAAATACTGGGACTAATCCAAGACTCTTAAGGTGGTCCTTAATTTTGCAAGCATTTAATTATGAGATTGCTTATCGGAAGGGAAAACAGAATCAGAATGCTGATAGTTTAAGCCGTATCCCTTAAAACTTGAAAAAAACACGTTTGTAATGAGAATTGATGGAAAATAAGAATTTTCTTTGGATTATTATTTTTTTGTCTAGAATGATTGGTATTTGTATATTAGTATTAATATTTGATATTAGTATTTTAATTTTTTTGATATTTTGTATTTGTATTTTAAACTTTAATATTTTGTATTGGTATTTTAAAATTTGATATTTGGTATTAGAGTATTTTAAGCTTTTGTATTTGTATTTTGATATTTGGAATTTTTTATTTTAAATTTTGGTATTAATATTTAAAAAATTTTTTTGATATTTGTATGTTAATTTTTTGATAATTAATATTTGTATTTGTATTTTAAAGTTTGCATTTGGTTGCAGTATTTTACCAAGTGATATTTTGTATATGTTAAAGTTCACATAGATTAGTAGGGATAAGTTTAATGCCTTCCTTAAAATAAAGTACTAATTTCGGATAGAACAGGTACTTGCACGTTATTTTTATTAAAATGTTTTTTAGCTCTGTTTAAAAGAAAAGGATTTCAAGAAATAATTCTTAACTCTCTCTACTGCTGCATAAACTGATCCTATGTCAAGTATTTTTCAGGTATCACAGTAAAACTTTCCACTCAACTATCGTGAAAAGTTTTCTCCAGGATGGGAGGAAATAATTAGACTGTAACGGCGTGGCACATAGTACACTAGGAGGCTTGACACATAGCACACGATAGACTAGAAAGAGGGCGCTGCTGTGAACTGTTTTGGGCTTTGAGCGGAAGGAGAGAAGAGAGTCTGGAACGTAAAATGGACGAAGCTGCCTGTAGTTCCCGATGTGACTTTTAAATGTAAATGAAAATATTAATATAGTTATGTGTTTTGAAGGAAATAATAAAAACCGTAAATTCGGTTAATTAGAGCTGATTAATTCAACTACAAGACGTCATACAGTACATTTTATTTACATAGATATGTATAGATGCATGCTTTTAGTAAAATTCAATGAAACAAAAGTATTTAAAGGAAAATGAAATTTAACACAAAATTTAAATGTTTTGAAAAACAAAACATTTATTGAGTTCTGGGAAAATAAACTGATATTTTTTTTCGCATTGTCTTTTTTAGCATCAAACTTTCAGCAAATTGTTCGATGACGTTTATTTTATTATTCATATCACCTTTGGAATGTGTACCTAAATATCTACGTATACTTTTCCTGATGTTCTGCATTTCGGATAACGTGTGAAAAGAAGCTGTATTATTCATTTCCCTTTCGTCATCGGAATCTGCATCAATGACATTTTTTGAACTTTGAGCAAACTCCAAAATGTGTTTGTCCGCCATAATTGGAGCTATATACGCATTATTATTATCCATTGCAACAAATTCTTTCGATGATATAGTAGGTATATTTCAATAATGCAGAAACTTTCTCAAACATTTCATTAAGTGTCGGCTCAGTTTCAGTATACTTCTTCCCCAGAAGGGAAATCTTTTTGTGTTAAGCGATTTTCGTTTCTTGTTATGAAAAAAGAAATGTATGAAATACATAGTAGGTTTGCCAGGTTGGATGTATTATTTCATGGTAATCAATATATTTCGTCTGAAGGTATCCGACTACGTTCGGAACCGTGATTTTGCAAAAACGTATAAATGGATAATATTTATGATATTTAGTGTCACTTAAATTAGAAAATGTATATAAAAGTGTTTTAAGAATAGCATTACAGTACAAAAAGTGAACATAGAATGACCCATTTTCAAAACATTCTCCTTTGTAAAAAATGCTTTTATTATAATAATACTTTACCTGTATATAGCTCAGACCTCTATACAGAGGTTCAACGAGAATTTTTGAAATATATAATTTAGAAGTGGGTTTATATCCATGTTTTACGACAGCAGAGGGGAGAAATTTTAAGAAAAAAATGACAATATTTATTTCAATTGCTTGTAACTCTGAAAATAATGGAAATTTTTCAGAAAAAAAATAGTCCAGACTCTCTGGAAAAGTCTTTACTTTATATAACCAAAATATTGTTATTTTAGAAGCATTTTTCACCAAAGGAGAACATTTGGAAAAAAAATTATTCTAAGTTATTTTTTTACCAAAATATTACACTTAAATAACTTTGTTTTGTCGAAATGTCCTTAAAACAATTTTATACATGTATTCTAATCTAAGTGACACTAAATATAATAAATATTATCCATTTATAAGCTTTCGTAAAATCACGGTTCCGAACGTAGTCGGATACCTTAAGCATTTTCGCGTTAAACATATTTCACTGTATTTAAATGAAATCAAGTCGCTTACGGAATCAAAAATAAAAGTTTTTCAATCGAAGGAAACTGGACCTCACAGATTAAATCTTTTTAGTTGTTTTGACCTCTTGGTAAAATTGTTTGTATGTCCATCTTCAAACCGATTATTATGATGTTTAAAAGGCCAAAACGATGTTTTAAATTCTGTAGATTTATATAAGGAATAATAAATCATGCAGACAAATGCTGTTAAGTTCTTAGATTTAAAACCACTGGAATTTTCATTGTATATGAAGCAGTTGGTATAGAAGGCTTTGGATATCGCAGAAATGCGTTTGTTGCTTCAGTTTTTTACTTCTAATAACTGACCAAAGAAGTGATTTCTTTCTCAACCATAATGAATAAGACCTTTATTCTCTTTTACAAATATTTTTCTCCTTCTAAATACTAACCACTTTTTTCCCCCGCGATTGCTTTTAGATAGTCCACTTAGATTAATCAAAGGCTAAATAAAAATATTTGACTCTTTACTATTAGCAGAAGTTGTTGAAATTGTAAGGGAACAGAAATGAGATTCATCAGAACTATTTTTTGTCTTTATGGAAGTTATTTATGTAGATAATTTTATATTTTTCTTTGATATATAAATTGGAGAATATTTTTATACCATAATCCCCATTTCACTTATTTTCGGTCAGATTACCTGAATATGTGGATCACATAATAATTCTACTCTCAAAATACTTAAGATAAATATAATTATTTTATATACGCTTTTATAAGTTTCACTTGTATGTAATGAAATCTTTGGACTCGATTTTTACCCACTTTAAAAGGTCGGATTAATGCGAATTTTTTTAAAATTAATTTGTCAAGCACCGATGACAATATAATAATTTCAAAATTTTGTTCCATTGTCCTTATCAGGAACGTCAAAAATAACGATTTTAAGTATTTCGACATTTGACGACTAATTCATTATATCGTTTTCAGAGTTGGCGACTAATTGCATGTACCATTTCCAAATCTGGCGATTAATTCCATACTCCCTTTCCAAATTTGGTGACTAATTCCAGATATGGCGACTAAAAGACCCTACCCCTGAAAAAGGTGCAACCCTAAAAATGAAAACGCTTGTTATTAATACCAATAAAACAAACAAAAAAGTGTTCTTTATGTAAGAAAGGGGAAAAAAAAAAGACTCGTGCATGTGAATAAAAATAATTTATGTTCTAACTGCTGAATATTTTTTATTTTTATAAAGCTATACTTTTAGAAGTGATGATACGAATTAACACTATAGCAATACGTTTATAAGGTGATAATATGATTGACATTTAATATTTCTTCTTAACACACATTTATTAGTTAGACCTGTATCTATATAGAGACGGAATCTTTGAATATAACGGTACTCATCCGAGGCCCCGTAAACGGAGAATGGCGCAGCTTGGCCAAAGTTGGCCCTTGCGCCATTCATCACCGTAAACGGAGAGAATAAATACCCTTCAGACCCATTAATTAATATCCATTGAATAGTAAGACTAATTCCAGCAGCCACATATTTCTGGCTCCAAATATCGAACTCATAGATAAATTTCAACAAAGAATAAATGATAGTTTTAAAAACTAAAAACAGGCCTTTATTGTTAATTGAACTAAAAAATGAAAAATGAATTATAGTTTAAAAAAAACTAACACTTTTATATTGAATCGAACTAAAAAGTAAAAAAATAATTCTTAACATAAGAATAAAATGATTAACGAGAAAATTATAATGTCATTGTGGAAAAAGCGTGGGGGGCTTTGTACTACATTTTTACACTAACTCAGCATTTCGAAATAGAACTAGTAAGAAATTATAACAATTAATATAGAGCACGCCACGCTTTTATCCCAATGACATTAACTTTCTCGTTAATCATTGTATTCTTATATTAAGAATTATTTTTTCACTTTTTAGTTCAATTCATTATAAAAGTGTATTTTTTAGTTTTTTAAAGCTATAATTTATTCTAATGTTCTTAATTGATGCTGTTTGTAATCAAACAAACATTTTTGAAGATATCAAATGTTTTTGAAGATTTTTGATTTGCAGAAACAAATATTTTTTAATTAAAAAAAATTCAAGTAGCATATATATTTATATATTTTTCCTGATATTGTTTGTGAATATATAGAAAATATAATTAAAACTAAGAGACGTCCCAAGTAAATTGAAATTTATTGTAACTAATTTATAAAGAAATCATAAAACAATACTAGTACAAGGTTTAAGACTACACAGGACTATTTTTTTAAAAAAAAAAAAGTTTTGGAGATAGTAACAGTAAAATTAATTTATGCTTTATATTCAGATTATATTATTAAGTTGATTCTGAAAGTAAAAAGTCAGTTTGACTAGCCATTATCTTGCAATTTTTAAAAAAATTAAGAATTTTTGAAGATTTTAAAAATTTTTATAAAATGCTCAATTTTTAAAATTTTTCAGTCATTTTAAATTATTTATTAAAGTTAGTATGGATTTGAAAATCAGTTCAGTTGCTAAATTTTTAATAATTATTTTTCTGGCTTAACCTGAAAAAAAAACAATGAAATATTTTTTTTAAATGATAACTTTAAAATTTTTTAAAGAAACAACTAAAGTTATCAGTCCTAAATCCATACCAACTTCTATAGAACAAATGTTTGGGAATACAAACAAAAATTTCAAGGCTCTATCTTGAACAGAAAAAAAAGCTTTAGGGATTAGAAAACACTGAGATCTTCAAAATAAAATGTCTGGGAATAATTCATTTGAAATTTGTAAAGTCATAAAGGGGAAAATCTGATAATGCATGTAAAGCTCTAATTTTTATATGTTGTTTTTCCAACTTAAGTTCTACATTAAAACACTTGTTTAATTAAATATGGCTGGAAAAGTTTTTTTATTTAAATTCAGAATAAATTTTTGTATACTACTGATAGTGTTTGTTACAACGACAGGGTTTACAGCCTAATCTTAACACAATATTTCCAGAAAAGTTTTGAACAATAAGCATTTATGTGGAAAATAATAAGGACACTAACTTAAGCTAAAAGTCACCAGATTTGCTCATAAAATTTAATTTTATTCACTCAGACACAATTATTAGTGTCTAAAATACACGTATGTTAAAGATTATTCACAAGCACCGATCGCCCAATTAAACAGCCGAGCTAATCGATAATCACGGTCAAGGCAAGTCTACTAATCGTTAGTCAAAACCTGACTGACTGACTTTCGGCGAGCATCTCTCTATTTATAGGCCTCGTGGATAGTTCAAGAAAGTTCCACTTGCGTCATAGATTGTGAAATTAGATTATTTCTCCACTAATTTCTAGAAGAATCCATAGGGCCCCACACTCACCAAAAATGGTCGCCAAGTCACCAAAGTCATCAAATTGGTCACCAAGTCACCAACTTGGTCGTCAAAAATTGTGCCGAATTGGCTCTATCGCCAATATTTCACTAAGTTCCCATTAAATCCCCATTATAACATAAGGGACGGCGTTGCTTGCGAATATTACAATTTTAACAAACATTAAATATAACATAGAGTAATTTAAATGCATTACACATCCAATTACAAATTACTTACAAAATTCGTAACAATATAAACCCTATCATAATTTAACAACAACACTTCCAATCACTGTCTTCATTTTTCTCAATCTTTTTTAAACTCCATTTACTTGACTATGAATAGTAGTTTTATTTTGCATAAATCACGATTCTTGTACTGAAAGTGGACCGTCAATAAAACAATGCCAGAAAAGTATTTCTATGAGAAGGTTAGTAGAATAATCGAAGGGAACCCGCTGGAAACTTTACTCCAAAATTCTAAAATATTGTACATGTCTCAGAATAAATAAGCAACAAACAGAGCAAATTTTTAATAATTTATTTTAATACATGAAGTACAATTTTAATTATCGCAACTCTGTTACAAGAATATTTCATGCGTTTTTGACTTTTTAAGTAAAACTTCTTCTATTGAGAGAGAGAAAAAATTTCTATAAAATAGACCATTTGATGAGAAATAGCAGCCACGTACACATTTATACAGCATTTATATTTTTTTCAGCTGTATAAAATCTTTTCTGAACTGATATTTGCTAAATTTTGCATATTTTATCTATATTCGAGGCAGATTATTGAATATTTTTCTTTCAATAACTTAATTCGTGAATTCCATAAATTTTGAATAATAAATTTCACTAGGAAGTCCTTACAATAAGATTTCAGCTATTTATGCATTTGTCACATTTCGGACTTTTTTTTTTTATTTTTACTAGATTTTTTACTGTTTTTTAACCTTCAAAACAAGAATGGAGTTTAAAAAGGTATTTAATAATAATAATGAAAAAAAAAAAATAAGACACACATGAATATTTCAGTAAAAGAAGTCTTCAGAGAAATTCTAATTATATTTTTTAACGAACGGAACTGTAAGTAAATTGAGAAACGCACAAAGGTTCATTATAAAAATTGCTATTATTTCACGTGTCAAGTTCAGTGCCAAATGCAAAAATTGGTTGCCAAAAATAATTCTCAATTGTTGCGTAACAGAAAAATAAAACTCAAGTTAATTATATCTGGCACGAAATTGTAAACATGTGCCATAGTGACGCAATGATTTTCTCTTGTCTACTTATATTTTAATCGAATGTATTCATAAATACACCACTTGAACGGTTTTATTTAGAATTTATAGCTATTTTGTAGTTAATGTTTGATCATACATAAAAAAGAAATTTTTTTTTCATTGTGTTTTCATTTTACTATTCTGTAAGTGAGTTGATTTTTCAAAACAAATGTAAGCTTAGCATATAATGTCATTTTTAAAAGCATTTATTTTTTAATTCCCTACAAATAGTTTGGAATAACCGGAAGAAAATTCTGCATTAAGTTTTTTAGTAATTTTTCTTAAATTTTGAAATTTACTAGGGAGACAGGAAAGTAATGTCGTTTCTGAGAATGTCGATATAAGTTAGTCATTTACCAGCTCATTGTGTACTTCAAAGTCGTACCAGAGACATTTTATGGTTTGAGTGATTTGTTTACTCGTAAATATTTGAATATTGTTATTATTTTTTTGTGTGCAATTTATGGAGAAATGACCAGCTAAATACCAGAACACGTGCGTATCCTGCATTGTAAAGATCCGAAAAAGATCGATTTTTAAATCAATTCGAATCGCATTCACAAAAAAATCTAGGTCTAAAAGATCGATTTCTAAAAAAATCGTTTTTTTTTAATTCTGGATTTAGAACGTAAATATAAATCCATTTTATGAAAAACAAGAAAGATACCATAATAAATGATCTCTTATCAGTAAAATCAGGAAATTTTTTTAGTTCAGGGAATTCGACAATTACAATTATTTTTATTACCATATCAAAGTACCAGGGGTATAAAAGAATACATTTATTTTCCAAATGTATTTGTTACGTTAAAAAGTTTAGAAAATAAATAGTATAGCTTATATAGATCTCAATGCTTAAATCTAAGCTTTTTAAAAACAACAGTCTGTCAAGTCTACCGGGATCCAAGCGGTTCCGCTCATCATTTGCGATGTTGCCGACAATCGAAAAAAGGCGCTCACAAAGAACAATAGATGATCCCACGATACTCATATACATCATGGCTATTGAGTGAACGTGATGATAAATAGAATTTTTTTGTTCTTGCCAGTAAATTAATCTTTTAACCGCCAACACCGTAATATTACGGGTTTTAAAGATACTACATTCAACTAATTGTACATAATTTTATGGTTTTTACCAAAACAGAAAAAATTGAATGCCGATTTTCTAGGATAAAATATCGATTCACTGAATCGATTCAGTGCCACATATCGACTTAAAAAATCGTTTTTTTTGGCACAATAAATCGATTATTCGATTAATCGATCTCAGATCGCCGTCCCTATTGTATGTGTTTCACAAGTGTAATAACGCAATGGTTGATACCAAACTCTTTTGCGATGTTTGTCCAAACGCATTAGACGTTTGAAGTGCATAAGGTGGGGTTTCAAGTTCAAATTAGGTAATTTCAATCTTTCCGACTCTCGCACTTTTCAGCAAGATGACAAGCAAGCTTTAGACATTAGCATGTAAAGGGTTGAAGGGGAGCCAAATCCATGTCAGAAAATTTAGGAACTGTCAAAAGCTGTTAACCAACTTGGTCGACCATACAAGAACATTTGCAGCAGATTCGTAAAATGAGAAAAGTAGGTGTTTGGGTCCTGCTTGTCTGTCCAAAGAAAACAAAGTTCACCTATCCACCAACACAAAAGGCAGCGGTTTTCTCCCCAAATCCGCTCTTGTGTGCTCGGTAAAGAATTCGCTTACTCGTTCATTTTGAAATGCTGAAACCTGGACAAGTTGCGAATACAGATCTTAACTGTGTGCAAGTGGATCGAGTGAATCAATCTTTAATTGAAAAGTGCCCAGATGTTATCAACAGAAAAGGTGTTATTCTGAAACTGGATGGTACAAGACCACACTACGCCAGACGAACCCTGGGAAAAGTTAATGAATTGTGATGGAAGTTGTTGTCTCACCATCCATACTCGCCCGATACTGCTTCAACGGATTTTCTTTTATTACAATCTCTTAAAGATTTTTTAAGTGGTAAAACATTTGAAAATTTGGAAGATATCCAAAATACCATCTCCAGATATTTTACTCAAAGTTCATTTGACGTTTACCGATTGGCATTGAAAAATTCTACAGTTGACGGTAAAAGACGTTGTTTATAATGAGAAAGATAGGATGATTACATAATTGTTTTTCTCTAAATTAATATTTTTCATCGTCTCCGGCCCGAACTATAAATAACTTATATACATTTGTGATAGTCCCCTGCCTGGGAAACCATCTCCTCATCTACTCGACCTAGATTTGTGGGAGGTAATGATTGATAACCGATGCTAGCCATAATAAAACCAATTTATTATTATCAATTATAATAATCAAAGACAGTCTTACTCTAGGAAGGAAATCAGGAGTGATATATCATAACACTAAATCCTATGTGAATAAGTGCCTGAAACCCTAACCGCTTAACTTAAAATAAAATTATCCTATGAATCCCAATTTCCTTAATTTCTTTGACTCGTTAAAGCCCGTTCTATAATTACGCTTTGAAGTTCAGATCCTTACCATAAGCTCACGGCGTTCAGCAACTCAGCTTCATTTCCTCCTTCTTCTCCTTGATTACTTAACCTCCACTATATTTCTACTAACTAATATGAATATCAGGGTTTCTTCTTGAGAGGGTTGGCTGTGAAATAACTCAATTGATGGCCCCAAAGATTCCCCAAGAGGATTAGTTGAAAGACTCCGTAAAGTCCCGATTGAAAATTGATTAGAATTAGATTAAGTTGAATTACAAATTGATTAAAACTGAATATTTAGTAAGTATTCATCTATTTGAACTTAAGGTAGAAAATCGACATTACTTTCCGGTCCCCCTAATATATTAATTGAGTTTTTTATTTCAACATATATACTCACACACGCACGCACACACACGTATTCCTACATATATGTATATATACATCTCTATATATAAAAATAGATGTTTGTATATATGACCTCCCTGCACTCCAACATCGTTCAACCGATCTCTATAAAAACTGGCATGTGTATGAATTTTTTTGTGGAGAAGGTTTTTGTGGTATAGCCTTTGTTACAGCTCCCCACCAGATGACGCTACATCATATCCATTTCTGCACCATTCCATCAATCGCCAAGTTGCCAACATGGTCGCCAAAAATTATATCAACTTGGCTCTATCGTCAACATTTCGCTATGTTTCTATTGAACCGCCATTATAATGTAAGGAACGGCGTTGCTTGAGAATCTTACAATTTTAACATAAAATAAGTACAACAGAAAAGTAATATTAACGTATTGCACATCTAGATGTAAATTATTTACACTACTTTAAACTTTAATTACAGAAAATTTGTAACAATATGTTACTTTTGCTGAGCAGAGGACAGCTTAAGAAGATGTTTCCGAAAATCGACCCGCGAGAAAGTTACGGGTTGTTATAAATTAAAACAAAAAATTATCAGCTGTTAGATCTCTTCAAACTTAAAATTTAGCAAATATGATTTTTTTGTTCAGCTCTGAGATATGCAAAAAATTTGTTTAATTTGCTATTCACTTAAAATTAAATCATTGAAAAATTATTTATTCCTGAATCTGTATTGTTTGATTTTCAATTCACCCGTGTGAAGAACGGTAAACCAGATTTTATATATATGTATATATATGTGGCATGCAGCCAAAAGCAAAACACAGTCTTCGCGCGCAGGCGCAGCTAATGAGAACTGAAACTGTGGAAACTTTTGAACTAGTGAAAGTAGAACCAAAACTTTTAAGAGAGAAGCAGCGGAGAGAACGAGAGAGGTGCTCGAGCAGGCGCTACCTTCTGCATATCATCGTCAAACTTATCTGTTAAAATAGCTACCTTTTTAATTAATTTTTGTTTAAGTTTTAAAATAAAATAGAAGAAAGACAAACGTCTTGGACCCCTTGTTGTCTCCCACAAATTATGGGGGCTCGGCCGCGATTGATAAAATTTCGATTTTGAACCAAAGTCTGGACAATGAACGGCAGCGTCCGTGAAGGAGACGCTCCGCCATTTGGAAACTTCGTTCAACCTGTGTAGAGGTTTGAACTCAGCATGAATACTCCGCCTGTGTAGAGGCCGGGATTGAAAAAAAATTTCGATTTTGATCAAAGTTTGGAACGTGAACAAAAGCCGTCCGTGGAGGAGACGCGCCGCCATTTTTCGAAAACTTCGTTCCACCTGTGTAGAGGTTGGAACCACTCACATAAACACCTGCGAAGAGGTGTCAATTCGAACAATTTCAACTATATTACCTGCGAAGAGGTGAGATCTGTGAAATCGAAGTTTTTCTTCAATTATTGGATACATCGTACGTGCGAGCAACAAGGGAGCTAGAAAAAAAAGGTAGGATCTTTCCATATTTTTTCTAAAATGTATAAAAACGCTCTTAAAGAGGATCTCATAAGAGTTGTTGAGGATCTAGACGGAACTGTGGAGAGTACGGACACTATTGCTAAACTAAAGACTAAAATTGAGAACAGTAGTACATTTGAAAGTGATCCAGATTTCGTTAAAACTTTAATTCAAAACTGTATAGATGAGAGGGTATCGCGAAACGAAAGAGAGGTAACTTTAGAAAAACAGAAAATTGAGCTCGCGAAACTTCAGTTAGCAAAATTAGAAAAAGAAGTCGAACTTCAAAGGGCTAAAAATAAAGCATTAAGTTTAAATCCTGCAGCTAAAGTCGAAGAGAAACAGTTCGAAACTTTAAATAAGGAAACCGCAACTCATATTGGCATTCGAGAAGCAGAAGATTGGTTTAGGCCTATTGATTTAGCTAAAGAGTGCGATATTTATATTTCATCTAGAAGTGGATCACATAAAGAAATTCCTATTACTTATGGATATACCCAAGACCCCTTTAAAAATAGATCACAAAACTTTAAACCAAAGATTAAAGAGAACTATCCCCAATATCTTGAAAGAGAAAATAAAAATTGCTTTATATGCGGTGATTCATCTCATTACGCAAGAGACTGTGAGAAGCGTTTTAAACCTAAAGAATCTAACGACCACATCCATAATAGAATAAACGTGAATACTTTGAAAGTCGTGAGCGAAAAACAAAATAGCGATGAATTCGCAAATCTTCAATACGTAAACATTTTTGTGGAAAATCAGCCCGTAACAGCCTTGATCGATTCAGGTTGTCAGATCCCAGTTTTAAATTCCTCACTAATTAGAGTGCAAACACCTTCCGAAGAAATAATAACATTAAGTTCATGTTTTGGCGAACAGCGAATGGTAGAAGTTAAACCGATAAATCTTTCTCTTAATCAACACTCTCCCGGTCTAAGTGTTCGAACGGCAATATCACCGACCTTGACCGAAGAATTTATTATACATCCCAGTGTATATTCTGAAATAAAGAAACCAGGCCACGCAAAGAGCGATGTTTTATTGAGTGAAAGTGGATCCTCTTTGAGTGCAGATTCTGTTGTTTCTTTTCCAAATGTTTCTGTTTCAAATGTGATAGAAAACTCTAGTTATGATTTGCCACATGTTAAAAACTTTAATACTAGAAATGATTTGAGTTCTCTAGTTAAGAATTATAAATGCAATAACATTAAGAGTACTAAGTTAAAAAGGTGTATTAAATTGAAAAATGATATTCCTGTGTGTCAGAGAACCAGACGTTTATCTTGTTCTGATAACCCTTCACCTATGAAGAGTAAATATAGACGGTTTGCGTTGCTCCGAAGAATCTTCCAGCCCTGGCAGTGGAAACGAAGGAAAAAGAGAAATCGTTTTGAACAGACGTCCAGAACTCTTCAGAGGAAAATATCGATGCGTTCAACCAAAGATCAACTTGTTAAAAAAGACGTTCTTATGCCTGTGAAACACAATGTTTTCCTGTGGAACCTTCCGGATGTCGAAGAGGTGCCTTCACATGATGGAGAAACTGTCTAGTTCAGAAAAATTATATGTTAAATCTCTATGTATTTGTCGTATAGTCCTTGTCTGTTCCGTTTTTTTTGTATGTTTCAGATTCTCCTCTGGTATCAATGGAAAGAAAAAAAGGAATACGTACCGCTGCGGACAGCGTACAGTCAGGCTGGCCGTTGTGGCATGCAGCCAAAAGCAAAACACAGTCTTCGCGCGCAGGCGCAGCTAATGAGAACTGAAACTGTGGAAACTTTTGAACTAGTGAAAGTAGAACCAAAACTTTTAAGAGAGAAGCAGCGGAGAGAACGAGAGAGGTGCGCGAGCAGGCGTTACCTTCTGCATATCATCGTCAAACTTATCTGTTAAAATAGCTACCTTTTTAATTAATTTTTGTTTAAGTTTTAAAATAAAATAGAAGAAAGACAAACGTCTTGGACCCCTTGTTGTCTCCCACATATATATGCACGTAAGAAAATGCACAAAAGAACAATAAAACAAGAACAAAAAATTATAAGCAGAATTCATTCCACCACAAGAAGATGAATTTGTAAAATATTCTTGTCACTTGTTGCACAATTTAAAAAAAAAATGTTGCCATCAAATGATTCTTAAATTTAAAACCTTGAAACTTCTTCCTTTTAAAAATCAACAAATTAGATATTGGACTGTAATAAAAATAGTTTCTTCGAAAGTCTAATTCATTAAATGAACAATGCGGAATGATAATTCAGATGGTAGAAAATTTACACATAAATAGCCACAAAACAATGAATCACTCTTGTTCTTCTCGAATAAACAAAAGCGCTCCAGGTTATTTTTAAAGTTTTGCACGTTGTATTTTTTAATTAGAGTCAGTATTTTTCTATTGACATTCTCTGCACGCGAAATGTGAAACTGTAAAACAAGTAGTGTAGCAACCGGTGATTTTACATTAAAATCAAAAGCCTTGCGCTTGAACTAGAAACCTGAAAATACATTGCATTAATATTTAAATTTCTCCTTTCTCGTTATTAAGTTTTCAGAAGCTAAAGGTATGATACCGCATATTTGAATTCAAAATTACGTGATTGTGTTTTCTGCTTGAAGATTTTTAAAACATCGAATTAAACTGATACTAAACTCCTTTCTGTAACAAAATTATTTTCAACAAAATTTCTGTAACAGTGAAATTATGTATTTTATACTGTTAGATAAATCAGATATAAAATATGATCATTCTTTTTGTTCAGAGATACTGAAATCATATGGTGATAATTATAAATTGATTATATAAACTAGAAACTATTTTCAATAGTGAATGATAAATTGCTAAGGAGAAAGTACCTGAATGTTTATTGATACAATTCTATCACGATGATCATCGAACATTCCCATCAATTTAAATTTAAATTTAATAATTCTATTTAGTAATGTGTCTAGATCATCTAACATCACTTTAAGGTGATAGTTGTGTACATTATGTTTATAGAATAAGCGTGTTAACTAACTTCCTTGATATTGAATATACAGCAAAGCTAGCATTTGTTTTGGTTTAATAGTTGTAAAGATAGGTTTTATTATTTGACAATCATGTTAATTGAAAATAAAGAAAAACAAGTAATATAAAAAAAATTAAGTTAATTCCTACTTTGAATGTATGAATAGAAAGTATTTAAGTACGATTGAAAATTTGAATTATATATATATGGGAAGAGAGGAGAGTGAACTAATAGTAGAGGAAATGAAAAAGGAGCATAATTTGTCTGCATTGTTGTAACAATGCACACCCGGTTTGGCTGAAAAACAGGTTTTCGACGCCAACTTTTGTCTTTGTTGTAACTGTTACATTGTTACAACAATAGAGACGAATCTAAGTCGGCGTCAAAAACCGATAATTAGTTTAATTAAATTTAATTAGTTAATTAATATTTAAAAAAATTGTATTAGCATCAAGTGTCATCCACTGCAAGTTTAAAAATATTTATTTGAACTTGATTGGATGAATAGAAAGTATTTTATTAACGATTGAAAATTTGAACAAGATAAATATATATAGAAAGTAAGCTAACAGTATAGGAATTAATGAAATGCGTTTAATTGAAAGCAAAACTAATATTTACTATTCAATAAACATGTCAGGTGATGATGAATCAAGTTCACAGGTAGCATTAATTTTTTAAAAAAATGTCAAAAAGTCTGCTTTCCTTAACATTTCCTTCAGAAATATTTGAATAAAACAAAGCAATATCTTTGTCTAGCTTTTCTCGATGCGTCATGTTCAACTTAAATGTCTGATAATTATCGAGTAAAAATTTTTTTTAAGGCAGTGATATATTTTATTGGCGAGATTTTTATTTCATTTGTTTTATATATAACCATCCCTTCCCCGTCCGCCTGGCTAGTTTTTTCACGACGTTGTAAAATATACATTCTTTTTAAGTTATTGTTAGCTAAGTCTGTAGTAAGGAACTGCAATAAACTGTATCGACTGTATTAAAAGATATTCTTACAGCACTCGCCTCTTACTTTAAATAGGACAGGGCTTGATTTGCTAAAGCAAAAGATATCATCAGTCAATTTCTTCAAACACCACTTTTAGAGTCTATCTACTTACTCATTAAAAGAAACATGCTTGCGCCAAAAATTCTAAGTGTGGAAATTGAATTGTTGGAAAATGGGAATTTTTTTTATCAACTCCTTTGTAAACCTCTTTAGTAGTCGTGATCCACAGAATGCGTTGCGTTCTTAGCGGATCCCTACCCAAATGAAGAAATATGTTTGCAAAACTTTTAGTCTGAAGTCTAATAATTCAAAAACAACATTTTTTTTGTCTTTTCACCTCCGTAACTCCACCTGAAAGTAGATTCCCCCAAACCCATTCTTAATAGATCTTTTTTCAACAGAAGAAACACGTTTGCCAAATTTTAAATTTGTAGGTCTAATAGTGCGGAATTTTTGAAAAGTCTATAAAACGAACGCTCCCGTAAATGCATTGAAGTCAATTTCCATAAATTCCGTTCTTCAAAATCTCTTCAAAGAAAACCATATTTCAAGTTTATGAATCTAATAGTTCAAAGAAGGGATTTTTTTTTATCTAAAGCACCACGCATTTCCCTTTGGAAGTCAATTTCCACAAAACCCGTTCTTAATGGATTTCTTCTCTACAGAATAAATATGTTTGGCAAATTTCAAGTTTGTAGTTCTTTTATTTCAAAAACGAAAATTTTTTCAATACGATGCTTCCGAAACCTCCTTTTGGCTGTCGATTTCAGTGAAGCCCATTCTTCGCGGATCTTTATTAAGCAAAGGAAACACGCTGACCAAATTTCAAATCTGAATAGTTCAAAAACTTTTTAATAATCCGAAAGCTGGATTTTTTTGTCAAAAATGCCCCCCGTAGCACCCCTTTTGGAGTCGGTTCTCGAAAACTCCATTCAATAACGGAATTTTAATCAACAAGAGAAACATGCCTACCAAATTTAAAGATTAAATCTTGTTATCAGTGTGAGTTGGTTTACTCTTTTATAAACATTGATAACAAGGTGAAAGAAAGGAATGTACAAGGAAGAAAACAATTTTTTTTTTAATTTTACCATTTGAGCACATTTGGAACAGAATTAGACTGATTTATAAAATATGTTACACGTTAAAAATCAATTAAAGGAAAACAAAAAATTTCTTTTTGAGCATGATACAGAAAATATCTAATATTTTTTGGCTACTCTGTCGATTTGGAGAGGATTTTAATATCAAGATTCAAAATAAAAAAACAAGCAGATCCATCATATAACACGCACCTTTACTTTCAAGCTACAATTTTTAGTTTTTAGGTATATTCACCGTATAAAGCGCATCTCCTACTTTACAAAGGAACATGAAATGTATGTGCGCAATGCTCTTATGTTTTGAAGTCTTTCATTCGAGAAATTATTCCAAGCTTAAGAAAAAAAATAGTATACTTTTAGAATTGCAACCCTTTTAGTTCATAAGGAATGACATTTCTTTTAAATAAATAGTATTCCGATTGCTGTAGACCACTAACATTACAATAACTAAGCTGGGAAGGACACAGGTTAAACCTATCGAGATACACTTTAAAATTATCATGACCACTAAGGAATTGAGTGATTTTATAATTTACAAAAAAGTAATCTCAAGATAGTCTTTATGAAATGGTTGAAAAAAATTTCTTTGTCAGAAAAGAGTGATCTCATAGCATTTAGTGAGTGTTTCAAATACTCAGACATTTGGAACAATTTTATTTGATGTAAGCAGATGATAAAAAACGAACGCGTGCTACCAAATTTTAAGACTAGCGTTTATTTCTTTAATTATTATCATCAGAGGCGAAGGGAGAATATTAGCGTCGGACCTTACAAAAGACGGCAAAACTATAAGATAATTTCGGTTTTGCCCCCCTCTCCCGCAGTTCGGTGGTTGCGGGGTGTACGTTACGCCACTGATATAATCTTTTAAGCATTATTTAAAAATACAGTTTTAGATTATGACACGTATCCGTGTTTTTAAAATGTGAAAAAGCTTATGCAGCATATTCATAATTTTCGAATAATACATTTTTGAAATTTATTTTTGAAAGTAGTTTAAAACAAATTAATATCGATAGTAAATTCTGAAACTGCATGTCATTTCAGTAATAAATAGTTAATATTATCTCCAAGAGAGGGCAGTACTAAACTGAGAATTTATTGAGATAGAACTATTGGTATAGAAGTGGAAAACGGAAAAGTTTAAAATTATATATATACTGTCTCCATAAATTCTTTATTATAAGTTTCAAATAATAAAGAAAAACAGAAAAGGTATACAAAAACAATTATTTTCTTCATTCTCACTTAAGTTTATTTTAAACTTATTTCTCTCTCTATCTCTTTACAAGTTTTTATAATTTCGTTATTCGCGCACATTCGTTCAGTATTAAATTACAATATAATTTATCAAGTAGGACACATAAGAACCCTTCCCCTTTTTTTACGAAGGGTGATTGAGAAACTTCACTTTAAATTTGCTTTGGAGGAAATTGGTAACTTTTTTTTCAATAAAATGTAGTTAATTGAAGTGTCATATGAAAAAAATACTGTAGATCTAATCAATGAACAACGTAGTGATTGAGAAACTTAATCATGTCCTTGAAGACGATAAAAAGAATATAAAATTGCATTTTCAAAATAGGATAACAGAATTATTTCTATACCTTTTTCAGATAAGTATCTTATTTGAAATAAACTGCTTTAATTTTACGTAAGATCGATATTGAAATTGATATACAGTCGAACCTCTATATAAGGAAGTCGCTAATTCCCGAAAAAAATATCATTACATGGAAAATTCGTTACATTTAAGTTCATCTTTCAATATACTTCATAAACCACATAAAACAAATTTTTAATTCATAAACATAATTAAAAAAAGTAATTATTCACACTTTTTTGTAAATTAATATTTATTTAAGGCTGAGAATACGGCAACAGGCCCATGAAGCTATGAATCCTGCATGCCAGGTTGGAACTATTGTGGTAAACTCGACCATGGGTCCCGAACAGAATATGGCAACCCCTTAGAACACTGCTTCTCAAACTTTCAATACTGTCGCCCCCTTTTCAATCACAATTTTTATCGCCCCCCTTATACATTAATAATGTACTGAATGCAATAATAATGCTCTTTTTTTGGTGCTAAAGCAACAATCTTTATTATAAACCGTACAAATTCATGACATAAGTATTAAATTTTGTTTATGTTACTTTTAAGCAAAAAAAAATAAGTAATAGGATAATTATTATGTTATTTTTCCTTTCTCTAATTTTTAAATTGGAACATATTGCAAAATGCGGTGGTTGCTTAGAAGACAAAATATAGATATCAGCTAAATAAAGAAAAAGAACTCAGAGGGTCAATTTCTAATCATAAGTATTCCTTTGAAAAACTTTGCTCTGTAAGACAAGCCCATGGAAGTCGCTAATACTTATTAAACTTGTTCTTAATTTAGTATTAATTAAATAGTTATAAAATACTCTGTGCAGCACTGATACATTAAAAGTATACCGGCTGAAGTACCCGCTCTTTGCACAAGTTCATTTATAAGAAAATAAAACATTATTGGTATAACCGCTTAATTGTAAGGAGAGTAAAGCCAAGTGTGCGACAATGCTTACAAAAATGTAAAATGATTTTTTTAAATGATTGTTCAAATTATAATTAGTTTTAAGCGAACTGTAATTTTAAGCCTCAAAGAATTAGCATTTAGAATTGATGTTGAATAATGAACAAAGTACAAAAAATTCTGATGAAGAATAATTGTATTATTTTTAATATTTAAAGCGAAAAGACTTAACATGTTTTAACCCTGGAGCAGGCGTGCACTCGATACTAATGGTCGAGCGGTGTTATTATGTGAGTCACACACCCCAATTCTCTCTCTTTTTTTATAGTTATTTTTATAGTACACAATAAAAATCGTAATTCCAGTGAATAATTTAATTAAGAGAAAATCTACTCACCCCTACTTTCAAGGACACAGAAAATATTTTGGAAAAAAAGTTATCACACCAGGAACTCAGACAAAACAAGTACCTTAAGATCGTAAAAAAACGTTTGTCACTCCCAAAAAAGAGGGAGATATGTGACAAATATATTTTAGTTCACGTTAAGATTGTCAAACAGGAGGATAGTGTCAGGGCCATTGGTAACAATTAAACAGTTTTGCCAGAATTACCGATTTCGTGCACTCTGTGCTCGGCGTGACCGCTCCCGGATTAAAAGTGTATTTATTACAATATGGATGTTCTAAAAAAATTATTTAAAACGCTTTTCATTATGCTTGGCTTAGTAATCCTTCAAACTTCCCTAAATGAAAAAACAAATACATAAGAGAGCAGGGACGTAACTAACCGTACAAGTAAGCTCGAAGGTCAAACCGCAGCAAATACATTCTGCTGCCTACAGCTGATGACAATAATATATAACAGTGATGAACTTTTTATCTTCTAAAATTTTTTTTGATTATAGGTCTGGGTTTTGTCTTTCCCCTGAAAGAGTAGCATCTTCGCTTTGAAAAGAAAACGTAATAAAAAAATCTCTCATCGCGGGATTACAGCAAATCGAATAAAACGTTTTTTATTTGGTTATAGTATCAAAGATAGCTAAAAAATGAGGTTTTGAAGTAGAAGCTTTTATTTTTGATGATGTAAAATCGCAAATAACATATATATATTATTTCCGTGTAAATGTGTATATTTTTTATTATGTCAGAAAGTATTTTGTTTTACTTCATTCTAGTAAATAATTTTTTTTAAATCTTTTATTTTCGATATGCTCGCACCCCCCAGGGGGCGCGCCCCACAATTTGAGAAACACTGTCTTAGGATAGTTTTCAGAATCTGGTCTGGCAGTCAAACACAAGATGGAAACATACTAAGACGATGGAGCACCACAATAAAAGAATATAAATTGAGAAATGCTTCTTTCACCACAATGGTGACCCCGTATCTTCACGTAAAAATTTAAACTTGTGAACAGTCTTTTACTAAATCGATGGTCATGAAAAAAACATTGCCATTCACTTGCATTTAAAATAAGGATTCAATTCCTTTGTTTATGGATCGGAGTATCTACTTCCTTTGTTTCGATTTCGAGTGTGGCAAGATCTTCACCTGTAAATATTTCACAGATAAGTGGATCTTTTTTCTCTGTTTCATTTTTCTATGCTTTTAATTTAACTAGAAATGTTTTATCAATTTCAAATTTTAATTTTTCAACTTTAATACTAAAATTAATTAATTGCATATAACAATTTTTGATGATATAAAATTCTTATGATACATGCTAAAAATTTCATGTACTATAGATGAAGATGCCAAATTCTGATTAACTATAATATTACTGATCATTATAGCGCTGTATTATTAAATGTATATCTATTTTATTGTTTATTCAGTAATTTTGTTCTAAAACCTTGCACAATGTCGGAAGTAAGTGCTGTACAAATACCACTATATAATAGATCCGATCCCGCTTTGTGGTTCATTATGTGCGAAAGTACATTTGCCCTAGCAACACCAAGACCCATAACTGAATCTGTAACTAAGTACAATTACATAGTAGCTAATCTCTCCCCCGACACCACGTCTTTAGTTTGTGATATCCTCATGCATCCAGATTCAATAGATCCCTTCGCTCAAATAAAAAGAACTCATAAATCGTTCAGGAGAATCGTCTCAGCAGAACGTACGGAAACTTCTTGCGGAGGAGGAACTACAGTGGTCGCAAAAAGTCCTGAACACACTTCCAGCCCACACTTTTTGATGACAACATCCAGTGGGTTTCGGTGGTGAAATATCTGGGCCTACACATAGATAGCCGCTTAACTTTCAAAAAGCATATTGACTATCTTGCAGAGAAATTCTGGGGTAGAATTCATTTAGCCATCTCCCTCATTGGGAGGAGGTCTCCTCTATCCCTGGAAAATAAAGTTATTTTACACAAGCAGATTCTGCGCCCAGTTATTACTTATGGTTCGCCCGTATGAGGAGCCGCAGCCGCCACCCACATGAAAAAGATTCAAGTAATCCAAAACAAAATACTCCGCGTCATGACGAACGCACCTTGGTACGTCCGGAATGACGTTATACACAACGATCTACATATGGAGCCGATTTCTAATTACATCACTAAACTCTCTAGAAATGTCTTTAAATCTATAGAATCTCATGACAATCCAATTATCAAAGCACAAACACTGTTTACGTATCCTCATCCTAAAATTAAATATGCATACTCTTCAAGGAAGTGGAGAAACCCACTCCGCCCCCCACAACACAACAAAAAACACTCTTTTCACACTCTTAACAATATAATTTAGCTGCACTGCACTGCATCATTCACTCTGGGTTCTGAGGTGATCTTTCACCGACTTGATTCACAGCCTTCGGCCGTCCCGTCTTCCTTCCTGCGTTCTTCCCCTCCCCCGCCGGCGCTCTGCTTCGTTAGAGCGTTCGTGCTTTGGGGTACGTCCTTCTCCCTCCCCGTTTTTTGTGGGAGTTTTCGTGATTTGTTTAATCTTCATATCATGGTCTATCTTTTCTCCCATCCTTCTGGGAATAGGCGCCTTCGGCGCCAGCGCCCGCGATCATCTAATTTTAGTTAGTCCTGAACACACTCATTTGTTTGCATAATTTTTATGTTTGACTTCATTTTTCGTTATGAAATTTTCGCACTATCTTAAAGATTGTTATTGATTTTAATGTATTTTTCATGCTGATTTCAAACTGTTTGTAGATTTCTTCTAAAGTAAATAGTTTCATTGATATGTTGAAAAAACCTTGACAATAAAGCACAAGGTCACTGTAAGAATGAGTGAGTGTGTTTTCCACCAATGAAATGCTCCATTATTTCAACCAATCAGAGAGCAGTAGCGAAAAAGGGTTGAAAGAAAAAGGTAAAACGTGGTTTATTGTATTGAATGCAGTTGTGTGCTTGTGGAAAATAATATATTGAAAGCAATTTAAAGTGCGTTTGTAGAAAATATTGGAATTATGGCTAAATTTTCATATTTGCCTGAGAATAAAAGATACAAAATAATACATTTGAAGGAAGAAGGTTATTCTATGCGCCAAATTGCTGCTAAAGTACCATGTGGCCTTTCTACTGTTGTGAGAACTTTGAAACGATTTTCTGAAACAAATTTTATTGCGGAAAGGGGGCAATAAGGACACACGACCAAGAAAAACATCTTTACGTGAAGACAGGTTATTGCTTTCAAACAGAAAGCTTAATTCCTCGCAAATTTTGAAACAATGCACTTTGACATCAAATGTGAGTGTGTGCCCAAGAACTGTCAGAGGAAGACTGCTGGAAATTGGGTTACGTGGCTGTAAAGCGCGCCCAAAACCATTACTGACTGAATTTCAAAGCAAGAGGCGATTGACGTGGGCAAGGGAACATTCATTATGGACTATTAAAGACTGGGAAAATGTAATATTTAGTGACGAGAGTCAGTTTTGTATTTCTGGCAACCAAAGTAGTGCCTATGTAAGACGACGCATTCATGAGGAATTCAGCCCTCAGTGTCTGAAGCCCACAGTAATGTACCCGACAAAAGTTATGGTATGGGGTTGCATGTCTTCTCATGGTGTTGGAAGACTTCACATTGTTGGCGGAACAGTAAAAGCCATGTATTACATTGAAATACTACAAAATAAATTGCTATCAACTGCGAGAGACCTTTTGGGGAATCAGTCATGGATTTTTCAGGACGATAACGCCCCTTGCCATCGTGCAAAGGTAGTCCAGAAATGGTTGGAAGACCATACTGTGAATAGAATGAACTGGCCAAGACAGTTTCCAGACCTTAATCCTATAGAGAGTTTACGGTTTAAAATTGGTTATGAAATTTCAAAGAAAAAACCTTCAAACAAACGTGAATTATTTGAAACTTTAATATTTTCCTTCAACCATATTGCCACGAACGATCTTCTTTTGAAATTGGTGCATTCCATGCCAAAAAGATGTACAGACGTAATTAAAGCAAACGGCTGGCCCATAAAATATTGTTTTTCTAACATGTGACAACGATGTAATTTTCAAAATGCTTATATTAAATATACCCTATTTGTCAATTTTCGTGTTATTTTTCTTTGCATATTATGTTATTCTATATTCTTTTATTCTGCACATATTTTACATTATTGTGTTAAGGCAGCTTTACTCCAAAAAATATTTTAGTCATTAAGAAACTAGTAGTAGATTTGAAATCAGCATAAAAAAATACATTAAAATCAATAACAATATTTAAGATAGTGCGATAAAATTTCACAACGAAAAAAGAAGTCAAACATTAAAATTACGCTAAAAAATGAGTGTGTTCAGGACTTTTTGCCACCACTGTAGGTTTTCGAAAACCTTCCGAATTGCTGCGTAACATGAAACGTCGCGAGGAATCTTTGAATGTTAATGATAAACTAATGATGGAGTTATTTCTTCAACGTTTGCCGTCTTCAGTTCAAACGATTTTAGCTGCTGTTTTTGACCTCACGTTAAACAAAGCCGCCGACATTGCGGACAGAATTCTCGAAGTCTCGCCATCTCCTATTGAAACTTTTGCTGTTTCTAATAAAAAGGAATAAACATTAGAATCTAAACTGTTTCATGAAATAGAAAGATTAAATGAAAGAATCGATAGCCTTTCAATCTCTCGTGGTCGCTCTCCGTACCGTCGGAACAAAAATTCTGGTAAAAGGAGTAATTCGAATAAGCGTGATTTTTCGATTTGTTGGTTTCGCAGGCTATTAGGAAACAAATGCAGAGTAGAAAAATGCGTTCAACCATGCATATGGCAGGGAAAGGAAGCCAGCAAAGAGTAATGGCGACTTATTCTTAGCCGAAAGAATCACGTCGCCTGTGTTCATTCGAGACCGGACCACAAACATCTCTTTTCTGGCCGACACCGGCTCCGACGTGTCTTTAATTCCTGCTAATGCAGTGTTTCTCAAACTGCGAGGGGGGCAAAATATAAAAGGCTTAAAAAATTATTTTTTGGAATGAAGTAAAACAAAATGCTTTCTGACAAAGTAAAAAATGCACATTTACACTGATATAATTTATATATATATATATATATATCATCTGGTTTTCCACTTTCAAACGCTCATTAGCTATCTTTGATCCTAAAACCAAATAAAAAAGATATTTTGTTTGCTTTCCTGTAATCCCACGATGAGATTTTTTTTATTACGTTCCTTTTAACCCTTAGAATACTACTTTTGATTATCTTCTTACTGGCTTCAAGCTTACTGGCATGTTTAACTCCGTCTCTTTTTCTTTTAGGGAAGCTGTAAATAATATTTTTCTGTTGCTTTTTTCCCCATGTAAATGAGTTTTATGATATATGGATAAGCATATTGAGAGAGCACTTTGAAGAGTTATTTGGCCAAGATGTATTTTTATGAGTTGTATGAGATGTATTTTATGAGTTTTAAACTATTTTTTTTTTAGAACTGAAATCGATGTTTTTGTATCGAATTCACTTTTTTACATGGGAGCAGTCGCATGAGGCACTGAATCACTCAAATTCTGGTAAAACTGTTTATTCGTTAACAGTGATCTTGACAGTATCCTCTATTAGACATTCTTAATGGAAACTCAAATGAATTTGTCACATGTATGCCTCTTTTTTTTGAGAGTGGCAAACGATTTTTTTTACAATCAAGGTACTTGTTTTGATCGAGTTCCCGGCACGACCACTTTTGTTCAAAAATATTTTCTATGAATATGCTTTACTTTCCCCTATGATTATCTTTGTGGTTTTGATTGCTGTGTTGTACGAATTATTATGGTTTATAAATGTAAATGAGCAGACAATAAAAAAATGGGCATTTGTGATCTCTTTATTGAAGGAAGATGAATGCAATTGAAAAACCTGATGAAATAATGCATATTAATCGTGATAGCGAAAGTAAATATAAGAAAAGCGATAGACATGAAACGTTTGAGTTGAATTGAAATTTTCAAATGCTGCCTAAAGAACTCTATCAAAAAAACTATGAAGCCATAATGTAGCACTTTACCTTGTCAAAAAGACGCAAGGAAGAAAAAGTTCAAAATGCTTATTTGTAGATCATCAAACAAAGCAAAACGTGAACAAAATATGACAGTTTTACTGGAAAATAACGTTTCTGTATTCACGAAAAGTGTCTGTGATTTATGTCCTTTATTAAGGACACGCACATTTGGAACATTTTCTTTAGTTTTATTGGATTTTTTTTCAAATCATCAAAGAAAAATTAAAAAGTCCTTGAAAGTAGGGGTAAGTATATTTTCTCTTAATTAAATTATTCACTGGAATTGTGATTTTTATCGTGCATAGTAAAAATAATTATAAAACAAGTTATAGTTTAAAAACAAACTAAAAAAACACGCTTTTATAGTGAATCGAACTAAAAAGTAAAACAAAAAAAAATAAAAATATATATACTTAAAAGTAACACATATACAAAATTTAATACTTATCTTGTTAATTTGTACGGTTTATAATTATGATCATATTGTAGCTTTAGCGCCAAAAAGTGTATTATTATCGCATTCAATACATTATTACTTTTAGGGGGGCGCGATAAAAATTATGATTGAAAATTGGGTCGCCAGTAGTTAAAGTTTGAGAACCACTGTACTAATGTCTATAAAAAAAGAAACACTTCTAAACAAACCTTTTTTACCGCGAATTCATCTGCCATTAACGTATGTGGGCAGAAAACATTAACCTTAAATTTTAATTTAAGAAAAGATTTCATGTGGACTTCTCTGATTGCCGATGTAAATTCAACTATTCTTGGAGAAGATTTCCTCCATAATTTTTTGAATTAGTGCCAGATCTCAGGAATAAACAAAATTGCAATCTGTTGGCTATTTAAAGATGCTAATCTCCATTCTGTTCAGATTTCGATTTCTACGGATACGATATATCATAAACTTTTGAAAGAATTCCCTTCTATCACAAATCAACCAGTGAAGCATAACACTGTTCACCACATAATAACAAAAAGTCCTCCTGTGGTTGCAAAACCTCGAAGGTCGGCGCCAGATTGTTTGAAAATTGCGAAAACAGAATTTTAAAATATGATGCATTTGGGACATTTACGACCTTCGGAAAGTAACTACACCACTTCACATGGTTCCTAAGAAAGGTATTTTAGATTGGAGACCTGTTGGCGATCATAGAGCTTTAAATTCTCTAACATTAAAAGAGAAATACCCCATTCCTTGTATTGTTGATTTTACAGCCGAATTACATGGCTCAAAAGCTTTTAGTCGAATCTCGATCTAGTAAAAGCCTATCATCAAATTCCCATTCACGCAGATGATATCCATAAACTGGCAATTTGCACTTCGTTTGGTTTATTTTAGAGTACACGAATGCAATTTGGATTGTGTAACGCATCCGCAACATATCAACGTTTTATAGATGAAGTCACTCGTGGCTTACCTGGTATTTACGCATTTGTCGACGACATTTTAACTGAATTCAAGAATCCTCAGGAAAATTATTAACATTTAAAAAACCTATTTTGAAAATTAGATGACTACGGTCTTTGCATTCATGTTTCTAAATGCATATTTGGTGCATCATCAATAGACTTTTTAGGCTTCAATCTGTCAGAAAATGGAATTAAACCTCTAATTGATAAAGTTAAATGTATTCTATATTTTCTTAAGGTGACAGAACACCTCTAAAACTCAATTTTTGGTCAAAATACCGATTTTTGGTTTATATTAAAATTCAATCTTTTATCTTTGTAAATCTGTTTAAATTTTGTTTCTATCTTAATTAGAAGCTGAGCTACAGCTTTTTCAATATTACTTAATCAAATTTCTCGGACCCGAAATAGTTTTTGCTAACCGGAAGTGGCCGAGTTGTTTGTTTACGTTTCTCTTTCATGGTATATGACATGAAATATTATTATTAATATACAAATATTTAGTCAGAAATTAAAACAGAACATTTAAGAATAAATATAAATGTATTTGGAAATACATTTTTCCTTTTTTTTATATGTAAAACCTGGCAGCAAGTTTGTTGTTTTGACTTTGTTTACATATGCATTTGATTTTCATGCTGAAAGAATTGACAGCGTAAAAAAGTTTATTTGATTGTTTTATTCTGTTTTATTTTAACTTAAAAATGGTTAAAAGTATTGCTAGAAAGCGCAAGCGGCAGTTTTATGGTAATAAATTCACAAACACTTCGAAAAATAATAATACTTCAGCAGTTCCTGAATGTACTGCTGACTGTTCAAAATTGGGAAATGAGAGTTTGTCAACTGCAAAAGAAATGCCTGGTCCTGTGTTTGTTATTTACCTTGAACTTATTGAGGAAGCTTTTGCTTAACTTTGCTGCCTAAAATGTTTTGCTGAAAAAGTAGAACTATTCGAGGATTCCAGATATGAATTGTGCTCCCATTTTACACTAAAATGTAAGTGTTGAGACTTTTTTTTGCATTTGCTTCATCAAAAAAAGTTGTAAATGCACCTGTCATAAATACCAGGTTAGTATATGGTATGCAGCAGATAGGCAAAGGTTTTGCTGGGGCATTTAAATTAGGCTCATTAAATTTGCCTCGACTAACCAAAACTGCTCACAAAAATCAGGAAGCAAAGCTCTTAAAAGTGGTTCAAGAAGTAGCTGAGGAATCCATGATAAAAGCTGTTACTGAAATTGTGGAGAAAAAACAAAATTTCTCATCTGATATTGTAAAATGTGGCATATCGGTGGATGGCACATGGCAGCGAAGAGGCTATACATCTATGAATGGCAGTGTTGCTGCAATATCAGTTGATACTGATAAGGTGTTAGACATAGAAGTTATGTCGTCCTACTGTCCAACATGTAAGAGACTTCAGACTATGCCAAGAAACTTTGAATATGAGTCGTCAAAAGCCGACTACATATGTCAGTGTAATTTCACAGGCTCTTCATCAAAAATGGAAATTGTGGGGGCTTCCCGAATATTTCTTCAATCAGAAAAAAAAACGTAAACTTCAGTACATTCAATATTATGGGGATGGCGACACAAAAACTTTCATGAGTGTGAAAGAAACTTATGGAATAAACAGTGTGACCAAGTTTGAGTGCATTGGCCATGTACAAAAGAGAGTGGGTTCGCGTCTGTGAAAACTAAAACTAAAGGACTGTCTGGTAAAGGCAAATTAACTGATAATTTTATTGACATACTTCAAAACTATTACGGAATTGCTGCTCGCAGCAATGTCGGTAACTTAAATGCCATGCAGCAAAATGTAATCGCTGCGTTATATCAGATGTGCGCAAACTAGGGGTCGCGACCCCTGTGGGGATCGCCAGAAGTTTTTGGGGGTCATCAAATTTTTATGAAATGCATTACGCCTGCCTGCTGCATACCATACAGTGTACACATAAAGAGTGAAACGCCGTCACTTACTGTTTAATTGCAATTTTCTGCTGTTCGCTCTTTCTTTGACCGTAATGCGCAACATGTAAAGTGTGAAGACGCAAGTTTTTCAGTCCGGTAGATGACGCCATCTTTTCGGTAATTCGCCAGTTTTACTGAAAGGTGCCTATTTGTTCGACGTATCGATGTTATTTATATTATACGTACTGTGTCGAACGGTGCGCACTGAGCATGCGCACCATACGAGATGGAGTGGTAATCAAGGGCTGTCGGAGTGATCTTGTAGACATGCGTCCCAAGCCAACCAAACGACCAAAAATTATCGCTGAATGTTTTACTGCGCGTTTCCATGTAAAGTTGTAACATGTAACAGTTGGCCTGCAATTGTTTTAGTTTCTCCTCGAGTTTTATCATGTGACGTTGTGTAATTATGATTTTTTTTATATTTTTATCTGGCTTTGCTGCTCTTTGTTATCAGGCATGTGCTATCATTAGAGAAAGATCTCTGTTAATTTTTTTGAATTTCTCAAAAAAAATGATACATTTTTTTGTTATTATTGGTTTTAGTTAAAAAAATTTAACCCCTATATTCATAATGGATAAATGGGTAATACGTACACCAGGTACATCTTCAGCTAACAAACGAACAAATACTGATGAGGAGTCTCAAAATTCTGAACTAAATGCCCCATCTAAAGAAATAAGAAAATACAATGAGGAATTTATTAAGTATGGTTTTACATTTTGTGTTGTTGGTTATGAAGAACGCCCGATATGTGTCATTTGCAACGAAAAATTAGCAAATGAGAGCATGAAACCAGCTAAATTAAAAAGGCATCTGGAAACTAAACATGAAGAACGTCAAAATAAGTATGCCGATTTTTTTCAAAGACGAGCTGAAAATCTGAAAATTCAAAGTGCAAATCTAAAGAAATTTACAGCAATACCTCAGAAAGCATTACGAGCTTCTTTAGAAGTTTCTTATCTAATAGGAAAAACAATGAAACCCCATGCAATTGGAGAATCCCTTATCCATCCTGCAGCAACTAAGATTACATCAATTATGCATCGCGATAAATATGGAAATGAACTAAAAACAATTCCATTATCAAGAGATACCGTGTCTGAGTGGATTTCCTAAATGTCACGAAATCTCGAGTCAGAAGTCATAAAACGCATACAAAATTCCTCTGTATTTGCTTTACAACTGGAAGAGACTACCGATATTACTAAAATGTCACAACTAATTATTTATGTTAGATTTATTTTTAATGAAAATATAACAGAAACGTTTTTATGTTGCAAAAGTTTGGAAGGAAAAACAACCGGAGAAAATATATTCGAAGTAATAAATTAATATTGTTTTTGAAGCTAAGTCCCTTGCCTGGGTAAACTGTGTTGCGGCTTGTACTGATGGTGCTACAGCATTAACAGGTTCGAACAAAGGGCTCAGAGAATCTAGAAAGTGGTGCCTCATATGGTATTTAATCTCTGAATGAATCATCGGCAAGCTCTTGTTGCAAAAGATATGGTTGAAGAGTTGCACAACATATTACAAGACGCTGTTAGTTCAATTAACTACATTAAATGCAACAGTCTTAACTGCCGTCTCTTTTCAATACTTTGCAATGAGATGGGCTCAACGTATGAGAGATTACTGTTACACACCGAAGTCAGATGGCTGTCACGTGAGAAAATACTACGACGGATATTTGATTTGAGAAATGAAGTGTACATGTTTTTAAGCGAAAAGAAACATAGATTGACAAGTTATTATATCAATGAAGTTTGGCTAGGAAAGCTGAGCTATTAAGTTGATATTTTCGAAAAACTTAACGACTTAAATTTGAGCTTGCAGGGTGAGAATTCAACTATCATAACTTCAGCTAGTAAAATTCAAGCTTTTAAAAATAAGCTTGGTCTCTGGCAAGCTGAACTGAATAAAAACAACACCGACATGTTCCCTTGCTTTAACGATTTTATCAAGGAAAATAATATAGATATATTTACATTTAAATACATCATTTCCAATCACATTGAAATGTTAAAAGAAAATTTTTTGAGAAGTTTCGAGGATTTTCCTGAAAACGATCTTGGTTGGATTCGTGATCCATTTTCCTATGACATATGCCAGTGTTTCTCAAACTTTCAATACTGGCGACCCAATTTTCAATCATAATTTTTGTCGCGCCCCCCCTGTACAACAATAATGTATTTATTGCAATAAAAATGCACTTTGAGAGAGAGACGCTAAAGTTACAATACGATCTTAATTATAAACCGTACAAATTAATACGATAAGTACATTAAATTTTGTATGTGTAACTTTTAAGTAATATATATTTTAAGAAAATTACTTTTAATATATATTACTTACTTATTATTATGTTATTTTCTTTCTCTAATTTTTAAATTCGAACAGATCGCAAAAGGATATCTTTAATTAATGATTTATTTCTCCTTCAGCATTCGTTTCTCAAAGTACAAATGTCATTAGAAAAATAATCTAGTCTATGTTGCTCGCTATCATATCCATCACATTTGGCATTATAGGGTACGTTTGCGTTAGTCTGGGCAACCTATTGGACGTCTGCGCAAAACATGTAAAACCTCGTACAATTCCAGTCAGCTTTGGTCGACTCGATACTTCTATAGCTACCGAATCTACGTTTACTTCTCTACGTTTTTTTTTAAATTTACACGTTAATTGTAATTCACGGTAATTAAGTATTTACGGCATTAGATTAAAACAAAATCATACATACATTTTTAAGTCGTAAGCAAACATTCCACGATAATGAAGGATCAACAAGTACACAGACGAGCATGGTTCCGAAAATTAAATCAAGGCAATAAATCTTCTCAAAAATACTTAAATTTTGGATTTACCACCAATGAAGTAAATGATGGGAAAAAGCCCCAGCTGGTTATGTGTCAAAACTTACAAATCTGGAGAACAACATGAGAAAGTTGTTTCTAAAACCATGTAAAATCGTTTAACTATGTTGGCAAATAATTTCAAAAAGTATTTTCTGGATGCAGACAACTTGGTAGCAAGTTACGAGTGGATTAGGGATCAATTTCAAGATACTCCAGAAGGACTCTCAACTTCCGAAGAAGAAATCTTCATACATTTCACATCCAGTGAAAACTTAAAAGGCAATTTTGTAATAAATCGGTCTTTGAATTTTGGGTAAAGGTGGATGATGAAATTCTCTGTACTGAAAACAAAAGCACTTCGTATACTATTACCATTTTCAACATCCTACCTTTGTTAAATCGAAATTTTCTGCGGTGGCTGCTTTGAAGACAAAATATAGATCTCAGCTAAATATAGAAAAATAGACTCAGAGGGTCAATTTCTGATATTAAACCTTCCTTTGAAAAACTTTGCTCTACAAGACAAGCCCATGAAAGTCCATAATAATTATCAAACTTGTTCTTAATTTAGTATTAAGAAATTATTTATAAAAAATACCTTCTTCAGTACTGATACATTAAACGTATACTGGCTGAAACACCAGCTCTTCGCCCAAGTTCATTTTTTTAAAAAATAAAACATTATTATTGATATAATAGCTAAACTGTAAGGAGAGTAAAACTGCGTACACGACATTGTATACAAAAATGTAAAATGATTTTTTTTAGATAAATGCTATAATTGTAAATTACTGTAAAAAGAACTGTAATTTTAAGCCTCACATAATTAGCATTTAGAATTAATGTTAAATAATGAAAAATAATATAAAATTCCGATGAAGAATAATTGCGTTACTTTTTAATATTTAATGCGAGAAGACTTCAAAATGTTTTAACCCGGGAGCAGGCGTGCACTCGATACTAACGCTAATGGTACTGCGGGGGGACTCAGTCACCCCAATCATTTGTTTATAATTATTTTTACTGTACACGATAAAAATCGGAATTCCAGTGAATAATTTAATTAAGAGAAAGTATACTTTCCGGCTTTCAAGGACTATTCAATTTTTCTTTGATGATTTGAGAAAAAATCCAATAAAACACTGAACTAAAGTGATTCAAAAGTTCAAGACTTTAATAAAGGACGCACAAATCAGAGACACTTTCATTAATACTACAGAAATGTTATTTTCTGGCAAAGTTGTCATATTTTGTTCCAAGTTATTGTAGTTTTAATGAGCTTTCATGATCGAGTGAGTGAATATTAACGTCGCACTGTTCAGCTACACGAGGGCTTTTAGAGACGGACCTCGTAATTTTGAACAATATTTGACGAGGACGATACTTGAGCTGGCCTCTTTTAACTACTACACCACTCCAATAAGAGGACGTTTGAGCTCTTGATAGATTTAACGTGCATCTCTCCCCTACACGGCGGGTCTTTAGTGGTACTGGGCTCGAACTCGTGACTCCTTTGGTAATCAACGAATAGCAAGTGAAACTTTTTCTTTCTTGTGTCTTTTTGACAAGGCGAACTGAACCTTGTGGTACACTTATGGCTTCATATTTTAGGTTGATGGAGTTCTTTAAGAAGCCTTTGAAAATTTTCCTTTCGTTTCATGTTCATGGCGTTTCTCAATCATGAATAATATGTATTTTTTCAGCAGGTTTTTCTTTTGTTTGATGAGTTCCAACTTCCCTCAATAGAGATCACAGATGTCCCGCGCCACCGCTCCCGGTTTAAAAGTGTTTTCAGAAAAAAATACGAATGATCTAAATAACCATACTAGTAAGTTTGAAGATCAATCAAATGATTAACAAATATATTATGCAGCCTGGCTGAAAAGTGAATAATGTCTTCCTTTTCTTTTTTTACAACTAATGTACAGTATTTCAATAATAATTACAGCGATTAATTGTTTATCTTAGAATTTTTCTCATGGTCTAGATTTCGTTTTTCTTTTAACGAGTAATATTTTATGTTAAAACGTAATAAAAAAAAAATCTCTGATTGAGGAAATACAGCAAATTAACCAAAATGTTTTTTTCTTTAATTTGGTTTTGGGATCTAAGATAGCTATTTGATGACAGAAAAACGCCAGATGACAAACATAAATTATATCAGTGTTGTTGTGTATTTGGAAGAAAGTATTTTGTTCTACTTCTCTTTTCGGTTGTTTTTTTTAAAAAAAAATCTTGAAATTTTCGATATGCTCGCGCCCCCTTGTAGGGTCATCGCGCCCCCCAGGGGGCGCGCTTCACACTTTGAGAAACACTGACATATGCAGTTCAACTCTTTAAATTAGTGAGAAAGAGCAATTGATAGATTTGATTAGTGATTATACTCTTCGAAATCAATTTAAGACTCAGCCTTGTCAAAAATTTTGGCTATCCGTGGAAAAGCAATATCCCGTTCTGTGCAAAAATGCCATCAGATTACTAATACAATTTGCATCAACGTATTTATGTGAAACTGGATTTAGCAAACTAGTTTCAATAAAAACTAAATACCGCTCTCGTTTGAACCCTGAAGATGATATGCGAATTGCAATTAACAACATACATCCGAACATCGATGAGATAATCAGAAACTTGCAGCCACATACATCTCATTAAAAGGTAATTTACTGATTTTTTTATGTTATACAAAAAATATTTTCTTTAAATTATAAATAATATTAATATGTGTCAGAGAAACGATGATTTTTTATTCAATAAAACGAAAGAAATGCGTCTATTTGCATCGTATTTGTGATTATTTATCTCTAGGGGTCGCCAAAAATTTTCTCTCTACAAAAGGGGTCGCAGTGGAAAAAAGTTTGCGCACCACTGCGTTATATAACTGTGCATCAAGTGATAAGAAACCGATGCATGGCCAATGCCCAATAGGGAAAGAAAGCTGGTGTTATTTTCAGCGGGGGTTGGCAAATGGAACAAAATGTTCCACAAAATATGCTGGTGTATCAAATGATGTTTTAAATAAAATTAAACCAGTATATTTAGAACTATGCGACAAACAGATATTAAGTAAGTGCTTGCATGGACGCACGCAAATGCCAACGAGTGTTTTAATGGAATAGTTTGGCAAAAAGTATCGAAGGAAGTTTTTGTTTCGCTCAAAACAATTAAATTTGGGACATATGATGCTTTTATACACTTCAATGAGGGATTCAATGGGTGTCTAAAAGTTTTTAATAAAATGAATATAGAAAATCCTGGGATGTTTACCTTACGGGGATGTAAACATTTAGATAAATGCAGAATCCGTAAATCAATTCATAATGCAGACAAAGAAAACAGGAAAATTTTACGAGCACTTAAAAAGAAAAAAATTAGTGTTTTAGAATTAAAAAATGGGGAGAATTATAAATCTGGTGCATTTTAATAAGAAAGTAAGTGTTTATCTTGTAATCAAAATAGTTTAATATTATTTTTGTCGTTTTCTCAAAATGAGTTTTTTTACACTTTTTCTTACCGCAAAACACAGTAACTCAAAAGTTATGCTTGAATGAAATAAAAATTTTATATGTATGTTTTTTAAATACTTATACAGGGAATAGATCTTTCTTAAGAATTTGTGTTGAGTAGAAATTTTTTTATATAGCAATAAAATAGAAAATTGCAATAGCTTTTAAAGAAAATGTCAACGTATAGAAGCTCGAAACACCATAACTTCCCACTTAATAGTTATATTACCAAAATAAGAGTCTATTCTCTAGATAAGGTTGTATGCTATATTACTCAATTTACAAAATGTCAATATATTTATTTTATGCTCAGTTATCATGTTTTGCGTAGTCTTATTTTGCTTATTTTTTTTATAAAATACCACTTTGACACTAAAAATGTACACTAACTAAACTTTTCTTGGGTATTTTTCTAATTTTAGAGACCCATAAGGTCATAAAATATGCATTTACAGGCAAAATTCAGGTTAATTCAAACAATTTTCTTCGAAGGTGTTCTGTTACCTTAATCCAAACATGATAACTGAGTTGCGTAGATTTTTCGGCATGTTTAACTTTTACAGATGTTTCATACCAAAAAGCTGAACATATACTTGTTCATTCCAGTGTTCGCAAATCATCTGAACCATTAACATGTAATGAAAACGCAGAACAAGCTCTTCTTGCAGCAAAAAACGCTGTAGCAGAAGCTACCCTTGAAAGACATCCTATTCCAGGGGCTCAATTGAGCCTATGGATGCTATTGGAGGCACTTTGTCTGAATTATCACAGGGGAATCAATAGCCCTTTTCTCCATGAAACTTAACAAAAGTCAGCAAAAGTGGTCAACTTACGATAGGGAACTATTTTGAATTTATTCGACTATAAGAAAATTCAAACATGTGTTAGAAGGCTGAAACTTCATTATATATATTGACCAAAAGCCCCTAATTTATGCTTCTAAGCAAAACCCTAATAAATGTTCTCCTTGGCAATTACGCCACTTAGATTTAATTTTCGAATATTCTACCGACATTCGGCATGTGCAAGGTTCCGAGAACACAGTTGTTGATGCTCTTTCCAGAATCGAAATTGATTCAATTACTAAATCTTCTATTCTAAATTAGAAATTATTCTAATTCTTTAAATTAGAACTGCAACCATGCCAAACCTCAGATTGCAATTTTCTTTGTGATATTTCAACACGAGTCCCACGTCTTTTCGACCCTTTATCCTTTCGAAGAACAATATTTAACCATCTTCACAATCTTTCACATCCAGGGATAGCAGCTTCGACAAAACTCATCTGCTTTCGCTACGTGTGGCCTGGCATGAAGTGCCAAATAAAGCAATGGGTCCGGTGTTGTGAATCGTGTCAAAAGTCGAAAATTCAAAGGAACACTATAAAGCACCTCTAGGAAAATTCTCTCTTCCTGATGCTTGATTCACTCAAATTCACATAGATATCGTCGGTCCCTTACCACCATCTGAAAGTCACCATTTATCTACTTACAATAATCGACCTCTTCTTCAGATGGTCAGAAGCAATCCCTATTCTAGACATGCAAGCGAAAACCATTTGCTGCGCAATTTTCGACACGTGGATCTCTCGTTTTGGTTGCCCATCTGTAATCATCTCGGATCAAGGAACCCAGATATGTTCATCAATGTTCGCTAAATTTACTCGCATGCTAGGTACTGAAAAAATCAAAATTATTACATATCATCTGATTTCAAATGGAATCGTGGAACGTTTTCAACGGCATTTAAAATCGGCCATTAAAGCTCATGAAAATGACGCATGGTCTGAAATAGTCCCCATCATTCTTCTCGGCATATGAACAGCAGTTAAAGAAGATCTGCAATCTTCTTGTGCTGAAATTGTTTACGGCACAAACCTGCGTCTTCCTTGTGACATGCTTGATGTGTCAAACATTCCTTTTTGTGACTAATCTTTGTAACAGAATGCAACAACTGAATCCTGTGGCAATATCCTCTCACTGCACTGATCGATTTTACATTCATCTCCTTGACTACAATCATTATCTCATATCTTTTTAAGAATCGATCGTGTAAAACCCCCTTACGTCAACCGTATACTGGACCACAAAAAGTTCTGACTAGAACTGACAAAACCATCACTATTGACGTTAATGTTCGAAAAACTACAGTTTGTGTCCAGATCGCGTCAAAAACCCGCACATCTTCTCTCAGAAACTGTGTGTGAATCTCTACCTACAGTTGTGACCGATCTGTATGGCATTTTATCACTAATACTCTTAGGCGTCTTTGGGGATTGTAAATTCGCGTATACTAAGAAGATTCAAGTTGATTGTGCGATTAGCGTCTCGCTGATCATTAGGCAGTGATCTACAACTGGAAAGTTTGATACGCTTGGAAAGTGAGGTAGTAAAAGGAAGGTGAGTTTTAAATCTAGATTATCGGATCTCTCATAAGAGTAAATATATAATAAAGTTAGTGTGTGAATTTAATGAATGCTAGTAATTCAAATTGCGTGTATCTCTCGATCCTCTTATTCCGGTAATCCTGTTCGATATTGAGTTTAATAGTTGATTAGTATCATATTTTGTGATTTAATTTAATAGTAAGGGTCAATCACATTGACGTGGACATATTGATTAATCTTTGTAATTAGAAGGTTGATAATTGATTCAAGTGAATAAATATAATTTGCTATTGTAAAAATGTCGTCTGGTTGTTCTTTGCCTCAAATCAATCTTGATGTCCAGGGTGGAATCCAGAGGGATTCTCACACAGTAAGCAAAAGCGTAAAAGATGATAAATTATCTACTAATGACAAACCAATATATACCACAAAATCAGGAAGACGTGTACGTTTTACAAAAAAACTAGCCACTTATGTTACATAATTTTTTTCTCTCCTTCTAGAAGTACTTTCAGTAGGAATTCTTTTAAAATTTTATTTTATATATTTCATTTCTATGTTTTATTTTTTTGTATGTATCTCATATACAAAATTGTTAATATAATTCTTTCAGTACGGATTTAAAAAAAAGTATTGTTTAGAAAATTTTAAACTTATGTCGTTCCCTTGGGTTGTCACCCTCAGTCACTGGGGGGTTACTCTGTGGTAAACTAGACCACGGGTCCTGAACAGAATATGACAACCCCTTAGAATAGTTTTGAGAATCTTGCCTGGCAGTCAAACACAAGATAGAAACATACTAAGACGATGTGTAATGAGCACCCACAACAAAAGAATATAGATTAACAAATGCTTCTTTCACCATAATATACAATGGCAAGGTGGCTCAATCATGGTCTGGGGTGTATTTTCGTGTCACTGTTTGGGAACTTTGTTGCGTGTACCAACTTCCCTCAATGCAATTCGGTACGTATAGTTGCTGGGTGACGACCTCCATCCGTTTATGTTGTTCTGTTATCCGTACGATAATAGAGTTTTCCAACAAGACAACTGTACTACTCACAAGTCCCGGTTGGCTACTGACTGATTGCATGAGCATTCCTCTGACTTTTCTGTCATAAATTGGCCACTTAGAAGCCCGGACTTAAACCCTATTGAGCATCTTTGGGATATTTTGGAACAAGACATGAAAGGCCATCACACAGCTCTAACGAACCTTATTGAATTATTAACAGCTTTTGCCAATATTTAGCAAGTCATTCCCGTGGAACGTTTCCAGAAGCTTGTTGAATCTATGCCTTTTCGTGTGGCAGCCATTATCAAGGCCAGAGGAGGCCCAACTCATTACAGGTAGGTATCCCTAATTCAGTGGCTCTTCAGTGTATATTAATTTGCATAATTTAAAAATATTTCATAAAACAATAAATGAATAGCATAAAATATAACTATTTCATTAAAAAAAAATTAAAAAATTAAAATTGTATATATATATATATATTGTATATATATATGTGGGAGACAACAAGGGGTCCAATACGTTGGTCTTTCTTCTATTTTATTTTAACATTAAACAAAAATTAATTAAAAAAAGTAGTTGTTTTTACAGATAAGTTTGACGATGATATTCAGAAGGTAACGCCTGCTCGCGCACCTCTCGCGTTCTCCTTTTTCTCTCTCTAATGTTCAAGAGTTTTTGTTTCTCTTTCACTAGTTCAAGTTTCAGTTTTAATTCACTGCGCCTGCGCGCGAAGACTGCTTGGTTTTGGCTGCATGCCATAACGGCCATTCTGACTGTACGCTGTCCGCAGCGGTATTTCCATGGAGACCAGAGGAGAATCTGAAACATACAAAAAAAACGGAACAGACAAGGACTATACGACAAATATATAGAGATTAAACATATCATAATTTTTCTGAACTAGACATTTTCTCCGTCATGTGGAGGCACCTCTTCGACATCCGGAAGGTTCCACAGGAAAACATTGTTTCACTGGCATAAGAACGTCTTTTTTAACAAGTTGATCTTTGGTTGAACGCATCGATATTTTCCTCTGTAGAGTTCTGGACGTCTGTTCAAAACGGTTTCTCTTTTTCCTTCGCTTCCACTGCCAAGGCTCAAAAATTTTTCGGAGCAACACAAACCATCGATGTTCACTCTTCATAGGTAAAGGGTTAGGTGAGCGGGAGATAAATTCCACGGAACTCGTTTTCGTGGCACCATTGGCTTTCTTACACAATACTATATCAGAACATTTTTCTCTTACAATACTCAATTTTAACTTAGTAATCTTAATTTTATTACATTTATAATCCTTAATTAGAGAACTCGAATCATTTCTAGTATTAAAGTTTTTAACATGTGATAAATCATAACTAGAGTTTTCTATCACATTTGAAACAGAAACATTTGGAAAAGAAACACCACAATCTGCACTCAAAGAGGATTCACTTTCACTTAATAAAACATCGCTCTTTGCGTGGCCTAGTTTCTCTATTTCAGAATATACACTGGGATGTATAATAAATTCTTCGGTCAAGGTCGGTGATATTGCCGTTCTCACACTTAAGCTAGGAGAGTGTTGATTAAGAGAAATATTTATGGGTTTAACTTCTACCATACGCTGTTCGCCAAAACATGAACTTAATGTTATGATTTCTTCGGAAGGTGTTTGCACTCTAATTAGTGAGGAATTTAAAACTGGGATCTGGCAACCTGAATCAATCAAAGCTGTTACGGGCTGATTTTCTACAAAAATGTTTACGTATTGAAGATTTGCGCATTCATCGCTATTTTGTTTTTCGCTCTCTCTTTTCAAAGTATTCACGATTATTCTATTATGGATGTGGTCATTAGATTCTTTAGGTTTAAAACGCTTCTCACAGTCTCTTGCGCAATGAGATGAATCACCGCATATATAGCAATTTTTATTTTCTCTTTCATGATATTGGGGATAGTTCTCTTTAATCTTTGTTTTAAAGTTTTGTGATTTATTTTTAAAGGGGTCTTGGGTATATCCATAAGTAATAGGAATTTCTTTATGTGATCCGCTTCTAGATGAAATATAAATATCACACTCTTTAGCTAAATCAATAGGCCTAAACCAATCTTCTGCTTCTCGAATGCCAATATGAGTTGCAGTTTCCTTATTTAAAGTTTCATATAATTTATCAGAAATTATAAGATCACATAGAGATTCAAAGGAATTAACTTTTCTTAACGAACAATAATATTGGAAGTTTGCCGTCAATCTTGCAGCAAATTGGATGTATGTCTCGCCTGATGATTTTACAGCATTTTTAAATGAGTTTAAACACTCGCGAGGGGTTAATTGGAATTCTCTGAGTACTATAGATTTTAGTTTTCATAGTCATTTAATTCCTCTTCTTTAATATGCAGTAAGACGTTATGAGCTCTTTCGCCCAGAAGATTTATTAAAATTTCAGATTTATATTCGTCATTTATTTTCTTGGTTAAAAATGCGCGTTCTAATGATTGGAAGAACAGATTAAAATTTTCAGATCTGGTGGGAACAGGAAGAGATAAAGTTTTTATACTTTTTATCATATTTTCTATGTTAGTTTCGAACTGTTTTTCTTCGACTTTAGCTGCAGGATTTAAACATAATGCTTTATTTTTAGCCAATTGAAGTTCGATTTCTTTTTTCTAATTTTGCTAACTGAAGTTTCGCGAGCTCAATTTTTTGTTCTGAAGTTACCTCTCTTTCGTTTTGCGATACTCTCTCATCTATACAGTTTTGAACTAAAGTTTTAACGAAATCTGGATCACTTTCAAATGTACTACTGTTCTCAATTTTAGTCTTTAGTTTAACTATAGTGTCAGTACTCTCTACAGTACCGTCTAGCTCCTCAACAACTCTTATGAGATCCTCTTTAAGAGCGTTTTTATACATTTTAGAAAAATTTAGAAAGATCCTACCTTTTTTTTTTCTCTGGCTCCCCTGTTGCTCGCACGTACGATGTATCCAATAAAAACGTTGATTCCACTGATTTCACCTCTTCGCAGGTTATATCGTTAGATGAAAAATAGTTCTTGAAATTGTTCGAATTGACACCTCTTCGCAGGTGTTTGTGAGTGGTTCCAACCTCTACACAGGCGGAATTTTCGTCGATGGGTTTTCCAACCTCTACACAGGCGGAATATTTGTCGATGGTTCGTTGAAAAATACACCTCTACACAGGTTATTTTGTTATTTGTTCCGACCTCTACACAGGCGGAATATTTGTCGATGGTTCGTTGAAAAATACACCTCTACACAGGTTATTTTGTTATTTGTTCCGACCTCTACACAGGCGGAATGAAGTTGAAAATTCAACCTCTACACAGGTTGAACGAAGTTTCCGAAAAATGGCGGCGCGTCTCCTTCACGGACGCTGTTGTTCATTGTCCAGACTTTGGTTCAAAATCAAAATTTTATCGATCGCGGCCGAGCCCCCATAATTTGTGGGAGACAACAAGGGGTCCAAGACGTTGGTCTTTCTTCTATTTTATTTTAACATTAAACAAAAATTAATTAAAAAGGTAGTTGTTTTTACAGATAAGTTTGACGATTATATTCAGAAGGTAACGCCTGCTCGCGCACCTCTCGCGTTCTCCTTTTTTCTCTCTCTAATGTTCAAGAGTTTTTGTTTCTCTTCCACTAGTTCAAGTTTCAGTTTTAATTCACTGCGCCTGCGCGCGAAGACTGCTTGGTTTTGGCTGCATGCCATATATATATATTGTATATATATATATTGTATATATATATATATATATATATATATATATATATATATATATATATATATATATATATATAATATATATATATATATATATTAAAACAAGAAATAGACAACGTAAAATGTAAGTATTTCCCCCTTCATTATCCTAATACACTGCTGGACAATTGCTAAGAACGGATCACAAATTGCTATATAGCATAACGTTAAGCGAGACATGAGGCCTAGTAGGATAAAATATAGTTGCCACACTGTTCAGACATTAGAATAAAGAATATTTATTGTTCTGGAAAGTACAAAAGCTGTGAAACATCTGAAAGAAAAAAAAAACGTTCATTTGATCTGCGTACGGAGAAATGGAACAATGCATCTAAAAGTCATCAGGCACCTTAAAGAAAGGTATCAGTACGGGATATGTCCACCGTGGAGTGTGATGCAACATTCCACACGTCGTACCATACTTTGCACAACATTATCCAGCAGCTGTTGAGGCAATTTATCCCATTCCTCTGTGAGTGCACGGATGAGGGTGTTCTTGTTTGTCGGAGGATAGTTTCGACCAGCAATTTGCCTCCTCAAAGCATCCCACACATTTTCAATGGGGTTTAGATCTGGAGAACGCGCTGTCCATACAAGACGTTGAATACCCTCGCTGTCTAGACAATCCTGAACAGCGAGTGTTCGATGACATGTTGCGTTGTCGTCCATAAAAACAAATTTATCACCGACAGCACCACGGAAAAGACGAACATGAGGAAGTGGAACTTCATCAATGTATCGTTAACCCGTCATAGTCCCATTCGCAACCACATGTAGGCGCGTGCGGCCATTGATCATGATGCCGGCCCACACCATGATACTGCATGTCGGATATCGGTCCTTTTCCTGGATATTTTCTGGACGATAAGCAGTATCACTCTCGCGCCAGATCAGTTGGCGTCTACAATCCGATGACAGACTGAACCTACTCTCATCTGAGAATAGGTCGCATGCCCAGTCCTTTTCAGTCCAATTGTGATGCTTACGACACCATTGCAAACCGGCCGTACGGTGCTGTCTGGTCAATGGGACACACACAACAGGTCTGCGTGCATATAGTCCTCCTCCCCTCAAACGTCTGGCAATAGTTTTTCGGGAGATCTGCTTTCCTGAGGCAGCAAGAAACTGATTTGCCACCTGCTGAGCTGTGGTGCGCCTGTTTTTTTTGCTGATAGGACGATATATCTGTCTTCTGCAGGCGTCGTACTTCTAACACGACCTCCCCCGTGCCGTCTACTACACATTCCAGTAGTTTTAATTGACTTCCACAGCCGTGAAACATGTCGAACTCCCTGGCAACATCTGTTATTTTTCGCCCTTCTTCGATTTTTCCAATAATTCGGCCACGCATAAAATCATCTATGTGATGTCGGGAAGACATGCCAAAAATTTTAAGTTCGTCTATTAAATCTTGCCTGTAAAACTTTGACTTGAAACAACAACTGTCCACACGCGTCAAAACCTTTAAAGCTCTTATGAACGCTATCACGTGATGAACAGACGTGGAAAAAAAAATTTGCATACTCATACTTCTTACTAATATCCCGCACTTATTCTAATTTTCCACATTTTGCTTCCTTTCATTTTGTGGTTGCTAAGGATGATAGTGTTATCCGTCCTTAGCAATTGTCCAGCAGTGTATATAAATATTAGAAACGTGAAAGTTTGCACGCATAAACAACTGAATGGATTTTAATAAAATTTTATTTTTATAGCTTATACATCATAGCTTATACATCAGAATAGCACATAGGCTATAATTTATAGATATTGTGTGAAGTGTCCAAAATATAACAATAATTGTCTAGGAAGTTGGAAAAATTCTGCCATCTGCAAAAAAACCTATGACAGCAAATATCTATCTTTTATGTGTGAAGCTAACCTTTGCATTTTGTTTTGTCTATGCCAGGCGCCAGGAACTGCGAAAGTTTGAACAGGCAGAGTGTGAGGCTGATTACAATTTTAAAATAAAAAATACGACAAAAAGTAATATTAATGTATTACACTTCCAGATATAAATTATTTATACTATTTTAATCGAAAAAATAACATTGTTTATTTGCTTATGATTTTAGATAAGTTCGAGTATGTAACGTTCACCAATTTTTAAATCTTAATATTTACGGACTGCGCAATATTAATTAAAGTAAAAATTCGCTGAAATTCTAAAGACAAAACACAGACAATTATTCTATAAAAATCCTTGCAAAAACGAATATGTCTCGAATCAGTCGACCTGAAAAATAATGCATTTTGAACCAAGATTGATTTACGCCTTTTTCAGAAAAAGCTTTTCACTGTTTTTTAAATCGTGCTATATAGTTTTCAGTTATGGTAATTTAAGGTCGCTTACACAGAATTCGAAGATTTTTTGTACTTTTCGATTTACACAACGTGAGAAAAAACGATATTTGATAGTTTGAATGACGTTAGTGAAATTATTCTGTAAGTTAAATATTAACAGAAAGATAGAGTTCCTCACACTCAATAAATGTCTTTTAAATTCAACGTAAGATCGATTCTCCCATTTGAATGCAAAGTTGTAATAATAGTTTCCATTAAGCAAGGCGATAATTTAAAATTTAAATGCTATTCATAGTGGATAAAAATAATAAAACAAATTTATAGATCAAAAGATCATATCGAAATATGAAACAAACTTAGTTGAAAAAGGCCAAGTGTCGGACACCCATTTCACTAAACTTGAAGAACGGTGGATAGTTGGTGGGGGGGGATATTATAAACCTATAACAAAAGTACAGTGAAATTGATACTGGATGTATATCGAAGGTTTTACAAGTCTGTCAATGCATAATTCTAAATCTTTCAAGAAAGTGTAATAATAAGTAGTATAATAATTAGTAAAAAAAAGGTAGTTTTAATATTTAAAAAAAATAGAAGACAAAGTAACATTTTTATTCAACTGAGAATTACTTAAATAAATTTTAATTCTTTATAGTATTTTATTTTTTAAATATGTTGCTTCAGTTAAAATATAATCAAATTTTAAATATTTAATAATTAATTATCAAATTCAAAGTTTTTATAACTTCTTCATTTACAAAAATAATTGCATGAAACTTTTTTTTCCGTTTATCGAACACATCAAAAAATGCTCACAATTTTAATTCAACATTTAATACAGTTGTGAAATTTTGTAATTATAAAAATTTCTACTTTTCTCAACATACAACTATTTTTGAAAAGGTACATTTTCGTTTTCGGGTCCTAAAAAGTTTGCTAAGTGAGTGAGTAAATATTAAGGTCCCACTTTTCTCTTACTCAAGAGATATAGCGAGAGGGGAAGGGGAATTTCCATGACAATGTGTTATGCATTTAAAAATGTTCAAGCAACGCCGGGGGAATAAATCTGTCTGACAGAAAAGAAGCAAAATAATTTCTCTCTCGAAACAGTGAGTTTTAAGTTATACATTCGGAGAAAGACCGAGCAACGCCGGGCTAAGCGGAAGAAGGGTGGGGAGGGGCGAAAGTCATTTTGAAAAAGAGTATTAGAAGTGCTGATTTTATGAAGGAAAGGGAAAATTTTTATAAAAGTAGAGAAAGCCCGAGCAACGCCGGGCCATGCAGCTAGTAGTTAAATAAAAAGATAAAAAAAACTCTAAATGTGAACCTAGTGTTTCCACCGCTCTACACCTTTACATCGCAAAATTAGGGAGTATAATCTATGATTTTCGATTCAACACGATTTTGAGCATAGCTCGTGTGCCTCAAAATATTTTTCATATGTGGAAAGAATTTTTACTAGATATATGAAACCAAAATCATACATTTTTTTCTTATCAAACAATCAAATCTTCCCAACAATGACATCCTAGAATTTACAAAATAGTTGCAAATTTTTCTTCTGAGTTATCTTTCAGATTATTCCGTTAATGTCCATGATTCTGAAAATGTTTGTCAACTAAGGTTCATTACAAATTTATCAACTATCAACTACTAAAAAATTAATAAATTTGTGGAGTAACGCAGAGTACCAATGAGAATTTTAAGGGGTCACTTCACGCAGCATTTTCCCTATCTCCGTAATGTTAAAAATGACCAAGTGTAAGGAACATTTTTTAAAAATTGGCTGGTTGTACAGTCATGAATATTTTTTGTGTATTCATTGTATTGTTTTTATTATTTTAATGGGAGCATTTTTCAAAATTTTGATTAGTTTTTTTTAAAAAATTCATATGTGTAATAACACGTCAAAAATTTTAAAACGATGAAAATTCTTGTAATATTTTAATCCATAAATATTTTTTGAATAATTTTTTTGACAAAATCTCTCATTACAATATTTATTTGTATAGTGTTAACATATGTGCAAAGTTTCAAGGCTGTAAAATAAGTAGTTTTTTCAAAAATGTTCCTTTTGTGTTGAAATTTACACTTTTGAGAAATAGTGATTTAAAGTACAAACTTACTATTAACTAATGCATACCAGAACTATAACTTGGATTGCTAGTGTCATCTGCAAGATCATCTTCTTGCCTATATTTTAATTGTTTGTTTTTAATTCTGGCTTCTTTGGTTCATTGTAAAACTGACTATTCTGCTTTCCTAATATACGAATGATCTACTTTTTGCAATGCTCGACATTGGTAAAATTCAGGTGTTGAATGTTTAATACATCTAAAACTTTCAATTTGGTAATGAAGCTTTGCTTATATAAGTATATAGCTTCATGTACTATAGTTTTTGAAGTTCCCAATTGCACAAATACAGTTTTTGAATTATACACCAAAAACTATTTCCGCTTTCACTAATAATTTGAGTTTTATCAAGCAAGCATCCAGATAAATGTTCAAGATTAGTGACCTCTAAATACTTTGTTTATGTAATTCTCCTAATTACAATAGGTAAGTCGTGTTTATGCTTGTATGTGTAACCTTTCAGTATGTGGACATATTAAATCTACACCACAAGTCACATCCCATGGGGCATAAACCGTGTCGTAGATTCAAACCTGTGAACATTTTATCAAAAATTATAGCCCATATAGCTTGCCTTATGGCTGACAAATTTTCCCGAGTTGTTTTGAACAGCCAAAACATAGCAACTTTGCAATTTGTTTATTTCTGCATCTGTCAAGCCATTACGGCTTCCTAGAGATTTTTTGTCTTTAAGCTTTCTGTCTTTTAATTTTAATTTTAAGGCCCTAAGTCATGTCCCCATCATTTTCTCAACATAATTAACACATTCTAATTGTTCAATATTGACATATTTTTAGATTCTAAAACTGATTTGTATGCTTTAGAGTTCCCATATAGTCCAAATATTGTGTATATCGTAAATTGTGTAATGTCTGCGAGTGATGAGAGATACAAAAAAAAGTGCACCTCTTCAACTTCCATTCCCCTACTATTTTCAATGTAACTTGCCGAACACTCATTGCTATGTACATCGCTGTTAAAATTACACAAACATTTCTGCGATAATATTTTAGCATCAACAACTTTTCCAGTGTCCAAACTAACTGCCGTAACAACACCATTTAGAAATATATAGCTCATTTTTAGCCAGGTACCATTGATAGCCACTGGTACATTTGGTTATCCATTATTAAATATTGTTTCGGCAGCAGCTAAAGCCATAGACACTTTGGTTACTTTCTCTGTCACATTATTTAATGTATGCATGGAATCACAAAACCACTATGGTGTAAGTGACAAATGCATAACTCCGCAAAATATTTTTGCAACTGCTACTTTTTAAATAGACCTCATAGCATATGAAATTCTATTGTGTCCACTTCATATAATTTTGTACCTTTTTTAATTAACTACTGTTTTAGAAAACCTGGTAATAAGAAATGTTTGAATAAGACCACAAAAGTTACAACATATTAACAATTTTGTAGCCAAACCCTAGATTTGGTGACCGAAATTTATGTGAATACCTTGGTTTTTACATTAATTTTATGTAATTAATGTTGTTTCAAAGCACAAAAGAACAGTATAATGTCAGGAATTTTACAGAAACATTCAAATGAATCTAAAAAAGAAACATACTCTTTATTAAACTTACCTAACTTAGATTTTAAAGCTGATTTATTTATGTTGAAATTGTCTGACTTATCAACATTTAAATCCATAAAAGTTTGGAATGTTGTACATTTCTTTCCAAACTCTTTTCGTTTTTTAAACATTTTATTACTTAACAGACTTTAAAAAACGTTTTGTAAATGTTTTATTAATGTTTTTGATGGAAAACACTATTGAAAACGATCGCAGAAATCCGTTGCATTTAAGGAGGTAAAAAATAGGCTGTAAAAACAAACATCTATAACTATTCACTTCACTTCTTTCCTGGATAAGCTGCTGATCAAAATAAATTCTTTAATCAATTTAAACCATTTGATAAGGCTGAAAAGTAGCATGTGTCTTTTGTTTTGATTTGAGAGGGCGTGGCAATCAGCGGTTTTGGGGTTTGACAGATGTAAACAACTTTTTAAAAAAATATGAAAAATACTTCAAATTAAGCTAGAGCAAAAAATTTAAACTGCATTAGAAAGAAAAAGAATGGTATTTTATGTTTCAATCAAAATTGAAAAATCGATTATTTAATGGATTTTCATGAAGTGACCCCCTTAACGCGAGATATGGCATATAGTGGCAAATGTGGCACGCGTGTCATAGGTTGCCGACTTCTGTTCTACAGTATAATAAAAAAAGGCTCTACAGCCCAAAAAATGTCACATTTTCATATGAAAATAATGTCTCGGAAAATTTAATTATTTTGTATGATTTCTAAGCTTACATGCAACGGTAAGTAAATGCATTGGTTATCATACACTCATGTCCTTAAATTAAGGATAATGAAGTTCAGGCAAAGAAAGAGACAGAAGCAAAACAAATTTGACTTATTTGTAAAGTCTATTCATTAAACAAAAGGTAAAGAGCAAAAAAGATGCTATATGTTTGACATAATTAATAAAAATTGCGATTTTTACTCCCTGGAGCAAATTTCAAAAAAGAACCTAGTTACAAAAACAGTATAACATGGTTAGTATGATGGTAAATACGGAGTATGTCTCCCGGACGATGCAATACAGGCCTTACAACGCCTAGGCATGCTGAGTATCAAATTATCAATCTGATCTTGGGGAATATTACACCACTCATCAAGCAATGCCCTCCGAAGTTCCGGTAGACAGGTGGGAGGGGGTTGACGGGCAGCAATTCGTCGGCCAAGCATATCACACACATGCTCTATTGGATTCAAGTCCGGTGAGTATGCTGGTCAATCCATACGGGTGATATCCTCCAATTGAAGACATTCGTCTACAATGTTTGCACGGTGAGGACGGGCGTTGTCATTCATAAACAGAAATTCAGCACCCATGGTGCCCCGAAACAAACGTACATGTTGTTCCAGATTGACATCCTGATAGATGTGGCCTGTCATCGTTACACTCTGAACATGCAGGTCTGTTCTGGAACCAAGAATAATTCCTCCCCAAACGAGCCATCCTGCACCACCGTAACGGTGTCGTTCAATGGTGTTGGCGGTAACGGGTACCTGGCGCTCTCCATATTAAAGTCCGGCGAGAATCAGATTGCAAACTAAACCTGGACTCGTCGGAAAACATCACACAAGACCACTGTTGTGGTGTATAAAATGCGTGCTCTCTGTTCCAGGTTAATCGCAGGCGACAGTGAGTTGCGGTAAGTGGAACACATCTGACAGGCCTACGAGCATATAAACCAATGTGCCCTAAGCGTTTGTACACGGTCTGCCTTGAAACTGTCGTACCGGTAGCTGAAGAGAGCTGATAGAAATCTGATATTGTGAAATTGTAACTATGATCTCCAGGCATCGTTTGACCTAAGAATTTCGATGGCGAGCTATTAGGAAACTAGAGGCAGGACAAAGTCAGATAGAAGTGGTCAGATGGCTGAATGTGAGTCCTTCTGTGATTCATAGTCTTTAACAACAATTTTTAAGCACGGATTCGGCATCCAAGAGGTTCAAACAAGGACTTCTACTTGCTATCACGAGTGCCGATGACTGAAATTTGCCATTATGCGCACGAAGGAATAGAGAACCGCAAGTCTTGCTGAACTCGGATTCTTCCTTCGCTCATGGCTTCAAAATACGAGGTACAAAAATTTAGTTCCTTCTCTGCAAGCTCTGGAAGGTTGGTATCAAGGTCAACCGTGCGTCAAAGGCTTCACGAACGTGGTTTTATGGGAGGCGATCGGCCATTTGCGTCCCGTTCACGTCACGCCATAGGCGGGAAACGCTTGCAGTGGGTACGTCATCATGTTTACCCGACGCGTGATAAATAGAGGGCTGTTCTTTTTACGGATGAATACAGATTTAGTCTGGAAAGCGACAGGTGTATTTTCATTTGGAGAGAACTTGGAACTTATTTTCATCCATGACACATAAGTGAATGTAATGCATACGGATCAGGCGGTGTCTGTGTTTGGAGGGGGATATATCATTGGTCGGATGCACATACCTCTATGTCTCTTCCCTAGGAAATAATGATGTTCACACCTATAGAGATGAAATCCTGGACGCTTATACTCGCTCTTATGGCTGGGGCAAAAGGAAATGCTTTTGTGCTACAGGATGATAATGCGGGACCACACAGGGCTCGCATTGTGGATGCTTATCTTAAGCACGAAACAATTCAACATATGCAGTGGCCAGCTCGATCACTGGGCCTTAACCCTGTCGATAATGTTTGGGATGCTCTAGAACATCGTGTAGCTTCTCTTAATCTCTCTCCTAGGAACCTAGTCCCACTTTCAACTGCCTTGGAAGGGCAATCGTTCTCACTTCCTACTGAATTAATAGACCACATAATTGAGAGCATCACACACACACATCGCTGCATGTACTGCATTTATTTCTCGGGGAGATCATACCGCATAATAATTGTAGCCCCTCCCCATACCAAACTGGCACATCTAATTTGTTTATTCTGCACGTAGTATGCTAGTTTCTGTAACACCATAGTACTTGTCTGGTGATTCCTTTTTATGCTATTTTATAGCTTCCTATGTGTTGCATAATATGTATGTTTCATTAAACGTTAGCTTAAGATATACAGAAGCACATAATAGAATTTGAGGATTAATTTCAAAAGTTTATCAATATTCATTTATTATAATCTTTTATAAAATTTATAGTTTATCTGGAAAAAATATATCGATGCATATTTCAAAAATTATGTTACTAGCATTAAATGCAAAGTTTATATATTCAGCTCAATAAGTATAACTTTTAAAGAAAAAAAAAAGATTTATTGAAATAATTTAATACAAAAATTATATATTTTGATGTTTAGAACTGTATTTATAGTAAAAAGGTTAAATAAAAAAATTTTAAAGGAACATTTGCTCTTTTATTAGGTATTCATAAATCAAATTATATATACATGTATATTTAACACTCCATGTAGGAAGCCCTTAGAAAATCAAAACGAAAGCATTGCACATTCTCCTAACTCTCTAATTTTTTGTAAATAATTTCTACGCCATAAAACGATATTATATTTTTCAAGAAGCACAGCCTGTCTTTTCTTTTTTTCAAATGTGAACCCCATGTCCTTTAGTAATCTGTACCAGGTTGACCGGCTAATATTCTTCGAAAAAATTTCAGCATCATCATTTTTTTCCTTCAGAACTTCGGATAACGTACGAATCTCATTCTTACGGAAAAAGCCATGAATTTTTCGCCGAAGGCACGATAATGTGAAGTCGCCATATTTCACTAGCGGTCGTTTTTTACCAGAACTTAAAACACTCAGTGTCTTCTTTTCCTTCTTCAAACGAAAAACAGTTCTCTTCGAAACGTCAGTCAATTCAGAAACCTTTCTTACAATTTCACTGTTGGATTCTTACGGGTTTTCTTTTCGAAGTCGAGAATAAACATTCAGTATGTTTTTCCGAGCTCCGCTTATGATAGATATTCCTCGCTTCAATGGTGTATACAGCGAGGTTGGTGACATTTCTATCTCAGACATGTTTTCAATTTAAAAAAACAACAAGAATTAAGTCGCACGAGATGTAAAAATAATACGTAAGAACGGAGCTAAGTTGCAAAACGAATGACGTTGATTTGGCGCGAATTTTTCCGAAGAATGTAATCTTGAAAACCGGTTTTTTCAGCCAAATATTGTTGTTTTCAGCCAAAAGTCAAGTAGTTGTTTTCTACTGTATTTGTTCACAGGTATTAAAGAATAAATGCTTTCAAGATGTGATTAACTTAAAATATATCTTTAAACCTATATATATATATATATATATATATATATATATATATATATATAATTTCTATATATATATATATATATATATATACAATTTCTGTAATACATGATACTTTTCAACAATTTTCTGTGCATTTGCGTTGATTTAAATTCCAAAACAAGTTGGAACAACTTTTTCAAGCGGATTGTTACATTCCCTACCTTTCCCAACGCTGTCAAATTGAGGTGAAACAGAGTTTAAGTGTGAATTTCACATCATGATTTAAGGAAAGGTCTTTAAAACATATGATAAATATCATTTTTTAAATTCTGAAACAGGAAGGAAAAAGATAGATATGATTTATTTGAAACGTAACGGTGAAGCAAAATAAATAAATAAATAAAAAATAAATAAATTAATAAAATTAAAAATAAAAATATACAAAATGAACTTAAAATGAACAAAAAACACCTTTTACAGATATTTTTTTGTAGTGGGTAATGTTTTTATTTTTTTATCTTCCAGTTGGCGAGTTAAAATTTTTTCCTGTTGCCATTCCTTAAAACTACATATATTTTATTCTCTTAATAGGTTCATATTCCTTTTGTCATATTTTTAGGGTGATGTACAAATCTTAGTAAGAAAAACAAATAGTTCAGATTAATATTACTGAAATTAAAAGTTTGTTCTTTTAATCTGAATTTTAAGCATCGTTTGCGATATTCTATATTTAATTCGAATTTATTTGTATATTAATATCCTTAGTTTAGAATATTTTATTTTTTCGCTTAAAGGTTCTGTCTGTCGGCGTTCGCAGAAAAACGAAATTAAAAACAAGATATATGACGAATTTAAGAATACGAGAATAAAAAAACAAAAAAGAATGAAAATAAAAGAAAATGAGGTATAGATATACGTTAAAAAAAACTACTGTTAAAAGGCATAAGAGAAGGAACGATTTTATTTTGTTTCGTAAACTGTTATTGTATTGTAAAAAAAAAATGTTCGTGAAATGCTTGCGTTGCGTAAAAGAAGAAAAATAAACTTTTACATTAATCTGAATAAAAACATTTTTGATTCGTATTACCACTGCACAAAAATTGAGTTGTACGTTCCTGGTCCATCAAAATTATTTTAATGTCGAATGAGTAATACATTCTACTAAATCTGGCAATATAGAAGATTCATTTATCGTTAGGTATAGTTGATCACACATTCTCACAGATTTCTTTATGAATGGAAATGCTGAACTACGAACTTGAATTTTTGTTTTTGTTCTCGTAATCAGTGGTTATACGCAATGAGCTACTTAGAAGCTGGACGAAGGTAAGTTAAAATCGATTTCATGTTAATATTTTTCTGTACAGCCTTCGATACCGCTGTATAGGTTATTTTTTGATTTATACTTTTGTTTTAAATGAAATATATAGTCTGATAAAATTTTCATAAAATGAATTCAATGAAAATCATTATGTTTTAGTGACATTTCTCTCTCTCTCTAAGTAAAATCTACATTTTTATATAATATTTTCTCCTTTAGAAAAGCATTTCGTTTAATCGACAGAATTAATTTTAAAGAAGTATTTTATTCGGGGGATTCTATAATATTCTTTTATAAAACTATCTGTCATACTGACTTACTTGTTTATTTCTAAACAATACATCTGAAACATTTTTGTAAGAGAAATTTGACTATGTATCTTCAAGCAACTATGTGTTACAAGCCTACACGGCAAGTTTTTTGCTTATATATGTTTTAAAATTCTCAGCTTAATTTTTTTTAACTGAAACATTCAATTCAATTTCAGCAAATTACATCAGTATGTTCATTTTTTTAAAAATAATTTTTATCGGGTCTTTTTGATTAACTTTTTTAATATTATCAAGTAAAAAAAAATTAAATAGAAAAACTCACTTGTCTTTCGTTTTTTCTATCGTTAGTGCGAAAATTTTGCTAAGTGAACTCGTCTTATTTTTAAAAACATTTCCAAAATAAAGCTCAGAAATCTCGGTGTATTAGAACTGCATTATTAATATTTTTGTGAATTTATAATTTGCAAATAAATTCAAATATTATTTATTCTAGAATGATTAATCTTTTTCAAATTAGTCCTTCTGCTTTTTAAAATTTGCTCAGCACTTATAATGTGTAAAAGTATATTGGTAGATAATAAAATAAATGTTTTTGAACTCGTAAATCATAAATCACAAAGAATTTTTTTGGTATTTTTTAAAAAAATGAAAACACAGGAATGAATTGAATTATGAATATATATGAATGATTTATTAATGTTTCAAATAATAAACATAATATCGGGATAGAAGTAATCTTTTTAATACAAAGACAAATCTATAGCTTATTACTTTCTCTTCTTAAATTTATGCAGCTCAAAAGTTTTAAAACTTAGAAAGTACAAACATTTTACATTTTGATTCAGATTAATTAGGTTTTCAGTAACGTACAACTTTTATATTTCTAAATGAAATTTTTAAAAAGTTGCAGGCACGTTATCGTAAAAAGTAGCTAAAGTATTTCAAATCCCTTACTTTTATTTGTTTCGATTTATTAAATACGATATAATGATTATGAATAAGTGAATATATTAACGACGCACTATTCAGCTACTCGAGGGCTTTTGGCGACGGACCTAGTAATTTTGAACCATGGTCAAGTGACGAGGAAGAATAATGATTATGAGAAATACTTTCACAATTTACTGTAAAGTGGGAATAATTTGTTATCAATACGCTACGCACCAAAAGTCCTTTTAGCGCGGTTTTGAGATCGCGCCAAATAAGATTTTGGTGCCCAGTAGTTTTCTGCCCAAGATGGTGGTTCAGTACTAACTCGACATGAAAATTATTAAAAAGAATGGATTATATGTGTACATTTTTATATTCCTGACGAAAGGGTTTAATTATATAGATTCTAAAAGAAGCAAAGAAGGTAAATGAAGCAAAATTGTGCTTAATTTTTTGTGGAAAACAAATTGGTAAAGTGCGAGTACCAGGATTAAAAAAATAGAACAAAAGGAGTTAAGAAATGCTATAAAAAGCGGAAAAAATATGAAGGAGAATGTGGGAAAATTGAAAAAAAAAAGTAAATAAAATAACAATTAAAAAAAAACTCCCAGTTATCTCTGAATTTAATTGAAGAAGGAACGCTTAAAATTTCGTTTATCAAAAGTAAAATTGAAATAAAGTGGAAATTCGCAAAATGCTACCAGTGATAAAAGAATTATGCCCGATAGACTTAACTATGATGGTAGCACAAATTTGCACCGTAAGAGCCGCAAGGAAACAGGTGGTAATTAAATTTCTTATCCTGTCTGTAAATAATTTTTATTTCTACTTATCACATCCGATGACAGCCGAAATGTACGAATTCTTAAAAAGAAGGAGAGAAAACAAACCATAACACTAAAAAGCAAAATGGACAGAAAGAGCGAATTCAGCAGTTATTTTGGTTCATATAAAATGAAAATGGAGCCCTCATATTCTTTTAAAAAAAGGCCCTGGTATTCACCAATAATGTTCGAATGAACGACAGAAGAACTAAAACTGCAATCTGGACCACGTTAAGTATCGAAATGTTTAAATTTATTAGAAAATCGAATCAAATTCGTCTGAAATTATTAGGGCTACCACCATAAAAAGAAACTAATAAAAATATGATATATACGTATACGGATACCAAACATACATACCACAATACCAAACATTAAGAATCAAGGTAAACCATATTGTAATGTTATCGCCCGACTTAGCAAATATCAAGAAATACTTGGCACTTAGCATTCTGATATCGAATTAGTACCTACAATTTATTCGTAGAATTATATAAAATTCAACTATCAAATTATGTATAATCTTGATCTATATATTGATATAAAATCTAAAATAGTCATGGCGTGATAAAACGATCAAAGTATGCAAACAAGGAACATCAGTTTTTAGGCTGGAAATCTTAGCAAAATGCATTATTTAAGAAAAAAAATTTTTTTTTTTGTCTTGAAGTCTTGAAACCGAGTCACCTGATTTTGGCAACCTTTTTCCATGTTTAGAGGAAAAATTAGTAAAACAGTTTGGATATTACTGTTGTTGTTTCAAATACCCTTGGAGCGGGAAAGCCTACTTCAAGTCCATTTGATCTTTCCGCATAAGAATGTCACAAGCCAGATCTTGATCTCCAAACAACTGTCTCAGGGAAATGCCCCAGCAGTCCAGAAGATGAGCAGGAGAAGTAGGGGTAGGCGAAGAAAGACTTTACCCCTTGCACAAAGGTCATACGACATAGGTGATCGCATCTAAAGTGCGCCAAGGCCGTCTGCTTTGGGTCTGTCTGCACTGGAGAGATATGTCAGGACTCTTTATCTGCGCACCATGGTGAGCAGGAGGTTTTCGCAAAGTCAGATTCATAAATTACTTACTCTAGAACAGGGTAGTTACTTACTCAGAACATAAATTACTTACTCAACCTTTTTTCCTGCCGGGCCGCATACACATGACAGTTATTGCATGCGGGCCGCAAAATGCAAATAATGGAAGAAACACACTTTAAGACCAAAGCAACATTGACAAACAAAATTGAACAAAATATTAAAACTCATTTTTGGCTTTTATTTAATATTATAACTTTTCTATCTAAACACACACACACACACAAATATTTATTAATATGAATTTTTACTAAGTTAAAGGATATAATTTTTCTTTCATCTATGTCCAAGCCTCTTACTTGCATTCTACTATTAAAAAAGCAAATTGGTAGCAAAATTTATACATTTGATTGGTTGATTGATACATTTTTTGTACATAGTTCTCCAATAATTGAATTTCTTAGTGCAATGGGCCAAGCCTGGACCATTAAAAAAAGGCCGGTGGGCCGCAGGTTTAGTATCGTATATTCATTTTTTTAAAACTCTCTTCTGCTGGAAAATCTTAGCGCGTAGATAAATTTGCAGAAGTGTTGAGCATTTTCTAGACCAGGGATGGCGAACCATTTTTAGGCGTGGGCTAAATTTTATTCATATATAATTTTTTTTAGTATTAGCTCGTGGGTCACTAATGCTACTTTGCACCAGAGTTAAGTTTAAAAAATTTTGACTGAGTATTTTTAAAACTAAACATCTTTAAAATTCAATTGGCTGAATGGGTAAAAATGGGTGGTTTGACTTTTTATTGAGATTGAAAAATCGTTAAGTGTTTGAACTAACAAGAAGTGAACGAAAATTGCATACAATATATATATAATGAAATATTATTTATAAATATATGCATATGCATATATGTAACAAAATTGATAAAATTATTTAATGAGAAGCCTGCTGCTGTTTATTTTCAGATAGCCCCCCGCCCTTGAAAAATTTTTGTGTGCGCTACTGTTCCATGCCCTTGAAGTTTTTTATTCAGTTCATTAAAATGCTGAGTGTTGACGCATAAAAACATTAAACCCTTTAACCATTGTATATTTTGGATAATTCATCGGAACTATTGTTTTTTCAATTGAAAAGAGCTTAATTTCTTCCAACAACTTTACAAAGTGATTAAAAACTTGACCGAAACTAAGCCATCGCACGTTGTTGTATATAAAAATTTCTGAATATTGGCATTCAATTTCCTCTAAAAATTGTACAAATATTGCCGTTTATAAAGAGTTCTTGCGTTTATAAAGTTGATTATTTTTATTACAACTGCAATTACACTGGAAAATGTTTTAAACCATACTTCGCACATAAAACTTGCTGGTGTATTATACAATGAAATTCAATCAGAGAAAACTTTGCTTTATCCAATAATTTAAAAATATCAAGACCAGTACACTTCCCTTTCAACGTTATTAGTTTTATTCTTCGTTCATTATATATATTTACATACTGATACCATTATATTTAAACTGCTCTCTCTCTAACTGTGCATAACTATTTACATTATTAACTTAGCTCAGTGCTGCAACAGTAGATGAGGACCAAGACCTACTGTGACCATATCAATATACGTGACCTCGGATCCTGAGCAGATGTTCCGATCAGGTGGTCAGTCTGACGCAAAACCCTCAGTGTTAAGTTCACAAGAAAGCTTGGTACTCATTTATCGACCCACTAAACGGATGAAAGGCTGAGTCGACCTTGCCCATCCCGTGGTTGAACCTCGGACCTGTGGTGTGGAAGTGAGATGCAATACCGCTCAGCCACTGGGCTTCAATTTACATCATTACTCTTATCTAAAGCAATTGAATACATTTCTAAAAATTTAAAATACTTTTTCTAATTCTATTACTGTATATTTAATTATATTGCGACTTATAGGTAACTCATTTATACGCTTTATTATCAAGTCTTTTTCTAAAAATCAGCAGACAATGTAGGACTACATTCTACTTCTGATAGTGGTTTCCCGTGGCGAGAAATACAATGAGCAACTTGAAAACTAGCAGCTGTAATGTCTTTTTTGGAACCAAAAACTTTTTAAAACACTGCTTCGAAAAAAATTCTCGTTATTCTTTTTTTTTTTAAAAAAAAAAAGTTTTCCTTATTTTATCTGGTGACAAGCCGAGATTAGAATGCGTCGTTTCAAAATATCGTTCTACATTATATGTACGTGAAGTTACTTTTTCATTACAAATTACACATACATATAACCACTTTATTCCATTCAATCACACCATATTTAACAAACCATTCAGTTTGATATGGTCGGGAACATGTATGGCTTGTTTTTAAGTAAAAATATTTATATTTAGAGTACAATAATTTGAGAAGACATTTTATATTAACATACTTAATATACATACACATCAATACAGATTACTTTTAAATGAATTTAAAATGGATGCCACTAAGTTCAACATTGGTACAGGCCAAAATTTGCTAATATCGAGAATAACAGACATACGCATAGCACCCAATAACGCTTCACAAGATGAAACAGAGAGGGGACGATACAAGTGCTATGGAAGTCCGTTTCTACAATCATAACTGAACCTAACCTTGCAATAGTGCCTCTCAAGCGTTTAGCACTGGCGACCCAATTTTCAGTCATAATTTTTATCGCGCCCCTCTTACACAATAATAATGTATTCAATGCAACACAAATGCGCTTTGGCGCTAAAACTACAATACGATCCTAATTATTAACCATATATATTAACAAGATTAGTGTTAAATTTTGTATACGTTACTTTTAAGTGATATATATATTTTAAGTAAATTACTTTTCAGTAATATGGTAATTATTATGCTACACTGCTGGCCACCGTAATTGCAACACCCTGAAAAAACACGCAAATAACATGAAATTTACAACTTGCATTAGCGGAGGTGAGATATGCAAATGATTAGAATTTCAGCGCAGACACACATCACGCGCGCCTGTGGCGCCACCTCAAAGCGCTATTTAATGCTTGGAGATTTCGACGATTTCAAGATCGGCAATTGTGTTTTTCTTGTGGTTTTTTTTCAAAAAACGATCGGTTATTTCTCGTAGAAAACAGCGATCAGCTTTTGATCAAGTATCCGAGTTCGACAGAGGAAGGATAGTGACCTACCGAGATATTGTGGATTATCTTTCAGGAAAATTGGTAGTCGTGTTGAACAAAACCAAACAACTGTAATGCCGATATGTGACCGTTGGATGCAGGAGGGTAAGACGGACCGACATGGTTAGTCGCATTCACCTCAGTGCACCACTGCACGTGAGGACAGGCAATTTGTGCGCATGGCAGTGACGGATCGCTCAGTCACATCACGAACCGTAGCACACCACATTGAGTGTGTAACGTATCATTCAGTGTCTGCGCGTGCCATTCGACGCCGTTTACAGCAGAGTGGTCTGTCCGCAAGACGTCCATTGCTTGGTCTACCCTTGACGCAGAACCACAGACGTCTCCGCCGCCAATGGTGCTATGAAAGAAGGATGTGGGCGGCAGAATGGAATAAAGTTGTCTTTACTGACGAGTCACGCATCTGTCTGCAACTCCACGATGGTCGGATTCGAGTCTGGAGACACCGTGGAGAGAGGATGCTGAACAGCTGCGTTATGAACCGCCACACTGGTCCTGCACCGGGTATTATGGTAATGGGCGGTATTGGATATCGCTCTCGCACTCCTCTAGGACGCATTGCCGGTACTTTAAACAGCCCGCGCTACATCTCCGAAGTGTTGGAGCCAGTTGTCCTTCCTTACCTTCAGGTCTTGGCCACAGCCATATTTCAACAGAATGATGCGTGACCGCACGTGGCACGCATTGCCCATAGGTTCTTCGTCAGTCAGCAGATTTAATTGCTTCCTGGCCGGCTCACTCTCCGGATCTTTCGCCGATAGAAAACATGTGGTCCATGGTTGCTGAACGATTGACCCAGCTGCCACACCAGATCAACGTTGTCAACGTGTGGAAGCTGCTTGGTCTGCTGTACCCCAAGAACACATCCAAAATCTCTTTGAATCAATGCCGAGGCGTGTGGCAGCGGTGATCTCCAACAATGGCGGCTACTCTGTCTACTGATTCTGGCAGGAACCACACTTTACAGAAGTCTATAAATTTAATCATTTGATACTTGTGTGTGTGTGTGTGGTCAGCATGTTACCTACAAAATAAATTTTATTGTGCTATTCCTTGCCTTTCTTGGTGTTGCAATTACGGTGGTCAGCAGTGTACATTATAGATTTATATATATGTATAAATTTCCTCTCAAATAAATTTCAAAATGAAAAAAACTTTAAAAACCTGATACTTGAGATTTATTTTTTAAAAAAGTCGATGTGGGCCACGTGTTGGACACCCCTACACAAGACAGTTACGGAGAGTTATAGATTTAAAAAAATCATGTTTATCTCAGCTATTAAAACTGCAGATTTAAAATTTAACAAACAGTGCTTTTTTTTTTACTTTTCAGCTGAGATATGCAAAAAGCTTTTTTTTAATTTGCAATTCACGTAAAATTAATTCATTAAAAACTTCTTTATCCTTCAATATGTATTGTTTAATTTTTCAATTCACCCGTACAAGGAATGGGTATAACAGCTAGTAAAGAATAAATGCAACCTCACTAAGCTCTGATAACTCACTGATATCATCAGTATCTTTTGCAAATCGACAGTTATTGCAGCATAACTTTTTTGCTTTGAAAATGTTTGAATTTTCTCTTTTGTGTTAAATTTAGTATTAAATTCCCCTTAAAATGATATAAAATACTTTGCTTTTTGTGCAACGTAAAATTTTTTATAAGCATACAAACTTAAATACATAAGAATTTTAAAAAGTGTCCACAATTTTGGCCACCACTGTGTATATGTATTTGCCCTCGAAAAGTTTACATCTTGATTAGAGACGAGTAATTGGTTGAGGTCGAAAAATTAAAAAAGAGGCTTGTTCGTGAGCACATTTATTCGAGCATACTTCTCGTACAGTACCAAAATACAAAAAAGGGATTATTCATATTTTAAGTTTTTATATAAAGGGAAGAACAGGGAAAAACGTATCACACAAAAAATACAGTCACGTCTAGGCGAAGAGAATAACTAGTTAATTTAAGAAATGACGTCATTGGTGGTCGGATTCGAGTCCGGAGACACCGTGGAGAGAGGATACTGAATAGCTGTGTTATGCACCACTACACTGGTCCTGCACCGAATATTATGGTATGGGGTAGTATTGGATATCACTCTCGCACTCCTGTAGTACGCATTGCCGGTACTTTAAACAGCCAGCGCTACATCTCCGAGGTGTTGGAGCTAGTTGTCCTTCCTTACCTTCAGGTCTTGGCCACAGCCATATTTCAACAGCATAATGCGCGACCACACGTGGCACGTATTATCCAAAGGTTCTTCGTCAATCACCAGATTGAATTGTTTCCCTGGCCGGCTCGCTCTCCGGATCTTTCACCGATAGAAAACATGTTAACCATGGTTGTTCAACGATTGACCCAGATTACAACCCCAGCTGCCACACCAGATCAACTTTGGCAACTTGGGGAAGCTGCTTGGTCTGATGTACCCCAAGAACACATCCAAAGTCTCTTCGAATCAATGCCGAGGCGTGTGGCAGTGGGGATCTCCAACAATGGCGTCTACTCTGGCTACTGATGTGGCCGCGGTAGCCGAGTGGTATAGGCATCGGATCGTGGCTGGCTTTGTCACGAGTTCGAGCCCAGTACCACTAAAGACCCGCCGTGTAGGGCAGCGATGCACGCTAAATTTGTCGAGAGCTGAAACGTCCTCCCGTTGGTGTGGTGTGGTAGTTAGGAGAGGGGGTGTCAGCTCAGGTGGCGTCCACGTCACTTGACCATGGTTCAAAATTACGTGGTCCGTCGCCAAAAGCCCTCGTGTAGCTGAACAGTGCGACGTTAATCTTCACTCACTCACTCACTGGCTACTGATTCTGGTAAGAACCACACTTCACAGAATTCTATGTATTTTATCATTTGATACTTAGTAAAAAAGGTTATCTAGAAAATAAATTTTGTTGTGCTATCTCTTGTCTTTCTTGGTGTTGCATTTACGGTGGCCAGCAGTGTATTTTTTAAATTGAAACAGATTGCAAAATTATATTTAATTAAAGATTTATTCCCTTCATCATTCATTTCTAAAAGTACAAATATCATTAGAAAACTAGTCTAGTCTATGTTGCCCTCTATCATGTTCATCACATCTGGCAAAAATTCTCGCGAACTTTTGTTTGAGTTTGGGCAACCTATCGTACGTCTGCGCAAAACATGTAAAAAAGGTGTACCTCGTACAATTTCATTCAGTTTTGGTCGAGTCGATACTTCTGTAGCTACCGAATCTGTCTTGAATGTACATTTTATAATTTATGCGTTAGTTGTAATTCATGGTATTAAGTATTAACGGCAGTAGATTAAAACAAAATCATAGATATATTTTTAAGTGGTAGCGAACATTCGACAATTCAACCATAATAAAGAATCAACAAGTACACAGAAGAGCATGGTTCCGAAAATTAAATCAAGGAAATATTTTCAAGAATACTTAAATTTTGGATTTACTATTACTGAAAAACCCTGTGTTAAACTTACATGCGTACTTACTATGTGTTAAAACTTACAAATTTGAAGAACAACATGAGGAAGTTGTTTTTAAAACCATAGAAAATCATTTAGTCCTGTTGGCATAGAATTTAAAAAAAAATATTTTCTGGCTGAGGACATCTTGATAGCAGGTTACGAGTGGGTTAGGGATTCATTTTACAATACTTCATGAGGGCTCTCCACTGCCGAAGAAGAAATCTTCATACATTTCACATCCAGTGGCATAGTTAAAAGGCAATTTGAAATAAATAGCTAAATAAAAGAGAAAAACTCTTTGAATTTTGGTCTGAGGTGGATGATGAATTTTCTGCACTGAAAACAAAAGCACATTTCGTATACTATTGCCATTTTCAACATCCTACCTTTGTGAAACCGGATTTTCTGCAGTGGCTGCTTTGAAGACAAAATATAGATCTCACCTCAATATAGAAAACGAACTCAGAGTGTCAATTACTAATATTAAGCCTTCCTTTGAAAAACTGTGCTCTGCAAGACACGCTCATGGAAGTCACTAATAATTATTAAACTTGTTCTTATACTGGCTGAAGTACGCACTCTTCACACGAGTTAATTTTTTAAAAAAAGTAATACATTATTCTTGATATAATAGCTTAATTGTAAAGAGAATAAAACCAAGTGCACACATGACAATGTATACAAAAATGTAAAATGATTTTTTAAATGAATGCTCATATTATAAAAAAGCCTGTAATTATAAGCCTCACAGAATTCGCATTTAAAATTAATATTAAATAATGAAAAAAAAATTTAAAATTCCAATGAAGAATAATTGTGTTATTTTTAATATTAAAAGTAAGAAAACTTCAAAATGTTTTAGTCCGGGATCAGGTGTGCACTCAATACTTACGTTAATGTTCACGCGGAGTGACTCACCCCGCAATAATTTTTTTTATATTTATTTTTACTATACACATTAAAAATCCCAATTTCAGTGAATATTTTAACTATGAGAAAATATATACTTACCTATTTCAAGGACTTTTCGATTTTTCTTTGATAATTTGAGAAAATATCCAATAAAACTGCACTAAATTGTTCCAAATGTGCGTGACCTTAATAAAGGACACAGATCAAGCACTTTTCGCCAACATTACAGGAATGTTATTTGCAAGCAAAACTGGCATATTTTGTTCACGTAATTGTAGTTTTGATGTCGTTTGATAATCGACAAATATCCTGTTGAACTTTTTCTTGCTTGTGTCTTTTTGACAGGCCAAAGTGTATCTTGCGGTATACTTACGGCTTTATATTTTCTTGATGGAGTTCTTTAAGAGAAGCTATTGAAAATTTTCCTTTCATTTCATGTTCATTGCTTTTCTCAAATTTATTTTCGCTATCATGATATACTGATATGTATTATTTCAGCACGTTTTTCCCTTGCTTGATCAGTTTCAACTTCCTTCAACAGAGATCACAGATGCCCATGCCTTTTTTCATATTCTGCTCATTTACATTTATAATCCATAGTAAGTCGTGCAACACAACAATCAAAACCAATAAGTTGTTCACAGGAGAAAGTGCAGCACGTTCATAGAAAATATTTTTGAACAAATGTAGTCGTGCCAGGGACTCGGTCAAAACAAGTACCTTGAGATTGTAAAAAAAAAAAAAAAAAAAGAAACGTTTGTGTGTGTGCCACTCCCAAAAAAGAGGGTGATATGAGATAAATTCATCTTAGGTTCCATTAAGACTGTCATATTGGATGATACTCTGTCAAAGTCATTGGTAAAAAATAAACAGTTTTTCCATAATTAATGATTTTGTGAGCCTGGCGTGACTCTGCGCATCCCGTGATTAAATATTCAATATAAAAATGTGGATATTAGTTCTAAAAAAGAGTTGTGAAAAACGTTTTTTAGTGTAAAACGTTATTCATTTTATGTTTCAGAATACTCGTAAAAATAAATCTTATGGCCAAATAATTCTTCAAGTGCTCAATATGCTTATCCATATATCATAACACTCTTTCACATGGAAAAAGGCGAAACAGAAATTATTATATATTTACAACTTCCCTAAAAAAAATGGATGGAGATAACCATACCTGTAAATTCGAAGGTCAGCTAAGTAATATTTTAGGTTAAATGAAACGTAATAAAAAAATCTCTCATCGTGGTTTTACAGCAAAGCAAACAAAATATTTTTTTATTTGGTTATAGGATCAAAGATAGCTAATGAGCGTTTGAGTGGAATCTTTTTTCTTTTTTTTTTGATGACGTAAATATCGCCAGATGATATATATAAATTATATCAGTGTAAATCTGTATTTTTTATTATGTCAGAAAGTATTTTGTTATATATACTTCATTCCAGTAAATTAATTCTGTTAACCTTTTCTTTTCGATAAGCTCGCGCCCCCCTTTTAGGGTTATCGCGCCCCCTAAAAGGGGTGCGCCCAACAGTTTGAGAAACACTGCCTTACAAAAATACATTTTATCCGAAGAAAGTGCTTTAAATATGGTTGTTTGTTTTGTTTGTCGATTATTTTTTATTGCACAAACAAAATGTGAGTAAAATCATACACTTTGTTTGATATTTTGTATAAACACTTATGCTTTATTTCAAACTAGCTGGTGTACCCGTTCTCCGCACGGGTGAACTGAAAAATTAAACAACACAGATTGGAGGAAAAAGAAGTTTTTAATGAGTTAATTTTATGTGAATTGCAAATTAAACAAAAAAAAAAGCTTTTTGCATATCTCAGCTAAACAAAAAAAAAAAAAAAAAACAACTTTGTTAAATTTTAAGTATGTAGATCTAATAGCTGATAAAAAAGATTTTTTTATTTATAATTCCTCGTAACACTCTTGAGGGTCGATTTTTCAAAATACCTCCCTAAGCTGATCTCTGCTCAGCAAAAGTCACACATTGTTAAAAGTTTTGCGTAATGAACGACTTACTGCAGTTTTTTTCATACAATATATTTTTTGGATCACTACATTTATAAATTAAGGGATATACATAAACAAAATACTCCACTTTGGAAAATTTAATCCGTTAGAGCTAATAAATTAATTAAAGATATTCCACTGTGTAAAATTAGTTATATACACAGTTCACACTTAAAATAAGTAGTCAAATCATATTCCAAGGTTTTCACTAACATACAAAAACATAAGACACTTAAATTTTGACATAAACTATTTTTTCGGGACAAAAATAATAATCTTTGCAATCCGCTGAAAACGCCGTCAGCTGAAAACGCAATATCTGCTACAAAACTATTCGGCTTCCCCGCTAAAATACTCATCATAGAACCCGTGCTGCCGTATATCTTGGAAGAGTGGATTTCAAAGAATATTCCTGCTGAGTATTGGTAGAATATTCCTTCTAAATTGGTGTGGTGTGGTAGTTAGGAGAAAGGGGTGCCAGCTCAGGTGTCGTCCACGTCACTTGACCATGGTTCAAAATTACGTGATACGTTGCCAAAAGCCCTCGTGTAGCTGAACGGTATCTGGAAGTGTAATACATTAATATTACTTTCTGTTGTATTTATTTTATTTTAAAATTAAAATTGCATTATTCGCAAGCAATGCCGTTTCTTAAATTACTCTGGTGTGCAAAACTTAAGCAACAATGTAAAAATTAAGCAGATAACCATGAAATTGCAGAAAAGGAGGTCTGGAGATCAGCACAGTGAACACGTAAGTCAGTAGAAACGTCATGCGTATGCAAATATCAGGAACGAAACATCAGAAGCCATGTGAGCGTACGCAAAACGAGTGATGTCGGCGCGTGCTGTTCTACAGTATAATAAAATGAAGGACGCAGACGCAATTCAACATATTCGCTGGAAGTGCCATTGCGTCAGTTCGTGAAATATGGCTAGAAGAAATCACCTGGACGATTTCACACGTGGAAGAATGATCAGAAAGCTGGAGGAGGGGCGTACCGTCACCAGAGTTCGGAATCAACAAAAGTGTCGTTTCGCGCGCTTGGAAAGCGTTCCAAACCACAGGTACAGCTGTTAGAAAGTTTGGTGGTGGCCACCCGAGGATGACAACTGCAGGGGATGACCGATATATCATCCTGCAGGCGAAAAGAGGCCGATGGCAGTCAGCAAGCGTCATTGCTCAGCAACTCTCTACAGCAACGGGCCGACAAGTGTCGCGGTTTACTGTGGCCAGACGCCTTCAAAAAGGGGGCCTATTCGACCGCCGTCCTGAACGCTGCCTCCCGTTGAAAGTTGACCACCGACGCCACCGTTTACAGTGGTGCGGAGAGCACAAAAACTGGACAACTGTCAATGGAGTCGTGTCCTCTTTACGGATAAGAGTCGGTTCAGTACCAGAAGCGATTCTCAACGCGTTTTGATTTTTAGACAGATCGGGACACGGTTTTATACCAGTAACATCAAGGAAAGACACCATTACGGTGGACCTGGAGTTCTTGTCTGGGGAGGCATTATGCTGAACGGGCGAACTGAGCTCCACATTTTCGATAGAGGGTCTGTAACCGGGGATCGCTATTGTGAGGAGGTACTTCTTCCCCATGTGCGTCTGTTCCGAGGTGCCCTTGGCCCAGACTTCATTTTTATGGATGACAATGCATGGCAATATCGGACTCTTGCTGTTGAGGAGCTGCTGGAAAGTGAAGATATCACTCGAATGGATTGGCCAGCGTACTCCCCAGATTTAAATCCCATCGAACATGTGTGGGATGCTTTGGGAAGACGTATTGCAGCACGCTTACATCATCCGGAGAACACCCAACAACTCAAACAGATGCTGATTGAAGAATAGGCACTCCTACCGCAGGAAATGATGCACCAGCTGGTTCTGAGTATGCGGAAACGGTGCGAAGCTACCATTCCAGTGAGTGGAGAGCATATACCATATTAAGGAACATCTGCTTGTTGTTCTTCCTGTTGGATAGACCATTATGAGTCACGATACTATGCGTTCAATAAAGCTTGTTTTTGTTTGATTCCATACCGTATGCATTGTATTCCTTTTTCAGCGCCAATGCTTTCGTCATCCTTTACGTACATAATACTCTCCCTCATTTCTGAATTTCATGTCTCTCAGGTGATTTTTCGTGAAGTTATGGCAATAAACCCACCTGTTGCTTAAGTTTTGCACACTAGTGTATAAAGGCCATCCAATGAAAAACAGCGAAATGTTAACGATAGAGTCAAGTTGGCCAATGCCTAGCTATTTTCGTAGCTCGAGCTTTATTAGAGTTTTGTAAGATCCGCCGTGTAGGGGAGAAATGCACTTTAATACTTTATCCAACCGCATTATGATTTACTGCAGTTTTTCCATACAATACTTTTTTTTGTCATCACTACATTTACAAATTAAGGGATATACATAAACAAAATACTCCACTTTGGAAAATTTAATCCGTTAGAGCTAATAAATTAATTTAAGATATTCCACTGTAAAATTAGTTATATACACTGTTCACTTAAAATAAGTAGTCAAATTATTTTCCAAGGTCTTCACTAACATGCAAAAACATAAGACACTTAAATTTTGACATAAACTATTTTTTCGGGACAAACATAATAATCTTTGCAATCCGCTGAAAACACCGTCAGCTGAAAACGCAATATCTGCTACAAAACTATTCGGCTTCCCCTCTAAAATACTCATCATAGAACCCGAGCTGCCATATATCTTGGAAGAGTGGATTTCAAAGAGTATTCCTGCTGAGTATTGGTAGAATATTCCTTCAAAGTTGGTGTGGTGTGGTAGTTAGGAGTAGGGGGTACCAGCTCAGGTGTCGTTCACGTCACTTGACCATGGTTCAAAATTACGTGATACGTTGCCAAAAGCCCTCGTGTAGCTGAACAGTGCTATATTAATATTCACTCACTTACACACTCCAAAAAATACAGTACAGTAGTTATAATTTTTTTTATACTTAAAAACGCAATATCTGCCTATTTAATTAAAATTATAGCGTTATAATTAACTATTAATCACATACAAATTTTGAAAATTTGTCCAAAAGATGCAGTGTGAAAAAGAAAGTTTATTTACTTTAAGTATCAGAACTGATAAAAGCATTTATATTTGGAAAAAAAGATCAATTTCTTACTACCAAATGTGCATAATAAAATCATAAGAAACATAAAAATGAAGATAGATTTATAACAACCTCTCCCTTTAAAACTTAGTTTTATTCTGAAATAAAAAAAATTAGGCATTATTCTGATCACAGGAATTAATTAGAAGCGAGCCCATTGCGTAGCCAAAACAAAAAGAGTTTTTCACAAACAAAAGATAGATATATGCTGTGGTGGGCTTTTTGCAGCGAAAGCCAGAATTGCTTGTAGATGGCAGAATTTTTTCCTACTTGGCAAATATCGTTATATTTTGGACTCTTTACAAATTTTTATAAATTATAGTCTATGTGTTATTCTGATGTATAAGCTACATTACTGTTAATTTTCATTAAATCCATTCAGTTGTTTTTGCGTGAAAGACCCACAAACATCCTCCTCACAAACTTTCTTAATTATAATATATATTAGATACTATTTACATACTTTCAGTGGCGTAACGTACACCGCCGTAACCCCCGCATTGCGAGGAGGCGCAAAGTCTAACCGCCGCCATGTACCTACTCATTATAAAATCCATCTTGGGGGGCGTAATGTTCTCCGTTGCGCCACTGCATGCTTTCATATACGTTTGTTGTCATTTGTGTAACCTTGGAACTGGAATGATCAAACTTTAGGTTATGGACAGCATTAAATTATTTTTGTTGCAACGCTTGAAAAATACAAATAAAATATAAATAATTCACACAAATTAGAAAATCTGAAGAAATTCGCTTAAACAAACAAGTGATTGCCAAGCAATCGTGTGTTAATTAAAAAAGCGCTTGCGTGGGTCACAGTGTCTGACCCACGAGTCATAGGTTCGCCATCACTGTTCCAGACTCATCCGCTCTATTCCAAAGTCTGGAAAGGTTTTTTTCTATTAAAAAAATGATCCATTTCGTTTTCGTAATCACTATTTGAGTTATTAAACATTTTGCAAGAATATTTTTGATTATTTTTGTTCGAGAAATTGTGTGGGTACTAATCGCTCAGAAGAGGATTTTTGAAATTGGACAGCTACTACTGTGATGAGTCATTACATTCTCTTATGTTAAGTAAACGAAATAAATGTAATTGTCTGGACAGATGTTACCTATAAATAAGTAAATTCATTTGAATAAATATTGGTTATTTCTATCCATACTTTTCTTTTGGTAATTGAATTATTTGTAGCTTTGATATAAATTTTTTAAAAATTGTATATTTCAGATGAGATTCAAAAGAAAAACATTGCTTTATTTTTAAAATACGCAAAAGGACTTTTCAGATTGCTAAAAAAACTAAAAGAAATAAGTTAAAATTTTTTTTTGTGTGTGGAATACGATATGTAAGCTACTACTTATACTCTGTTAACATTAAAATGGTCTATAGAGGTTTCTCACAAATGAATAGACACCACTCAATAAAACACAACACAGTGGACTGCTATAAGTTCTTTTTTCACCCACATTATATGTAAAACAGTTACACTCTCAAAAACTAGGCGTGGCAGGAGTCGCGTCACCAGCGTCTCCCCTTTCGATGTTGATATGTTTCCATCCTGCACTTAACATACTCCTATAAACAATTTCATTAAGGAATTGCTACAAAGCATAAAATCTGATAATTCTTCGTTCATTTGCGTAAAGTTTTAAAGTATCTTCGTACATGAATTTTAAAGTTCGCGTTATATATATCCTAATATAAATTATAAACGCGAAAGTTTGTGAGGATGTTGGTCCGTCTTTCACGCAAAAACAACTGAATGGATTTTAATGAAACTTTACAATAATATCGCTTATAAATCAGAATAACATATAGGCTATAATTTATAAAGATATTGTGTAAAGTGTCCAAAATATAACGATAATTGTCAAGTAAGTAGGAAAAAATTCTGCCATCTGCAAGCTTTTCTGGCGTGCCGCGTCAGCATATATCTTGTATCTTTCATGTATGAAGCAAAACGCTCCCCTCTGTTTTGTCTACACCAGGCACCAGTGCGTGCTCGATTCTAATTTTTTTGCTTTGTAATCATTATTTTTTTTATTTCAGAATAAAACTTACTTTTATCGCTTGTGGTATTTAAAGTAGATAAGTTAAGTCTTTCACACTACACTACATCATTTGGACAAATTTGCAACTTAGTTTGTGGTTTGTAGTTAATTATAACGCTAGAGTTTTAATAGAATAGGCAGGCATTGCATTTTTTAAGTATAAAAATAATAACTGCCGGACTGTATTTTTTGGAAATGTAGAAAAAGCACCTACTAAGAATTATGCCGCAAAAGCGTAAGTCTAATCTTTCCCAAATCTCTAATATAGCTCGAGCTAAGAAAGTAGCTAGATTTAACGAAACGTTTCCACAAGCCGAACTGCGAAGGCTTGAACAGGCGGAGAGTGAGGCAGCTCACAGAGCTGCTGAAACACCAGAGCAGTCCCAAGCTCGGCGTCGACGTCATGCTGAATATCTGGCATCTCAACAGGCTGCTGAGACACCCGAAGAATCCCAAGCTCGGCATCTTCAGCATGCAACTTACATGGCGTCTCAGAGAGATACAGAAACCATTGAAGCAGCTGAATCTAGCAAACGTGCTGTTGCTGAAAGGGCGCAACAGCAACGTCTAATATTCACAAAAAACACGCGTGTGTGTGTGTGTGGGGGGGGAGTATTCGATTCTGCATTTTTGAGTATGACGAAACTCTTGATTACGAAAGCCACAAGCTTATAAAAATAGAAGCGATGATAAAGAACGCAGATTTTGCGGTGCTCTTAAATGGAAAAAGGAATCTGCAGGCATGTGTTGATCGGGGGGGAGTAGCCCTTCCTTCAATAGACAAGCCAGATGATGAATCCCTTATGAAACAGATGAGTCTCGCCGTTTTCTAAAAAACATAAGAAAATACAATACATGCTTCCATATGACATTTTTTGGGGCGGATAACATTGTTTCGATGCAAGGATTTTGCCCGACTTTTTTCACAATCCAAGGGAAAATATACCACACAATCGGCTCTTTGCTTCCTACTACCAATACGCAACCAAATTGCTTCCAAGTTTATTTCATGGGCGATAAGGAAGCACAAGGGAAAGAAAATTCATACCCTCTCAGTTTTGTGTTAAACGATTTTCACTCCATGTAAATTTTCTATAAACTATTTTAATGATCCGAACATTAAGATTCCTTAATATTATTTGTTTATCTAAAAAGTAAAAATGGATGTTTGTATGTATGTATGACCTCGCTTCACTCCAACACTGTTCAACCGATCACTATGAAAATTGGCATATATATGTACTTTTTTATGGAAAAGAGTTTTGTACTATCTTCGTTGCAGCTCCCCACCAGGTGGTGCTATAGCATATCGACTTCTGCACATTTCACTCAATTGCCAAGTTGCCAACTTGACTCTATCGCCAACATTTCGTTATGTTTCCATTGAATCGCCGTTATAATTTAAGGAATGGCGTTGCTTGCGAATATTACAATTTTAACAGAATAACAACAGACAGTAATAATAACGTATTACACTTCTAGATATAAATTATTTACACTATTTTAAGCGTTCATTACACAAAATTTATAACAATGTTTTGCTTTTTCTGGGCAGAGATCAACTCTGGAAGGTGTTTTCAAAAATTGACCCACAAGAGAGTTAAGGGGCGTTATAAATAAAAAAAATCATTTTTATCAGCTATTAGATCTACAGACTTAAAATTTAACAAACATGTTTTTTTGTTTAGTATGCATTTCACGTAAAATTAACTTATTAAAAACTATTTATCCTTCAATCTGTATTGTTTAATTTTTCAATTCACCCGTGTGAAGAACGGGTTAACTTATAAATATTTAGCCAGTAAAATATATATATATATATATATATTTAACTTTTATATAGAAGACATGTTTAAGATTCTTCAAATAGCATATAGCAATTCTTTTTTGAATAAGATAATAAAATATGATAAATATATTTATTATTGAATTAGTATTAAAAGAAACTATATTTTACATAATAATGCTCATTATCAGCAAATTAAAGGATTACCACAAGGTGGCCCAGCTAGCAACGGCTTATCCCCATTTTTTGAAAATGAAAGTATTAAATTTTTGTTACTTTTTTTTAGATACATAGATGACTTAATTATTTTAGTAATATAGTTGACTATGTTCCTAGCTTTTTATTATCTCCATTATTTAAAATTATTAAAAACTAATTATAATAATGAGTCAGCTAACTTTTTGGACCTTCAATTAAACGTTAAGAATAAGTTGCTTACAAGTAATATTTTTTGATAAAAGAGACTCTTTTGATTTTAACATTATAAAAATGCCTTTCTGGGGTAGTAACCTATACCTATCAATTTTTAGAAATGTTATCTTAAATTTTATGAAACGAAACAATGATTTAGTTACTGATAAAATTTTAATACATAATAATTTTGTGAAATTTTGCAATAATTGTTTAGAATACAATTATCCTAGTAAATTTATCTTTAAATATATTTCTATTTCTAATTAAATCTAGTTTTATTTTAGTTCGTTATTTTAATTAATATTTCATCTCTCTCTCTCTCTATTGAGAGATAAAGAGATTTTTAAAAAAATATATTAATTTTTTTTTTTACATTTAGTTTAATTGCAATATAACTTTCTAGTATATAATCATCCAAGTAAATTTACTTTAATATATTTCTATTTGTTACTATCTATTCTGAACTCTGTCCTTTATTTTAATTAAAACTTCTTTTATTTTGTTTACTTTATTATTTATCTTTGCGGTTAGTTTAATTGCAAAATAACTATCTAGATGGCGCTTCGGTTTTTTCTTTCCTGCGCTGCAGTTTCAATCTTTTTCGCCATTTCTCGTAGGATCTCTTTCAAGTAGGTGGTGTTTTCGCGGACAGGATTTTTGAGTTCAGGATTTTTGTTTTACAAGTAAGTTTTTCCTAATATTTTCTATTAAAATTTTTTTTATTATCCCTCTCCTTGATAGATTCATTATTGTTCTCTTTTCTCAATTTCTTTTTACTATTTTATTAGGTTCTACAACCACGTGCTGTATTAGGCTTAACTTTTCAATTTGGGTTTTTTTTTCCTATTATGTCGAAAATTTCTGCTGTACGGGGAAGGTGGATCCATAAAGCATTGCTAATTCGCTGGCCTAATTCAGCGACAGCTTTAGAAATCATAATAGGTCTCCAGTTTAGTCCTATGACTTTTTGTATCTACATTTGTTGTGTTTGTTTAATTCCAATTTCTTACTCCTTTAGTACTGTGGGTTCTAGTTATTCTTCACTTTTATTTTATTATACTATATATATATATATATATATATATAGTATAATAAAATAAAAGTGAAGAATATATATATATATACAGTCCAGTCATATTAATGTGACCACTGTAAAAAGCCAGAATAACCATCTTTCGCAGAGGGAAAAATAGTCATTTAGGGTCCTCAAGGTATTCACTAGGATGTTGAGCCATGCCGACTCTATTGCTACACTAGATTACGCGCGTGAGGATCCATAACGCGAACAACCCGATCGAGAGGGTTCCATAGATTATTGATTGGGCTTAAGTTAGGTGAGTTTTCTGGACACGGAAGAACGATAAACGGATCCTGGTGCTCTTTAAACCACGCACGTACGCTGTCAGTTGTATGACACTCCGCAATGTCCTGCTGGTAGATGCCACCATCCTGAGGAAAAACAATGCGCATAAAGGGGTAGACATGGTCTGAAAGGACAGATGCGTACTTCTATTGATCCATCGTGCTTTCCACAATGATGAATAAACACAGAAAATTTAAGGAAAACATTCCCCAGACCATAATATTCCCACCTCCAGCCTGAACCTTGCCAGCAATTGTTGCAGGGTGTTTGCTTTTAGACGTTTCATGCCGTATTTGCCACCAACCATCCATCCGATGGAGTATAAAGTGTGATTAATCGGAAAACTACCTGTAGCCTCTCATTGGATGCCCAGTTGCGGTACCTGTATGAAAATTCCAGTCTTCGTTGCTGATGAACAGCAGTCAGCATAGGTGCATGAACCAGGCGCCTGCTTCGGAAAACCAGACGCAACAACGATCGCTGAACAGTTGTTTGAAAGACACTGTTGGTAGCCCCTTGGTTCTTCTGGGTGGTATGTTGCTTAACGGTAGCACGTCTATTCTTACATCTGCAGCCATCAGTCACCAGTCTATCACCTATGGCCCGTGGTACACCACATTTGCCACGTCACTGATTTTGGACGGTCCCATTTTGCCATGCATGGTATACTTTAACCACGGTGACACACGAACAGTCCACAAACTTAGCCGTTTCGTAAATGCTTCCAACCTTTTCCCGAAAGCCAAAAATTATGCCGTTTTGGACTTCGGATAACTCTTTACATGTTTGCATTACGACAACGACTGTAGTGTTTTCCGAAGCCCTCACACTCTCTTTATATACGCTCAATAGCACTCGATGCCAGCATCCTTCTGTGATTGGTAATTTAACATCAAAGTCGAAAGTACGTGGTGGTCACATTATTGTGACTGTATATATATATGTATATATCATAACACTCAAATCACAGTTAACATTTTTTCCACACACATCTTGAACATCTTACACATTGTTGACAACCAACCAAATTAGAGCCTAGCAAATTTACATTTTTGAGAATCAACCAATTCAAATTCTACCATATTTGAATGTCGTCTTTTTGATGTCTGTCTTTGCTGGCTGGTTTAAAAGTTAGCTCAAAAGATGTGTTTATGTATATTCGAATTTTTTAACTTGGTGAATAATTGATTTTCATTGATGTCAAGATGCTTGATTCTCTTCGTAAAAGCTCTGTGAGTAAAGAAATTTTGTTAAATTATTTTTTGAAAAATACTTATCTTATGTAATTATTTTAGGATTTTTCTACTTTTCTTAAGTAATTGTTTTGCGATTTTTCTGCATTAAGAGTTTGGGAGAGTTTGTTACATAATAGTAGTGAGTGGTTTTATCATACTCTGAGTTTTTACATACTCTGAATTTTTGTTTATTTTATTTTATTTGGTTTTTCCTACCGAGTTGCAAAGAGGGAAGGTTGGCGCCTTCAAACTAGTTTAATCCCACTTATTCGGTCCTAAGTCCGAAATTGCTTTCTGACTCGCTAGGTTTTCTTTTTTGTAGTTTCTTTTTTTTTATTTCTCTATAATTTTGTTCTTCGTGTTCAGCTTTTATAGTTTTATTACGCTATTTCTTGTTATGTTCATTATCTATTATTTCTTGCTTTTGATATATAATACATATTTCTTTCATATATATATATATATATATATATATATATATATATATATATATATATATATATATATATATATAAATAAAGGGTGTTTTTTTTTAGAGGTATAAAACTTTAAATTGCAATAAAACAACGATGTATTATTCGATTTACATGAATTTTTTTTATTCGAAAGATAATCTTGTGGCATTACATTTTAAATTTGATTTCTGGCTTATGACTGCTACGGCTGGCTCGGATGTAGTCCAATCTGGACGTCCATTTTTCGATGACTTTTTCCAACATTTGTGGCCGTATATCGGCAATAACACGGCGAATGTTGTCTTCCAAATGGTCAAGCGTTTGTGGCTTATCCGCATAGACCAATGACATTACATAACCCCACAGAAAATAGTCTAGCGGTGTTAAATCACAATATCTTGGAGGTCAATTCACAGGTCCAAAACGTGAAATTAGGCGGTCACCAAACGTGTCTTTCAATAAATCGATTGTGGCACGAGCTGTATGACATGTTGCGCCGTCTTGTTGGAACCACGGCTCCTGGACATCATGATTGTTTAATTCAGGAATGAAAAAGTTAGTAATCATGGCTCTATACCGATCACCATTGACTGTAACGTTGTGGCCTTCATCGTTTTTGAAGAAGGATTCCACCAGCCCATAAAGCGCACCAGTCAGTTTTTCTGGATGTAGCGGTGTTTCGACATACACTTGTGGATTAGCTTCACTCCAAATGCGGCAGTTTTGTTTGTTGACGTAGCCATTCAACCAGAAGTGCGCTTCATCGCTAAACAAAATTCGCTTATGAAAATTGGGAACAACGGCAATCTCGTTTTGGGCCCATTCGACGAATCTACTCCTTGCTTGATGATCGTTTTGATGAATTGCCAAACCAAACTGAGAATAAATAACTTGACAGCTGTTAAATCGGTCGCCATCTTGGAAAGTAATGCCAACTTAAACTTCTATACCTGGAAAAAAACACTCTTTATATTGTTTAAAAGTATCTTTTTTGAATTAACTTAAAAAACTCATTATGCTAAATACTTACGAAAATTATTAAATTTCCGAAGGTCACAGATTGAAGTATGCTGAATATGTTTTTTTGCAATTTAATTTAAAACTCGTAGTTGATCATGAATTAGTGAATATTTATAAAATGTCGAAAAAATGTCTTAAAATATAAAATTCGATTTAAATATAGTGTTTAGAGAATAAATTAATTATTTTTACTTCATTGAAAATTATTTGATTATTATAATTGTGAATTATTATTATTATTGTAAATGTAAAGCAATCAAAAAGGAAGTAAGCCCCCTTAATAATTTTCGCAATTTTTATAATAACTGAAAAAATTAGTATGAATGTTAATTACTCAAACTAAATTATAATGCTAAAATTAACATAAGAGTATTGTTAATTAACAAGTGAAACATAACTTTCTTAAGTTGTCGATCTTTTTCAAGTTTCTATTTCAAAGAAATAAAAATCAGATTGCGTACAATTTTAATTGCAAAATTATTCCGAGTTACTGGTGCTTAAAAATTGGGCGAAGTTTCGAATTTTCCGAAGTTTTTGCATCTGATAGATAAATTGTCTCTACATTATAAATATTGATAAAATCGAGGAAATTTATTATTAGGAAAAATATAAATAAAAAAATTATATGATTTCGGAAAAAAAGGGAAATACAGTGTATTAATTTTTTAAATGTGAATTATTCGTGTCTTATATATAAATTCCCTAAATACAAAAACTTAAATAATGCTTTCTGATTGTTCAGAAGATATTCATGGTCATAAGCTTAGAATTGGGGAACGTCCTATATTAAATGGCCATACACTCGTTTCTAAATTATTACCGTTCCACTTATCGTTATTAATATGTGTTTCATTTATTCTATTAACATTGAAAAAGTTTTCCACTATGAAAATTATTCTGTTTTTTAAATAAGTCACTTATGCTAATTATTTAATCCATACTAATAAACTGCTGTTTGTAAAAAATGAAACACCATGAAGGAATTATCAGAATTAAATGAAATTTAATGCACAAACAACGTATTAGTAAAAATAAATGACGAAATTTTCAAAGCAAAAAAAAAAAAAAAAAAAAAACAATATTAAGTGTCCGAAATCAGTATTTGGTGTAGCCACCATGCGCTGCAATAAGTGTTGTTATACGACGTGGCATGGAGTCAAACAGGTTTTGAATGTCTGCTTGTGGAAGAGAATTCCATATCGCTTGTAGGCGCAGAAAAAGTTCGTCTTTTGAAGTAGCGGATCACGAGCGAGACGCCGAACAACCAAATTCCACACGTGCTCAATAGGCGACATATCCGACGAATAAGCAGGCCAAGGAAGAAGTTGCATGTGTTGGTCTAAACAGAAGTCTCGAACAGTCTTTTCAACATGTGGGCGTGCATTATCCTGCTGAAATATAGTTCCAGGGATGCCTTAAAGGAGGGAAACGACTTCGGAATGTAGCACTTCATGGACATACCTGTTGCTATTGAGATTACCCTCTATTCGTAGCAAATTGGATCGTCCATGAAACGAAATCACACCCCAAACCATAACTCCAGATGTTAGGCCACTATGTCGTTCGATAACGCACCCTGGAAGGCAGCGTTCACCGGCATAGCGTCTAACACGAATGCGGCCATCATGGTCTGGCAAATTGAAGCTGATGCATCTGAAAAGACAACTTGGTGTCAATCAGCTTGCCAGTTTGTGAGCTCATGAGCCCATTGCAGACACAACCGTCGATGGTTTGCCGTGAGGGGCATCCTGTATAAAAGCACCCTTGCACGCAATCCACGGTGCAGCAGATGTCGACGAATTGACGAAGCCGTCATTAGTACACTTGTAGCAATAGACCAACGTGCTGCCAACTGCCTGGAGGAAGCTGTACGGTCATTCAGTGCCATACGGAGCAGGTGTCGATGGTCACCTTCCGTCGTCCACTGCCAGCTTTTCCGTGCTCGTCGGTCCACTGCTTCCAAACTCGCATCACTGTGGAACTGTTTCACTGCACACAAGCTCCTATTGCGTGATAGGAAAATCCTCCTTCTCGAAGGCCGATAATACTCCCCCGTTGAAACTCCGTAAGTTGTTGAAATTTCTCCTTATTTCGTCGCGGAAGCATACTTAGGTCTCACTAAACGTTCGACACTAACAAATAATCAATAACTATTCTCAACGTCCCTCTACAGCTCTCTATTGATACGCTTTCAGCATCTGTTCAGTGAGTGCTGCGGACGCCACGTACGTGCGGTGGCTCTGAAACTTTACTGTTTTACGTAACATCCTATAATTGATATTTGCTGCAAAGTTCATTTAATTCTGATGATTCCTTCATAGTGTTGCATTTTTTACAAACAGCAGTGTAATAATTATCTTTCAGTCTTTAATGTTGTAGCCAATTTTGATTAGAAACTGAGAAAATTTGTGGGTGTCTCATTTTCTTATCTTTTTGACGGCTGTGTATTAGTTGAATTATTATGTGGAATATGTGAAACACTTATTTGTTTTACATGTTGTTAAGGAAATTGTAATTTGAGATATCAAAGCATATGCGTGTATGATAATCAAAGACGTGTTTATGAAATCAGAGTGTTCTAGTTTTGTTTGATTACATCTTTAAATGTTGATTTGTAAACATTTATGAAAGGAACTAAAAACCAACGAGACTATATTTCTTACCATCTTTTTGCGTTATTACATGTCACAAAGTGAATTAAGTAACTTGTCTGCGTATTGGTCACCACACATTCCGAATGGAATATTTCAGAACCTTTTGCTCCATTTTCACATATGATGCATGAGCATTTTCTAACATAATTTAGTTTCTTTCGACTGTGCCTTTGCAAAGTGTGCTAAAATTTCATGAGTGCCTTTTAATGAAACATTAAAAAATAGTATTTCTGTTTACTTTTATTTGCCTGTAAATAGCATTTAATAATTAATTATGTTTCAGAAAATTTTTAGTTGTGTATTTTTCTGCGTGTATTCTTTGTTTTAGCAATATTTAGGTATTAAAGAAAAATAAAAATCGAGGTAGCAATTTAATTTTAAATATGTAACACACGGTTTAGTTTTAAGACTGAAATGTATGTGGCGGTACTAGTATATAACGGAAGTGTTACCTAACCAAACACTGTATTACCGTCAGCGAGAGGTTGGAACTGATTGAGTGAGCGTTACCCGTCTCGCTTAACTATGTAATTTTCCTATAATTTTCACTTATTTCCTCTAAATGTTTACCCTGTTTTGTGTCTAAGTGTCTGTCCATTGTAATTATGTTATTTTATGTCATTAAAATATTTTAATTACCCCGAGATCTTGTCCATTACTTTTTGTTTACCCCAGTAATGACGTAAGAGACCGTTACAATTCTGGCGTCAAACGTGTCAGCCCGAGCCCCACCTCCTAGCTCTCTCTCGCTTTTTCCACTTAGGTTTAGGTGTTGAAGTATTGTCACCCGACAACAAAAACATGATTCGCACCCTGCGAATAAATAATATTTTCATCCAGAAAACCTGTAAACAGATAAATGTTGTTTATTCTAAATAATCTTGCTCTGTTATTCTGTATAAATATTGTGATTATTATTACTCGTAGTATAGATTGTGTGTTACAGTATAGCAACGTAATTGAATTTGAAGAGATATTTTCACTTGTTGACACTTTCTTTTTATTCATTTGTCAGAGTTCTTAATCTTAATACTTTTTTGAAAACGAAACTTGCATTCTATTGTTTGTTCTGATTAAAGCTAATTGAAGGTTATTTATGAATGTATATTTTCTTACTAATTAAAAATTTTATGCCATTAACATATATATACTTTTGTTATCAAGAAATTATTGCGATTGGTATTTATTCAAATAATTTCACTTTGATTCTTGTTTGATTACTAAACTTTTAATTAGTTTTAAGTTGAAAACAATTTTTATCATAAGAATTCTTTTTTCTTTTTATGTCTAACATAAAAATAATTCTTTTGTGAAGTGTATCATTGATTGCGAACATTTGAAACCTTGTATGTTATTGATTAAGAATTAACATTTCTGCTGTTTTTTTAAAAAATTTTGGAAAATAATTTTAAGTACTTCTACTAAGTGTAAACAAGTTTGTAATATTGTTAACTTCAGAGTGAATGAAATAATTTATGAATGGTATTTCTATTTAAACGTATGTGAATTGCTTTTGATTAAAAACATTTTAATTGATTTAATTTAACGAAAACGAAATTTTTTTGATTTAATTTAAACGAGTTAATGTTAATTGCTGATACTCTTTTTGATTAATAATGAATATTATTTAATTATTATTATTTTGATTTTGATGTACGAAAGAAGAAGATAGTTGATATTGAAGAATTTGTTTCATTTTAATCTCATAATATTGATTTGCAAAATTTATTATCACATTTTGAAATTTGAGAATTGTATTATCATTCAGGAGGGATGCATTATAGTATAGAGTATTTTTTGTATGTATCGGAAACTTTAAGTGCCTAGGTATTGTTTGACTACAATATTTTCAGATCACAGAATTAACAGTTTTGAGTGAACTATAGTTCATTAACTTTTAACTGAACGTTAATAAATTAACTTTGAAAAATAAACTAAAAACCAATAGTGATAGGTATGATGAGGAATTCGTCAACGATTTGCTCAGCGTCATTGTAGAAGAACGTACAGCAGCAGAAAACAAAAAGCTTCAGAACAGAAAGCTGTGGTTGTAGCTCAGCAACGAGAAAGAGAATTCGAACTTGAAAAAATGAAAATTCAACTTGAAATGCAGAAGCTCTCACAAGGACCTGTTGCAAGCCAACAGTAAGAAAACCCAAAGCTTGAGTTAAATAGAGTTATTCCGAGATTCAACTCGAAGGAAGATGAAATGGGCCTGTACGTGACAATTTTCAGACGTCAAGCGAAGTTCTTGAACATCTCTGAAAAAACTTGGACAGCATACCTGATTGGCTCACTGCCACCTGATATAGATCAACTCATTGCAAGAGAGGATGAAGATGATGCTCAAAACTGAAAAGGTAAAAGAAATGCTTCTCAAAAGATTTCGAGTTACAGGGGATAGGTTTAGGCAGTACTTTTCCCAACAGAAGAAAAACCCTGATTCAACATGGCGAGACTTTTATTTCGAATTAAGTTCTTATTTTGAAGGTTGGATCAAATAGTTGAAGATAACCGCGTTTGATCAACTTAAAAATCTAATAATTGTTGATCAGATAAAAAGAAAAACTCCATCAAATATCAAAGAACATTTTCTGGATATTTGGGCGGATTTGAACGATCCTTTGGAATTGGCTGAGAAGTTGGACGCATATGACAGCCTAAGGCCTGGAATGAAAAGTTATCCAAATCAGACTTTCAAGAAGAAAGAAAAATTCAGGAAACCCTTTCCATTAAAGAAAAATCTACCTGTTGGAGGATCCCGTGAATACCACTCATCTGGACCCTCTAGAACAGTGCCTAGATTCCCAGGTTACAAAACTGAAGGAAGAAACCCGATACAGTGGTACGGATGTGGGACTTCTGGTGTCGTCAAGTCAAAGTGTCACACCTGCAAGAGAGCTAATGAAATGGAAACAGCAGTGAACTGTATGACGTTATTCAACTTGAATTCAAACTTGTATCCCATAAGTGTGATTGTTCTCAAAGTTTTTGGAGAAAAGATTGCTATATGTGCTGATACCGGTGCGCTTCTCATACCATTGCAGGTGAAAAGCTATTTAAATTCCTACAAGAGCATGATGTCACCTTTACGAACAAGAGGATTTCATTTATGATGGCTGATGGAATTCGGCAGACCATTATGGCTCTGAGTACTGTCGTCGACCTGTACATTGAAGGCAACGTTATTCCGACAGAATTTCTAGTATTGCCTGAAGCAAAAGGAAATAAGACTTTATTATGGCTGGATTTCCTCAATGCAGCTGGAATCGTCCTTGATGTCCAGGGTGGAAAATGGCACTTTTCTGGATATCCTCGGAAACAGTACAAGTTCTTCAAGAAGACATTAGAAGATATAACACTCAGCGCATTTGAACTTCCAGAGGATGAGGGTAAAAATATATCTCCAGAACAGGCAAGAAAACTCAATATACTTCTGGACAGAAATGAGGCATGTTTCCAACCATGGGGGAGCCCACGCCTTTTATTGAACACCGTATTGACACGAGTGATCACCCCCCAATAGCAACGTCTCCTACAGGATAAATCCCGCAAAGAAAGAGGTTTTGAGGGAACAGAAAAAGAAGAACTGCTGAGGCAGAATGTAATCGAAGAGTGCGAGTCTCCCTACCCCGCACCTGTGGTACTTGTTCCTAAACCAAATGGGAAAGTACGTCTTTATGTCGACTACAGGAAGTTGAACTCGGTTACGAAAGTGGATGCCTACCCCTTACCACGAATGGATGATCTACTGAATGAATCGACACCAACATCCTTCATGTCAACAATTGATTTACAATCGGGATACCATCAAGTAAAGGTTGCTGGCGTTGATCAGGACCAAACTGCTTGCATTTGTCCCTTTGGGCCTTACCGCTATTTACGTATGCCTTTCAGTCTACGTAATGCTCCGGCCACCTTTCAAAGATTAATCGGCAAGTTTCGAAGTGGCTTGAAAGATGTTTTCGCACTTTCTTACCTAGATGACATCATCGTCCTCTCAGAAACATTTGACAAACATCTGGAAGAACTCGAAAAAGTTTTTGAAAGACTGTCTATCTTTAAACTTCATGCAAACCCCGAGATAAATGTCACTTTGCCTGTGATGGCGTGAAATGTTTGGGATTCTGGATAACGAAGAATGGAATTGAAGCTGACCAAGAAAAGATCTCTGCTATTCAAGAAATTCCAGTCCCTACCAATGTGAAAGAAGTTCAATCTTTACTACAAACATGCTCTTGGTTTTGTCGATAAGTCCCTAACTTTGCTGGCATAGCACGCCTACTTAGTAGCCTCACTAAGCAGAAAGTGTAGTGGCAATGGGGTCCTGAGCAACAAGAATCCTTTTAGACGTTGAAGATGCGCTTAATGACTTCTCCAATACTGAAGCAAGCTAATGGATCAAAACCTTTCACCATCCGAACCGACGCAAGTAATTATGCCTTGGGAGTCCTTCTCCAAAGTGACCCCGATGAACATGTCATCGAATATGCAAGTCGTCTGATGATCGCAGCAGAGCGAAACTGCTCCACAACCGAGTGGGAAGCCTTTGCGGTTGTGTGGGTCTTAGAGAAGTTTAGAGGGTACGTAAAAAATCAACAAATCTTCCTCGCGTCAGATCATCAACCTCTCAAATGGCTGTTAAGTATAAAATCACCTTCTGGTCGTCTAGCAAGATGGGTCTTGAAAATTTTGTCCTTCAACCTGAAGATTGATTATACCCCAGGAAAAGCTAATGTAGAAGCGGATATGCTGTCAAGACCGTTGTACACTGAAGGCGCAGCCTCTGATGTGTGTGCTATTACTGTTGATATGCCATCCAGGAAGTCCATTGATATTCGAAAGGTACAGCTGGTAGAGGAATAACTGAAGAAAATCATTTATTGCTTTGAGGGCATCAACCAAGAGGAAAACTTTGCCAACTACACCAGTCGTGAATACTTAATGAACCAGGATATCTTATATAAGTATTCACCCGAGAGTGAAGAAGAAGAAGCTCAACTTGTAGTTCCTGCACAAGAATGAGAAAGAATCCTTCTAGAATATCACGATGCCCCGACAGCTGGTCATTATGGTGTAGAGAACACTTACAATAAGATTGCATCCAGATACTATTTTCGAGGTATGAAAAAGCTTATCTTAGAGTACATCAAGATTTGTCCCGAAAGCAATCGTTATAAACCAACAAAACAAAAACCAGCAGAACACCCGCCTACGCACAAAGGTTAGAGACGCTGGCTATTGCGTTCTTTTTGGTCCTCTTGCGGAAAATCCCACTGGCAAGAAGTGGATCTTTATAGTAGAAGATAAAAGCACCAAATGGATAGAACTTTTTGCTCTTGCTGAAGCCACTGCTGAAAATTGTGCCAAAACACTAATCGAAGAAGTACTCCTACGATATGGTCTTCCGCGAAAACTAATAAGTGACAAAACGGGCCACAGTTCATAAGTGCTGTCATGCAGCTAACTTGTGACTTGTAAGAGATTACGCAAGACCTCATCCCCGTCTACCGCCCGCAAACGAACCCATCGGAACGTAAAAATCGTGACTTGAAGCCTAGACTAGCAATTCTGGTGGGGGAAGAACATTCGCGCGGCTTGGGTGGAAAAGTTACCTCTAATTCGTTTCGCAATAAATACTTCAGTATGCGACACCACTGGCCACACGAATGCCTGCTTACAGTTTCGAAGACAATTGAGAACATCAGACGAATTTAAGCATGATATTTGACAAGTTATTGATAATGATAACTTTGTCCCTGAAATCACTCCATACCTCAAATGATTTGCCAATTCCATCTTGGATGTCAAAGATAGAGTTGAGCAGAAACAGGATTGTCAGTAGGAAGACTTCGATCGACGAAGACAAAAATATTACAAACCTGGTGACAAAGTTTGGGTGACCATTCATCCCATAAGTCGTAACAAAAGGAGCAGGAAATTCATGCCCAAGAGAGAAAGTCCTTTCCTCGCACTTGTTGGCCTTTGCTCCTTTCGTCATGCAGATTTATATGTGTTAACTGCTAACCGTATCTGATGTCATTGCAAATCGTGTTCGATTTTCATTGGTCTGGACGTCAGAGGCTGTTAGTATATGTATGTATTTTTCTTTATGGAATCAGCTGATTTCCAGAGATGTATGCTACCAACTATTAAACTTAAAAATACAACTGCTGTGTGCTTCCCTACAGAGTCAAACCACACGTTACCTGCAAATTTCAGGTAACAGAAAAGGTTATGGGCCCAGATCTTGACCCATTTAACCAACCAACAGTGCTTCCCAGTCTTTTGACGTGACCCGACTCCTGAAGATCCAGTGTTTCTAAAAAAGGTCTGCATCTGAATTCTTTAAATGCTAACTTCACAAAGGTTTATGTGACGGGGGCCGGCTGTCATGATTTTCCACTTTAAAATTTTGAGTATGGAGGCTGCTGGTGTAGAGCGTATTCAACTACTTAACAAGTCTCCTTCTACTCCTCCTTATGGAACGAGGTTGTTGGTCCTTTATAGAAGGAACGAAACCACCCTTGGATGAGACTACTGCAACAAGACGTGAAAAGTCCGAGTATAAACAGCGACAGGATAGAGCTCTAGCAACAATATACTATGGTATTGACGAGCACTACAGAACTTTGATATCTTCCACTACAAGTCCATCTAAAGCTTGGATTATTCTCAAGGAACAGTTTGAACCCGTTTCCAGAGCATCTGTTATGCGACTATTAGATGAGTTTTTCTCTATCAAGTTCAATCCAGACGCTGAAAGTATTGCTGTATTTATAGCCAGAATTCCGAAGATGGTTGAAAGATTAAAGGATGTCGGACATCCATTAAATGATATGTACTGTGCTTTCCAAGCAATCAGGACACTTTCTCCGGAATTTCAAGGTATAGTGCACATTTTGTACCGTTGGCCTGATGAGGATTTTAAACTTGATAAAATTGAGATTGAATTAATTGTCGATAAAAATTGGTTAAAACAGTTAAAAAATGATTTAAGTAAGTTAGAATTTATACTGATAATTCTGTTAGCGCTTATGCTACTAGTAAATATAAACAACAGAATGTTTCTGAAAATTTTAAACCAAAACCGGATGGAAATAAGTTTAAATTTAAGGAATCTAAAATTAAATATATAATAAGGCCTTGCTATTTATGTAAACAAGAAGGGCATTTAAAGAGAAATTGTAAATATTTAAATACTAACTCCTCAAAATTTAGTGCATCTAATTTAAATTATTGTTTTGAAGAAAAAGTAAAAACGAAATTTTTGTTACGGAGACTAATGTAAATGAAGTAATTGATAAATTCTATTGGGTTATTGATACTGCTGTTACGCGACATTTCTGCGATAATATAAATTTGCTTAGTGATTTAAAGAATATAGGGGATAAAACTATGTCATTAAGCGTAGATGGATTAGAAAGTCCAATAGAAGGTATAAGTACTGTTAAATTTTATATAAAATTAAATGGAAGAGAGCATTCTATTACTTTAAAAAACGTTATGTTTTCACCTAAATTGAGACGAAATCTGTTATCAGCACCTTTATTAGAGAAAGCAAATTGTACCTTTAAATGTGAAAATGGTACAGGTGACAAAAATGATTATTTGTACACCACTTTTTTCTTCGTTTTTGATGAAATAAATACCCATATTTTAATTGCGAATTAATCAGGCACTTCTTTAATGCGTCTAATTGTGTGTTGTATGCAAATCATTTTTCTTTTTTTTAAGTATAAAAGTAAATTGTAATCTGGAAAAGTGTGAAAAATCGTTGCAAAAAGAGTATTTGTATAGAACTCTTTTGGTGTAAGTATGGCAAAAGTTTTGATTAAACTTTTTAGATTTAACTTAGTTTTTCATACGTTTTTCTTAGTTTATCAATAATATTTAAATAGTTTCAGATTATATTTAAATTTACGGATATATTCTTGAAAAAATGGCTCCTAAAACCAAAGAAATTGCTTTAGATATGAAAGAACATATTACAGAGCTCCATAAAGAGGAAAGATCTTTCCGGGAAATAGGAAAAATTTTAAAACTGTCATTTACAACCGTTGGTTACATCGTAAAAAATTATTTAGAGAAAGAAAATAATAAGTGTTGAAAATAAGCCCAGACCTGGTGGTCCGAGTAAATTGACTTCAAGAGCTAAACGAATGATTGTAAGGTCAGCAACAAATAAACCAATGCCATCAACTCAAAATTTTAGCAATGAACTTCTGTCGTCATGTAACGTTTCAGTGTCTGTTCAGACAGTCAGAAATGTACTGCACGGCGCAGGTGTGAAAGCCAACACTCCCAGAAAGAAACCTTATATTAGTGAAGTAAACAGGAAAAGACGTCTAGAGTTTGCCGTGAAGTACCAAAATAAGCCCATGGATTTTTGGAAAAAGGTTATTTTTTCCGATGAGAGCAAGTTTGAGATTTTTATACCACCAAGTATTCGAAAAATTTGGAGAAAAAATAAAACAGCTCTTGAACCCAAAAAATGTACTTCCCACTTTAAAATACGGTGGATGAAATGTTATGGTGTAGGGATGTGTAGCTCATAATGGATCGGGTAACTTAGCATTTATTGACAATAAAATGAATGCTTTAGCTTATATCGATGTGTTACGACATAATTTGTTAGATAGTGCTAAGAAATTGAGCACATGGAGAACACTTTTATATTCCAACAAGACAATGACCCGAAGCACACCACTATAGTTACCAAGACCTGGTTGCTTTATCATGATCCAAGGCGATTTGAAACACCTCCACAATCTCCAGATCTTAATCCTATAGAACATTTGTGAATGCATTTGGACACTGAACTTTGGAAAAAAATGTAACAAGTAAAGAGAACTTAAAAGAAAAACTCCATGAAGTTTGGAAATCCATTGACACAGAAATTACAAAGAAATTGAGTCAATTCCATAGCGTCTTGAAGCAGTTATAAAAGCCAATGGACTGTTTACAAAGTATTGAAATTTCATTACATTGTTGCATATGTTTTGTTAATGTTTACTAAGCAAGTGTACAAATCTCTCTCTCTTTTTGTATAATGTTTTTTTTTAAAAAAAAATCACTTATTTGAAATAAATGCTTATTTTATTTTTTATTGTGAAAGAATCTTTTTTTAAAAACAATTTAAATGTATCTCAATAACTTTTAGTTACATTACTTAATTTATTTTTGAAGAACATACAAAATTTTAAGTGTACAAATAAACATTTTGCCAACTGTATATTATAGTTTTTTGCACCCAAAGGCGAGAAGTTATTCTTTGCCAAAAGGTTCAGGGACTTGTATTTCTTAAAACCCAAATATCATCCTAAAGATGTGTATAACAATGTAGAAAGTTCTAATATAAAAGAGGGAAATAAACATTTTTCTGGAAATATTGTGCTATGGCATAATCGATTTTGTCATATGAATATTGACCATTTAGTCCAAACTACTAAAGTTTCGGCAGTAAATGGTTTAGCTAAATTTAAGAATGAGAAATTAGACTGTGAAAGTTGTAAATTAGCTAAAACGAAACGTGTCTCTTTTAAACCTATTGGTAGAATAAAAAGTATTAAACTTTTACAGTTGGTACACATGGACGTATGTAGTCCTTTACCTGTTGTATCATGTGGTGGAGCTAAGTATTTTCTGTCCATCACTGACGATTTTTCCAGAATCGTGACCTGCTTTCCTCTTGAAGAAAAATTGCAAGTTTTTTGAATACTTTAAATCTTTTCAAGCGAATACTGAAAGAGTTTTGAATTGTAAAATATTCAGTGTACGATGTGACAATGGTATGGAATTTTGTCATTCTAAATTTTCCAAATAAAGAGTGTTTTTTTTTCAGGTATAGAAGTTTAAGTTGGCATTACTTTCCAAGATGGCGACCGATTTAACTGCTGTCAAGTGATTTATTCTCAGTTTGGTTTGGCAATTCATCAAAACGATCATCAAGCAAGGCGTAGATTCATCGAATGGGCCCAAAACGAAATTCCCGTTGTTCCCGATTTTCATAAACGAATTTTGTTTAGCGATGAAGCGCACTTCTGGTTGAATGGCTACGTCAACAAACAAAACTGCCACATTTGAGTGAAGTCAATCCACAAGTGTATGTCGAAACACTGTTACATCCAGAAAAACTGACCGTTTGGTGCGCTTTATGGGATGGTGGAATCATTGGTCCGTACTTCAAAAACGATGAAGGCCACAACGTTACAATCAATGGTGATCGGTATAGAGCCATGATTACTAACTTGTTCATTCCTGAATTGAACAATCATGATGTCCAGGAGCTGTGGTTCCAACAAGACGGCGCAACATGCCACACAGCTCGTGCCACAATCGATTTATTGAAAGACGCGTTTGGTGACCGCCTAATTTCACGTTTTGGACCTGTGAATTGGCCTCCAAGATCTTGTGATTTAACACCGCTAGACTATTTTCTGTGGGGTTATGTAATGTCATTGGTCTATGCGGATAAGCCACAAACGCTTGACCATTTGGAAGACAACATTCGCCGTGTTATTGCCGATATACGGCCACAAATGTTGGAAAAAGTCATCGAAAATTGGACGTCCAGATCGGACAACATCCGAGCCAGCCGTGGCAGTCCTATGCCAGAAATTATATTTAAAATGTAATGCCACAAGATTATCTTTCGAATAAAAAAAATTCATGTCAATCGAATAATACATCGTTGTTTTATTGCAATTTAAAGTTCTATACCTCTAAAAAAACACTCTTTATTTAAATGAACTAGGTCTTTGTGATGCGAGAGGACAAATTCTTACACACCTGAACAAAACAGTGTATCCGAACGATTTAATCTAACTGCTATGGATTGTGTTAAGGCTATACTTAATACCAGTGGAATCGAAAAATGTTTTGGGGCAGAAGCTTTAGTCTGTTTTACTTATGTTAAAAATAGAATTTGCCATAAATTTAAAGATAAAACCCCGTATGAGCTTTATTTTGGCCGTAAGCCAACTGTATCAAATCTTAAGGTATTTGGATGCCATATTTATGTGGGAACTCACAAGCAGCTCAGGAATAAATTAGATTTACGTTCAAAACACACACGGAATAATGCTTGGTTATGCTTGTTCAACTAGAGGATACCGTATTTGGTTACTGGATGAGAAGTTAATTGAAACTTGCAACGTACTTTTTGATGAATCTAAAAGAGTTTCAAACGGCATTTTAAACTTCCCTAGCCCTAATAGTAGAAAAACGGAATGGATGGAATTTAAATTTAATAATCCTTTTAACACATTTAGTTATGATGATCCTGACGAATCGGGTAAAGCTGTAGTTGGCGATAGCTCAAGAGTAAACGCTCCGGTTGAAAACGCATCTAATTTAAAACTATGCAGTTCAATTCCTTTTTATAGGGAAGCAATCTTGCGTCAAAACGGTAAAAGGTATGATATTTAGTATCGTATTAAAGATAAAGATGTTAAATTAAGATCATTTAATGATGTAGAAAAATATTGTAAAGATAATGATATAATATATGATAAAAGTTTATTTGACTTCAATTCAACTGTGGATCATAACGCTAATCGACCTGAAGCTTCGAATATTGAAATTTTGATCCCTAGATATTTTAAGGATGCTAAAAACTCTCCACAGTCTGATAAATGGCAAGATGCAATGAAAGAGGAAATTAAAGTAATGAAAGAAAGAGATGTATGGGAATTAGTTCCCACCCCTCAAGATTCTAAAGTTATAAGATGTAGATGGGTTTATACGCTTAAAACTTATAGTAAAGGCAAAATTTGTAGGTACAAAGCTAGATTGTTTGCACAGGGGTATAACCAACAAAAGGGAGAATCTTATGATGAAACGTTTAGTCCCGTAGTAAATTTTTCTCTTGTTAGATTGTTTTTTGTCTTATTTGTATGCTTATTAAAATGGATTCACTGTCAATTGGATATAAAATGTGCTTATTTATATGCTAATTTGAATGAACACGTATACATGAGACAACCTCAAGGTTTTGAAAGCTTCAATAAAATTAACCATGTTTGTCTTTTGAAAAAGGCAATATACGGAATGCATCAAAGTGGAAGAGAATGGTATTATGAATTGGATAACGCCCTTGAAAATTTAGATTATCTTAAACTAAATTGGTGCAATTGTGTCTATATTTATAAGGAAAATATTCTTTTGATAGTATATATTGATGACAATGTAATGTTTGGTAAATCGCATCATATTGATAATGTTGTATCTTTGTTACAAAGTAAATTTGATTTAAAAGTGTTGGGAAAAATTAAGAAATTACTTGGTATTGAATTTTCTGATATAAATGGACAGTATTTTATTCACCAGAAACAATACATTGATAAAATTTGTAAAGTATTTTCTAAATATAATTTCCCCCATGCTTCACTTCCTATTGCAAAAGAAGCAGTGTTGGCGCCTTCGAACGTAATTGGCGACTTCAGGGTTGCCAGAATAAAAATATGCAACGTGCCATTTTAATTATGAAAAGAACGCTGATGCAACTGATCGAATGAACATGAAAGGTATAATGCTTTGGGCAGAGCTCTTTAAGCGATATTTTTTATTAACCCTGTAAATAGTCTTTAAATGTTGGTGTGTGTGTAGTATAGTGCTGTGAAGTTATGTTTAGCCATCAATAAACTTATTCGTATACCAAGGGCTCTTCAATTATCAGATACAACATTAAATCAACGATACAGTCCTCTTGCTCTCCATTGAATTCTCGACGACAAGCAGTTCTATCTAAATTAGACTGCCCATCAAATGCTAAAGAAGTAGAAGAAATGTCTAAATTTCCTTATAGAAATCTTTTAGGTTGCTTGTCATTTATTGCAAATCGAACCAGGCCTGATATCAATTATGCTGTTAACATCCTTTCCCAATTTCATGAATCTCCCGGAATAAAACATTGGAATATTTTACTGAAATTATTGAGATATTTAAGTGACACGAGAGATTCAAAACTAAATTTATCTCATGTTGAGAGATTAAATTGTTTTTCTTATTCAGATTTTGCAGCAAATAAGGATGATCGTGTTTCTATAGAAGGATTAATTTTAATAATACATAATGTCCTTATTTCCCAGCGTACATTTAAACATAAATGTGTTAGGCTTTCCACTATGGAAGCGGAATATATATCTTGAACGGAAGATGCAAAATAAATTATTTGGATTCAAAATGTAATTAATGAATGCAATTTGATGCTAAAATTAAACTATTCTGAACTACCGGTTATTTATTGTGATAATGAAGCCGCTATAAATTTCTCCCGTTCGCCTGTTGAAAACTATCGGACAAAACATATTGACGTCCGATTTCATTTTTTGAGAAATTTAGTAGATAGTCAGTTTTTTTAAATAAAGTATATTAATAGTAAAAATAATATTACTGACATTTTTACTAAACCCTTACCTAAAGAGGCTATAAGGAAATTTTGTGACGAAAATTTTGGTATTGTGTAATTTTTGTTCTTTTGAAGTATGAATGTGAAATATGTATGAGGGGGCCACTTGTTGGCCTTTGCTCCTTTCGTTATGCAGATTTAACTGTGTTAACTGCTAACCGTATCTGACGTCATTGCAAATCGTGTTCGTTTTTCATTGGTCTTGATGTCAGAGGCTGTTAGTATATGTATGGTTTTTCTTAATGGAATCAGCTGATTTCCAGAAATGTATGCTACCAACTAATGCACTTAAAAATACAACTGCTGTGTGCTTCCCTACAGAGTCAAACCACACGTTATCTGCAAATTTCAGGTAACAATACTCCCCTCAGGGGGCTCAACTCCTTTAGGTGAGTACGGGTGTCACAATCCCGAGGTGCCCTAGTGATCTTTTCCTTTTCCCAAGGGGTTTACTGTCTTTGGTAAACACGGGTGTCACGAACCCGGGGTACCCTAGTGATCCTTCTCTATTTTCAACCCTCTTCTTGGCATCCCATTTCTCTTTCTTCTTTTCCCGTCCAGACCACAGACCTATATTACAAAATGAACAGATTTAATTAAATTTCTCAGTATTTTTCTTCTTTTAATGTTTTAAATGTATTTTAAAAACAAATGTCTCTTTTTTAACGAGTGTTTGGCGCAGTTGGGCCAAAATTGGCCCTTGCGCCATTAAACCTCAAAATCACTCACTCCCTCACTTACCTCATACTCAACTTGTGATCACCAGTAACATATGAGATTGCCGACCCGGCCAACCTAGACCAAGCCTTTGGAACTTACCGTGTTTCTGCCTTAAAGGACTATCAAGAACCTGAAACAGAAAGAAACACCGAATTTGTTGCTCCTCTAAGGAAAAGAGGACGCACAAAAAAGAAATTACCTCCTGGTTTCGAGTCAAGACGTCAACGGAACCAGGGGGGGTCTTTAACACACTGTTTAATTCTAAGACTGAAATGTAGGTGGTGGTACATGTAACGGAAGTGTTACCGAACGAAACACTGTATTACCGTCAGAGAGGGTTTAGAACTGATTGAGAGAGCGTTACCCGTCTCGCACTCCAATCCTCGACTATGTAATTTACCTAATTTTCACTTATTTCCTCTAAATGTTTACCCTGTATTGTGTCTAAGTGTCTGTCAATTGTAACTGTGTTATTTTATATCATTAAAATATTTTAATTACCCTGAGACCTTGTCCATTACTTTTGGTTTACTCCAGTTATGACGTAAGAGACCGTTACAAATATTTAAATTTTCCTTTAATGCAAATGAGTAATACAAGGAAAATGAACTTTGGCGTCCAATTCTCTTCTTGGCGTACGCTAGAACAGAACATCAGACGGATTGTTTCCGGTGTTAAAAGAAAATGAGTGATATTTCAAATAACTAGAAATACTATACCGGATATCTCTTATATTACACCAGATATCCGTAAAATTAGAAAGCGTATTTTTTCCATTGGATACTTGACATAACCTACTTCAAGCATTTCGGACCATTTTAGTTATTGTCATTACAAACAAGAAACAACGTCATATAAGTTACTTGCTTACTATCTAAGTAAATATGTTAGAATGAACTTTTTGTTTACTTATTTCTTTTTTAAATTATATAGTTAGATAAAAACATAATTATTTTCTTTCGTTTGTTATTTCAAATTTCGTCATCAATTTTATTTTCTATATTTGCTTATTTTCATATATTTTAGTAATCTCAAAATGGTTCGGATGCAGAATTTGAAAACTTTTTTTTTTGATGGGACTGCGTTTTGGGATTTTAACCTTTGCAGACCTAGTACATTCTACAGGAGCTGGTATCACTTTTTAGCGCGACATCATATAGGCGATAACAAATTTGATAACTAGATCACTATTATTTCAATGTAGCTTGATAAATGATCTAATACGAGGTTGGTCCCAGAAGTACCCGACCCAACAAAGAAAACACAAAAATTTTGGAAAATGTATTTATTTTTCAGCATAATCTCTTTCAACTCTATACACTTTTCCCACGATGTTCAATAAGTTCGATACCCTTTTTACAACAAGAATGTCTTGCTCCTCAAAATAGACATTAACTGCCGACATCACATCTTCATCGTTGGAAAATCTTTGACCACTGATCCATTTTTTCAAGTTTTGGAATAGAAAATAATCCGAGGGGGTTTCGAATAGGATGTATAAGGTAGCAATTCAAACTTTAGTTCATTAATTTTGGCCATTGCAATTACGGAGTTGTAAGCAGGTGCATTGTCTTGATGATACAATACTTTCTTATACTCGCCAAATGCGGTCGTTTTTGTTTGATTTCTTCACGCAAACGTTTCAATAAGCTCGTGCAATACTCGCCGTTGATAATTTTTCCTTTTTCGAGGTAGTCAATGAAAAATATTCCACGCGCATCCCAAAAAACCGACGCCATGACCTTGCTTGCAGAGGGAACGGTCTTCGCCTCCTTGGAGCCAGTTCTCCCTTTTCAGTCCATTGTTTTGATTGCTCTTTTGTCTCGGGTGTGAAGTGTTATAAAACGGAACAAAAATTCTACTTCGTTGCTGTGAAACTGCTAAACACTCAATTGAAATATCGTCACGACACATTTTTTGCTCGAGTGTGAGCAAATGCGGCATCCATCTTGCACACAGCTTTCTAATGTTTACATTTTCAGATAATATGCGATGTACTGCACTTTTTAAAATGTCTACTATGTCACCTAACTCGAGCATTTTCAGTCGATGATCATCCAGTGCCGCTTCGTGGATTTTTTTTCACCATTTCTGGAGTCATCACCTCATTTGGTCGACCACTGCGATGCTCGTCTTGGCAGCTCGTACGTCTTCGAATACCAATATTTTACTGTTGTAAAATACTGTTTTACTGTTGTACTGTTTATTGTTGTTGTTGTATTTTACTGTACTGCTACCCAGTATTTTACTGTTGTAAACGAAGGAGTAGAATCGCCTAGAGTAGAATCTATTTCAGCATTTATATTGTTTGGGCTGAGGCCTTTCAAATAAAAGTATTGTATCACATAACGATGACCAATTTTTTCCATTTTCTCAAATTCACTGAAAACGTTCGCTATTGATGGCTGCCTAACAAATCATAGTAGACTCTCGCTAATTCAAACCTTCGATTTTCTTGGTAGTTCGAAGTATATGCGCAGCCCCTAGAAAAACTCTTGTTATTTCGAACTGAAACAATACGTTTTGGTTCACTCAGTGCTTCGAAGTAAAAGATGTGGCTAGCCAGACTACAACACGCGATAATTCGAAGTTATCTTTTTAGCTCTCGGCAATTCAAACTTGTAGCAAACCGGTTGGAACTTACATGTGTCATGTTGTATTGTCCCTGTAACGTAGTCCTTTTGATGACCATCTGTCTGCCATTCCTTCTTTGTGTTTCCCGATTCCTCGAGCAAAAATTATAATTACTTTTTTTATATATTTACTTTCCTTTTTATTTATTATTTATTACTATCCTTCTTCAAGTGAACAATAGATCGGCCACACTTGTTGTCAGTTATCCATATCTTTCCTTTAACACGTGTTTTGCTACATATGTGTTCAGAAAGGATTATGCGCTATTGTGAAGAAGAGATGTGTAGGATTGTGTATTTTGCGTCGGAGTGACATGACGATTTGTGACTCATCTGTGTGATTTATGGCATGTGGCACCAAGTAAGGCATGGGCCGGACTGGAACTTGGACAGATTTTTTCGTCAAAAAAGACTAATTATATACAGTATGTATTCTTTTAATAATTGTTTTTAATACATAAAGCTATTATTTTAAAAAATACAGGATCAATTATGTGCAGTAGGGGCGTAGCTACCGCCGTATCAATGATACGGGGCCCCAACATGTGTAACTACAGTACCACTAACAGGGCTTTCATCTCTAAAAAAGGGCCCCGAAGGAGTTTTGATACGGGGCCCACTCAGAATTAGCTAAGCCAGTGATGTGCAGCATGTATTCTTTTAATAATTGTTTTTAATACATAAATGTATTCTTTTAGAAAATACAGGACTTTTAACGTCTGTATAATATTTATACTGTATAATATGTACTTTTTAAAAATACTTAAAAATAATTTTATACACATGTACAAATGTTGTTTTATTACATAGTTTCAAATTTAAATGTGTTAAAAAATTCATTTCGTGCATTTTGGGAGTTTTTCCTACCCTTTTGATAGTTCGAACTCTTGATAATTCGAAGTTTTTCATTGGTCCCTCCAACTTCGAATTATCGAGAGTCGACTGTGTACTGAACAACGTGGCGTCTTCAAACTTGAAACATGTTTTATAGATCGCGTACTTTCTAATACAGTGATATTTTTGAAACAACTACCGCCATCTCTCGGTCAGGCCGGGTAATTCTGGGACCACCCAGATGTACCCACCCCACGTAAGTTCGGAGGAAGTTATTGATTGTTGCTTTTATTATTATTGATCACAGCATACCTGATCTTATTAAGCTAAAAAAATTTTTTAATTCGATGACCATCTAATAATGTTGAAATATAAATGATTTCTGTCAAAAGATTTTTTTAAAAAAATATTAAATGGAATTTTTGATTAGTTTCCATAAATACTAAACATTAAGAGTATATGGATGAGGTTCTCATAATTTGTTTCTCGCTCTTTAATATTATATATTTGTTTACTAAAATAAAAAATGCAAAGAAACAAAAAAATCAATAATAATAAATGAATGATATAGATCTGAACAAAAGTTCAACAAAGTTGAATAAACAACTAAGTATAAATCTGAGCTTAGTAATATTTTTTAAATCTACTAAATTGTTTTGTTTTGGGTGGGGAGAGTTATCCAAGAATTTCTCATGCGCTCGTAAATAAGAAAAATACAATTTCTGTATCTAGGCACTAACTACATTTTTAGATAATGTTATCGTTGTCCATACAGTGCAGATCAATCAATGCAAACTGAAAATTTGTTATCAAGACATTCCAAAACGTCATTTATAGTTTTGAATCTGGCAGTATAGATGTATTTATCATTTACTACCTTACTGCGATATATTTCGTTCAGTATACAGATGTTGTAGTTCGAATGCGAATTATTTGATTGATTGTAATTAAAAAAAACAGTGGATCTCCCCAATAAGATATTTTGAAGAAGGTAACTTGCATTTATGTTTTTAATCGTCACTATTATCGTATTATATTACTGATATTAACTTTTTATTGTAATTAATTATTTGTTTGTTTTTCTAAAGACAGAAGATAAAATTAAAGATTGACTAATATCATAAATACATAAATTAATCCCAAAATTGTGAATATTTTTACGAAATATGAACTTGTTTTCGGTTGTGTAATTTTATAAGCGATAACATTTCGGACACCTGGAAATAAATATATTATTTTTAATATTAAGAAGAAGAGTTAGTAATCGAACTTGTAGAATAAGCTTAGGAGATGAAACATTTTCTTTTAGAATTTTCATAAGTTTCTTTTATAACATCATTTATATTTGGATATTCCTCTGATTGAGTTAACGTCACAGAACGTAAAAAAATTGGCTTATGTCTTGTGCAATTACATTATATTGTTGAACAAAGTATTGAAGTTTTTTAATATTTGCAAGGTCTGCAGAAAATAAAAGTTGATGTTATGATCTAAATTTCAGTCTTCATTCCATTTTTGAAATTCCAGTTTTATTTATTTTTTGCTATTTTATAGCGGTGGTCAGTCTCTTTCCTAAGTACACCGAACGGGATTGTTTTAAGACTGACACATGACTTCTTTTTTTTATGTAGAACGAACAAAATGAGGAATTTTAAATACTAAATCCAAATAATTATACTCTCGTTAGACTAACATAATTTCCCCAAATGAAGTATAAAAAAATTTACTATTACTTTTGTAAATAGAGTTTCAAGTATCCCGGACATCCTATTTGTTAACAAAAAATTAGTGTATTTTTTAAATTTGTAAAATAATGAGTGAACTTACCTGAATATTTCTTTTTTTCATCGGTTATCCGGCACTTTTTTTTATGGATGACAAATGTTGATTCCAAGCATTTTGAGGCAATAGACGGGTAGGAGTTGAAAAATGTACGTTGCAATCACTAAAAAGAACGAAATTCCCCTAAAAATATTTCAGATGGCTCAAATTTCATCATGTACACGTTTTCCTTTTTTTTTCATCATAAAATGAGAAAAAAATATATATGAGTCTAAAAATGAATAATTTTTGATATATACTGTTTAATTATTTTACCTTTGCTAACTATTGTATTTTGGAACTGGAAATAATTAATTACTGTTAATATATTTCAGTTCTAATATACTATTTTTTCATCATTCTAAATCTAATCAATAGTATATTTATTCTGTCAACCATTTAATTTATTTTTCCTATATTTGGAAAGCTATCTTTCGAAATAAAAATCGTCTTCTGGTATGTTCCTCACACTTGTTTAGCTTTCACATCTGTAATGTTTAAGATATAAATTTCTCTTAACTATTACCATTGATATCTATTGAAATGATTGTATATTTTAATTCATTATTGCATTTCATTTATCATCCAAGATTTTTATTTGTGATTTTTGATCTTTCAAAATCAATTTCTATTTTGTATATGTATACGTAATAATTAAATTGATATCTACTCATAATTCGAATTTCCTTTATTTATTACATCTCTAATTAAAAAATTCTAATACCTTCTTTCGAAACGCGTCTCAGTTTATCTTTTTCAAAAGCATTAAAAGCATGCTGGCTTTTTACTGATTTTTCAGACCTTGAATTTCTGATAGATTTACTGGCGATTCCAAGAAATAAAGGATCATTAATGGTTTTCATACGCCTTAGTAATCGGGATTAATATTCCTTAAGCAATGATGTCATTTCTTAAAATAACTAGTTATTCTTTTCGCCTAGACGAAAATCAAGTATCAGGTTTTTAAAGTTTTTTTCATTTTGAAATTTATTTGAGGGGAAATTTATACATGTATATAAATCTATAATGTACACTGCTGGCCACCGTAAATGCAACACCAAGAAAGGCAAGAAATAGCACAATAAATTTATTTTGAAGATTACATGTTGACCAATTTCAAATGATTAAATTTATAGACTTCTGTAAAGTGTGGTTCCTGCCAGAATCAGTAGCCAGAGTAGCCGCCTTTGTTGGAGATCACCGCTGCCACACGCCTCAGCATTGATTCAAAGATACTTTGGATGTGTTCTTTGGGTACAGCAGACCAAGCAGCTTCCACACGTTGCCAAAGTTGATCTAGTGAGGCAGCCGGGGTGTCATCTGGGTCAATCGTTGAGCAACCATGGGATACATGTTTTCTATATGCGAAAGATCCGGAGAGCGAGCCGGCCAGGGAAGCAATTCAATCTGCTGACTGACGAAGAACCTTTGGACTATGCGTGTCACGTGTGGTCGCGCATTATCCTGTTGAAATATGGCTGTGGCCAAGCCCTGAAGGTAAGGAAGGACAACTGGCTCCAACACTTCGGAGATGCAGCGCTGGCTGTTTAAAGTACCGACAATGCGTACTAGAGGAGAGTGAGAGTGATATCCAATACCGCCCTATACCGTAATACCCGGTGCAGGACCAGTGTGGTGGTGCATAACGCAGCTGTTCAGCATCCTCTCTCCACGGTGTCTCCAAACTCGAATCTGACCATCGTGGTATGGCAGACAGATGCGTGACTTGTTAGTAAAGACAACTTCATTCCATTCTGTGGCCCACATCCTTTTTTCATCGCACCATTGGCGGCGGAGACGTCTGTGGTTCTGTGTCAAGGGTAAACCAAGCAATGGACGTTTTGCGGACAGACCACTCTACTGTAAACGGCGTCGAATTGTACGTGCAGACACTGAATGATGAGTTACAGACTCAATGTGCTGTGCTATTATTCGTGATGTGACTGAGCTATCCGTCACTGCCATGCGCTCAAATTGCCTATCCTCACGTGCAGTGATGCACTGAGGTGGATGCGATCGACCATGTCGGTGCATCGTACCCTCCTGCATCCAACGGTCACATATCCGCATTACAGTTGTTTGGTTTCGTCCAACACGACTACCGATTTTCCTAAAAGATAATCCACAATCTCGGTAGGCCACTATCCTTCCTCTGTCTAACTCGGATACTTGATCAAAAGCTGATCGCTGTTTTCTACGAGACATAACTGATCGTTTTTTGAGAAAACCACAAGAAAAACACAATTGCCGAACTTGAAATCGTTGAAATCTGCAAGCCTTAAATAGCGCTTTGGGGTGGCGCCACAGGCGCGCGTGATGTGTGTCTGCGCTGAAATTCTAATCATTTGCATATCTCACATCCGCTATTGCATGTTGTAAATTTCATGTTATTTGCATGCTTCCTTCAGGGTGTTGCATTTACGGTGGCCAGCAGTGTAGCATAAAAATTATTCTATTACTAAAAAGTAATTTACCTGTTCTTGTTTTAAAATAAATCTTTTTTTGATAATAGAAATGTCCTTTAGGTTAAAATAGATTTATATTTTATTAAACAGTTACATTTGATTTTACTATAATAAATAACTTTTTTAATAAATTTCGAATTGCATTTTATACATATCCTTTACTATGGATGGTACATGATTCTTTGTGTATGCTACTTTCATTTCTCCTTCTCCTTTTTTGTTTGGAGTGCCAAAAAAGCAACAGGCACTCAGAAATGTTTTATAAAGTTTAAAAAAATTTTTCAGGACGGTTAAGGTAAAGGGCAATGTATACTTAATTGTTTGCGAATGAGATTTTAATCAAATTTCGATAATGAGTAACGTAAAGTCAATTCAAAATGAACACCGTAATTTTCAAGAAAATGGCAACACACACACTGTAATATTTTAAACATTATTTGATTATTGCATTATATAAACATTATTATATTATCTATGTCTGTACACATGAAAAATAATGAAAACAATAATAATAGTTCATTCTGTTTTAAATTTTCACTCCAATAAATGTTTTTTTTTGTTTTCTAATCTGATATAAAGGTACATATTTTTATGTGCGGCCCGCGAGCCTATAATGTTTTTCCGAAGTGGCTCGCAAGGTCCTTTGGGTTCGTTTCCCTGGCCTTGTGGGTCGATTTTTGAAGACACCTTCCTAAGCTGATCTCTGCTTAGCAAAAGCATTGTTACAAATTGTGTGTAATGAACGCTTAAAATAGTATAAATAATTTATATCTGGAAGCGTAACATGTTAATATTATTTTTTGTGGTATTTATTTTATGTTAAAATTGTAATCAGCCTCACACTCTACCTGTTGAAGCTTTCGCAGTTCCTGCGCCTGGCTTAGACAAAACAAAATGCAAAGTTTTGCTTCACACATAAAAGATAGACAGATGCTGTCGCGGGCATTTTTGCAGATAGCAGAATTTTTGCTATTTACTTGACAACTATCATTATATTTTTGGACATTTCACACAATATCTTTATAAATTATAGCCTATGTGTTACTCTGATGTATAAGCTATATTATTGTACAGTTTCATTAAAATCCATTCAATTGTTTTTGCGTGAAAGAATACCAAACATCTCTCTCTCTCTCTCTCTCTCACAAACTTTCACGTTTATAATATTAGTAAGGATTACAGCTTCATGTTTCATTGAGCTGAAAATTATTTTTAAGCTTTTCCTTCGTTATTGCATGATGCCAGGAAACAATTATATCATCAATTATTTCCTTTTTATTTCATGGGTACCACATTCGGACAAGAGTTTTCAAACGGTGACACAAGTTTTCGATAGGATTGAGGTCAGGACTGATGGCCAGGACAACAACTCAATGAACTTAGAACGATACCAGTCTTTCAATTTCCTTACTGTGGGGCAAGGAGTAGAATCTTGCCGAAAATAAATGAAGCATTGTTGGCAAATAGATCTTTGGTGGAAGGCAGAAGTTTGGGTTCTAGAATAATGTCAATGTATTTTATGACATTCAGTGTTCCGTCGATGATATGAAGGCGATCGATACCATCTGCCGATATGCATGATTAAATGATAAAAGTATGGGTACTTCACAGTTGCCTGGGTGCAGTCAGGATGTAGCATTTCTGCATTTTACGTCTTACATATTTTAGACTTTACCTACCGAATAACGATATTTTAGTTTCTTCTCTCTATATAACGTGTGAACAATAATCATTTGTCCAATTAATGTGTTCCATTGCCCACTGTAGTCTCCTTTAAAGCTGCTGTAAATTGAGATTCGGCTTTTTTCATGGAATTCTACAATTTAGTTTTAAATCTGCTAATGTACTCCTGATTGTTTCTGAACTGACGGAAACACCAGCATCACTCAGATCACCTCCGATGGATGTCCAAGAAATTCTTTTATCTCTGAAACATAATAATTTTTATTTTTCTGTTATCAACTGATGTAGTGCACCTTTTTTCGGCCTCTTTTCTTGCTTTTTTTTTTTTAAAATTTGTCTCCTGACATCTACAACAAAACTTTCAGTCTCAGATGTAGCGACTGAACTACCTACCTGTTATGTACTTTTAAAATAGGAAATACCACTTTTTTGTCTCACATGTGTGTCCAATATACTCTTTTATTGGATCTCATTGCTTTTTGACTGAATGTCATTGTTATCCTGGCCAGGAAACAGACCTGATCTCAATTTTATCGAAAACTTGTGACCCAGTTTAAAAACTCTTGTCCAAATGAGATACCCATGAAATAAAAGGAACTAATTGATGATATAATGGTTTCATGGCATCAGAGCATAAAACTATAGCTAAAAGAGCTTATACAATCTTTAGCTCAATGAATCATCGACGTGTAGCTCTAATAAAAAATAAAGGCCATCCCGATAACTCACTGCTATTGATTGATTGATTGAATATTAACGTCGTACTGTTCAGCTACACGAGGGCTTTTGGCGACGGACCACGTAATTTTGAACCATGGTCAAGTGACGTGGACGACACCTGAGCTGGCACCCCCTCTCCTAACTACCACACCACACCAACGGGAGGACGTTTCAGCTCTCGACAGATTTAACGTGCATCGCTGCCCTACACGGCGGGTCTTTAGTGGTACTGGGCTCGAACCTGTGACAAAGCAAGCCACAGTCCGATACCTATACCACTCGGCTACCGCGGCCACAACTCACTGCTATAATCAGTATCTAATATATATCGATTGATATTGCAGCATGACTTTTTTACGTTCCAAATATTTGAATGTTCTTTTATGTAATGAGTTTAATATTGAATTCTCTTTAAAATGATATAAAATACTTTGTATTTTATGAAACGTAATATTTTCTAAAGCATACAAACTTAAAACATAATAATTTTAAAAAAGTGTCCACAATTTTGACCACCACTGTATATATATATATATATATATATATATATATATATATATATATATATATATATATATATATATATATATATATATATATATATATATATATATATATATATGGTAATTCGCTACCAGATCGGCAAACTTGCAGGGTGTGTAGAATGCAGAGCCCCAAATGTCATAGTTGCAAATATGGTGCAAAGAAGCTGAGAAAAAGAACAAACAGCAACACATTAATAGGACAAAAAACATTTTATTGAAAGGTTGTACTACAAGTGTCCGAAATTATGACCAGAAGTCTTCTGGCTGACCTAACAGTGGCGCTACATGAAATTCCTTACGTTCTGAAAGATTCCTGGCATGTAATGCATCCTCCCGACACCTACAGATATTTCATCGATGACTTAAGGAACGAGCGTCTCGTTCACCAAACGTTTCATGTGATTCCAGAAAAAGAAGTTCATGCATGATAAATCCGGTGATCTGGAAGGCCAATGAACCGGTTTATCTGCCTCTCTCCCGCTGTCCAAATGTTACGTTAAGGTGTCGGCTAGTGAGAATTCTGTTATGTGGAGGAGTTCCGTCATACTGGTACGACATGGAGCGGAGCAACGACGGTGAGACATGTGCTGCTTCAAAAAGTTCGGGTAGGACTAAATGCATGAAGATCAGGCATGTGCTACCGTCGGCTCTTGGGCCGGATAAACCGGACCTCTGCCCGAGGCGGCAAATTTTAAGGGCGCCATTTGGATCGAATTTAAATTTTTTTTTTGTTACAGAAAATTAAATGAATTTTCTGAAATATTATTGGGTGTGAATGTGGTGTTTTATTTAATGTATTTTATTTCCGTATTTTGTTCTCTGTGTGTTTAATGTCAGTTTTTTTTATGTTGAAACTTGAAGGGTTCGAGGCAGGAATATTTCTTAAATAATGAAATTTGATATTTTTACACATCTTTCACTAGAATTTTTCATCCCACACTATGGGGTCACAATGGACATTCCTTTCATCCATACGATGTTTGGTGTTAGCTATCCAAAAGGAGACTAGGGTAATAAGTTTTTGGTGGAGAGCCACAAATGATTTATTTTAGTTTCGGGTGTAGTTGCTAAAAGTTAAAATAAACGCTTGTGATCCCCATCATCGGTTAACTCTTTTTCGAAGAAATTGGCCTGCTGGAATGGGTAATTCCTTCTCTTAGATTTTATTCGTTTGAAATAATAACAGATAATTATGTCCTTAATTTGGAATTATTTTTAAGACTTAAAATTATATATATATATATATATATATATATATATATATATATATATATATATATATATATATATATATATATAATGATAATTAAATTAGATTAAAAATTAAATTCCCTATCTAGCACTTAACTCATCTTTCTCAGTTCATCTTCAAGTATCAAACTAATCACCCATTTATTTCTTCCGAACATATGGCCTAGCCAATAAACGTCTAATTCCAGATCGTTAGATTTAATAGCCCCTATATGTCAGCATTAACTTTCAAGCACAATCATAAAAGCCGTGATGCTTACCGCGTCTGTGTTTTAAGCGAACCCACTTAAAACATCCCTTGGCGTTCTTTCTCTCTCTCCGCTCAGCGTCAGAGCTTGAACAGATTTCATCGAATAAAGATTCTTTTTAAAACTAAGTCTGATTCTGACTTCAAAAAACATGTCATATATATATATATATATATATATATATATATATATATATATATATATATATATATATGATGAGCCTCAACCCTTCAATTGTCAGGTGGGGTAAAACCTACCAGAACAACTCAACCCGCCTCCCGCATTAGGACTTTGACTTCGACTCCGGCGAACTTATGAAGAACCACGTGAACGAACGAGGCACTGGCTCCTGATAGACGCTGAAATAAGACTCGTTTTGTCATGGCTTGGAGTATAGACTGCTTTGCTGAACATTTAAGACAATATGATAAACAGCTGTACGTTGCATTTCTCTTGTCATTCTAAGAATTACTCCATAACATATATATATATATATATATATATATATATATATATATATATATATATATATATATATAGTTATGCTTCTTTTTATTCGTTATTCAAGATTTATAGGTGTGTATCTATGTGAAAAATGTTTTGTTTTTAAATTATACTAGGTTTGGGGAAAAATTCATGGCAACTATTTTTTTTTCTTGAAGATACCAGTCCGGTTGGAAAATGTGACATATACAGACGAAAGGCTCAGCTCAGGTGTCATCCTCGTCACTTGACAATGGTTCAAAATTACGAGGTCCGTCGCCAAAAGCCCTTGTGTAGCTAAACGGAGCGACGTTAATATTCACTCACGTGGCTCTGCTGTCGGGCCTACTAGGGGATTTCTTGTCGTAATTTCGAACACTTTTATAATACACCTTTCAACAAAATGTTTTGTGTTCCATTAATGGGTTGCTGTTTCTGTTCTTTTTTTCTGCTTCTTTGCTCCATAATTCACAACTGCGGCATTTGCAACCCAATTTTTCTAGTTAATTCCGAGTCATCTTTGTTCCCTTTACCCACCCTGCAAGTTTGTCGATCTTGTAGCTAATCACCTATATATTATATAATGTATTTTTAAAAATTTGATTAAATATGTATAAAAGTAATTTTCTTAATTGATTAAATATATAAGTAGTTTATTAAATGTTTTCATATTAGTAATGTTTTCATGTTAAAAATAAATTCTTAATCACTCTCTGAATAACAATTTCAAAGTCCATTTTCGTTTCGCTTTGCAATCTTTTTTTCCTCAAGTACAGTTATTTAGCGCATTCTCATTTCAACCAAAGAGTATAAAATGAATATTTTTTAATAATAATTTTGTCTAAAGCGTTTAAAATTCTTCATACGATTCTACGTTCACAAAATTTTAGGAATTGAATCCCTAATTTGTTTTGGAAAAAAATATCTTTAAATCTTACCACCTTCAGATTCCTAAATGTCTTAGAAATAGATTTCATAAAGACATTGTTTTTTATAAAAATAAAAAGGGAACTGAACCTAACCTGCGCTACCAGTGTTAATTCCGCGAGAATATAGATTCGTAAATAGGTAATAGTTTCGTATATAAACCAATCATTTCCGGTTTGTTGGATGGTTTGCTTACTGATTGTAATTCTAAACAAAAAAATTCAATGTTTCTCTTAAAATAATACTTACTACATTTTACTTTGAATAAAGGAAATGCCGTTTAAACGAAAAATAAATATTTTTAAGAGAAGTGTTTTAAGAAAGATGTTTTCCTTTTTAATCATAAATTAGTCACCAACACTAATTAGAAGTTATTTTTTTATCACATTGTTTTTTAAGATTTTAAATTCTTCTATTGTAAACTTTTTTTTATAAAATTTATATGTGATATATATTTATAAATGATAGTAAGGATATATGCATTCTTTACGAACTATACTCTTAGAATTTTTCTTTTGTCCTCTACTTTTCCTGTTTTTTTGATAACATGTGATATAGTACAGAAATATGAGGTACTTTAACCAAGTTCCTTAAAGTACACTTTAACGAAATATAATTCAAATTACTAAAATAATAATTATTATTTATTTATTATTTTAACAAGAAATTTCAGTTCTGATTTTGAGATTTCCTACTGCGCTCTTATTTCATAAGGGAATGTTAAATGTACTTAAAAAAGAGGAAATATTTAAAATATTTAATTGGAAGTATTGCAGACTAATGAATTATTTTTTTATGTCTTAATTACTTTAACTTTAGCGTTATCTATGTTTTTTAATTTCTTTTTCAGCCTGTGTACTGCAAACATCAGTGGCATGCGGTTAGATATAAATCTAATCGAATCCAGTGACGAATTTTTCAATTCTGTGAATTATGTTAAATTGGTAGAAGAGAAGCTGGGAAACAACGCTTCAAAAATTTCAGTATTACAGATAGAAGATTCAGTCGATCGTTTCAAAGATTATCAAGAAGAATCGTTTATCGACAATTCAGAAGTTTTCCCAGATTCTTACCCGGCTGGGAAACAGCCAGAGACTGGTGGTTTTTTCATCAATACCGGAAAATTGAAACTAAAGTCTACCCTTCCAAAAGAGACTATGGAGGAAGATAAATTACAGGAAAAAGTGGAACCCGTTTCTATGAAACACAAGGAAATCCGGAAGAAGGATAGGAAAGATAAAAATTCCGAAATTAAGAAACAGAAAAGTAATATTAAAATCAAGATTCCGTTAGAAAAATCAAATAAAAGGAATTCCGATGCCAAATTAGATTCTATCCTGGCCACTCTCTTGAAGGAAAGAAAAAACGATGCTGGAAAGAGCAAATCTGTTTGCCCATCGAAACGTATTCCTGCCATTGGGTCGCTTAAGATATCCCCCGATGCTAAACCCTTGAAAGATCTTTCTGTTAATCGTAATAGTAATCCTATTTCCATGACATACAAGACTACTATTTCAGTGGCAACTACTCCTATTACAAGTGGTGGACTGGTAAGCTCCACGAAGAATAATTCGACCTACTCAACAATTAAGCAAAAAACTCATTTATTGAAAAATATAAGCACCGGAACTTCGCTCAGAAACATATCAGCAACTCATCCTGCAAAAGTTACTATTCCAAAGGAAGATTTTCTCTCTACTAAAAGTGAACCATATATGGCTCTGAATTTATCTAAAAATTCTGAAGTAAGCGTTTTAAAAAGAAACCACCTGTCAGCATTTAAAGGTGGTGATAATCCTGATTCATTAAAAAGTGCGTTAACTCCATCCACACTGATTACTATTCGAAAAGACGGCTCTACAAAAACTTATTCAAAAACGCCTTTTGATTATTCTAAAGAAAAGAATACGAATCTTACCAGAATGCAAAAAACGCATCATGACGTTTGTGAAAATCCTGCCAAATTTTCTGTATTTCGAAAAGCATCTTTTCCATCTACTTCTAAATCAATCTCACCAATTGAAAATTTTCCTTCAGCGAAGAATGCACGACCAAAAATTAGTCCACCCACAAAACTGCATTCTATAAAGGTTTCAAATGAAATTCGTTCAATTAAAAAAGACAGTAAGACTCACGCTTCATTTAAAAGTAATCCAGCATCAAGGTTTTCTGTTCCAGTCACATCATCCCATGTGACAAAATCTACTTCGCCGCACACTTTATCAAATAGTTCTTCATTTAAGAGTAATTCAACATCAAGGTTTCCTGTTCCAGTCACGACATCTCTTGCGACAAAATCTACTTTGCCGTATACCTCTTCTAATAACACTTTCCCAATTAATTTATACAAAATGAATATTTCGCCTGTGAGGAGACCCAAAATGATGGACGATAAATTGTGAAAGAAATATCTCTTTTTGCTGTACATAAAAGAGTTCCAACATTTCATGTTCTTGTATAAATTTCTAAAATAAAATAATTTAGTGGCGCCATCTGTAGTGTATTTGGTAAGTTATTTTCTTAAATCTTTATTTAAAAAATAATACTTTTGATGAGTTTTAAGTCATTAAAATAAATAAAATAAGTCTATTCAAGTGGAATTTTCAGATTTAATTTATTAAAAATCCTGAACTGTATTTCGATACCACTATACTAACGAGTTTTTCAAGCCATTCTCTCTCTCTCAATTTTTAGCGATGTGTATTGGAAATGTATGTATAGTAAATATATTATTTTTTAAATATATGTAAAATATACACAATAGATAAATAAAGTAGTTTTACAGTAAATTAGGAACAACATATAGAGTAAAGAATAGACATATCAATGTCCTCTATACCTCTAAAATTTAAAGGAATATTTTGAGATAAAAGGCGCGAGAAAGTAACAAACAATGCCATAAGCATGCTTGCTTCCGTTTAGTGAATTCTCCCTACAATAAAGTTATATTTTTAACCTAAAAATTATAATAAATTTAAAAAAAATGTTTCTGAAAAATTAATTAAGCTTGTGTAACAGAAATTTTGATTCGAATGCCAAAATTAAATTTTGCCGGTTTTCCTGTAATATTACATTCATGAAATCAAAGTTGAACAATTTCAGCAGTACAATTTGATGACACAGTTTTCGTCACTATAAAGAACATCTATTAGGCTTATGCAAAATATACGTGTAAGTGCGTTAAAAACTTGACTATTTAATCATTCATATACTTCACATTTGTTGAGCAATCTTTAGAATAGTAACCATATTATCAGTTAGAGGACAAAGTAATAAATTTATATCAATAAAAGTATATTACTAAAACAAACTACATACATTTATTTAGGAAAAGAACTATATAATTTTAATGTTTCATTAAAATATAAAAATTTTAGAAGTGATCTAATCGATATATAAGAAATGTGACACACACACACACACACACACACACACACACACACACACACACACACACACACACACACACACACACACACACACACACACACACACACACACACACACACACACACACACACACACACACACACACACACACACACACACACACACACACACACACACACACACACACACACACACACACACACACACACACACACACACACACACACACACACACACACACACACACACACACACACACACACACACACACATATATATATACAGTCGAACCTCTATATTGCAGATTTTTCTATATAGCGAACTTTTCCCTAGAACCTTGAACATTTCACGATTTACTTCGTAAAATAACCTCTCTATATCGAAGTTCATTTTCTATCTAACGAATTGTTTCTTTTGTGATTCAATTTTTGTTCTTCCTTTATTTCAAGTATTTTTGAAAAAATTTCAAGTTATTCTCTCTTTAACACATTTTATGGTGATCATAAATCTTGAACTGGTATTATTAGATCCTAATTCGCCGAGAGCGATAGAGTTCTGGACGTATCATCCAAGAAGTGTAAACTTTAACCCCCATTGCCCTGTTCACAAGAAACATCTTCGCTATCTTCTTTCACCCTTAGTGGAGTTGTCCTGTGTTCTAATTATAAAATAATGTATGCTTAATATTACTTGTATGCTTTAAATTATAAAATGTCCTTTAGTATAAAATTATTTTCTTAATATTGAAAATACAGCGAATTCTTCCACATTCTTTTTCTTGTTTTCCTTGCAGTTTTTCTTTCTTTTTTGATGGGTAAGATATATAAAATAAACATATATATTAATTTAAAAAAGATGTGAATCATTACTTTTTTTAGTACATAGTGTTAATGAATTTAAAATTTGTTTTATGTGGTTTATAAAATGTATTAAAAGAGGAACCCGAATTTTCCATATAACAAACTTTTTTCCGGGATTTAGCAACTTCGTTATATAGAAGTCCGACTGTATATATATATGAGGTTTTTTTTTTGAAAAACAGACCATAACTCAAAAAATTTTCACATAATAAAAAATATTAAAGCACATTATCTAGAAAATAATATAAATATAGTAAAAATTGTTTAACGCGAAACTGAGCGTATTGATATAGTTTTTCGTACGTTAATACAAAATTTAGCAATACGGAAATCTTCACAGGTTTCCATTTTTGATCAACAACCTCAAGAAACTTCAGCTTCATTTTAAGATAAATAGAAGTTTGCTTTCCTCCTGAGCTTTTTTGTCATAGTGGTCGTAAAAAAATCTTCCAAAAAAACGCTTATGAAACTCATTGATTTTTACTCGCATTGCGATGTATCCGTCACCGAATTCCAAAGCCAACTGATGAGATATTTTTGTGTGGTGCGTTTGTGGGGATGGAGGGTGAAAGTAGCTTAGGTAAACAAAATTAGCTTGTGACACAGGTTATTCTTAGGGCATTTCAAAGCCAAGTTAGTCTCTTTTCCTGGAAACGTGTGAAACCACATCTCTTTCATTTTACACCCCTGTTGTTTTCCGTATTTCGTTCATTCCCAGAAAGGAAATATTTTCATGTTAAGGGATTTTTGTTTCACTTATGAGAAAAGGCATTAAAACACATAGTTGTTTGTCGGGACTAGGGATTGCAATACCGGGATACGAAATACCGGTATTGTGAGCCATTTGTACAATTTTCTAATACCGGTATTCACAAGTTAAAATACCGGTTTTTCGGTATTTACTAGAAATTTTTTAAATTGTCTCCTCTATATGTTCAGGGATCGCCAACATAGCAAACTATTATACGTTTTTGTTTTTAAGTCTCCTTAACGGACGAAACTAATTAGACTTTGAGTATAAAGTTGTATCGTACAATCAAGAAGTGATAAAATATGTGGATCATCCACACAAGGGGGCGTGCCAAAACTATCTTATTACAGCTCAGAGCGATACTGCATACGCGCAAGATTTGTAGTCTGAAATTCGTATTTATGAAAACAAGGTTGTAGTTTTAAAGAAAGGGAGTAATATTTCGAAACTTTTAAATTGGTGTCTTCATTATTCCCATTGTATTTGTATATCATACTTATAATGAATTCAAAACTGAAAATGAAAAGGAAGTAAAGAGACTAACCAATTCAAACTTGGTCAAGTTTATATAGTAAATTTTCTTAAAATCTTTTACCCTATCCACATACAGAAGAATTCGGTAGATATAACAAAGAAACAGCTGTGTTTTTCTAAAATTTCTGGTACCGGTATTAAAACCGGTATCCCGATATTAAGGTCTAAAAAATACCGAATACCGGTATTGAGCTTTTTGTCCGGTATTGCAATCCCTAGTCGGGACCGTTGTATTATTTCGTGCTAACCGATATTTCGCCTTAAGCGTTTTCGCGTTAAACGTATTTCACTGTATCAGGTTCAAAATTCATAGAAATATATGCATGATATTTTGAGTTATCAGACTCGCCATGATTTATATCGAACAGTTTGAATACCCACTTCCGGTTATTCTAATTTTATGTAATTTTTTGTAACTTGACCTCTATGTAATGTGGAAGCAAAATAATATATGTTTTGTGAAGCCAAAAGATTGTTGTATTCAATACAACTGAAAAAACAACTAAAAATATATGTTTTGATCAAAATTTATCATTTCTGTGCGTTTGGTTCCTTAAAATAACTAAAATAAACAACCTTTCAACTGAGGATTAAATAAACAGTATTTGGAATTCATTCATTTGTTCTAACAAGGATAGGGCACGACTACGGAAATTCATTTGGGGTCCAGACTTGGTGTAATAGTAGTACTTCTTTAGGGTATAAAACACTCAATGTAATTCCGCCGAATGGCCAGTCAATTCGGAGAAATTAGCCTTCGAAATTCATGCTTAGCTTTTATACAATTAATTTTCCATTTCCTCTAACGAGTCCGTAGCATGATTGGTAAGTCGTTTGCTTAGTATGCGCGAGGGTAGGGTTCGATTTATCGATGAACTCTTTTCTCAATTCATTTAATTATTTTTTAAAATTAAATAAATTTATTTATGAAAGGTTTAAATGATATTTTATGTAATTATTTTGTGTTTTATAAAGTTAAAAAATTACTATAATTATGCATAAATATTTATATTAAATTTTATGAATACATTTTTATATATTAATAAGTAATATTTAAAATAAAATATATAACAAGTATTAAATGATATATATATATATATATATATATATCACATAAAAATTAGTTACTAGTTTGATCATGTTAAATACAATCTAATATATATTATAAAAGCAAGTTTGTGAGTAACTTTGTGGGTCTTTCACGCAAAAACAACTGAATGGATTTTAATGAAACTTTACAGTAATATAGCTTATACATCAGAATAGCACATAGGCTATAACTTATAGCATAGACTATAATTTATAAAGATATTGTATGAAGTGTCCAAAATATAACGATATTTGTCAACTAAGTAGGAAAAAATTCCGCCATCTGCGAGCAATTCTAGCTTGCGCTGCAAAAAAGCCCACGTCAGCATATATCTATCTTTTGTTTGTGAAAGAAACTTTTTTTTGTTTTGGCTACGCAAGGTGCTCGCTTCTAATTAATTCCACTGATCAGCATAATGCCTATTTTTTTTTATTTCAGAATAAAATTAAGTTTTGAAGGGAGAGGTTGTTATATAAATCTCTCTTTATTTTAATGTTTTTTTTATGATTTTATTATGCACATTTGGTAGTAAGAAATTGATCTTTTTTCCAAATGAATGCTTTTATCAGTTCTGATACTTAAAGTAAATAAACTTTCTTTTTCACACTGCATCATTTGGACAAATTTTCAAAATTTGTTTGTGATTAATAGTTAATTATAACGCTGTAATTTTAATTGCATAGGCAGATATAATTATTTTTATACTTAAAAACGCAATAACTACTGTACTGTATTTTTTGGAGTGTGAGAGTGAATGAATATTAATGTCGCACTGTTCAGCTACACGAGGGCTTTTGGCAACGGATCACGTAATTTTGAACCATGATCAAGTGACGTGGACGACACCTGAGCTGGCACCCTATTCTCCTAACTACCACACCACACCAACTTAGAAGGAATATTCTACCAATACTTATCAGGAATATTCTTTGAAATCCACTCTTCCAAGATATATGGCAGCACGGGTTCCATGAGTATTTTAGCGGAAAAAATAGTTTGTCAAAATTTAAGTGTCTTATGTTTTTGTATGTTAATGAAGACCTTAGAAAATGATTTGACTACTTATTTTAAGTGATATGTATATATAATTAAATTTTATAGTGGAATATCTTTAATTAATTTATTAGCTCTAACGGATTAAATTTTCCAAAGTGGAGTATTTTGTTTATGTTTATCCCTTAATTTGTAAATGTAGTGATCCAAAAAAAATATTGTATGAAAAAAACTGCAGTAAATCAGAATGCGGTTGGATAAAGTATTAAAGTGCATTTCTCCCCTACACGTCGGGTCTTACAAAACTCTAATAAAGCTCGAGCTACGAAAATAGCTAAGCATTTGCCGACTTGACTCTATCTTTAACATTTCGCTATGTTTTTCATTGAATCGCCATTATAATTTAAGTAACGGCGTTGCTTGCAAATATTACAATTTTAGAATAAAATAAATACAACAGAAAGTAATATTAATGTTTTACACTTTCAGATATAAATTATTTACACTACTTTAAGCGTTCATTACGCAAAACTTTTAACAATGTGTTACTTTTGGTGAGCAGAGATCAGCTTAGGGAGGTATTTTGAAAAATCGACGCTCAAGAGTGTTACGAGGAATTATAAATAAAAAATATCCTTTTTATCAGCTTTTAGATCTACATACTTAAAATTTAACAAAGGTGTTTTTTTTCTTTCTTTTTTTTTTGTTTAGCTGAGATATGCAAAAAGTTTTTTTTTGTTTAATTTGCAATTCACATAAAATTAACTCATTAAAAACTTCTTTTTCCTTCAATCTGTGTTGTTTAATTTTTCAGTTCACCCGTGCGAAGAACGGGTATACCAGCTAGTATACTATAAATAAAATATATTATATTATTATTAAATTAATTATTTTAATTAATATAATGAAAATATAGATGTCTTTTATATATTATTAATTTAATTATTTTATAAAATATTGAAGAAGCTCTATTTAAATAATTTTGATATTAAATTAATAATAATTTCATTAATAAATAATTAATTAATAATAAACTATAATTTTAATAATAAATTAATAATTTTAACAATAAATTAATAATTTTAATAATAAATTAATAATTTTAATAATAATTTAATAATATTTTTAATAATAAATTAATGATAATTTTAATAATAAATTATAATTTTAATATTAAATTAATAATTTTAATAATGAATTAATAATAATTTTAATAATGAATTAATAATAATTTTAATAACAAATTAATAATAATTTTAATAATAATTAATGATAATTTTAATAATAAACTAATAATATTTTTAATAATACATTAATAATATTTCTTCATAATAATAATTAATTAATTAATTTTAAATATTGATTATTTTAAATGTTGATAATTTTAAATAGTTTTAATTAATAATTATTTCAAATATTTTTGATTAATAATAATTGCAATAATAAATAATTTAAATAATACATTAATTTAATTTTATTGCTGGATAAAATAAAAATGTTTACATCAAATATCATTTAATATTTAATAAACCTTTCACAAACAAATTATTTAATTTAAAAAAATAATTAAATGAATTGAAAAAAAAAGTTGTGATCGATGAATCGAACTCTACCCTAGCGCATACTAAGCAGACGATTTATCAATCAGGCTATGGATTAATTAATTGTATAAAAGCTAAAAAAAAGCAAGAATTTCGAAGGCTATTTTCTCAGAATTGACCCTACATTCGGCGGTATTACATTGAGGATTGAGCACCCTAAAGGAGTACTACCAGTATCGCACACAGAAATTTTTCAAGGTGTGTGTTGTAACGGCGTGGCACATAGTACACAAGGAGGCTTGACGCATAGCACACGATAGACTAGAAAGAGGGCGCTGCTGTGAACTGTTTTGGCCTTTGAGCGGGAAGGAGAGAAGACTCTCGAACGTAAAATGGAGGAAGCTGCTTGTAGTTCCTGATGTAATTTTTTAATTGTAAATGAAATTATTAGTATAGTGATGTGTTTGAAGGAAATAATAAAACGGTAAATCCGGTTAATTAGAGCTCATTAATTCATCCACAAGACGATCTTACAGACTGGTGGCAGCGATGAGACGAAACTAAAAACAAGTGTCTTTAACAACAAAAGAAATAGTTGGGGTAAGTACTTTTTCTATCTGAAAGTACCTTCAGGCGTATTTTAAATTTGATCTCAATTTTTGTATTAAAAAATATGGGTACAAATTAAATACAGCAATCATTCTTAATTCACTTTTTGTATTAAATATTGGATTTTGATTATTTTAAAGCTTTTATCTTATCCCTGCTATTCTTGTTAATTTATGATTTGTTTTTAAATAAAAACAAAAATTTATCCTATAAAAAGGAAGAAAATTTATTTTGTCTGTGGTTGAATTGAGTACATAAAATTGTTCTTTTTTAGTTTTAGTTAGTGTATTCTGATTTAAAACTGTGTTTTCTATGTGTGTGTGAGATATAAATTAAAAGATTCTCTCAACGGTGTTTTTTTTTAAAAAAAAATCTGTATTGTAATAAACACAATATTAAGAATTTGTGAAGAGTGAATGATAAATAACTTATGAAAATTGTGATTATAGTACGATTTGAAGGTGCAGTGAAAAAATATATGTATAAAGTGTATATTTAAGTAGAAATATTTTTGATTTTGCTGAGTCAACGAAATATTTATGACGCTTCTCTTTTACTGTGAGAAAAAAAGCTGACTCATTACGTTTCAGAAGTTCTCAAGGTTAATGCATAAATTAGGTAGCTATTCGAATCATATAAGAATTTGTTTTTTATAAGTTGTTCAGAAAAATTTTTGTTTCTGTGGATTCAGAATACCAGGGGAATTATTTTACACTCATTATTGTGTTAGATTTTTTTTTGTTGCATAGAAGTGTTTGGTTTTTCTGAAAAAAAAAAGTAAATCTCTGTAGATTTTATTTGAATGGTGTTCTTTGATTTAGAAGTGGTCATTACATTGAAACATTTTTAGTAAAAAATGTGTTTGTTTTTAAAATATGAACATTTATTATTATTTTCGAGTTAAGGGTGAAGTTGTATAATTTCTATAGATAGAATTTTTTTTTAACATATTTGCTCGCATTTGTTTGTTTTAAATTGAAAATAAATGACAATTAATGAGTGACAAATTAAATTTTGAAGAGACTTTATGAAGAAATAATTTGGACTTAAGGTGTATGTTATTGTTTTGCATTGAAATGTTTATTTTTGTGCTTGTTTGATTATTCTGGTATTGCAGTTACGTAGATATTTTAATCACTTGAAACTTTTGAAAAATAGAATTCGAAAGTGCTGAATATGTATGTATTCGTTATAATTTAAGTGTATATTTGTGCATATTTTGGTACAGTGCAAAATCGATAACTACTTTTAGTTAAATAATATATCGAAAAATAAGTTTCTTACTCGTCTTATTTTGATTTTCTTTTTGGAAAGCATTCTGATCTTGTTAGTCCCTAAATCATGGCATATTTAGCTAAAGGTAATAAACCTGATCTTTTGTCAGTATGTGAGGAAATGGGGGTTGAAGTAGATCAGTCCAGCAAGGTGGTAGATATAAAAAAATTGATTCTAAATAGCGAATCTTATGTTGAAGAGGAAGTGAAGATAATTCTCGACAGAGTCATTAGTGATAGGAAAGAACGAGAAAGAAGTAAACAAGAAGAAAAAGAAAGGGAAGAAAGAAGTTAACAAGAAGAAAGGGAAAGGGAAGAAAGAAGTAAACAAGAAGAAAGGGAAAGGGAAAGAGAAGAGCGAATGGCTCGAGAGGCCAGACAACACGAATTAGAATTGAGAAAATTAGAATTATCGCAGCAGAATCAACCATTAAATGATGAATCTGGAAGAAGAGTTGAAATTGGACCTAAGATTCAATTGACACAAATCACAACTAAATTTGATGAAAAACATGATGAGATTAGTTTATATTTGATTAATTTTGAAAGGAAGGCAGAATTAGCTCAAGTACCAAAGAAGGATTGGGTGGCCTACTTGTTGGTGGTTTTACCAGCAGAACTCTCTAATATGCTAGCTAGAGAACCTACCGAAAGGGCAAATAATTATGATTTTGTAAAAAAAAAATCTTATATTGAAGAGGTACAGGTTGAACAGCGAAAAGTTGAAGCAATGTTTTTACAGACCCCAAAAATCAGCAGAGAAGTCTTGGAGGAATTATGCTCATGAGCTAAATAGTTATTTTACGGAATGGATAGCTGAATTGCAGGTTAAAACTTTCGAGCAACTGAAAGATCTATTAATAACTGAACAATTGAAGTACCGTGTTCCAGCTGAAGTAAGAGAGCATTTTCTTGATGATTGGATCAAGTTAAAAACTCCCTATGAACTTGCAGAGAAATTAGACGAATATGAAAGCATCAAACAGAGTTTCAGAAGAAAAATCCCTAAGAAAAATAGTTACAAATTCCAAGGTGGTGTAAATTATAGTGGTGCCAGACCAAAGGAAACTCCTAAAGATTTCAAGTCAAAATTTCAAATAAAAAAGGAACCTGTCCATGAAAAAAATCACGAGAAAGACTTTGAGAAGAGAAGACAGCTTCGATGTTATGAATGCGGGTCTTATTCACATCTCAGACCACAATGTGATAAACTAAAGAAGAATTACGAAACAGTCACGTCTAATGAAACTGTTAGAAATGGTACTGATGTATTGGCTCCATATACAAGTTTAGGAACAGTGAATGGAATTGAAATGCCTATACTACGAGATACTGGTGCAACTCTCGATTTAATATGTAAAAAATACGTAAAGCCTTCCATGTTTATAAATGAAACTGTGTGGATTCGAACTCCTCTGGAGGAAACCGCAGTGTGTCTTCCGATGGCTGAAATTGAGTTGGACTGTGTGTTTGGTCATGTGATTACGAAAGCTGCTGTTTTGAGAGATTCATTAGATCAAGGAAAATATCTTTTGGGAAATAAGACTGCTGCATTGTTTGAAGAAGTGAAGAAAAATAAAGAAATACAAGTGTATATGGTGAACGTTGTTGAAACACGTTCGCAGAAGAAATTGACTGAAGAGAGTAAATAAGATCTTAATATATGTCAGAAGAAACTATTCCTGAAAGTAACGAAAAGAATAAAGAATCTCCGGACGACGAACTGGATGATATTTTGCCTTTAATTCAACCTGAAATTTCTGAATCAAATCTTATAAAATTATCTCATAAAGATTTTGCAAAGGAACAAATGAACAGTGCTGAATTAAAAACACTGTTTGAAGAAGCTAAAAGCGGGTCTTCAAAGAAAAATCATTATATTGTCAAAAATAACTTCCTATTTTTCCAAAAAGAAGATAAGGATGGCACTAAACGTAAATGTTTGGTTGTTCCCGAAAAGTATAGAAAAATTTGATGACGATAGGTCACGAGGCGACTGCAGCTCATCTAGGAGTAACTAAAACGAAAGATGCCATATTCAAAACATTTTACTGGCCTAAATGCTTTAGTGATGTTGAGGACTTTGTAAAGACATGCGACAAATGTCAAAGGGTGGGTAAACCGCAAGATAAAAAGAAGGCCCCACTAAATATTGTTCCTGTAATAACTGAAATTTTCACAAAGATTAACATCGATGCAAGTGGACCTTTACCAATGACACCGTCAGGAAATAAATATATAATTACGGCGTCATGTATGTCATCAAGGTATCCTGATGCCATTCCTGTAGCAAACCTTTGCTCAACAACTGTTGTAAATGCATTGTTACAGATTTTCAGCCGAATGGGGTTCCCAAGAGAATTACAGACTGACCAAGGCACGTCATTCATGAGTGCACTAACTACAGAATTTTTAGTTAGAAAGATTTGGAGTTAAAGTAGTTAGAAGTTCTGTTTATCATCCACAAAGTAATCCTGTGGAAAGAATGCACAGAACATTGAAGAGGATTCTTCGTGTCCTGTGTCTGGAGGCAATTCCAGATTGGGAGAAAATTCTGCCTCAAGCCCTCTTTGCCCTAAGGACTGTTATACACGATAGTACTGGGTTTTCACCAGCTGAACTAGTTCACGGGAAAAATCTAAGGACTCCTGTGATGTTATTGTACGAGAAACTGACAGAAGAAGAGCATGTAGAAAGCAGTGTTGTGGATTATGTATTTGAACTCATTAATAGAATGAAAAGATGTCAGGAATTGGCAATCCTACACATGGAAGATTCCAAACAAAAACAGAAGTTGTGGTATGATCCCCGGACCGTTAAGCGTCAATTTCAACTGGGTGAACTGGTTTTGGTCATAGCTCCATCCAGGCCTAACAAGTTATCTGTTCAGTGGGTTGGCCCTGGAGAAATAGTGCAACAACTCTCTGAGACAAATTATGTGGTCAAATTCCCAGAGAAGGATAAAACCCACGTTTATCATGTTAATATGCTAAAACCTTATCACCAACAAGAGGAAAATATTAACTTATTGTGCATTAATCCTTTAAAGCATGACGAAGAAGAAGACATACCTAGTTTGGAACTTGAAAACGAAAGGTCGGGATGGTCCAAAATCATCAGCGATGTGCAGTTAAATTCAAAATTATCTCAAATTCAACGAGGACAGCTCAAAGAACTTTTATATGAATATAGTAATCTTTTTTCGAATATTCCTGGATGTACCGATTTAGCTGAACATGATATTGAATTAGAATCTGAACGAGCAATTGTTGCTAAGCCTTAACGTATGTCTCCTCGACAAATTGAAATTCTCAAATCAGAAGTTAATAAGATGTTAGAACTGAAAATAATAGAGCCAGGAGAATCTGATTTTACATCTCCATTAATACTTGTTGAAGCTCAGGGAAAGGAAGCAAGGCCCTGTATCGATTACAGAAGGTTGAATAAAGTAACTCGGACACAATTCTTTCCCTTGCCTAATATCGAGGAACTTTTAGAAAAGGTATCTGCAGCTAAATATATCTCTATCTTGGATCTTACTCGAGGGTATTGGCAAATACCCCTGAGTCCCCGAGCGCAAAGCTACGCATCGTTTGTGACAACATTTGGAACTTTTAAACCATTGAGGTTACCTTTCGGTCTGAAAAATGCGCCCTATTACTTTAGTCGACTTATGGCTAACTTATTAAGAAATTGTGAAGACTTTGCAGACCCCTACCTAGATGATATAGCTATCTTTTCACTAGCCTGTGTAACGTTTGAAAGAATAACGGTAGCGTATTCTTGGTGAATTAAAATATGGAATTTATTACGTCACAACTATTGAAAATTATTTACAAAATGATACATTAAAGTTATTAAAATTAATTAGATTGTTAGAGTCCACTATTTTGTGAGAGGAGGTTTCGTTGGTTACCGCTCCCGTGCAAGTTCAAAGCATCTCTCCTCTCTCATCTTCCGGTCGGGTCGCTAGATTCCTCGGGGGGTCAAACCGGGGTTGCGCTGGATCGGAAATTGCACGTGTGGGCGTCGAATCTACAAAGAAACCGACACCAGATGTTGTTGTTGTTTTCGAAACGTGACGTTACAGCTCTCGCCCTCTCTTATGGAACTTTTCCGTTGAGAAAAGTTTAATGGGATGACGATGAGACAACTGACAGATTACCGACACATCCCTTCATCAAGCACCACTATATTTCTGAGCTGCAATTTTAATTACTAAAGAAAACGCTGAACTAAATTTGGAATTACTTATTTCTAGTGAGTGAGTGTTCTTGCTAGGGAACTTACACAAATCTATATCACGAAATAGCAATGTAATCAATGTAAGAAAACATACTATACATTAAATAAAAATACAAACACTCCTATCACAATGCCTAGTATCAATTATACTAACATGTTATATCAAATGCAAGTGTAAGACCTTGCACATAAAATATTCTTCGCCACAATACTTAAATAAAATTATACTAACGACATGTTGATATGATATGCGAAGTGTACAACCTTACACACAAAATATTTTTCACAATATGTCTCTTGCGTAACCTAAATACTCATGTATATTTTAAAACCCTGTACACAAAATTAAGCATATTAATACATTTGCTTTTCATGGCTTTATCTTTTGACACGCATCGCCATTCGATATGATATACAGTACTAGTAAATAAATAAAATTTAATACAATTATTAACCTTTAACTAAAAAAACATAAGCAACAATTATTATTCATGAGCAAGAGAACATTATTAACAATCCCTAATTATCTATCACCGATCTGCTGAGACTATCTGCATTTTTGTGACTTTTACCCGACCGATGTACAATTCTAAAATTATATGGTTGCAAAGCCAAAGCCCATCGCATCAATCTAGGGTTAGAACTAACATTTCTATTCAACCACACCAACGGGTTGTGATCGGTCATAACTAAAAATGAATTTCCATCTAAGTAATAATGTAACCTTTTAATTGCGAAAACAATACTAGCACATTCCTTCTCCGTCGTACAATAACGCTTCTCTACCTCTGAAAATTTCTTACTCAGGTAAAGGATTGGATGCTCCTCACCTTGTTCAGTTAATTGGGTTAAAACTGCTCCCATACCTGCGTTCGAAGCGTCCGTTTGAACAATGAATTCTCGTTCAAAATTTGGCGCGTACAAGACGGGCTTATCAATTAGTTTCCCTTTTAGTTCTCGAAATGCGTTTTCACACTCGGTCGTCCACTTAATTTCTCCCTTCTTTGCTCTTCCCTTCAACGCATCCGTCAACGGAGCAGCAATTACCGAGAACAGATTTATATATTTTTGGTAATAACCCGCTATACCTAAGAAAGCACGTATTTGGGTTTTCGTGCGAGGGGTAGGGAACTCTAGAACAGCCTGAACTTTGATCTCGGAAGGAGTGCGAAAACCCTGACCCACAATGTGACCCAAAAATTTGACATTTTGTTGCGCAAACTTACACTTTGAAGGTTTTATCGTTAACTTAGCTCTCTTTATTCTCTGCAGAACCGTTTCCATATGTTTAATATGCGACTCCCAAGTATCTGAGAAAATTGCGATATCGTCTAGATACGGGACAACGAAATCCTCTAGTCCGTTAAGTAATTCAGCCATGAGTTTACTAAAGAAATATGGAGCATTCTTTAATCCGAAACTCATCCTTAGGGGTCGGTATGTACCAAAGCTAGTACAGAAGGCTGCGTATCGCTGTGCTGTTTTACTCAAAGGTATTTGCCAATATCCTTTAGATAAGTCAAAGACGGTAATAAATTTAGCCGCCGATACTTTTTCTACGCGTTCTTCGATATTCGGAAGAGGAAAATATTCCGTTCTAATGATCCCGTTTAATTTCCTGTAATCTATACATGGACGAGGTTCTTTCCCAGCTATCTCAACTAAAATCATAGGAGACATGTAATCCGATTCTCCTACCTCAATGATTCCTAATTTTAACATTCGGTTAATTTCGTTTTTTAAGATTTCATTTTGTCGGTGCGACATTCGATAGGGCTTCGTCCTAACTGGTTGATCGCTAACTAACTGGATTTCGTGTTCAACCAGATTAGTTAAACCGGGATTGTTTGAAAAACATTTAGAGTATTTATTTAATAATTCGCGCAGTCGATCCATTTGTTTGTCGTGAAGGTGTTTGTTCAACTCGCTAGCCTGGATTACGTCCTCGAAATCATAAATGAGAGAATTGTTTTCTAAGTATGGGATTTCTAACTCCTGGTCTGCGAGAGAGTTTTTTGTTTCATCATTAATAATTACGTTAACGTGTTCTGGCCTTTTGTAATATGGTTTTAGCATATTTATATGATAGATTTGAGATGTTTCGCGTCTGCCGGGGATTTCGACTAAATAGTTCGTTTCCGAAATTTTATTTAAAATTGTCCCAGGACCTATCCACTGCACTGCTAATTTATTTGCTCTGGATGTAGCTAACACTAGGACTAAATCTCCATCCTTAAATTCACGTTTTACTGCGTTTTTGTCATACCAAGTTTTCCGCTTAACTTGCATTTCCTCCATTTTATTTATAGCTACTTCTTGACATCTTTTTAATCTATTTATTAACTTAAACATATATTCAGTGACGAGATCACCCTCTTCTTCCGGTTCCATCCAATGTTCCATTACTAACGTCTCTGGGGTTCGCAAATTTTTCCCATACACCAACTCTGACGGTGTATACCCTGTACTTTCGTGCGATACAGTTCGTAACGCTAAAAGAATTGACGGAAGATGTTTGTCCCATTCGGAGCCTGCATCTAAACATAAGACTCGTAAGAGTCGTTTCAACGTTCGATGAAATCGCTCAACAGGGTTACTCTGTGGATGATACACAGAACTATGCCTGACAAGTATTCCGAATCTTTCAAAAACTCGGTAGTCAGAGCACTAGTAAAAGAAGTACCCTGGTCACATTGTATTTCACGGGGAAACCCCATCCGACTAAAGATGTTTAACAGCGCATCTGTGACACTAACGGAACTAATATCAGACACCGGAATAGCTTCAGGGAATTTTGAAGACATGCAAATGGCCGTGATAAGATATCGATTCCCTTTAGATGTGATCGGGAGAGGCCCACATGCATCAATATTTAGCTTAGTAAAAACCTCCTGAATAACAGGGACCAATTTTAGTGGAGCTTTCTTTTTATCATTGGGCTTCCCAGCCCTCTGACACTGATCGCAAGTTTTTACAAACTGTTCCATATCTCTATAGCAATTCGGCCAGTAGAAATATCGGTTTAATTTGTCTTTGGATTTCGTAATTCCCAGGTGTGCAGATGTTCCCTCATGACACAACGATTTAATAGGGTCGCGCAACCCTTCCGGCACTACTATTAACTTCACCACGTTACCTAACTTATCTTCACGATTTTTGACCAATAATTCCTTCTCTAGCGAATAAACCTGATTGGTAACCTGCACTTGACTGGCTGCCTGTTCGTATAAGGGTTTAATCTCCTCGCTATTTTTTGAGCATTGATCAAATTTTCTCGCGTAACCCTTAGCAGCGCTAATTCCGGAACATATTCCTGGAGTGCAGGTATTAAAATTTCGTCCTCTGCATCCGAAGAAACAATTATAACCTCATCTTCCCCTTTTTTAGCATCACCACTATCTATTCCCCTTTCTTCTCTAGCCGCTTTGACTTGAGACCTTGTTTGGACAGCATTCAATATTTCGACTGGCAGGAAATTATAGCCTAAATTTCCTTTTATTAGCTCGGCCGTTTTATTTCCAAGCAAATATCGACCGTGTTGATTTAAGTGATTTCCACAAACCGCTGCCTTAGTCTGCACCGTTCCAAAATTTCCGGAAATTTCCACGACCGCCAAAGGTAAACAAACTAATTCTGGGCTTAACGGTTGTTTTACCCAAACATTTTCACCAGAGAAAGAAGAAGGATTTATGTATTTTGCACATACTAAATCTATTGTCGCTCCCGTATCTCTAAGAATGTCTATCTCGTGACCATTCACAGAGCCCTTTGTTGTATATGAATTAAGAAAATCCGGGTTTTCATTTCCTTCAATATTATTGAGAGTTTCCGTCGTTTTGTTTTTTATTAATTTAGGGCAACCGGCTTTTATATGTCCAGGCATATTGCAATGATAACATCTTTGTATCACGCGTTTTTCAAAAGTTCTCTCTCTAGTACTCTCCGGAACAGAAGCTCCTAATCTGGGGGAAGTTTTCCCAAATCTATTTTCTTTTTCCTTGATCCCTGAGTATGTCAAAATTTTATCATTTCTGCCCCACCTATCCATGGGTTTCGAATTTACCTTTCGGACGTCCTCATAATTATCAAAGAGTTCTGCTATTTGAGTAGCTGATTTAAGGTTTGCCCAATTATCTAAAAAATGATCTTTCATACTAGCATTGGCGCGTTTTTTTAATTGATCTACCACCATTAGATCTTTAAGATCTTGAAGGGTATTTATTTCTAAGCCAATCAGCCACTCATCTAGATAATTCGTAATTTCAAAAGTGAAATCCTTCCAGGTGCTATCGGATTTTTCTGGTGTTGGACAAATTTTTGCCGAAAGACCTCCGGACTTAACTTGAATCTTTTAAGTAATAATTTCTTTACATAATCGTAATTTTCGGCTTGTTCCTCCGGTTCGCGAGCAATAAATTGCACGATCTCTAGGGGTAACAAACCCAATAATTGCCCCACCCACTCTTTCTTTTCTATTGACGCCCTTTTAGCCTGGCGTTCAAAGATCACTAGATATAAACTAATATCTGACTGCTTAGGATCGAAATCTGGGATCAATTTTTTTAAGTTTAAATTAGAGGTTACAGAACATGCATTTGTAGAATCGTTTGATTCATCGTTTACCCTAAATCCGGATTCTATTTTAAACCTTTCTAAATCAAATTTCAGCTGTAATTCTTTCTCTTTTAATGCCTGCTCCTTTACTAACTCCTCCAATCTCATTTTTTCAGCCCTTTCTAACTCTTCCAATCTCATTTTTTCAGCCCTTTCTAACTCTTCCAATCTTTTCCGTTTGCAATGATAGTCTCATACAGATTTTTAACAAATTCCTCTTCATAACCTTCACTGTTAGTGATTGCAATTTTTATGCTAGGGACAGTCATATTTAAAGTGGCATTTATTCCTAATTCCTCAGCAAGTTGCAACATGTCTTGCTTTTTCCCTTTACCAAGGAAAGCCATTTTTTAAACAATATCAAATAAATGTCACGCTAAATTTTGCACTATTGTTACTATTCTCTATTAATACAATAACACTGGTCCCATGCATACACAGAAATACACAAAGAAAAACTTAACACTAAAAATAATCAAAATCATTCAAGAGACTTAAAACACAATAAATCTTAAGCTAAAATTGCACACAATGCTTGAAATACAATTACAATTCTCTAGAAACAAAATAACACTGTTCCCATGCAAGAAAAAACACTAAGTATTTCAAAATTTCTAAAGAACACTTTAACCAAAATTCCTAATACAATATGCAGTTTGCAACTCAAAATATAACAGTACTCACCCATTTGAAGTACTCAGCTTGCTGTCAGAAGCAAATTATGTGCACTAGTGGTACGGCTTCCGAAAATCGCTTTTCCTTCGGACACTCTCGCCGTTAACACTGTAGATGTAGATCAGTTTGATCTTCTATGAGCAGGACGCTCCCTTTCTCCGAAGCTGAATTTACTTGCAGCACGGCTTCCGAAAATCGCTTTCCTTCGGACACTCTCGCCGTTAACACTATAGATCAGTTTGATCTTTGAGCAGGACGCTCTTTTTCTCCGAAGCTGAATTTACTTGCAGCACGGCTTCCGAAAATCGCTTTCCTTCGGACACTCTCGCCGTTAACACTATAGATCAGTTTGATCTTTGAGCAGGACGCTCTTTTTCTCCGAAGCTGAATTTACTTGCAGCACGGCTTCCGAAAATCGCTTTCCTTCGGACACTCTCGCCGTTAACACTATAGATCAGTTTGATCTTTGAGCAGGACGCTCTTTTTCTCCGAAGCTGAATTTACTTGCAGCACGGCTTCCGAAAATCGCTTTAACTACGGACAATAGCCGGGAACACTATAGATCAGTTTGATCTTTTATTCTCTTTCTCCGAAGCTGAATTTACTTGCAGCACGGCTTCCGAAGATCTCTTTTTCTCCCTGCGTTGCGGTCCGTCCGTAAAAATCCAAAATTTTCCTCCTCTCACGGGTCCTGAATGCTAACTTTTTATCCCAAAGCGCTGCCACCAAAACTCTAAGCTGTAACGTTTGAAAGAATAACGGTAGCGTATTCTTGGTGAATTAAAATATGGAATTTATTACGTCACAACTATTGAAAATTATTTACAAAATGATACATTAAAGTTATTAAAATTAATTAGATTGTTAGAGTCCACTATTTTGTGAGAGGAGGTTTCGTTGGTTACCGCTGCCGTGCAAGTTCAAAGCATCTCTCCTCTCTCATCTTCCGGTCGGGTCGCTAGATTCCTCGGGGGGTCAAACCGGGGTTGCGCTGGATCGGAAATTGCACGTGTGGGCGTCGAATCTACAAAGAAACCGACACCAGATGTTGTTGTTGTTTTCGAAACGTGACGTTACACCTGGGATGATCACCTAAAACATCTAAAAGATGTATTTGAGCGCCTACGCTCCGCTAAATTACATATCAAGCCATCCAAATGTCAATTTGCTCAAACATACGTTAAATATCTTGGACATTTGGTTGGCCAAGGCTTAAGAACACCTGGAGAATTAAAGATTCAGGTCATTAAAGATTTCCCAATCCCCACTAACAAGACACAAGTTAGAGCCTTTTTAGGATTATCTGGCTATTATAGAAGATATATTCCCGAATTTTTTCAGTAATCGCAGCTCCACTGACAGATTTACTTAAGGGCCGAAATCGAAAATCAACCGTTGACTGGAACACTTCTTGCCAGAATGCATTCGAGGAGTTCAAGACAAGACTATCTAAAAATCCAGTTTTATACAGCCCTGATTTCACAAAACCCTTCATCATTCAGTGTGATGCATCCAATCTTGGAATAGGCGTTGTGTTGTGTCGCAAGTATGTGAAAACGAAGAACATCCCATCATGTTCCTGAGCAAAAAGCTGTCGCTTGCAGAGAAGAAATATAGCACTACGGAAAAAGAATGTGCAGCCATTATTTTTGCCGTGCAAAAGTTGAAATGCTATCTTGATGGACACCAAAAATTTGTCATACAAACTGACCATAATCCCTTGGTCTGGTTAGAGAAAAATACTGGGACTAATCCAAGACTCTTAAGGTGGTCCTTAATTTTGCAAGCATTTAATTATGAGATTGCTTATCGGAAGGGAAAACAGAATCAGAATGCTGATAGTTTAAGCCGTATCCCTTAAAACTTGAAAAAAAAAAACACGCACACTTGTAAAGAGAATTGATGGAAAATAAGAATTTTCTTTGTATTTATTTTTTTGTTGTCTAGAATGATTAGTATTTGTATATTAGTATTAATATTTGATATTAGTATTTTAAATTTTTTTGATATTTTGTATTTGTATTTTAAAATTTGATATTTGGTATTAGTATTTTAAACTTTTGTATTTGATATTTGGAATTTTTTATTTTAAATTTTGGTATCAATATTTTTAAAATTTTTTTGATATTTGTATGTTAATTTTTTGATAATTAATATTTGTATTTGTGTTTTAAAGTTTGCATTTGGTAGCAGTATTTCACCAAATGATATTTTGTATATGTTAAAGTTCACATAGATTAGTAGGGATAAGTTTAATGCCTTCCTTAAAATAAGGTACTAATTTCGGATAGAACAGGTACTTGCACGTATTTTTTTTAAAAATATTTTTAGCTCCGTTTAAAGAAAAGGATTTCAAGAAATAATTCTTAACTCTCTACTGCTGCATAAACTGATCCTATGTCAAGTATTTTTCAGGTATCACAGTAAAACTTTCCACTCAACTATCGTGAAAAGTTTTCTCACTCAACTATCGTGAAAAGTTTTCTCACTCAACTATCGTGAAAAGTTTTCTCCAGGATGGGAGGAAATAATTAGACTGTAACGGCGTGGCACATAGTACACAAGGAGGCTTGACGCATAGCACACGATAGACTAGAAAGAGGGCGCTGCTGTGAACTGTTTTGGCCTTTGAGCGGGAAGGAGAGAAGACTCTCGAACGTAAAATGGAGGAAGCTGCTTGTAGTTCCTGATGTAATTTTTTAATTGTAAATGAAATTATTAGTATAGTGATGTGTTTGAAGGAAATAATAAAACGGTAAATCCGGTTAATTAGAGCTCATTAATTCACCCACAAGACGATCTTACAGTGTGTGTGGGGGGGGGGGGCGGTTCCGGAGTCGAAAGTTCACCCTTCTTGTATCATGCTCCTTTTTATTTTGTCGATTTTCGGGAACAAAACACAGTAAGAAATTAATTATTGTATAAATAATTAGCATTAATTAATAAAATTAATCATTAATAACAAATAAATTAAATTTTACGTACCATATACTTAGAATTATAATCCATCGGAAAAAAATCAAGGGCTTTGAGGGGGGTCCCCTTGTGTGCGCCACTGTGAGTACTACTATTACACCAAGTCTCGATTCCAAATGAATTTCCTTAGTCATGCCTTCCCCTCTTGGGGTGAAAATACTTAAAAAGTGTTTCTTGGGTTACGTAAACTTGTAATTCACTTACACAAACAAGGAATTACCGATAAAAGATTTCCAAATAAATGATTTTCTATTCAACCTTGTATTTAATTATAAAAGAACTAGCAAGTAACAATACAAGAATTTACCTGAAATAGAAAATTAAAAAAGTATGATTTCATTTTATACCTTCCGGAGTCTGTATCGTAATTTTAACATTATTCTTTTAAAGAATTTTGATAGTGACAAAATTAATTTATACTAGCAAATTACCAGTTAAACAACATTTATTGATTTTATTCTTATTGCTTACCACATACATAAAGAGATGGTAATTTGAAAAATCTTTCCGAAAGGTTACTCTTCTCGCTAAAGATGACACCTTGAGATAAAATATATTCCAATTCACATTTCACACAAAGAAGTTGGATCGATTAATTTTATTAAGTAAACTGAATACATTTAGCGCAGTATTTTATCTTTGAATTCTTTTTCCGTGTTTGAATCTGCCAAACTCATTTAAAACTTCTTTCCGTCGCTTGCCAATTCCTGCCTTTGTTAAAATTTTCCTCCGATCTGTATCTATTTTACTGTAAGCTTTTGCGTCAGATAAAGCTTGTAGAATTTACATGTACTTCTGCTTTTATAATGGGAATTAAGTTCTTTTGTTATTCTTTTTTTCAATGCCTCTTTGTACTTGTAAAAGCTAAATCGGGGACTTTGGCAATGGCGGAATTTATATCGTTTAAATGCATTGTGAATATGCCACCTTTCAAACCATGTAAATTGTTTGTTAAATAAAAGCGAGCAGTCTTAAGCAGTGTTTAATTATTTTTTTGTGTTTCAAAGAATCTTAGTTAATGTATTAGGAACTTAAATAAGTTATCGCTGTTTTTTCCCTTTGACAAAAAACAAGCTAGATTTGTAAATGTACGGTAAAATAAAAAATCATTTTGAAAGTATTGCCCATTACTAGAGGCCGCTTACTCCCATTTTTTTTAGCAGTATATGAATGTCTTGTCGGAAAAACGATACATCTTTGTGATGTTCCTCCCCTTGGAAGAACATCTCTCGAAGTATCAGCGTGAGCTAGAGGCGTAGGATTAAGGAAAGAACTAGGATCAAACATTATCTTAATATGACTTTATTAAGATATTAAACTTAAACTTTTAACAAATTAAATTATAATAATTAATATGAGAGAATCTACGATGGCAAAATATGCAACAAACACACACACACACACACACACACACACACACACACACACACACACACACACACACACACACACACACACACACACACACACACACACACACACACACACACACACACACACACACACACACACACACACACACACACACACACACACACACACACACACACACACACACACACACACACACACACACACACACACACACACACACACACACACACACACACACACACACACACACACACACACACACACACACACACACACACACACACACACACACACACACACACACACACACACACACACACACACACACACACACACACACACACATATATATATAATAAGACTTAATCTAATTCAGACCACTATCAATAAGCGAACCGGCTAATCCTCGATCTCGATTCTAATATTAAATAATCAATCCTACCTTATTACAGCTTGGAGCAACGATCAGTCTTGTTCTATGCTTAATCTTGTCTTTGTATGCACTGTTGTGCAACTTGGCCGTTTCATATATTCGATCACTAATAACTTGTATTCACGTCACGCAAAACTCATTCAGACTTAAACCACGAACTGTAATAACCATCAACTGCCACAAACTAACTTCAATTGTCAAACATTACCTTACATTGCCATCTCGCTTACTCTACGTTCCGATATTTAAACGTTTGTTCATTTGCATCTTTCATTCACACTTCACTTCTCGGATTTGGTTGGAAAAGAGTTGTCAATAATTCTGGCCCAAAGAACCCAAAGGACATGTTAAAGAAAAGACGCGTGAGCCGTCATCTCTTTTGAGGCTATCCAAATATTGACCCTCTTTTATGGTATTTTCATAAGAATTGAAGCGCTGTTTAGCCAGGCTATGTGTCTTCGTACGAAATAAGTGACAATCGGTAGGAGCTATGTCCAGTGATTACGGTGGAAGGGGTCCCATTTAAGCGTTTCCAGGTAGTTTTTCACTGCTTTTGCAACATGTGTCCGAGCGTAGTCATATAACAAAATCACTTCGTCGTTTCTCTACTCGTGTAGATGCTGAATTACCTTTAGGAAACTGAGCGCCAAAATTATTTGCGGTAATTGGTATCGCCTATTTGGTGCCACACTAAAAGTGATGCCAGCACCTGTGGAATGTATTACGTCTGCAAAGGTTAAATAACAATGCGCAGTGACGTAGCTAGGTATCCAAAGGCATGGTGCAAAAAAATAAAAAAAAAAGAGGGCCCTTTTTTAGTTGGGTTTTATTAATTTAAAAAATAAAAGTGTATGAATATTTTAAATATTCAAATCTACTTTAACATCAGCTCCTTACTGCGCTCCGCAGAACATGGGAAAGAGAAGCTACGTACTACCTGTATGATTGTGTATGAGTCTTTTTGTGTGAACTTTAGTGATCTCCCAGATTCAATCTGACATCATGACAGACCTATTTCAGAACAGCCGTGAACAGTTTAGGAACAGCTGGAACCGGAAGATGAAAAATAACATAATAAAAAATAAACAATAACGAACAAGAGATTACAGATAATAGCATAGGTATTAGGAAATAAACGATGTTGATCGAGAAAAAAAGATTTATTATAAAGAAGTTTGGACATACCTATTAGCAACAAATTAAAAATTTGGTACACAATCTTTTCCTAGCTTTAGTTCTCGCAAAAGATTCAATAACTTCGGTTAAATTCACGTTTGAAGCGAGTTTATTTTCCATTGCTATTAGCGATAAATGTGGAGTCGTGCTTAGGACCACACAGTTTCTTAAATAATTTTTAATTTGCTAAATACCGTAAAATCCGGCGTATAACGCGCACTTTTAGCACAAAAAATAAGATTGAAATTTATGGGTGCGTGTTATACGTCGGGTATAAAAAATGCGGCTTCAAAAATAAAAAAAAATAGATGTGCATAAAAAAAAACTTAAGACTTACAAATATTGGAATACTGTTTATTTAAATAAATGTCATACTTTATGAACTTAAAGGGTTGTTTTTCTAGAAATATACTTATTTTTCAAAATCCTGAGGTAATACCTCGATTAAATGGCTTTAAAACATAACAGCATTGCTAACGTACAAAATATACTTATTTTTCAAAATCCTGAGGTAAAACCTCGATTAAATGGCTTTAAAACATAACAGCATTACTAACGTACAAAATATACTTATTTTTCAAAATCCTGAGGTAATACCTCGATTAAATGGCTTTAAAACATAACAGCATTACTAACGTACAAAATATACTTATTTTTCAAAATCCTGAGGTAATACCTCGATTAAATGGCTTTAAAACATAACAGCATTACTAACGTACATTGCAGGCTCCTTCGTAAAAAAGGGGGTGTGCGTTATAGGGCGAATATACCTTAAAATTAAAAAATGCAGCTTGAAAGTATACGTGCGCGTCATACGCCGGATTTTACGGTAATATTTTTGCGGCTGCAGAAGTGACAGGAATTGTAGAGAATAAAAAATAACGTTGCTGTAGGTCGCATTCTAGCACTCCATATTTGCTCATAGGAGAACAGTCCATGCCTGGGTTCATTCAGGGAGAACTAGGTGGTAAATATTAAGAAATTGAAGGGAAAAGTTTGAATCTATTATATCAGAATACTTATTTTGTAATACGTCACACCTATGTAACAAAGCTGTCTCAACTACATCTAGTAAAAATGTCGATCTTAGAAAACCGAATATTTGACAGACTGCCCCATGCTAGTAAAACGTGTTTTTATTTGAGATAATATTGTGTCTAGTACCTTTTTGAAAATAGTAATTAAAAATATTTCTTTCCGATTTTGAAATCGGTGATCAGAAGCTAATTCATCAAAATGCTTTTTTAAAATTTTCCTTTGCCTTTTTTTTTTGAAAATGGGGATCTATACCATATTTTCTTGGGAGTTTCTCTTACTTTGTACTTGAATTATTTGAAGTCGTTTCCATAAATTTGCATCGTATAAATGGCGGTATATTTTACTGCAATAACAATCGAATTTCCTTCAGTTGATTACTCAAGCAACACTGCAGTGACCACATTATCTATATAAATCACTATTACACTCATGTCCATAAATTAAGGATAATTCAGAATCACACAGAAATTGAACTCTAAAATAAAAATTTCACCTGTAGAATTATCACGCACATCTTGAAGAAGAATATGCAAATTACAGGAAACCACCAGATTTCGCGGATAGTATGTCACAATGACGAGAGTGTAAGAGAGGGGTATATAAGGAATGGTGGCAAAGAAGTAAGATTGTTCACAAACGCTTCCAAAAAAGCCTTTCAGTGTAATAACCGCATAGTTATGGCACAAGGGAAGCATTTGGATGATTTTTTACGTGGTAGAATTTTGGACGACTGGAATGTGGACGTACCCAACTGGAAGTATCCGAGGAACTTGAAATCGCCCAGAGTGTCATCTCCAGGCTATGGCAACGATTCCAAGATGATGGTAATGTGAGTAGATGTTACAGCACAGGTCGCCTCCGAGTTACAACGCCGAATGAGGACCGGTATATATGGCAGTTACTGCCAAAAGAAACAGACGGAGCACAGCATCAGACCTGTTTCGTCAGCTCTCTTCAGCTGCCGGTACGACAGTTTCAAGGCAGACAGTGTACAGACGCTTAGGACACATTGGTCTATATGCTCGTAGGCCTGTCAGATGTGTTCCACTTACCGCAACTCACTGTCGCCTGCGATTAACCTGGAGTAGAGAGCATGCATTGTGGACACCACAACAGTGGTCTTGTGTGATGTTTTCAGACGAGTCGAGGTTTAGTTTGCAGTCTGATTCTCGCCGGACTTTAATATGGAAAGCGCCAGGTACCCGTTACCACCAAGAGAACACCATTGAACGACATTTTTACGTCGGTGCAGGATGACTCGTTTGGGGAGTTATTATTCTTGGTTCCAGAACTAACCTGCATGTTCAGATTGTAACGATGGCAAGTCACATCTATCGGGATGTCATTCTGTAACAACATGTATGCCTGCTTCGGGGCGCCATGGGTGCTGAATTTCTGTTTATGGATGACAATGCCCGTCCTCACCGTGCAAACATTGTAGACGAATGCCTTCAATCGGAGGATGTCACCCGTATGGATTGGCCAGTATACTCACGGGACTTGAACCCAATAGAGCATGTGTGGGATATGCTTGGCCAACGAATTGCAGTCCGTCAACCCCCTCCCACCTGTCTACCGGAACTTCGAAGGGCATTGCTTGATGAGTGGTGTAATATTCCCCAAGATCAGATTGATAATTTGATACTCAGCATGCCTAGGCGTTGTAAGGCCTGTATTGCATCGTCCGGGATACATACACCGTATTAACCATCATACTAACCATGTTATACTGTTTTTTGTAAATAGGTTCTTTTTTGAAATTTGCTTCAGGGAGTAAAAATTGCAATTCTTATTAATTATGTCAAACATATAGCATCTTTTTTGCTCTTTGCCTTTTGTTTAATAAATAGACTTTACAAATAAGTCAAATTTGTTTTGCTTCTGTCTCTTTCTTTGCCTGAACTTCATTATCCTTAATTTATGGACATTAGTGTAAAATAAATACTTGGGTTAGAAGCGCTCGTAGAAAGCTGATAAGAAATCTGTCAATTTTGGGTAATTTTTGTTTTCTAACTTCTCTTTCTTGTGTTTGCACTTAACCGCATCAGTATGTGGGTTTCTTTTCTTTGTCCATAATTTTAGTTTTCTAATTTATGCAATACAATTCGTATGTTCTCGAGTACTTACTGATGTTAAAACGAAGGAGAAACATAATGCGACACTACAAAACGGCGTTGGGGAATTCTTAGCCATTTTTTTATTTGGAAGATCGAACTCACACCCGAGGGTTTAGAGCTATAAAATGGTTCATCGAGACAGACAGGAAATTATACAAAAAATGTGCGTGAACAAGAAAATAGAATACACAATCCCTGTAGTCCTGTAGTGCCATCTGTCTAGAAAAAGAGAGAACTTACTAAAGGACCTAATATTCAGAACCGTTAAATTCTATCGGTTAAACCGTTTATACACCGTTTTGTTTCTTGTTATCTGTTTAGAATTTTAAATTTATGCTAGAAATATGCATTAAGAATAAAAATATGAGTCTTGAAGAGCATAGTTAAAAGAAATTAAATTTTATATCTTGGGGGAAAAATCATTGTTTTGAGAATATACATTTATACCTTTTGGAGAGTTTTCTCTGAGTACTAAATTTTGTAATCTATAACTTTCTTCGTACGTCTTTTTAATAAAAAAAATTAGAAATTATTTTCAGCGTATCCGATATATATGTAAGAATAAGAATATAAATGGTAAAAAAAATAGAAAACAAAATAAAAAATATTAAACCCGTAGACAAGGAACAAAAAAATTGCATCGTGAGAGTAAATGGTAATTTTTAAAATTTCATAACAAATGTATCACTGTATATGCACACGGAGGAAAATATAGTGCATAATAATATTTTATTTAATTGTAAAAAATCTTAGGCAAATAACGGTCATTTCAGCTTGAAATTGAACTCATTTTGGCAACAAATGAATGAATTACTAACCCTATAAAATATTGTAGCTGCATCCACAAATGGTAAGAAAACAATAGAAATTACAATGATAAAAGGCTACGAATTCTGTATAATGTTGATTCTTTTCAGTGTCATTGTATCAATGCTTCACATTTATTTTGCCTTTTGAGTATCAGCAAATGGAATAAATGCAAATTCGGAAATACAGTAATACCTCGATTTGCGCAAACCCGGAGTTACGCGATTTTCAAACGTTGTCGATTCTTCCTTTTGTTTGAGAAAAAAAAATCGTATAGTTGAAATTGATAATGTAAGTGAAGAAGTTGACGATATTGCAAGGCAAAAAAATTTAGAAGTGGATAGTCATGACGTTCAAAAACTGCTGAATTCTCACAATCATAAGCTCACAATGGATGAGCTCATAGAAATGCATGAGCAAGAGCAAGACATCGAAGAACTTCAGTCTTAAGACCCAGTTTAATCAAAAGATTGAATGAAAGTTGGGAATTCGACAGAAGGCCCCAGTTTAATTGAAAAAGGATTACAAATTTTAGGAAATATAGACCCCAAAGATAAGCGCATTTTTTCAACAAAACAAGGAATAAAAGGAATGTTATTAGCATGCTATGAGCTAATTTTTTGTGGGTGAAAAAAAATCTTTTGAGCCGGCAAATTTTTTTGATAGATTTTATTAAACTTTCTACAACAAAATAACTTCGGTTACCTTTTTGTATTGGGGGGAGGGGAGGGTATCTAAGAGAGATTTTATATTAAACTTTTTATTTATTATTTTTTAATTATTATTTTTATTATTTTAATTATTTAATTATTATTTTTTTTCATCATCGGCTACAAAGAAAATTAATTTATATGTATTTACATGCAAAATCATACCGCTACTTCGTAGATTTGAGTTACGCGGTTATCACTCAGCCCCACCTATCACTTAAGTTCGGGGTAATACTCTGTAATGTAATTAAATAGAAATTTATACTCTTTTTGCTGAAATTCAACTTTTTATTAGCTGTTCTATTTTTGGAGAGTGATCGATAAAATTTTGGAAAAAAATGGAAATTCTAGAAATTGCAATGACACAAGTGTTTATCACTTTCAGGCCAGATAAACACATTGTTTCTTTTTTTAGCTTATAAGAGAATTATTTTTCATGTCAAGATTGCACACATAAACACGGAATTTCTACATCCTAAAATGAACACTTTGTCTCGAGTAATTCCTCGCGTTATTGCTAACCAGCTAAGATTACGGAAAAATATGTATGTAAAAAATATCTCGGATGCGTAAATAAGGCAGCTAAGGAGAAAAAAAAATCCCAGAGTGCCTGGAAAAAATGTGTAATATGAGAGTATTGAATATATTTCATTATTCAGAAGGTTATGTAGACATTTGGAGTTAGGAAATATTTGTAACTTTTGACACTTGGGGATCTTATGAAATTTATCATGTTTGCTTCATAAGCGAGAGCGCAGAAAAATAAAAATTCCAAGAGGAGAGAAATAACGATGCTCGAAAAATACATTATTCATGAGACAGCTTTGTGTCGTGTTTCTGAAGATATATACGAAGGATGAGATTATCCTAAGTTTGTAGCATGCAAATAATACACAAATGGTAAAGGAATACAAATGTGTTTCGTTAAAAAAATCTAATAACTGACACGATCCAAACTATTAACAAAAATGAATGAATATGGAAGTATAAACGTTTTTAATCAAATCATCTTGTTAGTAAGACATTAAGGCATGCTTCTCAAACTTCCAATATTTGCGACCCAATATTCAATCATCGTTTTCATCGCGCCCCCCCTTCATACAATAACAATGTAATGAATTATACTTTGATGCTAAAGCTACAATTAGACTTAAGCCTCTTAAGGGCGTATATAACCGTCTCGCTCAGCCAAAGCGTTATTCCCCTGGACGTAATTATACGTCTTTCCGAAGTACGAATTTTTCAGTGCACCGTTATTCATAAAATTATTCCGAAGGTGATGGAATATAATAAAAGGGACTTGACAGTGTTTACGAATGATTAACTTATTTCAGAGGATTTTCTTTTTTATTCTTTTTTCCCCTCTTCTCAATACATCGCATACGCACGCCTACTTGGAAAATGGTGGTATTAAGGGGCGTAACTTTTAGTCGCCAGTTAAGGGGTAAATCATAAACCGTACAAATTATCAAGATAAGTGTTAGTTTTTGAATATAATTTTGTATATGACAAGCCAATGGGGGGTCACTGGTACTTATTAAACTTGTTCTTAACTTAGGATTGCTAAATTATACTTATAAAACACATTGTGCAATACTGATGCATTTATAAGTGCATTATATCAGTGTAAATGTGTCTTTTCTTTTTTATTATGACAAAATATATTTTGTTTGTTTATTTCGGTAAATTAGTAATTTTCTTAAATAATCATTAGTTTTCGATTTTTCAACAAGCTCTGCCCCCCCTACCTGTAGAGTTATCACGCCCCTCAAGGGGGGGCACGCTTGACAGTTTGAGAAACGCTGCATTAAGGTATCCGACTGCAGTGACTTTGCAAAAGCGTACAAATGAATATTTTTTAATATTTAGTGTCATTTAGATTAGAATATACACGTATAAAATAGTGTTAAAAATATTATTTTCAAATAAATAAATATTTAAATGCAATATATTTTGGCAAAATATTTACATAGAATTACTTATTTTAAAAACATTTTCCTTTTATGTAAAATACTTCTGTAATAATAATATTTTGCCTATATTTATAGTTCAGATTTATGTACAGAAGTGATGTAGGATTCAGAAATCCTGAACTAGGATTTCTGAAGTATAAAACATAGAAGTGTAATTATTCCCCTCCCCCCTATTTTAATACATCAGAGGGGAGAAATTTTAATAACAACAAAAAAATACAAATAAAATAAAGTAAATAAACACCGATTATTATTTTAAATGGTAGTAACTCTGAAAAAATAATATGATTTCTTTTAAAATCTTAGTTTAGTCCCTCTGGAGAAGTCATAATTATTAAGGTGACCATATTTTTTACTATGAAAAGGAAGCCGGAAAATTTAAGAATAAATTACAACGTAAATGTACGAAACATTTTACTAACTCAAACAAAACTACACTAATTACGCTTTTAAGTATTTACTTTAACGAGTATTTTTTCCATTGAATGAGATTTTTTGTCGACATATCATTTCCTAATATATTGGAAATTTCGGAGCAAAAAAATATCCTTTATACTGAATTTTACGGTAAATACTGTAGCTAATAAGTTAACATTCAATCTTGATTTCTCACTTGTCCAAAAATCATTACGAACTGAAAAAACTCTTTCAACTGGTGCATTAGTTCCACAGGGAGCATAACGTAAATTCAACAAGAATAACTAAATTTTCATATGGAATGTGTTCATTTTTGAAATGTTTTAAGTATTTTCACCCTTCTTTTATCAATTTTAGTATATTGATTTTCCCATTGTTTTAATTTATTAGAATTTAAATATGCATTCAATGTTCTAATTCCTTCAAACAGACCATTGTCATCTCGATTTTAATATCAGGCATTTCTTTCGATAAAAACTCAACACGATTTTCTATATCTGCTCAATTTACTTACGATGAAGTCAAAAAATACTATTAAAAACTTTTATTTCCTGTATTATTTGGTTCATACCTTTCTTCGACGTATTAGAAACATGTTGGGTTCGTCTCTGGATACAGAGATTAACAGATCAGTTAATTAAACTATTTACTTTTCGAGGAAGGACAGAACCTATAAAAGAAGGACTGTCCTCCCTGAAGGAGGATGGTTGACCACCTTATAATTATATGTATATATATAAGCAAAATATTATTGTAGAAGCTGTTTTCGTAAATGGAGGATGTTTTAGCAATAGGTATTTGTATGTTAATTTTTTGCCAAAATTAACAGTTTGTACATTCTTATAACATTCTTAAAACTATCTTATATGTGTATTTCTAATTGAAATGACATTTAAATTAAAAAAAAAAAACATTCGTTTGTAAGAGTTTGCAAATTCAAGGTACCGGTTGTAGTCGGATACTTTGAAGAGATAAAATAATGGTTATACCTGAGATTTGCTGAACTACAAATGAATATTAGATTAAAACCTGAACAAAAGTTTAAAGAAATTACTTTAATATATATATATATATATATATATATATATATATATATATATATATATATATATATATATATGTAATGATAAAACTTTAGAAGGTGCATCATATGTCGTAGCGAGTGGTTGATTTAAACAATGGCGACGCAAAGGTAGGCCGGTGGTGTGATTTCCCTGTGTTACGTAGAGAGTGGTCGAGTACTGTACTATCGCAGAGGCACTCATGTAAATCAATAATCAAGTTTATTCACATCTGGAAACTCATAAAGATCAAGTAGGGACGGCATTACACATAACAAGAAGCAAACATCATGGCACAAACACAGACAAACACAGAACGCGCTGCAGCCGGCTGATTACATGATGAAGGCAAGCAGACAAAAGAGAGGAGAGAGAGAGCGGGATTTCCAGAGACATCGGTTTTTATACCCGACGGTGAAGACCACGTGACATTTTTGTAATAAGTGCTCTTGATTGGTTACAATGGGCGGGAAAGGGATTTATGATGTAATAATATTAGTCGATTACGACTAAGATCAGGGTGTTAGTTTCGAACCAAATAATTAAAAGATTATTTGAATATTATTAAAAGAGTTATATAAAAGGATGATAGGAGAATTATTACACACACACACACACACACGCACGCACACACGTAATAATTCCCTCTGGTATTCTTTTTGTTAATTCTTTTTTTACTAATATTTAAACAAACTTGTTTCTTTTGGTTTAAAAATAACACTGTAATCATACACACACAACACACACACTACCAAATCCCTGTCCGGCACACACACATCCATCAGAACTACTATTACATAATAGTCACTGCCGGTATAAAAGCAAAAATCTTGTGTAATCGCTCTCTTTGTCTTCGTGTTGTGTTCGTCAAGATGTCGCTTCTGTTATATGTGTCTATATCCGTGTTCTTAACAAATAGATGTGAAATATAAAAGTGTGTGTGTGATTGACCAGTTGCGCTATGTGTGTGTAAATAAATTAGATGAAAATTAATTCTGAAGATGTTTTCACTAAACCAGATAGGACAACAATTCAAACAAACCAACACAGGCCAACGCTACTACACTACTCTACATACAGTGGTGGCAAAAAGTCCTGAACACACTCATTTTTTAGCGTAATTTTTGTGTTTGACTTCATTTTTCGTTGTGAAATTATCGCACTATCTTAAATATTGTTATTGATTTTAATGTATTTTTTATGCTGATTTTAAATCTGCTACTAGTTTCTTAATGACTAAAATATTTTTTGTAGTAAAGCTGCCTGAACACAATAATGTGAAATATGTGCCGAATAAAACAATATAGAATAATATAATATGCAAAGAAAAATAACACGAAAATTGACAAATAGGGTATATTTAATAAGCATTTTGAAAATTGCATTGTTGTCACATGTTAGAAAATCAATATTTTATGGGACGGCCGTTTGCTTTAATTACGGCTCTACATCTTTTTGGCATGGAATGCACCAATTTCAAAAGAAGATCTTTCGTGACAATATGGTTGAAGGAAAATATTAAAGCTTCAATTAATTCACGTTTTTGAAGTTTTTTTCTTTGAAATTTCATAACCAATTTTAAACCATAAGTTCTCTATCGGATTAAGGTCGGGAGACTGTCCTGGCCAGTTCATTCTATTCACAGTATGGTCTTTCAACCATTTCTGGACTACCTTTGCACGATGACAAGGGGCGTTAGCGTCCTGAAAAATCCATGACTGATTCCCAAAAAGATCTCTCGCAGTTGATAGCAATTTATTTTATAGTATTTCAATGTATTCCATGGCTTTCACTGTTCCGCCAACGATCTGAAGTCTTCCAACACCATGAGAAGACATGCAACCCCATACCATCACTTTTGTCGGGTACTTTACTGTGGGCTTCAGACACTGAGGGCTGAATTCCTCATGAGTGCGTCGTCTTACGTAGGCACTACTTTGGTTGCCAGAAATACAAAACTGACTCTCGTCACTAAATATTACCTTTTCCCAGTCTTTAATAGTCCATAATGAATGTTCCCTTGCCCACGTCAATCGCCTCTTGCGTTGAAATTCAGTCAGTAAGGGTTTTGGACACGCTTTACAGCCACGTAACCCAATTTCCAGCAGTCTTCCTCTAACAGTTCTTGGGCACACACTCACATTTGATGTCAAAGTCCATTGTTTCAAAATTTGCGAGGAATTAAGCTTTCTGTTTGAAAGTGAAATTCTGTGCAATAACCTGTCTTCACGTAAAGATGTTTTTCTTGGTCGTCCTGATCGCCCCCTGTCTGCAATAAAATTTGTTTCAGAAAATCTTTTCAAAGTTCTCACAGCAGTAGAAAGGCCACATGGTACTTTAGCAGCAATTTGGCGCATAGAATAACCTTCTTCTTTCAAATGTATTATTTTGTACCTTTTATTCTCAGGCAGATATGAAAATTTAGCCATAATTCTAATATTTTGCACAAACGCACTTCAAATTGCTTTCAATATACTATTTTACACAAGCACACAACTGCATTCAATACAATAAACCACGTTTCATCTTTTTATTTCAACCCTTTATCGCTACTGCTCTCTGATTGGTTGAAATAACGGAGCATTTCATTGGTGGAAAACACATTCACTCATTCTTACAGTGACCTTGTGCTTTCTTGTCAAGGTTTTTTCAACATATCAATGGAACTTTTTTTAGATGAAATCTACAAACGGATTTGAAATCAGCATGAAAAAATACATTAAAATCAATAACAATATTTAAGATAGTGCGATAATTTCATAACGAAAAACGAAGTCAAACACAAAAATTACGCAAATAAATGAGTGTGTTCAGGACTTTTTGCCACCACTGTACATATAAATATTGTTTAAATAAACTGCATTGCGCATTATGATTTAGAGCAGCGATTCTTAACATTTCAATCTTCTCGCCTTTCCCTTCTTAATTTATCAGCCCGACATCGTAGAAACCGAAGATTTTGAACACCCCACCCTGATTCCCCACACGAGGTTGACTAATTTAAAGGTTCCTCAATAACCCTCTGACTGCCTCTGCTATTTAAACATACTTTTTTAATGCTTCTTTTTTTCCTTTAAGAAAACTGTTTACATGTAATTTAAAAAAAATTGTTGTAGTAATGGTTATGTAGTTGCAAACAATAAAAAAAATTGAATTAATATTCTTAATCAAAGTACATGTTCTCAGTAGAGTTTTTACATTGGGGTCAATTTAGTGATCTAGTCTAAGATGGTATATCTTTCAATTTTCCCACGAGGCATTTTAGAGTCTCAATAAAGGGAAATCTTAACATTAAATGAGAGACTTCCCACCCCCACCCCAGGGTCTGTGAACCGCTGGTTTAAAACAATTAGTGTTATTATACTACGGATGTAACTCAGTGGTGACGTATAGCGTGTGTCAAAAAAATAAAAAAGGTTTTTAAAGCTAACAGCTAAAAGAGCCCAAAATGTTGAAAAACACTTAGTTCAAATAACGAATTTATGAATGTGCTTTTGAATGATTATCCTTGGTGGTACACGTTGTAAATGAAACATATTAAAAATGAAAATACACATATAATTATTTATTCATTTGAATAAATTACGGCGAGGGGTACAAAATATATGCTTAATTTAGAAATATTTACCGAAACAAAAATAAATATGAAAATAAAAATCGAACATTTTTTCTTTAAAATTGAATGTTGCATTACATATTGGTGTAATAAATATTTTGAGTAAACACGAGGTATTTTTTTCTCTCCTGGATAAGTAATTTGATGCGATAGAATTATAGTTAAACGCAATGCGGGTTTTTTTATCCACTGGGCGCTTGGGGCGGGTGCCCAGGGACTGGATAAACTGGATTTAACCAGATTTTCTGGTTATATATAAATTTCAATCCTTCAGTACCAAGGTGGCCGCAATGAGCTTAAACAGAGGAAATTCCATAGAAAGTATAAAAATTGCATAATAACATAAGAATTGCCTATTATATTGATTGATTAATGGTTTTATTCACAATCGTGCAAGCTATTACAAAAAGTTATTAGTATTATACTTTGCAATTTCCAACCATGAATAAAAGACGCGGACAAAATCTTAACTGGCACCCTACTCTCGATTTCCACACCATACCAACTTAAATATTTTGATTGGTTCATTTTTTTATTAACACCTTAACTGGTTTGCTCTACACCGTACGGTCTACCGAAAGCTGGCTACAATCGTCTTGATTGATATTTTCTTCTTTCTACCTTTTGATTTGCACCTATTTTTAATTCTTATACTGAGATTATTAGTGATAGTGTTTTTAACCCTTTATCTACCGACGGTACTTATTAGTACCACTCACTTTAAAATTACATGGAATAACCATTTTTACGAATATTCTGACGATACTTAGCAGGAATGTTCTTTGAAATCCACTCTTCTAAGATATATGGCTGCACGTGTTCTATGATGAGTATTTTAGCGGAGAAGACGAATAGTTTTATAGCAGAAATTGCGTTGTCGGCTGACGGTGTTTTCAGCGGATTGCAAAAATTATCATTTTTGTCCCGAAAAAATAGTTAATGTCAAAATTTATATTTTGTATTTTAATGAGGACCTTAGAAAATGATTTGACTGTTTATTTTAAGTGAACAGTGTATATAATTAATTTTACACAGTGGAATATCTTTAATTATAATTAATTAGTTCTAACGGATTAAATTTCCCAAAGTTAAGTATTTTGTTTATGTATATTTTTTAATTTTCAATGTAGTGATCCAAAAAAAAATTATTGCATGAAAAAACTGCTGTAAATCATAATGCGATAGATAAAGGTTTAAGAGAGGCAGTTTGTCCATGGTAATGAAATGCTTCGCATCAGGGATGTTTTTTTTTGTGGTGAAGGCGGGAATATTTCATTAAAGGCAGAAATTTAGATTCTTGAAAATATTCGATAAAAACAGGGATTCGCAAAGCAATGTACAATTTGTTGCTTGAGAAGAAATGAAAATGGAAAGATAATCCAAAAAAGCGAATGTTATCTCCGTTCCCATTGCAATGTAAGACTGAGTACTACCTTACTTATCAAATTGTGTGTGCATATATACACCCTCTGACAATAAAGTTCGGTGAATAGTCATGTAACATTAACGTAGATGAAATATTAAGCAGCCTCAGGGGTGTTAAATTTCTCTTGAGGGCTGAAGTATAAAAAATTTTCAAACAAGTATAATTCTTTTAAATTTAAATTAAATAATTTGAATCTTTTACTTATATTTAAAAAGGAATGGGGCTTCAGAAAAGCGCAAAATGTTTTAAAATATAATGATAATTTTAAAAATTATAAGCATACGAAAATAAGAAACATTTCTATAAGAAATATTAATTAAGTTTTACGTTGCGCATGCTATTTTCTAAAATAGTAGCTTTAATTACTAGCTATAACTTGATTTATAAAGTTAAATGTATCCTTCTTTCACTTAAGTATTTTTTTATATAAATAGAATAATAAATTATATTTTTTAAAAATAAAACAATTACATTTTCAATTTTTTTTTAAATTTCAAAAACTTTCAAATATTTTGAAATACAAAAGATATATTATTCTTAAATGATGTAGGAATATTAAAGAGTATAATACATTTTATAATTCTATAAAGTTTTATTCATCAGTGGATACTGTTTTAGAAAATAGCGGGCGCAACGCAAAAATTACTTAATATTTATTACTTATTTTCATATGCTTATAAGTTTTAAAATTATTATTATATTTCAAACATTTTGTACTTTTCTGAAGCCACAATCCTTTGTAAACAATATGTAAAAAATTTGAATTAATCTAAATTTAAAAGAATTATACACATGTTTGAAAATTGTTTATATTTTCAGCCCCCTAGAGAAATTTAACACCCCTGAGACCTTTTAACGAAAGTTAACTTGTCCTTCGAAATAATCTCCCATAACTATGCACCGCTGATATCTGCTATACACGTCCTGTAGACTTTTCAAGAAGTCTTCTTTTGGTACGGAGTTCAAAAGCTTCGTCAGGTTTCGTTGGATATTAGGAATATCGTCTATATCGATAACACGTTTTTTCATCCATAAATTCTGGATAACGATTTGTCGTCCGGATTCACGGTTTATCTCCAGTTCATCCACTATCATGCGCACAGTTAATTAACGATCTTCAGTGATTTTCCTCACTTTCTCAATGTTTTCCTGTTCTCAGTTGAGAACCAACGTACTAAACAAGCACTTTGTAAAACAAGTCTTACACGGAACACAAATGTGTGTGAGTCTCTACTGAACAACGGTGGGGGCAGATGGTCAACACCTGCCGCTAAGCATGTGCAGCTTTTTGTTACACCAGTGTTGCCAGATCGGCCGTTCTGATGTCATTCACCGAACTTTATTGCTAGAGGTTGAATGTACACACACACAAAATCCTCAACCGTTAAAAAAAGGTACGAACATGAATTTGTTTTTGTTCGTCTGAAAGAAATTTTTTTCGATTTATGAAACATTCCTTATAGCATGCAAGATGTACTTAAACAAGTAATATATATATATATATATATATATATATATATATATATATATATATATATATATATATATATATATATATATATATAAAAATGAAGTCAATTCCTACTTAGGTTAACAAAGAATTTTTTTTCTCGTTTATTAAATTTAATTTATGAATAAATATTTGAAAAAAACTGTATTTACACAAAGTGTCAGCCACTGCAAGTTTAAAAAGTGCATTTGAAGTCCGTAATGCCGCCATCTGTTGCAGATAGTTCAAACTACGTTAGAAATAACGCACAATAAATTTAAAATTAAAAAATAAAATTTAATGAATTAATTAATATTTGAAAAAACTGTATTAACATATAAAGAGATATCCACTACAAGTTTAAAAAATATATTTGAAATTCAGAGGATGTATAAATTTTTTTTTTAACGATTGAAAATTTGAACAAGATATATAAATAAATAGTATACATAGGGAGAGAATGAACTAATAGTAGGAATTGAAAAATGCGAATACTAAGGGATTTTTGCGTGCCACATTTGTAAAATAATAAATTGGGTGAAAACTTTGAAACTGAAAATTAAAATAAAATTCTTCCCCGTTTTCGTATTTTTTAAAGTATGCTTTGTTATATGCAATAAAAACTGTGCTGTTTTTGGAATAGTTTGAAAAAAGAAATTGTCCGTTCAAGGGTTAACGTCGTTCTACGAAGCATCACGAAAATTAGTGATAACTGACATCATAATCTGGAACCGCAGACAAGTGAAGAGAAAAGCACCTCATCTGGCAGTCTTTTCTCCAAACTTCTACTCCCAACCAACAGAGGACTTTAAACATCGACAGCTGCCCATTCGGTATAGTGGTTAGCGAAGCTGGCTGGGTTCGAATCCCGGAGAAGGCATGGATATTTGAAAATATATAATGCCTTCGCGGCATGGGGGTACTCCAGTGTTTCTCAAAGTGTGGGGCGCGCCTCCCTGGGGGGCGTGAGCATATCGAAAATTTAAAGATTTTTAAAAAAAATAACCGGGAAGAAAAGTAAAACAAAATGCTATTTTCCATAATAAAAAATACACAACACTGATATAATTTATGTTTATCATCTGGCGTTTTTCCGTCATCAAATAGCTATCTTTGATTCCAAAACCAAATTAAAGAAAAAAAAACATTTTGTTTAATTTGCTGTATTTCCTCAATGAAAGATTTTTTTTATTACGTTTTAACATAAAATGTTATTCGTTAAAAGAAAAAACGAAACCCAGACCCTGAGAAAAATTCTAAGAAGATAAACAATTCATCATTGTAATTATTATTGAAATACTGTACATTAGTTGTATAAAAAGAAAAGGAAGACTTGATTCACTTTTCAGCCAGGCTGCATAATACATTTGCTAATCATTTGATTGACCTTCAAACTTATGGTATGGTTAGTTTTATATTAGTTCCGTCCCATCTTTTATGCGTTTGCTTTTCGCTTAGGGAAATTGTAAATAATAAAAAGTTTTACGATATTTGGAAAATAATTGATTGATTTAACATTTCTGTAATATTAGTGAAAAGTGTCTCTGATTTGCGTCCTTTATTATGGTCTTGCACTTTTGAATCATTTTAGTTCAGTTTTATTGGATTTTTTTCTCAAACCAGCAAAGAATTGAATAGTCCTTGAAAGCCGGTAAGTATACTTTCTCTTAATTAAATTATTCACTGGAATTTTCCGATTTGTATCGTGAACAGTAAACAGTTGCGGTGACTGAGTCCCCCCGCACTACCATTAGCGTTAGTATCGAGTGCGTGCCTGCTCCCGGGTTAAAACATTTTGAAGTCTTCTCGCTTTACATGTTAAAAAGTAACACAATTATTCTTCATCGGAATTTTATATTCTTTTTCATTATTTAACATTAATTCTAAATGCTAATTATGTGAGGTTTAAAATTACAGTTCTTTTAAACAGTTATTTATAATTATAGCATTTATCTAAAAAAAATCATTTTACATTTTTGTATACAATGTCGTTCACGCAGTTTTACTCTCCTTACAGTTCAGCTATTATATCAAGAATAATGTTTTATTTTTTTAAAAAATGAACTCGTGCGAAGAGCCAGTATAGGTTTAATGTATCAGCACTGAAGAAAGTATTTTATAAATAATTTCTTTTTACTAAATTAGGAACAGGTTAAATAATTATTAGGGACTTCCATGGGCTTGTCTTGTAGAGCAAAGTTTTTCAAAGGAAGGTTTAATATCAGAAATCGAATCTCTGAGTCTATTTTTCTATATTTAGATGAGATATATATTTTGTCTTCAAAGCATCCACCGCAGAAAATCCGGTTTAACAAAGGTAGGATGTTGAAAATGGTAATAGTATATGAAGTGCTTTTGTTTTCAGTACAGAGAATTCCTCATCCACCTCTACCCAAAATTCAAAGACCGATTTATTACAAAATTGCCTTTTAATTTTTCACTGGATGTGAAATCTATGAAGATTTCTTCTTCGGAAGTTGAGAGCACTTATAGAGTATCTTAAAATAGATCCCTAATCCACTCTTAACTTTCTATCAAGTTGTCCTCATCCAGAAAATACTTTTTAAAATTCTTTGCCAACATGCCTAAATGATTTTACATGTTTTAAAAACAACTTTCACATGTTGTTCTTCAGATTTGTAAGTTTTAACACATAACGAGCTTTTGCTTCCCCCCCATCATTTACTTCAGTAGTGGTAAATCCAAAATTTAAGTATTTTTGAGAATATCGCCTTGATTTAATTTTCCGAACCATGCTCATCTGTGTACTTGTTGATTCTTTATTATCATCGAATGTTTGCTTACGACTTAAAAATGTATGTATGATTTTGTTTTAATCTATTGCCGTAAATACTTAATTACCGTGAATTACAATTAACGTGTAAATTAAAAAAATGTACATTCAAACTAGATTCGGTAGCTATAGGAGTATCGAGTCGATCAAAACTGACTGGAATTGTACCAGAAAAAGCATTTTTATATGTTTTGCGCAGACGTCCGATAGGTTGCCCAAACTCACGCAAACGTACCCTATAATGCCAGATGTGATGGATATGATAGAGAGTAACATAGACTAGACTATTTTTCTAATGACATCTGTACTTTGAGAAACGAATGCTGAAGGAGAAATAAATCTTTAATTAAATATATCCTTTTGCGATCTGTTCGAATTTAAAAATTAGAGAAAGAAAATAACATAATAATAAGTAAGTAATATATATTAAAAGTAATTATCTTAAAATATATATTACTTAAAAGTTACATATACAAAGTTTAATATACTTATCGTGTATTAATTTGTACGGTTTATAATTAAGATCGTATTGTACCTTTAGCGTCTCTTTCCCCACCAAAATCTATTTGCCTTTCTTTTAAAAATTGGATTTTTTATTTTATTTGATTTGTGTGTTTAATTAGATTTTTAATGTATTATATGTATGTATGTGTGCATGCATATATATACATGTGTGCATATACTTTTATGTTTTTAAAAAATATATAAGCCTTTTTCTTTTTTAACAAGTGTTTGGCGCAGCTTGGCCGAAATTGGCCCTTGCGCCATTAAAATTCAAATTCAAACTCTCAAAGTGCATTTTTATTGCAGTAAATACATTATTGTTGTACAGGGGGCGTGACAAAAATTATGATTGAAAATTGGGTCACCAGTATTGAAAGTTTGAGAAACACTGGGGTACTCTAAATCAGTGCTCCGCAACCTTTTTATCGCCGCGGACCGGTCAACGTTTCATAATTTTACCGCGGCCCGTTGAGGGTGGGACACGTTGATTGTTTATATTTTAGATTGTTTTGATTTAACAATTTTAATTTAGTTACATTTAAATATGCCTTCAGAATAAAATATAGTTACACCAAAAATGAATAAAAGTGATTTAATGTGGAGTATAAAGTGATTTGCGTGGAAAGTTGCGTAAGTCCGAGAGAAATGCACCACTTTAAACAGAATGACAACATTTTAATGTTCTATAGGCGGCCCGGCACCATTTGATCTACGGACCGGGGGTTGAGGATCACTGCTCTAAATAACCGTCGAGTCGCATGTCCTCTCGGGAGGTTGGCGTAGGGGAAAAGAGGTGAGAGGCCCCTTACCAACCACAGGGTGTTCTCCCTTAAAATTGGGGTGGGTGAGTGAGTGAATATTAACGTCACACTGTTCAGCTACACGTGGACCACGTAATTTTGAACCATGTTCAAGTGACGTGGGCGACACCTGAGCTGGCACCCCGCTCTCCTAACTACCACACCGCACCAACGGGAGGACGCCTCGACAGATTTAACGTGCATCGCTCCCCTGCATGGCGGGTCTTAAGTGGTACTGGGCTCGAACTCGGGACAATGCCAGCCACGATCTGATACCTTGACCACTCGGCTACCGTGGTCACTAAAATTGGGTGGAACCGAGCAAAATCGTAATGTCACCTGCATGGTGCTTAAAGCTAATGCTAACGACAGGCGTAAAAATCTAGTCCGTCGCCGCGATGAATTTCGTGGACCTTGATCTGATGTTACTGTCAATCAGGTGGCATATAAGAAACAACAAACATCCACAGATTTAACATGCATCACTCGACACATTGGGATTTTTTGTGGCATCAGGAATTGAACGCATGATTCGACAGAAACAATACGAGTTCATGACCATGATCACTTGACCACCGTGACCTTTAAGATTTCCGCTTGATACATGAGTGGAATGAGTAATAGTAATGTTAAAGCCTTCCTATTAAGTAACACGAAAGCTTTTGGCGGAATGCCGAAGAGAACAGATCTCACCCGAAAGGGGTTTATAGCTATAGAACGATCCTTCGGGAGTGAGTGAATTTGGCTTTTTTTTGGCGCAAGAGCTAAATCTGGCTATATGCTGATCCAAACATTTGTTAAAATATTAAAATACATGATAAAATATCTAAAGTGAGTTAGGGACACAACACATTTTAATAGAAGGTGAAATAAAAAACAAGTATAGAAATTGTATTATGATACAAAAAAAGTTGGTAGGGGATTACCTCCACCAAATCAGACAACATCATAAAATAACAAATAGTGTTAAAACAGCTGAAAAAAGGAGTTTACAGTAAAAGTTTAAGCAATAAAAGTTTTGTAAATAAAAATTTGTTTCTACTGTTTCTATGACGTGTTGGAGTTAACATATTGAAATATTTCTCATGACTTTTTTGCCTATATTCCGGCACTCAAGACGTATTCATTCGCTTCATACTCTATCATATCCTCGTCCCAGGAATCTTGTATAGGTAAACTTTTCCGCGGTTTGTGTGCTGCCATTTTGACTTCTATTTCAGGTTTATTTGTTGATTTTACTGAATTTTTTTCTTTTCTTTCGCTTAGAATTTTGTTTTAAATCCTGGCATGTAGTAGGTGCAGAGGAGGAACATTGACCACTGGATGCGATTGATGAAGAAACGGCAATAGACGTATTTCTTACTAGAAAAACTAATCTATGATTTTTGAACTGTGTTCATTTCATAATATTTGTCCGTGGCCTGGATGTGAAAATCTGTGATCTAGACGGGGAAAGAAGGAAAGGATAAATGGAATGACAAGAAGGAGGGTCGAAAATATAGAGAAAGATCACTAGGGTACCCCGGGTTTGTGAAGCCCGTGTTTACCAAACACAGTAAACCCCTTGGGAAATAGGAAAAGATTACTAGGGTACCTCGGGATTGTGACACCCCTACTGATCTAAAGAAGGTGAGCCCCCTGAAGGGATGATTCTTCGGGAAAACAACCACACCACGTTCTATCTTTGTTAATAAAAATCTTAGCTTACATTTTTTACAGCGGCATACATTAAATTTACATGTTATAAATTAAAAGTAAAAGAATGAAATACATATGTAATTGCGAGGTATTAACATACAAAGCTGAAAATAATAATAAAAAATATGAAAGGTAAGAGAAGGAAAAAGAGAGATTATACATATTATTCGTGCAAATGAATTTGATCCCGGATTTTAAAGGCACTTTTAATACATGATTTTGTTTAGAGTGAAGGGAAGGATTTCTCTAATGATAGATTGGAACATAGTCCTTTTTAGCATTCTGAGATGAGAACAAATGAAACTGGCGTTTTTTCCAGGATGAAAGAAAAACACGATTTAAACTGAAAGTGGTAGGGACTTACTCGTGAAGGAGGACGTATTTTATAGTGATAGGGCTTGTAATAATGATTTTTGATATTTTTATGCTCTTTAGCTGTAACAGTTTAAATTGGATAATTATTATGTGTAGGATACTTTAATTTTCAAACAAAAGATGTTATATCGCTATGAAAAATTTTGACAATTACGAGTCATTGGGAAACTATTAATAATTCGTAATAATGATATCATTTTTCATTTTAATATTTAGAGTTTTATTACGAAAAATGTCTAAAATAGACCAAAAAATAATTGATAAAAATATTTTGATGCAAAAATAAAACAAAAAAAATTGTTGGTTATCATTCTGTAAAGTTATTTTATAAGTTATACATTTTCCTGAAACATTTTCTTTCCAAAAAGTTTTCCCGGAAAAAAATAAGATCCAGGAAGGTTATATGTGAAATGCTAGCATATGCCAAATGTTCATCGTAGACATTGAGGAATTTAAAAAAATTCGTACTAGTTTAGATGGCAGATCGCGTTGTTCAAAAAAGTGTATATTGTGTCTAAGAAGGAATGAAAGGATAAGAATTTTTTACTTTTTGGGTTTATTTCTTCTTGTGCATTTTTACCCTGATACATAAGAGATAGTTTCTGCGAGATTATAGTTCATCATCTTGCTGTAGTGGTAAAAATGAGTGGATGAACGGGAAAAAAAATATTGAAATGTACTACGCATGTAATACAGGGTGAGTATAAATGATGAACCCGATTTACAAAAATCATATTATGGAAACTACTGCACTTATTACAATAAATCATACAAGAATGTAAAGAGAAATACACCAATTTTTTTTCTGTTGCTAATGTTCAATTTGTGACTTTACTGTTACACGGCATACTTCCAAACTAATTCAGTTCGTTCCATACATTTTGCAGCGTCACTCTATCAAGGATTCGTAACGCTGCTCATATCCTCTGTTATTTGTTGTGTCAACTGCGACTGATACGGCTTGAAATTTAATTTTTTGTAACTTTTTTCTGGACCTGTTCTCTCTCAACTGCAATTTTCCTGGACTTCCATGGACTTCGAACAAAACTCTGTCTCACCCACTCCACTGCTTCTACCGAGACACTTGGCTGACCGCTGCTTATCTTTTATACAAACAACGTGTCTTCTTAAATTGATGATACCACCGCAAATTGCTGTTGTAAGTGCTTCTTTTTTGTAGCGATTTTTAAAGGCACGTTGCACCAAACTAACTGAAAAAACCCGTGCATGCTCTAATACGAAAAAAAAAAAAACTCTTCTCTGTCGTTGTCTCCATGTTCAGATTTCAATCACAACGATCTTCAATTGGTGGATTGGTGGAAAAAAAATTTGTATATTTCTTTTTACATTCATGTATCGCTTATTGTAAGATATGCAGTAGTTTCGAAAATATGATTTTTTAAAATCGGGTCCATCATTTGTACTCACTCTGCATTTCGGATGGGATATTTGTCTGTATCTAGTCAGAATGAGATACGAATTTGAGATAAAATAGAGATAAAAGTTAAAATAGATTTTGATATTTATGTGAAAATATCACGACATTATTCAGTTTTTATCAATATTTTAAAGTAAATTATTCATTATTAATTTTTTTGAATTCATATATATATATATATATATATATATATTATATATATTATATAAGAAGCTTATTCTAAACCAGTTTAATAGATTCTCATTTCAGAAGAAGGGACAGACGATTACAAATACAGTAAGACCCCGCTTAACGCTGTTTCGGTTTAACGCTCTTTTATTTGAATTGTGGGATTCCCCAAAATTACACGCAGCGTTAGGCTTCCTTATATCCGAAGCAGTTTATCTGTGTTTCTTCTTTCTTGCGGTGTTATACGAACGCATTTTTATCGTTTCAAATATTTGTTGACGTTATTGTAAGTATAAATTTATATAATATAACGATTTCTATGGTGAGAGAGACAAATATTATATTTCACTAGAAACTAGAATGCAAGTGTTTAGAAGATTAGATACTGGTGAACGCGTCAATCTCAAATTGGTGCTGCATTGAGTTTGGCAACTTCAACGATAAGGATCATTCTTAAGAAAAAAGAAAAAATACCGTCTTTGGCAACTGCAACTACGACAAGCTCTGCAACAATAATTACCCTTTCTAGAAATAATAGAATAAAGGAAATAGAAAAACGACTTTCTATATGGATTGATGACGAAATTGAACGCAATATGTCATTAAGCCAATTTACCTTCTTGATAAAAAGGCAGAAAATTGGAAATACAGAAGAGACTGAATGATTTGAAATGTAAACATACGGACTTAGAATTTTATTTATTTTTATATGTATATTGGTTAATCATGTTTCTATATTTGTAAAAAATAAATTTTTGTTTCATCGTTATAAAAACATAATTAAAAAACTACATTGTAAAATATCTGACCAAGTTTCTACCCATCTTCCCCTAACCCCATTATTTACATGATGAGGTAACCTCGTTTAACGCTGCTTCATATTACGCTCTACTTTGATGGAACGTGTACCCCGCCTTAAGCGGAGTCTTACTGTAACCACACAAAATTCCATCAAACAATACTGTTGTGAATTATCGTCCCCTGCGTGGGTGGAGCGTATAAAAGTTGATGGATTATTGGAGTACCTGCTTCCCGCAGGGAAGCTCAAACTCCTTTCATGATTAACTGGGTGGTTACACGAGTTCAGCTTTTCTCTTAACCCATTGCTGCATAATTGTAAAAAATTAAGTGACAAAATTAAGAGTGAAAAATTATTATGAATTTAAAATTTACTATGAGTGTGTAGATAAATGAGAATTGAGGAATGGGTGGAGCATATCGGTCACTGCGTTCAGACCCACGTGGGGTGTATCTCGACGAAAACGATATGTAGGAGATCCTGCCTGTGTATTGATCTTGAACCTGGCTTCAGCGAGTCTGGTTGCTGGTGTTTTTATCTCGGATATTTTCTGTTTATAATCTTGATCTTGTCTTCGGCGTTCTAGGAGTGCTATTGTTTACTAGAATATTTTCAGTCTGATATTTTAACTTGGTAATTTAAATTATTAAGTTTTGTTTTATTGAAGTTTATCGATTGTTATCAATAAATCAAGGAAAAGACAATCTTGAATTCCAGTATCATTTCAAGAACAACACCCGCATACAATACCAGTATCTAGTACCACATATTTAGTTCAAATACAACGAAAAATCGTAAAATTACTGAAAGTTATCTTCTAATTGAAATGAAGGTAAATCAAATTCAAACAGTGTTTCCACATAGAAAAATGCTACAATATTCATCTAATTTTTCTTAGTTAAAAGATGTGCGTGTGTATGCAAATTTCATTATAGTTCTTCCTTAACCTCTGGTTTGCTCGTGCATCGTACGTGCTACCGAAAGCTTGCCACAACAAGCTTGCCCGTACACTGTACGGGTACTGATATTTTCTTCTTTCTATCTTTGATTTGCACATATTTTGAATTCTTATAACGAGATTATTAGTGCCAGCGTTTTTAAAAGATGCAATTTGTCCTTGGTATTGAGTGGCATGAATGTTTCATTGAACGCAGAAATCTACTTGTAGATTCTTCAAAATGTTCAATAAAGAACTGGGATTGGAAAGGCAATTTGTTGCTTGAGAAGAAATGAAAATGGGATAAATAATAATAAAAAAGCTGATATTATATATATCTCTCTGTCTCATTGCAATGCAAGACTAAGTATTAGACCATGCTTTAAATTGTGGGTGCACAAATACAAAATCTTCAACCGTTTGAAGAACAGGTATATGAGCATGGAATTTTTTTGAAAGGTCGAGAGAAACTCTTTTAAGTATATATATATATATATATATATATATATATATGAAACATTTTCATAGCATGCAGAATGTATTTATAAAAATCTAACATTTAGGGTATTTTGTGTTCCACAATTATAAAATAAAAAATAGTGCGAAGACATTAAATTGAAAACTAAAATAAAATTCTTCTAATTTCGAGCTCTGTTACGTAATATGCTTAGCAAAATGTTCCTTTTTTTGGAGCCTTTTGGGCAAAAGAAGCTTAAGAGATTATACTGACATTATACAATGGGTCACAAAAGTGTTCGTACACTTGCAATCTCTTATAAAATTTAATGTTTCCGACTAATAAAAATTAATATATTGAAATTGTAATTTATTATGATATCTGCAACTTGTTCTTAATGGAATGATATAATTAATTTTTTAAAAATAATATAACTATTTTTTAAAAAATTAATAATCAAAAAGCTACTAAAAATTACGCCACAAAAGTCTTCGTACACTTAACAAAAATCTCAACTTAGCTTTAAATATTGTATTTCTTTCTTAATTTAGTTCTTAGTAGGATATCCTTTAGTGTTCTCAACAACTTTTAGGAGTCTTGGTATAGATTTTATCAGTTTTTTGTAATTTCTGCATCAATTTTCGACCATACTTCTATGATTATTGTTTTTACTTCTCATTATGTGTTTATATGTCACATTTTCTTTTGTTAAAATCAAAATCTCACCAAATATGTTCTACTGGGCTAAATAATGTGATTTAAGAGGTATTTCACAATTTAGAGACAGTTATAAAGGCACCAGCGGCGTATATGGAGAGCAGTGCTCTTGGCGTCATTATCCTGTTAAAAAATGAAGTCATCTCCTACATCCAAATTTTGGGCAAAAAATTTAAAATTTCTCTTTGAAATATTTAAATAGAGCTCATGATTCACAATACCATAAAAAATACCAAGTTATCTAATTCTGAGGCCGATTTACACCCCTACGCAAAAACACTTCCACCTCCGTGGTTCATTAATCCAACTAGATGCTTGGGATTAAGTTTCAGAAAATACAAGATTGACAGTGAATTGATTGGGATGGCAGATAATTCAACATTTTTGGCTCTGATGGCCTATAATAGCTTGTAAAGGAAAAAAATTAGGAGTTTAATCCCATGAATTTATCTGGAACAACTCCTCCACATCCATGCTTCAGCATTGAAGTGAAGGTGTTCTGGTGTGGGGGTGTAAATTGTCATTAGAATTATGTAATTTGGTATTTTTTGATGGTATTGTGAATCATGAGCTCTATTTAAATATTTTAAAGAAAAATTTTAAATTATCCGCCCGAAATTTGGATATTGGAGACGACTTAACAGGGTAATGTGACGCCAAGCGCACTACTCTCAATGTACGCCACTGTTGTCTCCATAACTGTCCCCACATTATGAAAACACCTCCTCAATCACTTTATTTAGCCCAGTAGAACATATTTGGTGAGATTTTGATGTACAAAAAAAGAAAACATGACAAATAAACACAAAATGTGAAGTAAAAACAATAATCACAGAAGAATGGAGGGAATCGATGCAGAAATTACAAATAACTGACTAAATCTATACAAAGATTCTTAAAAGTTGTTGTGGACACTAAAATATATCCTACTAAGAACTAAATTAAGCAAGAAATACAATATTTAAAGCTGAGTTGAGATTTTTGTTAAGTGTACGAAGACTTTTGTGGCGTAATTTTTTAGTAGCTTTTTGATTATTAATTTTTAAAAAAATAGTTATACTATTTTTAAAAAATTAATTATGTCATTCTATTAAGAACAAGTTGCAGAAATCATTAAAAACTACAAGTGCAATATATTAATTTTTATTGGTCGAAAACATTCAATTTTATAAGAAACTGCAAGTGTACGAACACTTTTTTGGCCCACAGTATATGTATGCACAATACTTTGTATCAGCATTTTGTACATTACAGAAGTGTAGATATAATTTCTGTAACTAAAATTTTGTAGCTATATTATGTTTATACTCCACCCGTAAATCATCAGCCTCTTACTACAGACACATATGTCATATTTTGAGAAACTCAAATAGGCCTTTAAATTCATCATTCAGATGGAAATGAGAAATAATCATTAACAGAAATGAAAAATAATCATTAAGGGAAATGAAAAATAATCATTAAAAAGAACAATAATTCTTCATTAATAATTTGCAATCCAAAAAGTTTTTGCTATAAATTTATTTTTCTTAAACAATCGTTCATTTTCAAATTCTAATTTATTTTTGAAAAACGAATATCATAAATAATTATATTTTTCATGAATTAAAAAAACAAAACTATCATATTTTTGAAAATTCAGAAAATATTTACTGAAAAAAAAAATATATCGTCTGCGAATAAATAAAATAATTAACAGATAATAATAATGCCAGATTCTTTTCCTTTGCCTTTTTTTCCATAAATATGTTGAATAATATTTTTTGGAAATGTAAAGGCTAAAACGCGAACGATAATTAAGTTTTTAAAGTGAATAAAAGAGAGACAATCTTTAAAATACAGTTATCTTAGATAACAGATCATAAGATTAATGGAAACAGGGCTAGTTAAAAAAATGGAAAAATAAATTGATAGGATATGAATAAAGAACAGTTTAAAATAATTTGTATTCCAAAAATAAACGTTTTATCGCTGAGACAGCATTCACTAATTGTTCATTATATATCTATCTGCATTACTTAAAAAGTTTTAATTTTTACGATATATTCTACATCTATCTAATAGAAATATTTTAAATTTTTGTTGTAACTTTTATTCATTGTTTATTCATAAATATTATTCGAAATGTTTGCTTTTGAAATATTAACAAAGAACTTCTATTCACTTTTTTAGTATCGTAAAATACTTTTGTCCGATGTCATCGAGGTTTTATTTTTTTTCTAATGAAAAATCTTATTTTGGCTGTGAATATCTTCGAATAAATATTCTTTTAAATTTATTTTTAGAGTTGACTGTACAAGTCACGATACTATTATATGTAATGCTCACTAATTGTATTTTGTATTCTGTCTAATGAGATAAGGCACTGTTATGTAAAGAATTTCTTCCTTCCATTTCATATAATTTTTCTTTCACAAAAAAATTGCATGATGTCAGAACAAATTGTAGTACTTAAAATTCAATCATTTCCTATTTATCCTACTATTGTACGAGGACCATCCAAAAAATAAAAACTGTTTAGTAATACAAAATGAAAAACAATACTTATTAGGAAAAAAATTCAATTCTGTCACTTAATACCTTGAAGCTCCCTTAAATTCTCTTCATAATCATTTCCTGAATTTAAATATTCATCGAATCTGTTCACAAGCTTCATAATTTCCATGTTGTTCTCTTCCACTCCGATGCATTAAACCAAGTGGTCTCACTGCATTCTTCAACTTAATATCTCTGCCAAAACGTTCACCATCTTTGGCCAGAAAAACCTTCTTTTTACTAAGCTAAGGGTAAAGATGATAATCGCTAAGTCGGGGACTGTCGCAGGTCTGGCGATCTGAGATCGATTAATCGAAGAATCGATTTCTCGGGTCATTAAAAATCGATTTTTTAAATCGATATGTAGCACTGAATCGATTTAGTGAATCGATATTTCATCCTAGAAAATCGAGATTCGATTTTTTCTGTTTTGGTAAAAAACATAAAATTATTTACAATTAGTTGAATGTGCTATCGTTAAAACCAGTAATATTATGGTGTTGGCGGTTAAAGGGTTAATTTACTGGCAAGAACAAAAGAACTGAATTTATATCATCACGTTCAATCAATAGCCATGATGCATATGAATATCGTTGGATCATCTGTTCCTTGTGAGCGCCTTTTTTCGATTGCCGGCAACATCGCAAGTGATGAGCGGAAACGCTTAGATCCCAGTAGACCTTACAGACTTTTTTTTTTTAAAAAGCTTATATATTAAACATTGGGAACTATAAGCTATATTATCTATTTTCTAAACTTTTTAATGTAACAAATACATTTAAAAAATAAATGTTTTCTTTTATACCTGATACTTTGATATGGTAATAAAAAATAATTGTAATTGTCGAGTACCCTGAATTTCGCTGATTTTATTGATAAGAGATCGTTTATTAAGGTATCTTTCTTGTTTTTCATAAAATGGATTTATATTTACATTGTAAATGCAGATTTGAAAAAAAAAATCGATTCTTTAGAAATCGATCTTTTAGACCTCGATTTTTTTGTGAATTGATTCATCAGGTTGCGATTCGAATCGATTTAAAAATAGATCTTTTTCGGGAAGATCGCCATCCTTAGACTATCGTTCTTTTGTATAGATGCTGTGAACACTAGGCTGAATGCACTGAACGCACGTATTATTTTAAAATTTACTTTAATAAATAAGCTAATACAAAGCAGTGTTTGATTTAACTTTGAAAATATTTGCCTTTTCCGAATACAATTCTTTCCTTTTATAATATTTGCATTGTCTCATATAGAATGAATGTTTTGTTTTTACACATTTTCTCTGGAGGACTTTTATCAGATAAATATAACATACATGGAACATGGCGATGAAGATCAAATTTAGAGCTTTATCATTCATGTAAAGAATCTGACAGTGTTAACTTCATCAAAATACAACCAATTAAATGGGCAGGTCACGTTTCCAGAATGAACGATGACCACACCACTAAAAAAGTCTTCAATATTCAACCAATTGACACACGAAGAAAAGGCAGGCCAAAGCTTAGATGGATTGATGGCCTAGAAAAAGATCTCCTAGTTTTGAGAACTAGGTATTGGCGAACACTAAGAGGAAGAAAGCTGGTCTGGAAAAATATTCTTGAAACGTCGAAGGCCCACCCTGGGCTGTCGTGACAGTGAAGAAGGAAATATAACATACACGGTCTTTTTATTGTAATCAACCGTACAATATCAACTACTCAGACTCATTCTTTAGATTTAACCTCTCTTCAGCTTTTACAATATCGTTATCAGCTAGCCAAACTTAATCAGCTATAGTAACGGAACAAATTCTTCTCCCTTTTCTTGCGCACAGTAACCAAATGCACACAAGATTTGTTGATATTTTCGGCCTATTAGCTTTCAGGCATTAGAGCTAAAAGATACGATAATAGTTTGGATATATTACATATGATAACGAGTAAAAGTTCTGAAAAAATCCTGTAATGTGGTTGATTAAATCACGCCTTGGAGTTCACATTTTACTTCAGAATAGATCTTGTTTTTAAAATTTAGACACCAATTTATTTTTTTGTTTGAAATCCACATATTTAATTTATTTCTGAATTCTGTGTATTATGTTGAAAGAAGAAAACTTTTTGTCTTCAGTTTCCACAGATATTGTAAGGTGCTTTTTTAAAATTGGAAAGATCACAGAATCCATATTGCTCGGATAATAAAGTCAACTCTTGAAAATCAAAGCTGTTTTCTTTTTTTTCTTTTTAGGAGTGTTTTAAAAAGAAAACATTTCTGTGTATACCGTATTGTTTGATATATATATATATCAAGAGAGAGAGAGAGTACACAGTACCTTATACATTATTTATTATTCTCAAATCTTTTTTCTGCTTACTGGTCTACTAGGAAATGAATATATCAGAGCAGGAATTGATCAAATCAAATCAAGTGATACTTTAAACAGAAAAAAAGGGAATGAATGTGCGTCTGTATACTGGCCTCCAAAAGAGGTTTTTTGAAGCTCATTATTAAGAAACGACAGAAACAGTAAAATTTATGTAAACATATTTAATGATACGATTACGATGAAAAGCAGATAAAGATTAAACAAAATAACTAATGCTGACAAATCCTAATTAATGCTATTATTAATATTTTTTATTATTATTAAATACAATTTAATTGGTATTAATAAGTATAAATGCTTCCACACCACAGGTCTGAGATTCAAATTCCGGTCTGGACAAGGTTGACTCAGCCTTTCATCCCTTTAGTAGATCGATAAATTAGTACCAAGCTTGCTTGGGAGCTTAACTCTGGGGTTTTCGCACCAGACCTGACTGGAACATCTGCTCATGCACCTGAGGACGCAAGGTCACCTATACTGAGTAGGCCTTGGCTCTCATGGGCTGTTGCGCCACTGAGTTAAGTTAATAAGTATAAATACTTGCATTTGACAAGAACCGTAACGGGGTGGGACGTGCATGGATGCAACTCTTAGAGCCTGGTCATGGCCGGATGTCCTGAACTTCTCTCCAGCCTGGCTATCTACTGGAAATCAAATGTGGCCGATGATGCCAGACTTCTCTGGCCTTACTAACAAGTGACCACCTGAAATGTCTTTCCTATGATAATGGCAGAAAAATTCACCCCTTTTGTAAAAAAAATGTTGTTACCATCTCCACGGCTTTGTTGAGATCTCCAAGATGCCGAAAAGGTTACTGGAAAAGCCTCGCTAGAGGCAGTCCACTTATTGCTGTGTAGGAGAGAGGTTCTCGCTTTTTTCCCGTAATCAGCGGGGACAAATGTCCCCCATAATAAACATTGGATTGGAAACGCATCTTTGTCGTTCTTGAATTTTCGTTTTCGTACACCTCTCTCCTCACGCCAGACCAACCAACTTCACCTTATCACAGTACTTCTCAAACTTTCAATACTTGCGATCCAATATTCTATCAGAATTTCCATTGTGCCCCTCGTCCATACAATAACAATGTTTTGAATTCAATAATACTATATTTTGACGCTAAAGCTGCAATACGATTTTAGCCTTAACCTTTTAATCTGAAGTGTCACTGGCGTATATAAACGTCTTGCTCAGCCAAAACGTTTATTGTCCTGAGCGTATTCATTCTTCGTTTCGAATTAAGATCTTTTCTTTGCTTTGCTGTCAATAAAGTTATTCCGAAGGCTTTGGAATGCAATAAAAGGACTTTGACAGAGTTTGTGAAGGATTGACTTATTTCAGAGGATTTGCTTATTTATTCCTTTTCTTTCCCCTACCCCCAGCCTTCCAATACATCACATGCGCCACCTAGTGCGTCTACGTGGAAACATGTGCCATTGAGGAGTGCACTGCGTAACTTTTAATCAGCTGTTAAGGGATTCATTATAAACGGTACAAAGTATTAAGCTAATTGTTAATTTTTGTATTATATAATTTTATATATATGACAAGCCCATGGGGTCACTGGTAATTATTAAATTTGTTCTTACTTAGTATTGTTAAATTAATTTTAAAATACATCGTGCAGTACTGATACATTTATAAGCGTTTTATATCAGTGTACATGCGTATTTTATTTTTTATTGTGTCAGAATGGGTATTTTTTTGTTTACTTTCAATAAATTAATTATTTTTTAAAATAATCTTTTGTTTTCGACTTTTCTATATGCTCGCGCCCCCCTGATAGAGTTATCACGCCTCCCTAGAGGGGCGTGCCCCACAGTTTGAGAAACGTTGCCTTATCACATTCTGAGATGCGTCGGACTTTAGAAGGTGACTTAACATCCGATCTTATTATTATAGACTTTTAGCGGTGAACAACCTTCTGGAGCTCATCTGACGTGTGCCAGATCTTTTGAGGATAAGAAACAACAACTTGCTTATACTTTTAGTGTGTGTTGAGTGGTAAAGTAACATAGTGTGATTTAACAAAACTAAACTTTATTTCAAAACACTAATACCTAAGTTCGAATATATATATTTCCTTCGTCAGAGTGGAATTCCGGGAAGATGAAAGAAATGCCTGAAGACATTTCTTCTGACCAATGAAATTCAATAGTAGGTTCTAACAGCCAATAAGAGTACGATGAGTAAGGATGATCCGATATTATGAATAAGGATCATCCGGTATTATGACAGTACACTACATACTCATAAACACCTAATATATTACTAAACAGTAAAAATTGATTTTGAGTCGAAGGAAATCTTTCCTTGAATGTATCCAAGTATAAATATGTGGATTCATTAATTTTGTGAAGTTTTAAATTTTACTGATTAAAGCTTCGGCGTTTTAAAACCGTTTTAATTTTTTTAGTTGATCTATAAAACCTTCTTATTACACATTAACATGTAAGATCCCTTTAACCTTTTATCTACTGCATTGTGATTTACTGCAATTTTTTTTCATGCAATATCTTATTTTGAATCTCTACATTGAAAAAGAAGAGATATACATAAATAAAATACTTAACCGTGGGGAATTTAATTCGTTAGGGCTAGTTTATTAAAATGATACTTTAAAGTACCGTCAGTCCTCAAAGGTCTAAAATATTCTCATCATACGAAAAGATGGAATGACTTTTTAACACAGTTTTAACTCTTAAAAATGCTAAACAACCGTAGAACACTAATATTTTACAGCACAAAATATAAATTTTTAAAGATTATTAAATTTTTAAAATTTATTTACTTTTTTTACACATAAACTTAATTTGACTATATTTACAGAAACAGTTTTTCTTTTCATTAAGACACAAAAATTCATTACACGTTGTGCATCTTGAGTGCGGTTTTGATTGAAAGTTTTTAAAGCACTGCATCCTGGGGTAGGAATTGCTGCATTTTCTAACATGAACTACTGTACTTTGAGTTTTGTTCAGTCTCTTGATCTTCATCTTAAGAATCTAACTAAAATCCTTGCAGATTATTTGTTGGGACTTCTAAAAAATCATCTGTTAGTACATCACTGATTTCATATGGTGGGTTCTGTAAAAACTCCAAAACCTCTCTAGAAGACTGAGCTTCTTTTTTTCCACAGACTTTCTAAGAAAAGGAAATAATGATAATAATAATATTAGCTCCTTAAAAATCTCCAATTATTGTTAAATCTCAGTTTCACATAAATAAATTAAAATGTTGTTAATTTTAGAAATAAGAACAAATGTTTCATTTAATTGTGTGGCAAAAAAAAAAAAACTAGCTTAGATTCAAAGTTCAAATTTTTTTGAAAGTGCTAAAATAAAACAATAAAAAGCAAAATAATTAAGTTAAGTTAAAAAGAAATGACCCCCCCCCCCACAAAAAAAGAAAAAATTTAGTCTATTGCACTATAGTGATGACTATACAACACAACAAAAAACAACAATAAGCCACACGGACGAAAATAAAGAACTAAGTTTTTGCTCTAACATTCAGTGTACTGTCGGTACTCATAAGTACCACAAAGTTATTCAACTGTAAAATTAATTATGTGCACTGTTGACCTAAAACAAATAGTCAAATCCTTTTTTAAGGTCTTAAGTAACGTACAAAAAAATAAGAAGACACTTAGCTTTTAACATTAACCCCTTTTTTGGAACAAAAATGACGATCTTCACAAACCGATCAAAATGTTAGCTGAAAACGCAACTTCTGCTATAAAACTATTCACCTTCCCCGCTAAATTACTCATCGTAGAACCCGTGCTGCTATATATCTTTGAAGAATGGATTTTTGAAGGGTTATAGAGAATTTAATATTTTAATAATTCTTACTAATAAAACTTTTTGAGCAGGCATTCGTCAGAATTCTGGATGTATTATATGGGCGTTATTCAATTTGTCGTATCACTCAAAATCATTCAAGCAGTCATTGTCAGTTAAAAGTTTCGCTCAAACTTTCATCCAGAAACTTTTCACCTCCATTCAATGGAATTATGGGTTCACCTTTTCAATCAATTTAACTTTTTCGCACTTTAGCAAGTGCGTTCCAGCTTCACTTACAATGCACGATTTTTATCTGATAGAACGCAGTGAAAGGCTACTTCAGGGGTCGGCAACCTATGGCACGCTGTAATATTCTCTCAGTGTCACTCTAATCTACTCTACAAATTTGTCAATTTTTGAGTGGATGCTCGATAAATAATAAGATAGTCGATAAATTTGAAATGAACCTTATTTGTCAAACATTTTCTGAATTATGGACATTTACAGAATAACAAATAAATCTGAAAGATAACTCTAGAGATAAATTTACAGTTTTGTAAATTATTGAATATCATTGCTGGAGAGATTTAATTGTTTAAAGAGAGAAAATTGCATGTATTCTGATTTTAGCTCTTGTTTCTACATATCTAAGTAAAAATTCTGAAAAGTATTTCGAGTCCATAAAGAAATTGTTTTACAACTAAATGCTCCGAATCGTGTCGAATTGAAAGTCACACATTACAGTGGGTGATCGGTTAACGAACATAATCCGTTCCAAGACTATGTTCGCTATCCGAATTGTTCGTTAACCGATCATCGATTCACCATAGAATTCTATGTGAAATCGATTAATTCGTTCAGGAGAATTAAATTTTAAAAAATGTATAATTTCTTAGTAAGTTTTTAAAAAAAATAATACATACATATAGTCTTGCATATTAATCAGTCCTTTTCATTTTTTGCTTATGGGGCGTTGAAGAACATGTCCAATGTCGATTGCTTTTCTCTCTTTTTCAGGATTTTCCGGAAGTAATTAATAGCATTGTCGTTGTAAAGATCCCCAACCCTATTGACATCAGCTTGGTTTGGGTGCCATTCTAAGACCATTGCTCTGACAGCCTCCCATTTTTTCAAAAGATCTTTAATGGCAGATGTCGGCATTGGTCCTCTTTCGTCTTCTTCTTGTTCAGAAGGAGATACATTTCGCTGTGTTTCTTGGTGTTCTTCATTCAAAATTTCTTGGAGTTCTTCTGTCGTCAGTTCATCTTCATGTCCCATTATGAGCTCTTCTATGTCATCCTCGTTCACCTCCAATTCCAGATCTCCAGCAGTTGTCAAAATTTCATCCATAATTTAAGGGGAGTCTCCCTGATCACCTCCGAATATGTGTTCGTTATCCGAACACAAAAATCTCTCGTGAAAGTGTTCGCTAACCGATTTGTTCATTAACCGATCTGTTCGTTAACCGATCACCCACTGTATATCCCTGATTTTGAGACTTGAAAGTATAGCGGCGCAAACACTAGGTCCCCATTAAAATTTTTATTTATCTTTTTATTTAACTATAACGAAGGGAAATACTTATATTTTATGTTGCCTATTTTGTATTTTAATAAATATGTTTAAAAATACATAATATATGGAATATTTTAATTTTAAAAAAAATTGTTGAAGAAATAGGTATATGTTATGTATTTTATTTTTATGTTAAGAAATATCTCTTTAAGGTATTCGACTACGTTCGGAACCGTGATTTAAAAAAAGCGCTTAAATGGATAATTTTCATGATATTTAGTGTCCCTCAGATTAGAATACATGCATAAAATATTTTTAGGACATTTTGACAAAAATATATATTTAAATATAATATTTTGGCAAAAAATTAACTTAGAATAATCTTTTTTCCAAATGTTCTTCATTTGTGAAATATGGTTCTATTATAATAATATTTTGACTGTATATAGTTCAGACCTCTCTACAGAGTCTCAACTAGAATTTTTGAAAAATTCACACTGTTTTCAGAGTTACCACCAGTTGAAATAATTATTGGCGTTTTGTTCTTAAAATTGCTCTCTGTCGTCGTAAAATATGAATAAACCCACTTCTAAGTTATATATTTCAAAAATTCTAGTTGAGCCTCCGTACAGAGGTCTGAGCTATATACAAGCAAAATATTATCATAATAGAAGCATTTTTTTACAAAAGGAGAACATTTGGAAAAAAGATTATTCTAAGTTAATTTTTTGCCAAAATATTGTATTTAAATAAAAACTTTTTGTCAAAATATCCTTAAAACAATTTTATGCATATATTCTAATCTAAATGACACTAAATACCATGAAAATTATCCATTTATGCGCTTCTGCAAAACGTAGAACGTAGCTTCCGAACGTAGTTGGATACCTTAAATGATTCAAAATTAATATGTAATAAAACTGTAATTTATCCGTGTTATTGGCCTCTATTCTCTAACTTTGCATGCATTATCGCGGGAATCGAATTGTTAGTTGTTGTTCTACAGTGTAGCACGCTGAATCATATTGAGAGATTGGTTTGACACGGTGCAGCTAAAAGGTTGTCCATCCCTGGGCTACCTGATCTTTTACGTTATGATTTATTGTGTTTTGTGACTAACGTAGTAACCACTTCTCCCCAGAATACTTTTAGATAGTGAATGTAATGAAAACTTTTAAATTAAGAACAATTTAGGGCTGAATAGGTGTCTTTAGAACATAAGTAATAATTGTTGTTGAAGAAATTGTGAAAAGAAATTTTTAAAAGGAGTTCCAATTGTATCTCTCTCTCTCGTAATTGAAATTTTAGAAATAGTCATTTATTTTGACATAAAAAAAAGATTATTAATTTTGTTTTCTGATACATGTGAACAAGCCTCTGACTTGCCATTTTTATAATGTTACTAATATTTTGGCAACAACCCGGCTGGGTGGCGTATTTTGTCACTGCCCTTGCACGCCTAAGGTTGTGGGTTCGATCCCAGACCAAATCAGTGAATTTTCATGATGCCGAAAATCGACATCGTTTATGTCGTATGATTATGTGGCATGTAATAGATCCCTTGAGTGTGTGTTTGTCTTGGGTGCTTTCGGCAAAATTAAATTCCTAAGTTCAGTTTCGTGTCGTTAGAGCTCAGGTGCCTCCCTCTGGGGAGGAAACTGGTCGTCAAAATTACTTGCGGCGATTGGTATTCCTAGTATATGGTGTCACCCTAAAAAATATACCAGCTCCCGGGGAATGTACATGTCTGCAGTGGTAAAACGGCAATCCGTAGCCCCATTAAAATAAAAAAAAATATTTTGGTTGCATGTATAAAGTTTTAAATATAAATTTGAAAAATATCCTGTACGATGATTATTATTAATTTTTCTCAAACTCTTTCATTAATTATAATATTAAGGTGAGTGGCAACGCGTTTGAAACCGTGCTTTTGCAAAAGAGTATAAATGAATAATTTTTTGGATATTTAGTGTCACCTGAATCAGAATATACACATAAAATAGATTTATGATTATTATTACAATAAAAATTATTCAAATGCAATTTTAAGCGAAAAATGAAGAAAGAATAATGTATTTTCAAAACATTCTCCTTTCATGAAAAATGCGTCTATAATAATATTTAGTCTGTATATGACTTCTCTCTATACGGGGATAGAACTAGGGTTTTTGAAATTTATAATTTAGGATTTGTTCATGCTTTAAAACATAAGAGTATTTTTTAAAATTCAGTGAATTTGAATGGGAGTCTAATTAAATGAGTGTACTTTGTAAGGGCGCCCCCTCGGGTGCCCTTCTCCTTGATTACCAGCGTTAGCTAGAGGTGTAGGAATAAATGAAGAACTAGAAGCTGCCATGATATTAAAATGAACTTTATTAAGATCTTAACTTAAACTTTTAACAAATTAGATAATAATATGATATGTGAGAGAATCTACGGTGGATAAACACACAATATATAATACCGAAGTAACGTAACTCGGACCACTACCAATAACTAACTCGCCTAAGCTTAATTCCAATGCTATCACAGATCTGAATATTTAAATAGTCACTCCTACCTTAATGTCGAATGAAGTAGCGATCATTTGATCCTAGTTGAAGTTGCGGTTCACTGGCGTGAAATGGTATGGACCTTGACCTAAGGGCCCTCCGTCACGGGTAACTTCTTTATGCTGTCACTTAACCTCTGAAAACCTCTTCACATTTGAAATATAATAAATATATTGAAATATATGACTATCATAACATTCCCTCACCGCCACACAGCTTACTCTAAACTTCTGTTATTTAAAAGTTTCCTAATTTGCATCTTTCCTTCGCGCTTTACTTCTTGGGTTGGTTGGAAAAGAGTTGCCATTCATTCTGGCCCCAAAGAGCCCAAAGGACATGTTAATGAAAGGACGCGTGAGCCCGTCACAACTTTCCATGATATTTTGAATGACGCAGGAACAAGAACTGCAATATTCATTTTTTGTTTCGTCTTCGGAATCTGCATGGATGATATTTCTTGAGCTTCGAACAAATTCAGAATAATCTTTACCTGTCATAATTGGGGCTGTGTACGCTTTATCATCAGCTACTGCAACAAATTCTTCGGACGATGCAGTAGGGTAGTGCGATAATATAGAAACTTTCTGAAAGGCCTCTCTTAAATCTCGCCTCCGCGGTTGGTGTTTTCGTATTTTGTTCATTTCCAGAAAGGAAATCTTTTCGTGTTAAGAGAAAATAATACAGGGAAATACATAATTGTTTGCCGCGATCGTAGTATTATTTTGTGTTAACCAATATTTCGTCTTAAGCGTTTCCGCGTTAAATGTATTTCACGTTAAAATAGACTCAAGGATAATTTTATAATAAAAAAATGGTTCAAATACAGTTACAGTCGGACCTCTATATAACGAAGTCCCTAAATCCCCCCAAAAGTTTGTTATATGGGAAATTAGTTATATAGAGGTTCATCTTTTAATGAACTTTATAAACCATATAAAATTTCACCAAATTTTAAATTCATAAACACTGTATATAAAAAATAGTAATTATTTTCATACCTTTTTATAATTAATATATGTTTATTTTATATATCATACCCATCAAAAAAGAAAGAAAAACTGCAAGGAAAACAAAAAAAAGAATGTCCAAGTATATCTTCAGTATTAAGAAAATAGTTTATATTAAAATTAATGACTTTTAAGGACATTTTATAATTTAAAACATATAAGTAATGTTAAACATGCATTATTTTATAATTAGAACACGGGGGTACGGAACAACTATACTGAGGGTGAAAGAGGATATCGAAGATGTTTCTAGTGAACTGGGCAATGAGGGTTAAATGTTGCACTTCTTGGATGAAACGTCCAGAAATCTATTGCTCTTGGCGAGTTAGGATCTAATAAAACTAATCCATGATTTATGACCACCATAACATGTGTTAAAGAGAGAATAACGAAATATTTTCAGAAATACTTTTAAAAAAGGGAGAACAAAAATTTAATCACTAAAGAAAAAGTTCGTTGTATAGAAAATGCACTTCGCTATAGAGAGGTGTTTTTACGAAGAAAATCGAAATTCATCACTGAAGATGACACGTCCCGAGGTCGGCAAAAATCCAGTCGACACTGCCTATGATGTGGGGTCAGTGGTAAGCGTCTTAGCGGAAGTGAAATGTGTTCCAGGAAGAAGTTCACTATGTAGAAAAATTCGCAATACAGAGGTTCGACTGTATTTGGAAAAAAAGTAGAAAAATTTTAATGTTTTCTAAACAATCCTTTTTTTATATGGAAAATGCTTCTAGAACAAGAATATTTTGCTTATGTATAGCTAAGACTTTTCTAAAGAGCCTGAACCAGAATTTTTGAAAAATTTGCATTATTTTCAGAGTTGCTGTCAGTCGAAAAAGTAACCAGTGTTTTTAGTTTAAATTTTTCTACTTATATATATTTAAACGTCAATAAATCCACTTTTAAATTCCACTACCAAACTCTTAGTTCAGGCTTTGTATAGTATATATAGTCTTAGCTTTATATATATTAAAAAAATTATTATTATAGAAGCATTTTCCATAAAAAGGAGAATGATTTGAAAGTATGTCATTCTTTTTTCATTTTTTTGCCAAAAAACTACATTTAAATAAATTTTTTTTATTGCTATGATATTCTTAAAATAATTATATATATATTTATTCAAATCCAGGTGACTTAAATATCGAAAACATTATTTATTCATACGCTACGTTATCGAAAGCCTTAATGTGCCTTAAAATATTTTTCACAAGGCAGATTAGGTGGAAAATTGATTTTCTGAAGAATTTTATTGTTTTAAAGTACATAAATAGGCTTTAAGAGTCATAATTATTAAATAAAGAATATATATCACCTTTTGGTTTTGAAAACATACTACTTTTATGACATTTTAGTGAAGTTTTCAAAGTTAAGAAAAACGCGATAAAAATGCATTGGACTTAATGCAATTTTAATTTCATTGATATTCTTCTTGATTGATCTGAAGTATCATTAACCACAGGGGAAAAATATTTTAAGAAATATATAATTTATAAGCATTTAAATTTGATGTTAATGGGGCTTTTCGGCAAAATTACTGTACGTAAGCTAAAAATGGCTGTAGAACGTGATTAAATGTAACTGTCTTGAAACCTGGGATTTGTTGCACTCTAAAAAGCTCATAACATATATGCTAAAAATTTCATTTAATTTGATTGGATTGTTTTGGAGCTATACCAATTTTTTCGTGCACAAATTATCGTAAATATATTTCATTCTTCTGAAATACATTAAAAAAGTATTCTTACAAGTTAGGTAAAGTAAATGCTATAAAAACAATCATAAAGTAAATGCTATTAAAATAAAGATAAAGTAAAAGCTATAAAAACAAATATAAAGTAAATGCTATAAAACAATTTAAAAAATTCTCTAGTTTCATATATATATATATATATATATATATATATATATTTCTTCTTCCTCAATATTTCTTTTTCTTTTTTTTAATGGCTCTAAATTCAAACACCTAAAAATCACTCTTTCAACCTAATCGAATACCTTAAGTGAAAGGATAGATTGTATTCAACATCACAGTTATATATCATCCTATAAAATGCTAACAAAAACATGTATTTTAGATCCTTTGGAAGATTAACTATTGAATAGACCTTTAGTAGATAGCCCGATCTTTCTATAATATCCTTTTTTTTTGAAAAGAATATCTTCCAGCTTTCACCATTCCCGATTCCTGAATGGGAACCAGCAGCTGTTACTCCTTTCCTTTTTTGGCACCTAAATCCCAGGAGTCACCAATTTCCCAAAACCCTTGATCTTGGAGAGATGTGCTCTGAAGAAATAAATCTGTAGCAGTGATTTTTGACAGAATAGCATTGTTAACTTTCGGAGGCATAAAAGCAAAAAGGCATCTTCAAATGTATCTTTTCATGCGAATTTTAGAATCATGAATAAAAAAAAAATGTGAAGGAGAAATATGAAGGAGTTTCTAGAAAAGTTGTCTAGAATTTCTTTAAAGTTGTGGTAGTTTAAATTTGGTGTTAAATTTGGAAAAGTGGAGATTCAAATGTCAGCATTATTTACAGGGTAACCATCAACTTTAATTGTGTAACGGGTCTATCCGCGAGCTTTCACTAATCCTCTTGAGGTAAATTGCTTTCTTTTAAATGTTGCTATATTGAAAACTTTCTCCCAAAGAAGAAGACACGGTTTATGTAAACGAAGGATTATATTTAAGCATTAACTTTTAGGTACGCGAAGTTAGTGGTTAGTGGAAAGTAGTTGAGAGCTAGTCGTGAGTTACTCGACGATTAATTGTTAAATGATTAAAGATTGGTAATTGACGATTTAGTCACTAAGTTAGAATTGAATAATAACGACTGGATGTGTAGAACAAGATACTTAATAGACGAACAATATACTTATATTTAATAGACATGTGCATTTCCTACCCTGGGTTGTTAAGTTAAGTGAGAGAATAATAAATTAGAATTGTTCTGATTATGGCTGATCTTTCTTCTAACACCAAACACCAATAAACTTGACAGCACGCTTATCACAATTGTTAATTTGAGTTCTGGTTCAACACAGAAAGTGTCAGCCAGAACAATAAGAGTTAATGCATGAAATTGATTTGTTTATCTAAATACAGGGTGAGTACAAATATATATATATATATATATAATGGACCCGATTTTAAAAAAATTATATTTCCGAAACTATACTGCATATATTATAATAAGTAATACATGAATGAAAAGAGAAATGTAAACTTGTGGGTTCTTTTCTGATCGTGTTCGAATTGTGACAAGAAAAATAATTGCAGACAGGGTTTTGTCCCATTGTTTATTCCACACCTTGTATGGGACATTTCTTAAAATAAAGAATATATTGAGATGTGTTACAAGATTAAGATACATCGTTTAGCCGTGTCTACTTTTCACGACCCCGGCTTTCTTCGCCCTCCTCTCTTCTCCCGTTCCGAGCTTTTTTCCTCTCTGTCGTTGCCAGATCCTTTTCTTTATATCGTCTCTCGTTCGACCTGTTGCCAGGTGCAGGCAGTGGTTCCTTACACGCCCCACCTAAGAGTAAAATTTGCCCCTTGTGGCTGATTTTACCATTTCAGACACCAGGAACAGAAAATTCACAAACCGTGAAACAGAAAATCCACAAACAGAACACACAATAATTGCGACAGTCAAAAGTCTTGAGGATTGTTCTAGTCAAAGTTCCTTAAAACAAACACATGAAATAATATTAATAGTTCACCCAATTGAAATAAGTGACTATGTTCCCAGAAAGGTCTAAACTGTAATGGGATTGCAGATACATAAAAACACATTATACAAAATAAAACAATACTAAATATATACATTACAGTTTTTATCTTAATCTCTAGACAATGTTTATTTCATTAACTCATGAATGTGAATGCTCAATGAGTTCACTAAATCCATATTAAGTCCACAGTAAAAACTTTCCTACGGCTCTAATTTGCCTTTGGCCAGTATGATTTCCGACCCAACCCATCTCACCCATTCTAATACAAAGTTAATTTGTTTTACACGATTTTTCCAAATTTGCATCAGAATGTCTATGTCGACTATTCGAGATACAACAAACTGCTCTAACATTCTTAAAACCTAAGCCGTTAAATTACATCCATAAGAAGTGTATTCAATCTTAAACCTCACTTTTTAGTCATGTAAATGTCAAATGGCATAACGCACGCGGCATACCCTTCGTGAGAGAACGACAGAAATACCACTTCCACAAATCCAGTACCGTGACCCACGATACTGCGCTATTCTTTTACAAAACCTTCCCTTTTCAACAAAAGATAAATCCCGGTTCTCGAAAATATCTTTAACAAAGCTTCACGGGTTACCTTCGCACTGAGACTAGTCACCGGCCTAGCCTCGCCCCACCTAGTGTGCTGATCAACCAGACATAAAATATATGTATGTCCTTTTGAACTTGGCGTATCAATCGGACCTATCAGATCCATATTCACCACCTTAAATGGCAATTCAGACCTTGCCACTGGTGTAATGGGTGATCGGTCTTTAATCCTAACCGATCGAGTGAGCTGACACTCTTTACATGATTCACAAAATATCTTCACATCGGACCTTAGACTCTTCCAAAAGAAAAGAGAATACTCGATTCGTTCAAGCGTCTTCTTGGGACCCATGTGACTACTGAAAACGGAAGTATGCGCTAGTCTCAACACCTCCGTTCTTCTGCACTTCGGAATTACCAGTTGCCCAATGCTCTCCCCGAGTATTTTATCTCTATGAAATAGATATCCATCTACTTCATAGTAGTTTCCTTTGCCTTCCTTAGCCTGCTTCCAAACCAATGCTAACTCGGCACAACACTCCTGTTCGGAACGAAAACTATCAGCCACCATGCTTCCTTTATCCATCTCAGCGGTCACCTCCTCATCCTTAGTACCCAATGTTCCCACTTCATTCCGACATGAAGTAATATTCCTTTGAGAATCCTCAATGTGCTCCTGTGCTTTCTCTGGCAGAATACCCAATGAAACCTCGGTTTCATCTACATTTCCTGAGTCAACTCTCAGGTCCTGCGAGCTTTGAACCAGTGAATTCTCTTCACTCTGGGCTCCTCCCAACATATCCAAAACCTCTGGTGGAAGCAACACGTCTTCTACCAAAACTTCTGCCAAAAGCACATAACACTTGCTGGTGCACCACATTAACCTAGCCACCGGTAGCAAGACCAATTGGAACATATACTAAAGGACATTTAACCGCTGGACCGAAAATACCTTTCAAATAAATCGTGGAAGCTCCTTCAACCGATATTCCAGGAACTAAGTCTTTCTTGATAACAGTAATTTTCGTACCAGAATCCACTAACGCATGGACTAATTTCCCATCTACACTGATAGATGTTTTCACTAATTTACTTAATTTGTCTTCAATAGCCTGTCTAGGAATGACTTTACCTAGCAAATCAACTCTAGCAGCTACCGTTCCATCTACCAATTCCGTCCCTTCTGTTGACACCTTATTCTCATTAAGTCTTTTATTATCTACCTCTTTGTTTTTCGGACAATCCCGCTTAAAATGTTTATCTGATCCGCAGGTGAAACAAGCGAATTTTTAATTTCAGTTACTTGACCCTTATCAAAGTTTTTTCCTAGAATAAAAATTATCTGACTTTTTCTCCCCAAATGACTGTTTACCCCAACTACCATTAAAACTTCTCTTATCACTATCATTCCATTTAGCTCTCTCAGATTCATCGTAGGATTTCCTTTGGAAGCGTAAAATATATCACATTGTTTGCCCAAGTCCCTGGGTTTGTACCATTCTTCCCCTTGGAGCACACCAATATGGGTCGCCGTCTCAGAATCCAACATTTCAAACATTTTATCTGCTACGATCAGTTGATTAACTGACTCAAAATCATTCGCTTCTCTTAACTTACAGTAGTATAACCACATCGATGTTAAACCGGACGCGAACTGAGAGAAAGTTTCGTCAGTTACGTTTGGCCTTTCTAAAATTTTCTAAACATATTTTTGGGGTGAAGGTTCATATACTCCTTGAGTGCAACCTGTTTTAAAGACTCGTATTCTTTTAATTCTTCTTCGCCTAGGTTAACTAATAAGTTTGACACTTTGTCTCCTAACATGCATAACAAAACCTTCGGTTTTAACTCGTCGCTAACCATTTCACTAGCGAAAGCCTTTTCAAGACTAGAAAAAAAATAGTCCCACCCGTCTGATTTATTGGGTACCTTTACAGTTAACAGCCTAACCATTTTAACTATTTCATCTAAAGATTTTACGCGTGAGGTTTGACCATTATTTTGAGTAGCACTCTGATTAGCGTTCCTAGATAATTCTATTTCCAAGCGTAATTTTTCAATTGATAATTGTTCTTGTTGTTCTAGTTTTTGCTGCTGTTCTGTCTCTAACCTTTCGGCTGTAATAACTTCCAATAACTCTTTTGCCTCTTCCTCCTTGTAATCTTTACTAGAGATTATTAAATTCCTAAAACAATTTTAGACATAGACGGATCAGGTGACTCATCTAAGTCCCGCGCTAATTGAATTAAGTCAACCTTCTTACTTCTAATGAGAAATGCCATTTTTAATCAAGCTAAACCTAACGCCAAATTACCTTCTGACAAATTTAACTACAAACACTTAAATGACCTAGTACTATATACTTAACAAGCAAAAAAATAATACACTCGTTTTTTCTAAGAGTACTCTAATTCCAGAAACACAATACGAAATATGTTTACAATAAAACTTATATGCGACACAGTTATTTGTTACTAATCAGAACGCAGAACCTTTTAAAATAAAACACACAATTAACAACATACTTTAGCTACATTACCATAGAATTATTTCTCAAATCATAAATCTACTCTTAGTTTCTTTTTTTTAAAAGAAGAATCTTATGCAGGAAACAAAAAAACCAATATACATATACATCCTAAATTACGAGCAAAGGAAATAACCTCAGATTGCATTAAACTATCAACTAACTGACAAATTGCAACCCTTTTTTGCTTAAAATGAAAAACTATCATATAATATTCAAAAAAAAAAAATACATGCCATATTCTGAGTCATAAATAACCTACAAAATCTCTTATTTACAACATTTTTAACAGGAAGTCCGTCTACTTGAAATACATATACACATTTTTTTTAATGGATATTTTTCACCCACTCAAACATACATTTTTCGCAACCATTATTTCAAGATAAATTAATCTAATTCTTTTTTTTTAATTCTGCAAACTGAATTGTTATGCAAAACACTTTCTATATCCAGATTTTAATTTTGAGACAACTTCAAAACAGTAAAGAATGATGATAAAAAAATTATAGTTTAACACTAGAACTCTAAATACCATATTTTACAACATTTAAAATGATACCCTATCATTTCCAGGTAAAATAAGTACACAATTTTCTTATTTCATCTACACAATAATCCAACAACATAGAATATTGCAATAAACCAATGAAATTTTCTTTTTTCAGATATATCTGCTTTTTCTATTTTATTTTTAAAAAACAAATTAAATATGACTGCATCCCATTACTCTTTTAAATATTCACACAATATTTTAACTTAGGGAACAATAGCCACTTACCTCGACATGAACGCTGTTTCTGTACTTGAACACTTTTCAGATCACGACTCCATTCATCAGAAAATGAAGCAAAATACGGCATCTGTTTATTCCATAGCCCAACTCGGCAGGTGATAGCAAATTTCTGTATGAAGATCATGATTTTTCACTTGAAACTGCTGCAAGAGAATTCCCGGGATCCACGTGGTCATCAACTTGAAAATACACCGCAGGATTCCATTTCCTTCTTAAAAATTTTCTTTCAAACTGAATGTCCACTAGTCCTTTTGTTCACAACTTTGTAGTACGAACCCCGATCAATTTGAAATATTTTGTTCCTTTAACTTTTGCTCCATTGCATCGCACTTCTGACACCAGTGTAAACTTGTGGGTTCTTTTCTGATCGTGTTCGAATTGTGACAAGAAAAATAATTGCAGACAGGGTTTTGTCCCACTGTTTACTCCACACCTTCTATGGGACATTTCTTAAAATAAAAGAATATATTGAGATGTGTTACAAGATTAAGATACATCGTTCATCCGTGTCTACTTTTCACGACCCCGGCTTTCTTCGCCCTCCTCTTCTCCCGTTCCGAGCTTTTTTCCTCTCTGTCGTTGCCAGATCCTTTTCTTTATATCGTCTCTCGTTCGACCTGTTGCCAGGTGCAGGCAGCGGTTCCTTACAAGAAATATACCAAGTTTTTTTTTACCAAATATGCTAAGTGCCAATTATCAACAGCACATTCACGATCACTGTGATTGAAATCCTTGCATGGTGACAGTGACAGCAAAATTTATTACGTATTAAAGGGTTTTTTTTAGTTGTTTCGGTGCAACGGGCATTTAGAAATCACTACGGAAAGAAGCACTAGTCAGCTTTTTCTCGCTGCGGGCCGGTCAACGTTTAGTAATTTTACCGCGGCCCACTGAGGGTGGGACACGTTGATTTTTTATATTTAAGAATGTTTTGATTTAACAACTTTAATTTAGTTACATTTATATAAATATGCCTACAGAATAAAATATAGTTACAACAAAAACGAATAAAAGTGATTTAACGTGGAATATAAAGTGATTTCCGTAGAAAGTTGCGCAAATCCGAGAGAAATGCACCACTTTAAATAAAATGGCAATTTTTAATGTTCTTTAGGCGGCCCGGTACCACGAACCGGGGATTGCGGATCACTGAACTAGAGCATTCCGCGATGGTATAGTCAAGAAAACAGACTGCTTGCTGGAAAAAAAAAAGCTACGGCCGGCCAAACGTCTCAGGAAAACTAATTAAGGAAATGATTGGAAAACTAATTAAGACTTAGTTAATAGGAAAACTAATTAAGACTGAAACATAGTTATTTTTTAACTATAAAAGCCATAATTTTAAGAATACTTGAAAGTCATTTCTATTTCAAATTTATTTAAAAAAAATCATTGTCCAGGACAGTCAAGTTGAGTCTACAGAAAACAGCTGAATCATTGAATCCAAATTTTCCCCGGTGATCTTCGGAGAATTTTCCGTTACAAAGGATACATCCAGCTTCTTTGCTTTTTATTTTTTTAGTTGATGGCTTGAAGTCTACTACAAATGATACATTAGAATGGAATGTGTCGGATATTATGGATTATCTAGCATTCAATAATACCCGACACGCCGTTCTGGAAAATGAGTCTTTAAATTGTAAGACCAAACATAGTTAGCTAAAAGACGACTACAAACTACAATTCTTTAGGCTAACTTTAATATTCAAGTTATATGTAGACTATAGGTTATAACGTGTTTGAAAACTTACTTGCAACAAGTAAATATAAAAAAAAAATTAAGTCAATTCTAACTTAGTTCAACAGTGTAATTTTAGTCAAAAAAAGTTTTATTTTAGCTACTTTTTATTAAATAGTTACATTTAATATAAATATGCATATACACTCAGGAACATTGAAAATACCGACCCAAGAAGAAAGCATCGGATTGAAATGAAATTTAATACACATAATGACACAGATGAGAGATTAACTTGATCTCAAAAGACAAGACAATTAAACGAATACAGGGTGTGCAACGACACAAATACTGGGCAACTTCAATAGTGCGTTGATTGATTGATTGATTGAATATTAACGTCGCACTGCTCAGCTACACGAGGGCTTTTGGCGACGGACCACGTAATTTTGAACCATGGTCAAGTGACGTGGACGACACCTGAGCTGGCACCCCCTCTCCTAACTACCACACCACACCAAAGGGAGGACGTTTCAGCTCTCGACAGATTTAACGTGCATCGCTGCCCTACACGGCGGGTCTTTAGTGGTACTGGGCTCGAACCCGTGACAAAGCAAGCCACGGTCCGATACCTATACCACTCGGTACCGCGGCCTCAATAGTGCGTTGAACCACCTCCAGCTGCAATATATACCGCCACACGGTCCGGCATTGAGTTGATTAGACACCTTAGGTTGTCCTGAGGCAGATGGGCCCACAAATCTTCAACAGCCAACTCTAAATCATATACAGAGTGACACGATGGCATCTGCCGTTTTAGCTGATACCACACGTGATCTACAGGGGACAAATCGGGGAAGCGGGCCAGCCACGGAAGAGTCTGAAAATGACGTAAGAAGTCTTGAGCAACTCTTGCTGTATACGGACGAGCATTATCTTGCTGGAAAATTGCCCCTGGGAGACCATTTAGGAAAGGTCCTACATGGGGTCGAAGAATATCATCAACGTAATGTTGGCCCGTTAAGGTTCCACGCATCACAATTAAAGTGGACCGGTTATCATAGGCTATATCCCCCTTCAGACCATTACACTAGCTGTGCGGGCAGTGTGACGTAGAACAGTGTGGGGGGAATTGTACCGCTCACCAGGGTGCCTCCACACGCGTACACGGTTATCATCTGCCCCCAAAACAAACTGGGATTCATCACTAAACACAATCTTTTGCCAATCTGTGACATTGCACATTGATCTGGCTTGGCACCACTGTAAACGCAGTTGCCGATGTTCCGGTGTTAAAGGGAGTGCACGGAAAGGGCGCTTGGATTAAAGATTTGCTTCTGCAAGGTGTCTGGAAATTGTTTGTGGAACAATTGCTACGCCTACGTCTGTTCGTATCGTTGAACGAGTCACTGTGGGGTCCGCACGATCCTTCGATCCTCTCTGGTCTTTCTGGTCACTCCAGGCCCGGTTTTCCGCGCGTGGTTACCTTCTCGTGTCCACTGCTCCCAACAATTTCTAACGGCACACTCCGAACGATCCACCTGGCCAACAACACGGCGCGTCGACCAGCCTGCAGTTTTCATCCCGATAATCAGGCTTCTCTCAAACTCGCTTAACTGTGAGAAATGTCTTCTAGCACGTTTACCTGGCATGTTTCGCTTACCAAAGTCTTCCTACAATCGGCGGGTAATCGTCACGTTTATGAATCTTCGAATTTGCGCTGGCTTATATAGCACCCTCTTCCTTATTGTAGCGCCACCTCGGCGTGTATGAACATGCGTATTGGCACAAAACTTGGATCATTTACATATCACATTACGCTGTACTTATTTCCAAAGTTTCGCGATTGTACTTAGCTTCCTTCTTGGGTTGCTATTTCCAATGTTCCTGAATGTACATAGGACAGAATCACAACATGAAATGGTAATTAATTTTTATTAATTATCATTAAAGTATTGTATTGTCATTCAAAACAATCATGTATATAAAATTTTAGTTCAACTGAATGCTTTAAAAAGAGAAAAAAAAATCTTTTAAAGTTTTGACCCAAATCACTAAAAATTAAACTAACGTGACTGTATCTGTAATTCTTTAAATAATTAGTTTCAGTCAATTAATTTTAATTAATTATAATTCAATTATCGTAGTTTTACCCAAAACAATAGTGTAGAGAAAATTACAGCTCAAAAGGAGCGCTTTAAAATGTGAGAAAAAACATTTTCATGTTTTGACACAAGTCGCCAAAAATGATACCAACGTGGCTGTATTTGTAATTCTTTGAATAATTAGTTTTAATGAATTACTTTTTAGGAATTATAATTTAATTATTGTATTGTCATACAAAATAATCATGTATATAGAATTTCAGCTTAATTGAGCGCTTTAAAATGTATTTTATCAACAATTGAAAATTCCACGAAGATAAATAAATAAATAAAAATATAGGAAGTGTGAGCTAGTAGAAGGAATTAAAAAAATTTTAAAAATCGCAAAACACGCAAAAACCTTGGTATTCCACATTACTTGACTACTTCCTAATACCTGATTTTTATATAAAAGTCTGATGTCTTTATATTTTATGGAGAACACTTGACTGTTGTGGCGAATGTTCCGAGGAAGTGGGGGAGAAGGGTTTACTAGAATCCCGTTCCCCTACATTCCAGATAGACTCGTCTGAAAAAGACATGCGGAGGACCGGTTTTGAGGGTCCCGAAGAGAGTCAGACGATATAAACGTGCTCTGGATGTAAGATTGTTTTTTAGAATGTTCTGTAAATAAACTGTACATATTTATATCTCTAGCCTGGCTGTGAATTTTCGTAACCAATACGTCACAGTCTATTTAATGGAGGCACCGCCGAGATGAATAATTACTCAAATGTAATTTTTGGCTAGAGATATAATCGATGAATTAAGATTGAGTATGACAGAAAATTCACGCCATCTTAGAGGAGATCAACGAGCCGTCCTGGCACGCAAGAAGTTCTGCTCATAGAAGAAGTATATAGACCACCCTGGTCTTGAAACAAGTGCCACCCCGGCAAATGACATTTCCTGTCATAAAAAAAAATTATTAAGACTGCCCTGGTCTTGAAACAAGTGCCACCCCGGCCAACGACATTTCTTGTCATAAGAGAAAGAATTTAGACTACCCTGGTCTTAAAACGAGTGCCACCCCGGCCAACGACAATTCCTGTCATAAGAAAAATATTTACACCATCCCGATCTTAAAAGAAACACCGTCTCGTCTACAAAGAATTCCTAAAATAGGAAAGAAAAAGAGATAAGATCAACCCCTAGTCTTGGAAGCGCCGTAGTACGTAGTGCGGATCAACGAAAATATATTTCACAGGTACGATTTCCCTTCTATCTGGCCAAATTATTTAAATCACATCTTGCGCATTTTTTTGTTTGTGTTTTGAAAAACTGTATTTGTTTGTGTTTTCGAAGTGCTAAGTTTGGGTGACTAAACTGTATTACTTGTCCTATGTATTGAGATTCAATTGTTCTCATGTTATTCTAATTGGTTCTCTATTTATAAATATATAATTTAGGGAAGCTACTAATTGTCTACTGGAGAATAAATATATATATTTTTTAAATTTTGCATGAGTCACATCCTGTGATAGCAGAGAAATTGTTTAGTTAAACATATATATTTCTTTTTCTTTTTTTTGCGAATAGCATGATTATGTAATACTGTGTATTTTATTCATTGCTTTTCCGGTGTGTTTTAGTTAAAATTACGCAAGTTACTTGGAGAAAGGTTTCATATAAAACTTCTTTTTTGGAACATGGCTGCAACAATTCGAACTGGAATTGTTGCAGCCATGTTCCAAAAAAGAAGACCCTGTAACTGTCAGACAAAAAGGACTGGAAACAATAGCAATACTCTCTCAAGATAACTTTGCAATCGCCTACACCGATGGTTCCTCAGACAGATCCCTCAGCAATGGAGGTGCCGGAATCATTTTACTCCTCCCAGATGGTAATAACTACAGACACAAAATTAACACAGGCATAATCGCCTCAAACTTCACAAGTGAACTCGTGGCAATTAGAGAGGCCCTTATATTATATCAACAAAATCCCCATGTTATTGATTCTACAGAAGGATTAGTAATCTTCTCAGATTCTAAATCAGCTATAGAAGCCATAAAAAACGGAGAGACTAACATCTCTTGTGATATTATTACCCTTCTAGAACAGCTGCACAGCAAAAGAAAGTCCTGTATCCTGCAATGGAAAATAAAAAATAATAAAAAATCACAAGCAACATTGAGGGTAATGAATGTGCAATTCATTCCAGTAAACTAATTATTTTTAAATCTTTATTTTCGATATGCTCGCGCCCCTCGTAAAGGTCATCGCGCCCCCCAGGGGCGCCCCACAGTTTGATATAGCCTCGCCAAATAAAAATATCTTTTTTTTTTTGGTTTTAGGATCAAAGATAGCTAATGAGCGTTTGAAAGTGGAAAACCAGATGATATATATAAATTATATCAGTGTAAATGTACATTTTTTTACTTTGTCAGAAAGCATTTTGTTTTACTTCATTCCAAAAATAATTTTTTAAGCCTTTTAAGAAGCTAGAGATATCAAAATATAAGTGCACCACCATCACACTTGATGATGCTAACACAGTAGCCAAACATAGAATTATGAATCACACTTTCAAAAAACCCCTAGTTACGGAATTTGACTGTCCCCGAATTATAACATCCACAATTGCCAGATTGAGAACTGAACCCACCTTAAGGACATGAAGATTCACCCAGACAAGACAAGATCATATGTTCAATGCAAACACTGCCCAGATCTTCAACTGACGCCCAATCACATCTTGGAATGCCCAACCGCCGCAACAAAGTTACTAAAAATGGGAATGGTCCTCTGAGGGACTCTTTGCGGGAACTCCTGTACAGCCCTGATGCTCCCAGAATAGCAGAGGCAGTGATCAAGACTTTCGACGGAATTTAGTGATATCTACTGCATTTATTCATGGACACGAGAACAACAACAAGCATTTCACAAGAAATAATTCTTTTTAAAATAATTAATATTAAATATTTATTTTAAGCTATTTTGTATGAAGAATAGCAGGTTTTTTTTTAAAAAAACTTGGCTTTTGATACTTTGCAATTTATTGTTTTTTATGAAAATTAGTTTTTTTTCATTGAAAAAATCTTAGTATAAAATTTGATAAAAGTATTTTTATATCTATATAAATAGTGTGTATATGTGTGTTACAAATATTATTATGTTATCAAATACGTATTGGAGTTTTGCTAGTATTAAGTATAGGCATACTTTTGCTTAAAAGTATTTTTAATGATTACCAATTTTGAATTTTACTATTTATTATTATTTTCTTAAGAAAAGTGTATAAGTGATATTTCATTCTAATTGTGGGGTTCGAAATATATGTTTTTATTTGTAAGAACTTTTTGTTTAAAAATGGCTTACTTAGGAAAAGGTCGAAAATCAGGCCTAAGTTATATTGCAGAATAATTAGGGGAAAGAGTAACTGATGATCTAAAAATTATAGACCTTAGAAACCTAATTGTAAATAGCACAAATTACGATGAAGAATTCGTTCGAGAAATGCTAAACATGAGAATTGAAGAAAGATTAGAAGGTAACACCCCTCGCGCGTAAGCGAGAATGATCACATTAACGAGAGACACCATTCAAACACTTTTGAACTGCATAAACTTTTTCCTAAATTTAAGGCAAAGGAAGATGACATAAGCCTGTTTTTGGTTTTATTTGAAAGACAGGCCAAAATGAATAGGATTTCTAAAGAAAATTGGGTTCCGCGCGCGCAACTAATTACTGTTCTGCCCCCTGATATTGTAAATATTATCGCGAGAGAGTCCGAAGAACTTGCATCAGATTACGATCATTTGAAAGCATTGCTTCTAAAAGATTTAAATTAAGCCCCGAAAAATTTCGTCAGCTTTTTGTTAAACACCAGAAGAATCCGGAGACCACGTGGGACGATTTTTATTATGAACTTCAGACCTATTTTGAGGGGTGGATTGCCGGATTAGGTATTACTACTTTCAAACAGTTGAAAGACTTAATGATAACGGATCAATTAAAGAAAAAGGCTCCAATTGAATTTAAGGAACATCATTTGGACGAATGGAGTGGGATTATTTCTCCTGTTGATCTCGCTCGTAAAATAGAGGAATATGAAGATGTGAGGAAAACATTTCAGAAAAAGGTTACATGGTCATATTCCAAGGACACGATGAAAAAGAAGTGGAATAACTCAACGATTATTCCGAGGGAAAATGTATCAATGAATAATCCTATGAATACCAGAGAACATAAAAACCGTAACAATCATCAAGATTTTGAAAAAAGAAGACGCCCCCAGTGTTTTGAATGCGGATCTTATGATTATTTTCGTCCACAATGTCCTAAATTGAAGAAATATGGCTCTGAAACCATAAATAGACTAAAAAGTAATTCCTAAAATGCTTCACTCGACCCATATACTATTAGAGGTAAGGTGAACGGATTTGAGATGCCTATGCTTAGAGATACAGGAGCCTCAATTGATATAATTTGTGAGAAATTTATTACACCAAATATGTTTACAGGTGAGAATGTGTGGGTCCAACATATTCTTGATGAACATATGACCTGTTTACCTCTCGCAGAGGTAGAAATTGATTGTGAGTGGGGACATGTCGTCACTAAGGCAGCTGTGGTGCGAAAGCAATTGGATCAGGGAAGATATATTTTAGGAAATAGAACAATTGAGCTCCTTGAATCAGATTTAGAGCATAATAGTTTACCGAGACGGGGGAAATAGTAAATGCGATTCAAACTCGCAGTCAGTGGAAAAAAGAAGCTGAACAGAACAGAACAAGTGAAGCGGTTGAAAAGGAGGAAATGAAGTTAGAAGAAAATTTAGCTGAAGATATTAAAAATCTGTTGCCTTTATTTACGGAAGAAAAGGACACAATGAGTTTAATCAATATTAATACTGATGAGTTCATAGAAGCCCAACAGAAAAGTGAAGAATTAGCTCCTTTAATTCAAAAGATAGAAAAGGGTATGAATAATGAAGCAAGCGATTATTCACTAACCAAAGGAAAACTTCTGATCAAAAGCAGAAAAGATAAGAATGGAGACATAACACAACTACTGGTTATTCCTGAGAAATTCCGATCGTCAATTCTGAAAATGGGGCATGAAGGTACATCAGGCCATTTAGGTGTCACGAAGACGAAGAGTCGGATTGCAAGATATTTTTACTGGCCTCAGTGCTATACAGAGATAGAGGAGTTTGTGAAAACATGTGATCCCTGTCAGAGGGCAGGTAAGGCAAATGATCAGAAAAAAGCACCAATGCAATTAGTTCCTGTAATAAGTGAAGTTTTTTCCAAATTAAACGTTGATGCAGTAGGACCCCTTCCCACTACACCTACAGGGAATAAATATTTGTTAACTGTCATGTGCATGTCCTCGAAGTACCCTGATGCAGTACCAATGTCTGATATAGCGTCCACTACAGTTGTGGAGGCTTTGTTCCAGATCTTCAGTAGAATGGGTTTTCCTAAAGAAATTCAAACGAACCAGGGAACTTCATTCACGAGTATTTTAACATCAGTATTTTTTGAAAACTTTGGAATAAACGTTGTTCGAAGTTCGGTTTATCATCCTCAGAGTAATCCCGTTGAAAGATTTCACAAAACTCTGAAAAGAATCTTAAGAGTGATATGCATTGAATCCTCCCCCGAATGGGAAAAACAGTTGCCAGCTGCACTTTTCGCTTTAAGAACCATCACTCATGAAAGCACAGGGTTTACTCCAGCTGAATTGGTCCATGGAAAAAATTTGAGAACTCCTATAACTCTTTTGTATGAGAATTGGAAGGGGACTACAGAAGAGGTGACCCCCGTTGTGGAATACGTTTTCCAACTCATAAATCGACTTAAAAGTTGTCAGGAATTAGCCATTGAAAAAATGGAAGAAACGAAGATTAAAAGAAAGGCATGGTATGATAAAAATGCTATTAAACGTGAATTTTCAGAAGGAGATTTAGTGTTAGTGTTAAAGATGAATCGACCTAATAAACTATCTGTACAGTGGAAAGGACCGGGAAAAATAGAGAAAAAAATTTCAGAGACTAATTATGTGGTGAGCTTTAACAACAACACCGAGTCAAATCAAGTTTTTCATGTAAATATGTTGAAGCCGTACTACAAAAGAGCCGAATTTATAAATATGATTAACAGTAGAGCAAAGGAAGATTCGAACGAATTAGAAGAAAACTTTCCCTGTATCGATTCTAACCCGAATATTTTTGACTTCGATGAAATTACAAAACACAGTTAGTTAGGAAACCGATTGAATGTTCAACAAATAGAGAAACTTAAAGAAATCCTATGCCCTTATTCTAAAATATTTTCCAATGAACCAGGAAAAACGCACTTGGTAGAGCATGACATTGAACTGATAAATGATGTACCTATTAGGACGAAACTATACAGAATGTCGGCACGGCAAACTAATTTATTGCAAGAAGAAATAAGGAAAATGTTGAAGTACCAAGTAATAGAAATAGGAGAGTCAGATTATGCTTCACCCATGCTCTTAGTTGAGACCCCTGGAAAATATCCTAGGCCTTGCATCGATTATAGAAAACTGAATGAAGTAATAAGGACTCAGTTTTATCCCTTACCAATTATAGAGAATAGAATTGAAACTGTCGCAGCTGCTAAATATATAACCTTACTTGACTTAACAAAAGGTTATTGGCAGATTCCCTTAACTCCAAAGGCTCAGAGGTTAGCAGCATTTACCACTAGTTCTGGAACTTATCGTCCATTACGTATGCCCTTCGGGTTAAAAATGCGCCCTATTATTTCAGCAGATTGATGGCTGAACTACTTCAAGGGTGTGAGAAGTTTGCCCTACCATAACTAGACGATGTGGCTATTTTTTCAGAAAACTGGGACGATCATATAAGCCACATAGATTAAGTACTAGAACGGATACGGGATGCTCGGTTAACAATCAAACCAGCAAAATGTAAATTCGCACAAGATAGCGTTAAATATCTTGGTCATGTCGTAGGGTTAGGAAAGAGATCTCCAGCTCAATTGAAAGTTCAAACAATACTAGATTTTCCAGTTCCAAGGACTAAAACCCAGGTTAGAGCCTTTTTGGGAATTGCGGGATATTATCGACAGTACATCCCAATGTTCTCTACTTTAGCAGCACCACTAACAGAACTGTTAAAAGGGAAATCGAAGAAAGGATACATTAACTGGACTTCGGAATGTCAAGAATCCTTTGTACAATTGAAGGAAAAACTTTCGACTAACCCTGTTCTATATGCCCCGGATTTCAAAAGGCAATTTATTCTTCAAACCGACGCCTCTGACACGGGTATTGGAATAGTCCTGGCTCAGAGAAATGATAGAGGGGAAGAGCATCCCATCCTGTACCTTAGCAAGAAATTTTCTGACGCCGAGAAGGTTTACTGCACAATTGAAAAAGAGTGTGCAGCTATCGTTTATGCAGTAAAAAAACTTAATTGTTACCTTAATGGACAGCAGAAATTTATCATTCAGACCGACCATAACCCATTAGTTTGGTTGAAAACTAATGCAGGAACAAATCCGCGCCTTATGCGTTGGTCACTTGCACTACAACCATTTAATTTTGAAGTTAATCATAAACCCGGGAGAAGTCATGCCAATGCAGATGCCTTAAGTAGGATTGATTAAATTTTTATATATATTCCCCAAGAGTGTATTATTACTCCCACCTCTATAATGAACAAAAATTCTTTATTTTAATTTTTTTTCTAAATTAAAATAATTCTGTAATTTGTATCTATCTAATAAGTTGTCATTTTCTCATTTATTTTGAATTTTTATATGTTAATTGTATTGTAGTATGTCATTCTGGCCAGAAGGGAATCGTACACTGTTAAAAAGGTAGTGTTACCTAGAACTTTTAAGTGATATCTCCTAAGTGATTTTAGTGGACCTTAAAAGAACAGAACTTTTCCTTCATCAGAAAAAGTTCTCTCTAGAGGAAGGAGGAGTTGTGGCGAATGTTCCGAGGAAGTGGGGGGAGAAGGGTTTACTAGAATCCCGTTCCCCTACGTTCCAAATAGACTCGTCTGAAAAGGACATGCGGAGGACCGGTTTTGAGGGTCCCGAAGAGAGTCAGACGATATAAACGTGCTCTGGATGTAAGATTGTTTTTTAGAATGTTCTGTAAATAAACTGTACATATTTATATCTCTAGCCTGGCTGTGAATTTTCGTAACCAATACGTCACACTGTGCATTTATTATGTGACCGTTATGAATTTAGTCCATTCATGAAGATTACATGATAAATACAATCATGTGTTCTCCATTGAATTCAAATTAAAATGACATTAGACTTGTACTTGCGGTTCTACTTGAAAAACTGAATGTTAAAAATTTAAAGATGATCTTTTTGTTTAAAATATTAATTTTATTTTGGTTTTAAACTATTTATAGCCTTTTCATTTCATTTTATTTTTTATTTTATCGATGATTTTTCAAACGTTATTTATCAACGAGAATGCAAATATACAACAATTGAAGAAATGCAAAACAAAATTGGCCCTTTTTGAGTGTTAAATATATTTTAGAGATTTAATGCAGTTTTAGTTGTTATACAGATACGTTTCAATATATTTTCAATACAGTATTTTCAACAATAAATTTCCAATACAATTTTCAACATATTCAAAAAAGGTTTATGTTATTGTATATGTGTCATTCATTTACAATGAATGACACATATTAAGCTATCCTGAAAACTAATTTTTACGCAAAACAACGTCAACAACTTGAATGTCACGAGTGCGTGCAGATTTCGAAACGCAAAAATTTAATTAAAATGAAGGGAAGCAAAAAAAGAGACAAAACACACAGGGAAACGTATTAAAGTTCTAAGAATCTAATTTCTTAATTTTTGAAAAATACTTCTGAAGTCGTGTACACTAGGATGGCTCGAATTTTTTGTTCAGAATTTTAAAACCTATCTATGCGGAAAAGATGCTCTCTGAAGGGAAAATCAAATAAAAAAAAGGATTTTTATGTTAAATACTGTCAAAAGAGGAATCAAATTTAGGTATTTGAGCTCTTTATGATAAAAAGTCAAAGCGAAACAGCATTTTAGTACTTTTAAAATTTATTACAATAAGAGAGCACATACCAAATAGTTATAAGTAAAAAAGTGTCAGATATATACATTTAATTACTTTAGTCCAGTGGTTCTCAAACTTTCACTACTGGCGCCCCCCTTTTCAATCATAATTTTTATCGCGCCCCCTTATACATTAATAATGTACTGAATGCAATAATAATGCACTTTGACGCTAAAGCTACAATACGATCATAATTATAAACCGTACAAATTAACAAGATAAGTATTAAATTTTGTATATTTTAATTTTAAGCAATATTTTTTTTCTTGCTTTTTAGTTCCATTCACTATAAAAGCGTGTTTTTAGTTTGTTTTAAAACTATAATTTATTTTATAGTTAATTTTACTATACACTATAAAAATCTCAATTCCAGTGAATAATTTTATTAAGAGAAAATATACTTACCTACTTTCAAGGACTTTTCAATTTTTCTTAGAATATTTGAGAAAAAATCCAATAAAACTAAAGAAAATGTTCCAAATGTGCGTGCCCTTAATAAAGGACATAAATCACAGAAACTTTTCGCTAACAACACAGGAACGTTATTTTCCAGCTAAACTCAAATCAACTCAAACGTTTCATGTCTCACGCTTTTCTGATATTTACTTTCGCTATATATATCTTGATTAATATGTATTATTTCAGTAGGTTCTTCAATTGCTTGATCAGTTTCAACTTCCTTCAATAGGGATCACAGATCCCATTTTTTTAATATTCTGCTTATTTATATTTATAAACCATAATAAGTCGTACAACACAGCAATCAAAACTACAAAATTGCTCATGGGGAAAGTGTAGCATGTTCTAAAAAATAATTATGTAAAACGTTTTTCATTATGCATTATATGTTTCAGAATACTCATGCTTATCCATATATCATAAAACTCTTTCACATGGAGAAAAGATGAAACAGAAATATATTATATATATTTACAACTTCCCTAAAAAAAGACGGAGATAACCATACCAGTAAGTTCGAAGGTCAGCTAAAGTAATATTTTAGGTTAAAAGAAACGTAATAAAAAATCTCTCATCGTTTGATATCGTTAAAAGAAACGTACAAAAAAATCTCTCATCGTTATCATATTGACCGCAAAGCAAACAAAATATTTTTTTTTTGGTTATTGTATCAAAGATGGCTAATGAGCGTTTGAAGTGGAATCTTTTATTTTTGATAATCACCAGATGATAAAAATAAATTATATCAGTGTAAATGTGTATTTTTTATTATGTCAGAAAGCATCTTGTTTTACTTCATTCCAAAAAATTATTTTTTAAACCTTTTATTTTCAATATGCTCGCGGCCCCCTCGCAGGGTTACCGCGCCCCCCAAATTTTAGAAACACTGCTTTAGTCTTAAATTTTATAAAAAAGTAATAACACACTGTCGAAATAACATTGCACGATAAGGCGAAAGAAGGGTTTGGAACGTGAACTGAACAGAAAATCGAAAAAAACCGTTATTTTGGTTGGAACAAAAACCGGAACTGAACCTGACGAAGAAATATCGGTTTATTAGGGTTCAATATATCTTCTCAGTCATTTTGTTATAGTAACCAACTCATCGACATTTTTTAATTTTACGTCAACCATATTACTACATCATCATTACAGGCATATTGCTTCTCGATTTTCTATTTTGATGCTCACTAGTACTTTTCTGTTTCAGTTTCACATAAAACTACTTGCAGAAGGCAGATTTAACTCTGTAAAAAAGCTAGATAATTTTTAAAGAAAAATATTAGTCTGAGGGACATTTTTCGCATTTCAGACTGTGATCATCCACGGACCATAGCACGCAGAACCCCAGAACGTTCCATAGCACTAATCATGCCATATTTCTCACAACAACCAATCACAGAGCTCCCTCTCGCAAACGACCGCAGGTCTTCACATCACACAACATGTCACGAATAGCTGCTACCCCATTGGACAGGCAGTCAACCAGCCCAAGGATCTCACTGGCCGAGGGAATTGCAAGCAAATTCTTAAACTTTGAAATAGCAAATGCTTTTGCTAGCTTTGAAAAAAATCTGTTCTTTTATTTTTTTAATACAAAGTATTTAAATTTGTGAAGACCTCCTTGGGTCTCACCCTGGACACCAAGATTAATTTGAGGCAAAGAATCACCAAAAGCCATTTTGTATAATATTAATTTGTATTTATTATATCAAGTCTCAAAAAAATCTCTAATAACATATAATATTTCTATGTTACGTCAAATAAAAGGGATTTACCTTTTATATTACATTAAATTACGAATTATGAAATTAATTAATAATTATGCTCAAGATCAAATAAGGTCTACCGAAATAGGTGGTCCGAGGAGTACACGTACTCGAATTATTAACTTTCATTAACTTTAACTAACTTTACTAAACTAACACTTATTTTAAGCGTACATAAATTATATTTACCGCTGGTATATCAACTTTCTAGTTCTTCCGTAGAATAGCAGCAATAAGTCTTCACTAACGTAATTTCCTGGAATCCTCTAAATTTGAGGTTACTGTTGCTGGCTCAATAGCCTTCATACTTGCTAGCTTACCACGCTCAACTTAAATACCCTATCTATCTATCTTTAATACCCTACTTTGCATATCCCGTTCACCTTTTGGAGTTGATTGGAAATATACGCGAATTTATAATCCCGAAAAAGACGCCTAATAATATTAGTGGAAAGGTTCCGTACAGATTCGTCACAACCCCTCCAAAAAGAAAACGGAATTTATTCTAAGGTCACAAATGGCCTGAAAATAAATTACGTAACCAATTCCTAAACTTGATTTATAGTCTCGACGACTTTGATACATATCTAACAATCGGATACTTTACAAATTTTCCTTCCCTAAGGGAAAGAATAAAGCATCACGACCAAAAACTTCCTTTTGCCTGACGTAACATTTACAAGTTTATATTTCCCTACATCACACCCATTTGGCAAAGAGGCGAGGGAAAAACCACCGAAGTGTAGAAAAACCTGCCTGTGTGATTTACTTAACTACTTATGAAAAACTAAGCACACTTATTCTTTTTTACAGTTGACTCGTCGCTTTCTATACATTGCTCAGGGTCAGCTACCCTGAAATGAAAACTTCTTTAAGTAGTGTGAAGAAACAAACATCTACTGTATGTACAAATTCATTCACATAACATTTTCTTATACATCAATTAAAGCATCTGGCTCCTTAATATTCCCATCCATGCATGCTACGCTTGTTAGTGTTAAATGTTAGCACTACCTAACTCCGCCGCGTCCCAAGCCACCAGATGTGAGAAAAAATATACACATACATATACATACAATTTCCAACATTTTTCAATAAACTATTAAAACAAATAACCAAAGGAATTGTCGCATCTTAGCGATGTCATACATAGAAGTAAACAAATGCATTCTTACAAATGTTTTCTCCATATTTATATAAAAAAATTAAGACAAAAGTTTATTTTTCTCTTCAAGAAAAACACACTCATTGTAGTGTACATTTTTGCTTGGCTTCTTAAATTTTAAAAATCCGCCCGTGACTTGCTTCATTGCAATAATTCTTCCAACCACTTGTTCGAAAGGAGAGAAAAAAAAGAATCGATACAACCTGATTTTTCTTTGTCCTCTATTCGCTCCTATCCACCTGTTCCCCGTCTAATGCTTCCATGCTGAGGCTCCTCCTGAGGTTGTTCTGCGGGATACCGTCGATTCCATTGCTCCTTTGCTCCTCTGGTATTCCTTCGGGCTGTTTTACTCGGCTCCGTAGGTAATAAGGACAAGGTCTCACTGCTGTCGCCTGTCTAGACTGGACTGGTCTCCTCTCAACTGCACTGTTTCCTCCGCTCGGAGTTGTCCTGGTCTCCCAGGCGCGGTCATATTGGACACTTGCTCCTTGTCTGCTCCCTTCTGTAGATGGCTTGCTCTGCCTTGTGTCTATTGGATGTGTGGGACCTGCAATGGACTGTGATTTTGATTCAGCACAGCACCAATTCCGACCCCACTAACATCCGTAAAAAAGTTAAACTGTTCCTGAAAATTCGGCAACTGCAAAACTGGCGCCTCTGTTAATGCTCGTTTTACTTTATTAAAAGCATCTTGTGCTTCCGTCGACCAATTAAATTTAGCCCCCTTTTTCTTTAACCAATATAATGGTTCACATATATCTGCATAGTGGGGTATAAATTTCTGATACCTCCCCGCCATCCCTAAAAACTTCGACACTTCCCTATTATTTTTAGGGGGTTTAATTTCTGCGATTGCCCTGACCTTACTATTGTCGGTTTCAATCCCTTCTTTATTAATTATATGAGACCTAAATACTTCAATTTGTTACGTGCGAAGTGACATTTGTCCTTATGGAGTGTTAGCCCTGCGTCTCGCAACAATGTAAATACCTGATTCAAAGGATCTATGTGTTCATTAAACGATGGAGATGTAATAATAACATCGTCCATATATACGATCACAAAATGCCCAATAATCGGTTTCAATATTGTCGACGGCTTTTTGAAAATTCGGCGCCGCCCCTGAAAGGCCAAATGGCATTCTAAGGAATGCAAAAGTGCCATTTCGAGTTATAAACGCGGTTTTCTCGATATCTTTCGGACTAATCACCAATTGAAAGTAGCCCGATTTTAAATCTTATGTCGACATAATTCCGGTATGCGGTATATTTGTGATTAGGTCATCAATCACCGGTAATGGATATCGCGGGTATTTAGTGATGGCGTTTAGTTTGCGATAGTCAATCGCGAATCGATACGCATCTGGAGAATCTGGAAGAAGGCCATTATTTTTGCGCGTTAAAACCACCGGTGGCGCGTATGGGGATTGAATAGGACGAATTGTACCCTCCTGTAACATTTTCTTAATGTGATATTCAATTATTCCTTGTTTGACCCTGTCATATCGGTAGGGTCTTGATACCACCGGCCCCTTGTCCCCAGTATCGATTTCATGGTATAAAACATGAGTTAACCCCGGCTGGTCTGAAAATAGCCCTTTAAATCCCTTAAATAAATCCTTTAATTTTTACTTTTACCCTTCACCGAGCTTTGTATCGGATAGATGAATCTCGACCGGGTTTTCCACTTTTCAACTGCTTAATTTGGTCATCTGGAATGATTAGATTCCTGATCAAAATCTAAAGTCAATTTGGACTCTTTCATAAAATCAATGCCTAAAATGCATTGGTACTGCATATTGTTAAGAATGTGAAATTCTCAGGTTTTCTGGAATTCTCGGATCCGAATCTGTAATTCGATCCGACCTAAGTGACAACACGGGGCTCCTTGGGCCGTCACTACTCTTTCTTTCGTCTTTTTGACGCGTTCGAGACGAAAAATATCTGCGATAGACCTCTTCTGATATAAAAAGATTTCTCCGATTCTGTGTCCCAAAGGGCTGTAATGAATGTTTCATTTAAAAGAATGGGCATTAATGTAAATCTACTGGAGTCATTCGTAGTGAGGATATCCTAATAGTTCGGTGTTCCGCATTGGGAGGATTTTCTGTACATCGCGATCGATCAACACCAGCCTCGCATAGATCGCTTAAAAGTTTAAATATCTATTTTGATCATTCCGACCCCTGCAAGCACCGTTCCTTGAACCACCCTGTCGATCGCCTTGATTATGGAATCTATGATCAGATTGACCACCTCGGCGTCGACCATCGAATCTCCGATTATCCACAACACCTTGACCTCAAGCCTATTGAATTCCCTCGGCGGTATTTTATTCTCAGAGTATCTGTTATTACCTCTCATCTCCCTCCAATTTTCCTGCCAATTCCTGTTAGGGAAACGATTGTTCTCACTTTGGTTTATATCTCGGTATTCCCGACTCGAACCCCTGATCTTTCTATTTAGAAACCTTTCCTCGTACTTATCAATTATTTATAGAAGGTTAGATGTGGTTTGCAGATGCCGAACCTCTACATAATCTAAAATCTGAGGTTCTAACTTACTAATAACATGATCTAGCAATTTTTCCTCCGCCATTTCGAGTTTTAATATTTTGTGTATCTTTAATAAGTCATAGACAACACCGGACAGTTTTTGATTGTGCTTTTGAGATGATGCATTAATACGCGTTTCGAGTTCTGATCTATACCTAACCACGGGGAACTGTTCTGTCAAAGCTTGCTTTAAGTGCGCGTAATCTGTCACCTTGTCTTCTACAACCCTATAACCTAGAACCTCAAACCAATCTAGCGCCCGTCCTGTGAGATGACCCTTTAAATATGCACAAGCCAGTTGTGTGGGTATCTCGTGATATTTAAGTTATTATCAATATTCTCCAAGAACTCTGCTACGTTCTCCATCCCCGAAAAATACTGCTCAGGGATGATTCGAAAATTAGATCCGACTCTAAACTCGGGATTTATGCGTTGGGTGCCACTGTGAAGACCCCCTTGGGTCTCACCCTGGACACCAAGATTAATTTGAGGCAAATAATCACTAAGATCCATTTTGTATAATAATAATTTGCATTTATCATATCAAGTCTCAAAAAAAAACCTCTACTAACATATAATATTTCTATGTTACGTCAAATAAAAGGGATTTACCTTTTATATTAAATTAAATTACGAATTTTGAAATTAATTAATAATTATGCTCAAGATCAAATAAGGTCTACTGAAATAGAAGATCCGAGAAATACACGTACTTGAATTATTAGCTTTCATTAACTTTAACTAATTTTACTAAACTAACGCTTATTTTAAGCGTGCATAAATTATATTTACTGATGGTATATCAACTTTCTAGTTCTTCCGTAGAATAGCAGCAATAAGTCTTCACTAACGTAATTTCCTGGAATCCTCTAAATTTGAGATTACTGTTTCTGGCTCAATAGCCTTCATACTTGCTAGCTTACCACGCTCAACTTAAATACCCTATCTATCTATCTTTAATACCCTACTTTGCATATCCCGTTCACCTTTTGGAGTTGATTGGAAATATACGCGAATTTATAATCCCGAAAAAGACGCCTAATAATATTAGTGGAAAGGTTCCGTACAGATTCGTCACAACCCTCCAAAAGAAAACGGAATTTATTCTAAGGTCACAAATGGCCTGAAAATAAATTACGTAACCAATTCCTAAACTTGATTTATAGTCTCGACGACTTTGATACATATCTAACAATCGGATACTTTACAAATTTTCCTTCCCTAAGGGAAAGAAAAAGCATCACGACCAAAAACTTCCTTTTGCCTGACGTAACATTTACAAGTTTATATTTCCCTACATCACACCCATTTGGCAAAGAGGCGAGGGAAAAACCACCGAAGTGTAGAAAACCTGCCTGTGTGATTTACTTAACTACTTATGAAAAACTAAGCACACTTATTCTTTTTACAGTTGACTCGTCGCTTTCTATACATTGCTCAGGGTCAGCTACCCTGAAATGAAAACTTCTTTAAGTAGTGTGAAGAAACAAACATCTACTGTATGTACAAATTCATTCACATAACATTTTCTTATACATCAATTAAAGCATCTGGCTTCTTAATATTCCCATCCATGCATGCTACGCTTGTTAGTGTTAAATGTTAGCACTACCTAACTCCGCCGCGTCCCAAACCACCAGATGTGAGAAAAAAATATACACATACATATACATACAATTTCCAACATTTTTCAATAAACTATTAAAACAAATAACCAAAGGAATTGTCGCATCTTAGCGATGTCATACATAGAAGTAAACAAATGCATTCTTACAAATGTTTTCTCCATATTTATATAAAAAAATTAAGACAAAAGTTTATTTTTCTCTTCAAGAAAAACACACTCATTGTAGTGTACATTTTTGCTTGGCTTCTTAAATTTTAAAAATCCGCCCGTGACTTGCTTCATTGCAATAATTCTTCCAACCACTTGTTCGAAAGGAGAGAAAAAAAGAATCGATACAACCTGATTTTTTCTTTGTCCTCTATTCGCTCCTATCCACCGGGTCCCCGTCTAAGGCTTCCATACTGAGGCTCCTCCTGAGGTTGTTCTGCGGGATACCGTCGATTCCATTGCTCCTTTGCTCCTCTGGTATTCCTTCGGGCTGTTTTACTCGGCTCCGTAGGTAATAAGGACAAGGTCTCACTGCTGTCGCCTGTCTAGACTGGACTGGTCTCCTCTCAACTGCACTGTTTCCTCCGCTCGGAGTTGTCCTGGTCTCCCAGGCGCGGTCATATTGGACACTTGCTCCTTGTCTGCTCCCTTCTGTAGATGGCTTGCTCTGCCTTGTGTCTATTGGATGTGTGGACCTGCAATGGACTGTGATTTTGATTCAGCACAGCACCAATTCCGACCCCACTAACATCCGTAAAAATTAAACTGTTCCTGAAAATTCGGCAACTGCAAAACTGGCGCCTCTGTTAATGCTCGTTTTACTTTATTAAAAGCATCTTGTGCTTCAGTCGACCAATTAAATTTAGCCCCCTTTTTTCTTTAACCAATATAATGGTTCACATCTATCTGCATAGTGGGGTATAAATTTCTGATACCTCCCCGCCATCCCTAAAAACTTCGACACTTCCCTATTATTTTTAGGGGGTTTAATTTCTGCGATTGCCCTGACCTTACTATTGTCGGTTTCAATCCCTTCTTTATTAATTACATGAGACCTAAATACTTCAATTTGTTACGTGCGAAGTGACATTTGTCCTTATGGAGTGTTAGTCCTGCGTCTCGCAACAATGTAAATACCTGATTCAAAGGATCTATGTGTTCATTAAACGATGGAGATGTAATAATAACATCGTCCATATATACGATCACAAAACGCCCAATAATCGGTTTCAATATTGTCGACGGCTTTTTGAAAATTCGGCGCCGCCCTGAAAGGCCAAATGGCATTCTGAGGAATGCAAAAAGTGCCATTTCGAGTTATAAACGCGGTTTTCTCGATATCTTTCGGACTAATCACCAATTGAAAGTAGCCCGATTTTAAATCTAATGTCGACATAATTCCGGTATGCGGTATATTTGTGATTAGGTCATCAATCACCGGTAATGGATATCGCGGGTATTTAGTGATGGCGTTTAGTTTGCGATAGTCAATCGCGAATCGATACGCATCTGGAGAATCTGGAAGAAGGCCATTATTTTTGCGCGTTAAAACCACCGGTGGCGCGTATGGGGATTGAATAGGACGAATTATACCCTCCTGTAACATTTTCTTAATGTGATATTCAATTATTCCTTGTTTGACCCTGTCATATTGGTAGGGTCTTGATACCACCGGCCCCTTGTCCCCAGTATCGATTTCATGGTATAAAACATGAGTTAACCCCGGCTGGTCTGAAAATAGCCCTTTAAATCCCTTAAATAAATCCTTTAATTTTTACTTTTACCCTTCACCGAGCTTTGTATCGGATAGATGAATCTCGACCGGGTTTTCCACTTTTTTCAACTGCTTAATTTGGTCATCTGGAATGATTAGATTCCTGATCAAAATCTAAAGTCAATTTGGACTCTTTCATAAAATCAATGCCTAAAATGCATTGGTACTGCATATTGTTAAGAATGTGAAATTCACTGGTTTTCTGGAATTCTCGGATCCGAATCTGTAATTCGATCCGACCTAAGTGACAACACGGGGCTCCTTGGGCCGTCACTACTCTTTCTTTCGTCTTTTGACGCGTTCGATACGAAAAATATCTGCGATAGACCTCTTCTGATATAAAAGATTTCTCCGATTCTGTGTCCCAAAGGGCTGTAATGAATGTTTCATTTAAAAGAATGGGCACTTAATGTAAATCTACTGGAGTCATTCGTAGTGAGGATATCCTAATAGTTCGGTGTTCCGCATTGGGAGGAATTTCTGTACATCGCGATCGATCAACACCAGCCTCGCATAGATCGCTTAAAAGTTTAAATATCTATTTTGATCATTCCGACCCCTGCAAGCACCGTTCCTTGAACCACCCTGTCGATCGCCTTGATTATGGAATCTATGATCAGATTGACCACCTCGGCGTCGACCATCGAATCTCCGATTATCCACAACACCTTGACCTCAAGCCTATTGAATTCCCTCGGCGGTATTTTATTCTCAGAGTATCTGTTATTACCTCTCATCTCCCTCCAATTTTCTTGCCAATTCCTGTTAGGGAAACGATTGTTCTCACTTTGGTTTATATCTCGGTATTTTCCCGACTCGAACCCCTGATCTTTCTATTTAGAAACCTTTCCTCGTACTTATCAATTATTTATAGAAGGTTAGATGTGGTTTGCGGATGCCGAACCTCTACATAATCTAAAATCTGAGGTTCTAACTTACTAATAACATGATCTAGCAATTTTTCCTCCGCCATTTCGAGTTTTAATATTTTGTGTATCTTTAATAAGTCATAGACAACACCGGACAGTTTTTGATTGTGCTTTTGAGATGATGCATTAAAACGCGTTTCGAGTTCTGATCTATACCTAACCACGGGGAACTGTTCTGTCAAAGCTTGCTTTAAGTGCGCGTAATCTGTCACCTTGTCTTCTACAACCCTATAACCTAGAACCTCAAACCAATCTAGCGGCCGTCCTTTGAGATGACCCTTTAAATATGCACAAGCCAGTTGTGTGGGTATCTCGTGATATTTAAGTTATTATCAATATTCTCCAAGAACTCTGCTACGTTCTCCATCCCCGAAAAATACTGCTCAGGGATGATTCGAAAATTAGATCCGACTCTAAACTCGATTTATGCGTTGGGTGCCACTGTGAAGACCCCCTTGGGTCTCACCCTGGACACCAAGATTAATTTGAGGCAAATAATCACTAAGATCCATTTTGTATAATAATAATTTGCATTTATCATATCAAGTCTCAAAAAAACTCTACTAACATATAATATTTCTATGTTACGTCAAATAAAAGGGATTTACCTTTTATATTAAATTAAATTACGAATTTTGAAATTAATTAATAATTATGCTCAAGATCAAATAAGGTCTACTGAAATAGAAGATCCGAGAAATACACGTACTCGAATTATTAGCTTTCATTAACTTTAACTAATTTTACTAAACTAACGCTTATTTTAAGCGTGCATAAATTATATTTACTGCTGGTATATCAACTTTCTAGTTCTTCCGTAGAATAGCAGCAATAAGTCTTCACTAACGTAATCTCCTGGAATCCTCTAAATTTGAAGTTACTGTTGCTGGCTCAATAGCCTTCATACTTGCTAGCTTACCACGCGTAACATAAATACTTTATCTACTTTGCATATCTCGTTCACCTTTTGGAGTTGATTGGAAATATACGCGAATTTATAATCCCGAAAAAGACGCCTAAGAATATTAGTGGAAAGTTTCCGTACAGATTCGTCACAAATTCACTTTCCAAGTAAATTTATCTTTTATTATCCATTCATAAATTAATTTTCTTAAACGCTTTATTAAAATGGGCAAGTAATTAAGTTTTCTCAAATTATCTAAATCACCAGACAGGAGATAAAAGCCCTGGCGGGCTAAGTGCTCTACAACCCAAACCTAGCTGTATAATACAAACAAATCGTCTAGTATTTCTGAAAATGGAAATTAAAAAAGACACGTGCAAGTGAAAGAAGAAATATTTATGTTTTAACCCAGATTTTTTAAACTTTGTGTGTGTGTGGGGGGGGACGAGCATATCGAAAAGTTCAAAATAAACGATGTAAAATAATTATTAATTTACCGAAAAGAAGCAAAACAAAAAACATTCTGATATGATATAAAATAAAATTCATATTTACACTGATATAAGATACTTATAAATGTATCAGGGAGAATTCTATTGATTTATTAATACTAAATTGAAAGCAAGTTTAGTAATTACTAGTGACTTCCATGCATTAATACATTGAATCCAATTATCACATCATAAAACATAGCATCATCATCCACTGCACATGTCTCTACATAACACTTAAGATCATCAATTTTTGAATATTATCTTTAAAATAACCAAACACAGTCTTACTTTACTTTTACTAAATCCACTTAAAGTAGAATTTAATGGAAACAATTGAACATGGTTTATTTTATCTTAAACAGACTTTAGAATCAAGGTCACTCGATTACCACTATCTATTAAAGCATCTAAAATTAAATCAAGTTTGTTGTTAAGTTTAAAATTAAATCAAGTCATCAATAATGTTTCTTCTTTATTAACAATTAAATGAGCAACGTCTAGTTTAGTATCGTTATTATCTGGGCATTCCGAAGCCTTGTGTCCAAAAGCTTTACACCGAAAATATTTCAATCAATCCCTTATTTTTGTACATACAGTTTCTAGAAATGTGATTGGGGTTTCCACAATTAAAACAAACTCTATTTTTATAATTTGTAAGACCAGTATTATTATTATCATACACTTCATCTTATTTTTATTAACATTTTTTCTAAAATTAAATTTTTCATCATACTTTGTTTTCATTTTTTCACAAGAATTATATCAATTATTAAAATCCTATTTTGGTTTTGTTTTATCGAAATCACCTTTACTGTTTACATATCCATGACTTTGGATCCTTCAATAGAACCTCTTCTTTCATTTTAAATTGGACAGGTAACCACATTTAAAGCGAAACAGCCCACTTAATTACATGCGTAAACAGGGTTTTATTGATTTCAATGTTGACGCATCTACACCTGTTGATTCTTTTAATTATGTTGAATTCCAGGAGGAATTATTGACCAGTACTCCCAAGCATTGCAGCCATCCGGAATTACTCAGACAACTGGCCATTGATGTAATAAATGACATACCAGATCAAGCCTTTATTATATACACAGATGGTAGTCGTTCGGATACAGGTAGAGCAGGGAGTGGAGTGGAATTTTTAGTAACACTCCTGGGAACGATGTTAAAATCAGCACCAGGAATCCTGACCACTGTTCCGTCTTTAGATCGGAACTCATTGCTATTAGTGATGCTCCCATTCATGCTCTCAACTCTTATAAGGACAGTATCTGGATTCTGACAGACAGCAGAAGCTCCATCCAATATTTGAAGAATTGGCCAAACATTTTGGACAGTACTGGTCTAGATATTTTATCCAAATTAGTTAGGCTTGATCAGAGGAAACAAGTATGTCTCCAGTGGATTCCATCACATGTGGGTGTGCCTGGGAACGAAGCTGCTGATGAGCTGGCTGGTAGGGGATGTGATCATCCTAACCCCAGTTCCACTGTCTTAACCCATACGGAAATTCCTTCCTTCCAAAGAAATAAAATGAATTTTACTTGGCGAAACCCTCCTGCTCACCACTGGTACGCAGCTAAGAGTCCTGGCTTATCTATTCAATGCAGGAGTTCCAGGGCTCATCAGAGGGCCTTGGCGCGCTTTAGAAGCGGTCACCTGCGTAGTATGACTTTTGTGCAGGGGGTAAAGTCTTTCTTTACCTGTCCCTGCTCTCTCCTTGATTCTCCTGCTCATCTTCTGGACTGCTGGGGCATTTTCCTGCGACAGTTGTATGAAGAGAGCAAGGCCTGGTGTGTGAGACTATTACGCGGAAAGGTCAAATGGCTTTCCTGCTCCAAGGGGATTGGAAATAACAACAACAAAAACTGTTTACATAATTATTTTTCATTACGTCATAAATTTTGAGTTTTTCCTTGAAATAGGCTAAATTGTGACATCCATTCAGAATTATTTTGTTTTCTTGCCTGTCATTTATACCTTTGATTACGTAATGCATTTAAGTGGAGTTATCCATTTTACCCGAATTACATAATTCCTTTCATGTTTGAAAAGTATTTGGTGTTGGGGGGTGGATGGTTTTGCAATCTCTGTTTCTCCTGTTGCGCAAGAGCTCGTGCAACGAGGCAAAATTTATCAAGGAGAACTCGTCAATCAGCGTTTGTTTTAATTTTTTGCCACGAATTTATTTCTAATTCCGTCTTTAAAAATAATTTCGCAATTCCATCCAAAGATCTGTTTGCAAATACGAATTTTTGTAAGTCTGATAGACAAAACAGCTCAGCAATATTTTCAAAATGCTTAATCTCATTAATTATATTTTCATGTGGTTCTGCATTAAATTTAGAAATGGTGTTTTCAATATCTGAATAGTTTATATTAGCAATATAATTGACATAGCTTCTCTTATTTTGATTTCCGTTATCAAAAAACGCATTTTATTTATTTCCAAAACAGGATTTTTCCCCACGCTATCAGATTGCATTGAAGAATCATTCATTTTGCTTTCCGAGTCTGACTCGCTGGCGCCGCTCGCTGCCATTAATAATTAACTCATTCAGATTCGTTAATAAAGATAGAATGCTTTTACACAAATCAAATTTATTTCCTTCAATGGAAATCTTAAGTATGTTTGAAATTGTTGCTATCTCATTATACGAAAATTTCTTTTGTGTATCTTTTAGTTTAATAGAGAATTCTTCACTGTCAATCGTGAAAGTAAAACCTCAAACAATTACGTAATCTTTCACGATTGAGCTCGTCATCATCATATATTAGTTTGTAGAGCAGTTTTATTTTTTCTGTTTTAAAGTTCTTTAATGCAATGCTGATAGGTTTTATAGCATTTGCAATCATTTTCAAAAGAATGCATGTATTTTTAATGTTGCTGTAGTGTTACATCTCACTTCTGAGTGTGGGGCGCTGGTCAGGATTGGCACTTATTTGACTATTGTTTATTATATTTTAGTTATTTATGCTTATTTACATCTATTTACAACAGATCATTATATAGTTCGTCATTAAAATGTCCTTCAACGTCTTAACATACGCAGTGATGGCGTCTTTGCTTCTCGCCTTTCTCAATGGCGTTGTTCGTCGTCTCTCTTCGGCATTGTCATCGAGCGTCTAACGACTGGCAGGCTCCTGTAGCACTCACAAGCATGCGCATAAGTATTAGTGAAAGTGGCTTGGAAATAGCAGCAGGCACCATATATATGTATATATATATATATATATATATATATATATATATATATATATATATATATATATACATACATACATATATATTGATAATATGGGCAGTTTATAATATTAAAGAGTCGCATTGTAGCTTTAGCGTCGAAGTACATTATTACTGCATTCAATACATTGTTATTGTATGAGGGGCGTGATGAAAATTATGATTGAAAAGTGGGTCGCAAATATGGAATGTTTGAGAAGCACTGTTCTAACCGCTATACTCAGGCATAGTCTATTTTGCTAAATTCTCTTGTCTGATCTGTGGAATCAAACATCATTCATTGCTTCATTTTACCAAAACAGCTCAGAATTTATTCAGAGGTCACCGGATTAAAAATAATTTCTCATAAATTCTTCGGTTCAAAAAGTGTTTGTGACGAATCTGTACGGAACCTTTCCACTAATCTTCTGAGGCGTCATTCTGGGGAATATAAAAATTCGCGTTTATTTCCAATCAACTCCAAAAAGAAGTTTGGGATATGTAAATGAGATAAGGTATTTAAGTCGAGGGTTGCGAGATAGCAAGAGATGATGGTAGGCTATTGAGCCAACAACGTTACAAGCTAAACTAGAAGATTCAAAGAGATTAGATTCGTTAAGACGTCGTGCTGCTAGACGTACCAGAAAGCTGATATAAGCCAGCGGTAAATATAATTCACGTACGCTTAAAGTAAGCGTCGGGTTGAGATACTTAGTTAAAGTTAATGACAATTAAGAATTCGAATATGTGTGTTTCTTGGATCTCCTAGTTTCGGTAAACCTTACTTGAGTTGAGCTAGATTAGTAATCAATCGTATTCTTAGTAATTTAATTTAATATAAAGGCAAATCCCTTTAGATGACGTAACATATTTACATTATTTGTTATCAGAGATTTTTGAGGAAATTATAATAAAAATAAATAATATTATTATTCAAAATGGCTTTTGGTGGTTCTTTGCCTCAAATTAATCTTGGTGTTCAAGGTGTGACCCAAGGGGGTCATCACATGTTCTTCTGCGTCTAATACTGATGCAATTTCAGAAGGAATATTGAGCTCTTTTTAGTGAAAAATATCATTGACTTAACACCTTCTTTCGCATGAAATATTTGAAACTTAGCTTTTCCAGATTTCCTTCAGTTGGCTGATCCTACATTTTGTAAACAAAGGCGTATCACGGCACTAGTAGTATGCCAATGGGTATTCCAGATTCTAAAAGATGACGCATTTTAGATTAATTCATCAATCTATAAATAGTTAAAAAACTAAAAATGCATGTTTTTTTTGTAGATCGAACTGAAAAATGAAAAATAAATTATTGTTTAAAAAAAACTAAAACACGTTTTTATGTTTAATCGAACAAAAAAGTAAAAAAAATAATTCTTAATATAAATGATTAACGAGAAAATTATTGTCATTGGGTTAAAAGTGTGGGGGTGCCCTATATCAATTGTTATAATTTCTTAATACTTCTATTCCGAAATGTTGAGTTAGTGTAAAAATGTAGTACAAAACACCCAACTTTTTTACCCAATGACATTAAATTTCTCGTTAATCATTTTATTCTTATATTAAGAATTATTTTTCACTTTTTCGTTCGATTAAACATAAAAGCGTGTTTTTTTAGTTTTTTAAAAATATTTTTATCTAATATTGTTATAATAGATAATGTAAGAAGTATTATTTTAACACCAGAATTCGACTGTCATCACACACACAGACACGTGCACACACGCACACACACAATAGAAGTACATAGAAAATACAAAAAGCACTATACCTGTACCATCATTAGTTTATGAGTAAATGATGATGTACTCGTATGATGGTTCACGATGGAGCTCTGTCTCATTTCTGTGCTCCTGTTCGTGATTGAAGGTATATGACGTACTTCGGCCACTGAATCAGATGTGTAGGTCCGGTTCTATGGCCGCTACGGTCGTGAGATCTGACACTGCTGGATTTTTTTTTCTGTCGGGCCATTTCAAAAACTTGTGTTTCGAGATTTAGTGGCTACACAAACGAACTTTGTTGCTCATCTGCATGCTGCTTATACTTTGGTGAACACCACGCTGTTGCGACGTGGACATTCAACCATTCTACGGTACCTTCAAGGCAGCCTCTATATTCCCCCAGGACACTTTGGACATCTGCCTTTATAAATCTTTGCAAATACTAATGTTGATGTTGTAAACCGGCTGGGATGACATACTTCGTTCTTCGTGTTTCCTTCATAAGCTATGGATTGTACAGGTACAGTTCTTCGGGTATTTTTATGTACCCACAACGTGGAATCTGGGCTTTTCATTTTCTGGTCGCTATTTTTGGAACAACCTGCATAGAATTTGTTCATCCAATTAATAAATACTTTCACAAAATTTTTCAATGGAGAAAAATTAGCATATAATTTCTTTTGATAACTTTTAGACCAGAGGTGGTCAACTCGCGGCCCAACTTCAATAATTTTGCGGCCCGCAAGTTTCATTACGACTTTATAAAATGTGACAGTTTTGTACAATATTTTTGTTTTGTTAACAAATAAACCCCGTAAATGTTTCTATTTTATCACGTTGCTTCTGTTACTGAGAATCTGTGTGTTTTTTCCGAAATTGAAATTTATTAAATATAAATCGTGCTCAAAATTAACGGCGAAAAACTGCAACATCAATTTCAATAACAGAATACAAGCATTGAGATCGACTTGCAAAAACTAAGTGAAGGAGTTGAGAAACAAATATCTCACTCATTAAAAATAAATTAAAAACATTATATATATATATATATATTATTATTATTATATTATTCATGTTTGTATACGTGAAAAACAATGGAAACAATAATAATAGTTTATTTTGTTTTAAATTTCACTCCAAAAAATGTTTGCAATGGGTCCAAATCTAATAGAAAGATATATATATTTATATGCGCCCACGGGATTATAATGTTTTTCCGAAGTGACGGTGAGGTCATTTGGGTTGGTAACTCCTGCTTTTGAAAGTTAGGAGAAGGATAATTATTTTCAAAATAAAAACAAATAAATTATCTTAAATAAATTATTTTTATGATTTTAAAGAATGATAAAGAAGTAACAATTTGTTTCATACAGATTTCAAGACTTTTTTTTTTTTTTTGTAAGATTAAAACATATTTCATTAGGAACAATTTTTACGCTTAAAATGTCCAAAAAGAGCTGAAGAACTTATTACATTAAATCTTTATGGTTTCAAACACTTTCTAGTACTTTAAAAAACTTTATTAAGATTATATAAATTTGGGTGTATCACGCAATCTAGTAGTGTTAAGCCGGTCTTTGATCTTAAAAAAAAACAATTGCATCATTTGTTACAAGTCATTAGGATGACAGGAAAGACGAGTCAGTTTTTAAAAGATAAGAATCTCGACTTAATTTTACCCTATCTTGCTCTTTGTCGGGCTCGTTTGTCGGGCAAATTAATGATATTTCAGCTCCACACTTCAACTAATGTTATGAATAATTTGATTACGGCAGGTAATTATTCATTATCAGGAAATTGTTTCTAGGGCGTTTGTCTTGAATTAGAAGAATCTGACATCAAGAGTTTACATGATGTGTTATGAAATGGAATTAATTTGAGAATGAACCATTATTTTTTCAGTTCTTACTATTAGAGAGTTCACACTCTCTCTTTTTCAATTTCTACTATTAACTTTCTCTCTCACACACACACCCTCTCCTCTCTCTCTTTCGTTCCTTACTATTAGTTCGCACTCTCTCCTTATATATATCTTGTTCAAATTTTCAGTCGCTAATTAAATACTTTTATTCATCCACTGAAGTTCAAATACATTTTTTAAACTTGTAGTGGATGACACTTGAATACACTTTTTTCAAATATTAATTCATTAATTAAATTTTCTATTTTTAATTTTAAATTTATTTTGCATTATTTCTGACGAAGTTACAATTAACTACAACAAATGGTGCCACGCAAGTAGAATATATTTTTTAAAACTTGTAGTGGATGACACGCGCGATGTTGATACCGTTTTTTCATACATTAATTCATTAATTAAATTTAATTAACTAAAATAAAACTTTTCTTTGCTGACCTAAGTAGGAATTGACTTAATTTTTTTATATCACTTGCTTTATAAAAAATTTGATTTAAATATTCTAATGGTCTTTTTGTAACGAGCCAAGTTTAAAAAATAGGAGTTTTGAATGTCTTCAATCTAGGTTGAAATTTTTTTATACAGTTAAAAATATTTAGTGTAAAGAATGTTATATTTGAAACAGAGTGGTTCTCAGAATTTATTCTCGATACATCCCTGGACCCGTAATAAAGATTCATTGTATATTTTCGAATGTAAGCCAATCCATGTATAAACCAAGAATGCGTTTTTCCAGACATTTATCCTTTATTTGAAACGCACTTAAATCGAACTGAAAAAAATTCTATTATCTTCAAATGTATTGTTAAGTAGGTGAAATGGATAAGATATTTTCCAATTTAGTCGTTGCAAAGTAAAACGCCGCCGACGATAGCTTTATTTCTGGTAATTGTATCTGAAGTTAATGTATTTTTCCCATTTATATAGTCCAGTCTTACTTTCTCCGCCATGTTTTTTATATTTGAAAAAATGCGTGGTAAGAGAAATTTGTATACAGCAAGTAATCGTCGATCTATGTTTCATGTCTTGGAGAAAAAACTCGCCGTATCGTGAACATAGACATTCAAGCATCCCAATGAGTAAATGTAAATTTGAGAACTATAAAGAAATTTTTGGTTTCTGATAATAACTTTGAAGTACTTATGTGGCTTTCTCTTTCGTTTTAGAACCAAAATTCCTTTCAAAACAACCAAAAGGTTACGTAGAATCGCTTACCAATTAAAGAAAACTATCTTTTTCTGAGAAAGAAAGAAAAACCCTTACGTATTTTCGAGATAAGTGGGCATGTTTATAAGCAAACCCCCTTATTTTAAATATAAAAGAAAGTTTCGAAATTGCCATCTTCTACCCGGAAATGTAAAAAGTTAAAAATTTTCTGAAAAAAGTCACGGATTAAATGCGCACCTGTACGTTTAGATATCCAAATATGGATAGGGCCGTAATTAAACAATACTGCCATTGTTAAGCTACAAGATACGAAATCAAGAAAAAATTATGAAAGCTTTTTTAGTAATTAGGACGGATACTTAAAGAACCACTGTTCTAATAACTAATTTATGAGAAAAATATCGCTCATTCTCGAAATCCATGGTTTTTTAAATCTTACAACGGCATTTTTTTTTATGTCAAAATAATTAGAAATGGTTTTTTATCTTACAAAATTGATAATGGGATTACATCTTATCTTTATTTTCTCGCTCTGTAATTTTCATTGATCGTTTATTTATTGAAGTGATAACTTCTTTAGGCGCCTTTTGCTGGGGAGTGAGCTTGAATGATGCGTTTCAAAAAGCCAAACATTGTTACGCTGGGATTTGTAACACTCGTAACAATGGTAAGAACACTACTCGTAACAATACTACTGAATCATTTGGGTTTAATGAGTCATGCATCGGAGAAATTTGTGCATTGAAATGTAGAGCAGAAATAGGACAAATAATTCTAATGGTTACTATTTATATTTCACCCAATCAAAGTGTAGAGAAAATTATCGAATTCATTCACAAAAACTTAGTTGCCCACACTGAAGCCGGATCAACTCTTCTGAACAAATTGCCTATTATTTTAAGTGGAGCTTTTAATGTTGATTTTTCAAAAGACAAATCAAAGCCTTTAGTAGATTTTTAAAAATAAAAATTCAATTTATGTCAAATGATCCAAATGAGAGTACGGCAAAGTACGGAGCAACGCTTTTGATGGAGTTTTTCGTAGATATTTAAATAATTTTGAATCTAAAGTATTTATAACCTATTTCAGCTACCATAAACCTATTGTCTCCTTCATAGAATACAATTAATTCACAAATATGATTGTATATTTCGCAAAAAATATTACTTTATGAGTACAGACATATGAATAAATAATTTTATATGACAATACTAATATCCCCTTGTTTTTTATTGGCTTAACTAATCCCTGAAATTACATTACAAAATTTGCAGTTATCACTTCTATCGTGTGGTCATAAACACACGCACTCTTTTTTATTTTACAAATGTCACATACTACAATAGCACCTATGCCTTTATTGCACGTGCTCTTCAACATTTTTCGACTGTAGAATTAAGAATTACTAGTGCAGGGGGCATACGTCCAAATGTTCGGCGGCCATAGGATGACCAGAGTCGCACACAGTACGATGAGTCGGCGATACCAATTCTGTAGAGATTAGATCACAGACAGCCATGCTTTGTCAATAGTCTAAATAAAATAAGCTACAGCAGCTTTTCTAGAAACCAGGACGAAATCTCGTTCAAGATTGCAGAGTTCTTGTCCTTCGACATCTCCGCAGTTTTCATTTCAATTATACTTAAAGGCCATATTAGTAAAAAGGTCGAAATTCTCGTGGGTTCTTCGATCACAAGGGCTCCTTTCTTAGCAAGAAAGTTAGCATGCTCATTCCCAGCAATGTCACAATGAGCCGGTATCCACTGAAAATAAATTTTATGAGGAAAATCTTTTAAGAACGATCTGCATTTTAAGGTATCCGAACACGTTCGGAGTACTTTTTAACAAAATAGCATGTTTAAGATATCCGACTACGTTCGGAACCGTGATTTTAAAAAAACGATAAATGGATAACTTTCATGGTATTTAGTGTCACTTAGATTATAATACATGTATAAAATTGTTTTAAGGACATTTTGACAAAAAAATGATTTAAATACAATATTTTGGAAAAAATTAACTTAGAATAATCTTTTTTTCAAAATGTTCTCCTATAAAAAAAGCTTAAAAAATAATAAAAAATATTTTGCTCTTATAAAGTAAAGATTTCTCCAGAGAATCTGAACTAGAATTTTTGAAAAATTCACATTTTTTTTCCAGAGTTATATCACCCATTGAAAAAATTATCGGCGTTTTTTTCTTAAAATTTCTCCTCTCGGTTGTAGTAAAATATGGATATAAATTCATTTCTAATTTATATGTTTTAAAAATTCTAGTTGAGCCTCTGTACAGAGGTCAGAGCTATATGCAGGCAAAATATTATTATAATAGAAGCATTTTTCATAAAAGGAGAATATTTTGAAAATTCCTCATTCTATGTTCATTTTTTCTCAAAATATTGTGCTTAAATAATTTTTTTATTGTAATACTATTCTTAAAACTTTATATACATTTTCTAATCTCTAAGTGACACTAAATATCGTAAATATTCTCCATTTATTCGTTTTTGCATTATCATGGTTCAGAAACGTAGTCAGAAAACTTAAAATATTTTGTGAATTACAGAGGTAATTTGGAGTCATTTTTCAAATGGGGAGTGGGTATTTGAAGGTGCCCGTTCTTATTCTATTGGCTTGTTCACGCGCCTCTTACAGAATGTTTATGCATCCCCAGGTGGGAGCATAAAATACTTTGAGAATTACTACAAAAAATATCGGAAATTTGTATGCAAATGTTTGAGTGTTGAGGTGCATGGCGTAAAAGCTAATTTTGGTTAAACTGTGCCCAAAATTTGTTTGTCAATGTGACTATGCCTTGCAAATTTTTTCCAATAAAAGAATTATGTGTTTTGGTATTAAAAAAAATTCCGAGATTCAATTATGTATTTCTGTGGAGAAAAATATCGAAGCGAATGAATCTCAAACAAGAAAATTGCTTGTAATTTTTAAAAATTAACTTTTTTGAAGTAAAATTCACTCAATTAAATACATAAGAAGACGGACAAGTATTTAAATAAGCGAAATCTGAACTTGAATGGGGACAAAAAAAATCTGAAATGATTCAGCTGTCAAAACTGATTTCAAGAGCAATCTAAATGAATTCTTTGATTTCTTAAGAGGCAATTTTTGAATTAATTAAAACTTCAAAATACAGAAATTACTTTTATGAGATCTACTTTTTATGTGAAATAAATTAAACATAGAAAACATTTAATCTTGAATTTTTTTTAAAAGCAAAAGAATAAATGATTTTAGTCAAGTCCCCTCCTCCAATAGTAAATAAATATCACGAATTAATGCCATTCGCATTGAAATTGAGCATACAGGTTGCATATTGCGCTTCTATAAAAGCTCATCAAAAACTTATTGACTGAGTGTGTTTTTCAAATTACGTTTCTTTTTTATAAATATAGCTTCACATTTATTCAATTCCATTAAAAACGATGATCATCTTTACGGTATTTTAAATATTACTTTTTTAAAGATTTCTCTATTTATAGTTATAAAAGCCAAGTAATTCCTCAAAACACCCTTTTCCCGGGATGAAATGAAAAAATAATTATATTTCTAACCTCAGGAAAAAGTGTAATCAAGAAGTCTGTTCGTGACACCTTTTAACTCAGAGAAAGCTTATTTTCTATTTTAAAAATTCTTTTACTTTTGCTCTGGTGAATAAGTGAAATTCAAAGTTATGCATTTTTTACGTTATTCTATCGCTTGGCTGAATTTATTTTGCACTATGAGTGCTTGAAAAAAAAAGTAAACTTCTTCAGATATTTTATTAGTTTTGATATTATTTGCTTATGCGTTTCCTCGAGAAGTGGAAGTTGTAGTTTTAGAAAAATGGAATGAAAGAAGCTGATATTTTATAAAAATAATGTATGCAAAAGGAGTTTTTTTAAAAAAAAATTAAAACTGATCTGATTATATGTTTCGATATGCGTGGAATACCAGTAGATAATTTACTTTGTTACTCGTATAAAATGATACCCAGTGGCTGAGTGGTAATATATCGTGCCGGTCCAAGGCTCAATTTCTGGGCTGGGCAAGGTCGACTCAGCCTTTCATCTTTTCAGTATGTCAATAAATGAGTATCAAGCTTGCTTAGGAACTGAACATTGGGGGTTTCGCGTCCGACTGACGACTGAAATTTCTGCACATTCACCCCAGCGTCTAAGGTCACGTAAACTGAGATAGGTACAGAGGCCTTGGCCTTCATGGGCTGTTGCACCACTAAGTTGTTCAGTACTTATACAAAATTATCTTACAACTAGTTAAACAGTCAAATAAAACTAAATGAGTGTTGAGATAACAAATAATGTAGTTCCACAATTTTTTAAATCATTCATGAAACGGTAGATATATGCAACGCTATTGAAAAATAATAGAAGAAAACGCTGTTTTGAAATATTTCTAAAATTGTGTTCTCTCTCTCTCTCACTCTTCCAAGAAAAATTGTATTTTTATATTAAATTCATCTTCACACTTCTCACGTTATTAGGTATCAGTCATTCAGTTTAATGAAATAAAACTTGGAAAGTTTGATTTAGCTAACCCTTCTAAAGATATTACAGTATAATATTTGAGGTAATAGAAACAATTTAAATGTTATAAAAGGCCCTTACATTTTAGAGTAACAGCATCTGTTTTTCAAATATTGTTCTATATTTGGACAAGTAAAACTTTTAAATTAATAACAAGTTACACAGTTATTAAATATACAACTTCTGACAATAAAGTTTGGTGAATAGTCCTGTAACATTAACGTAGATGAAATATCAACGAAAGTTAACTTACTGTCCTTCGAAATAATCACCCATATTTATGCTCCGTTGAAATCTACTATACATGTCCTGGAAACTTTGCAGGTTTTCTTTTGGGATGGAGTTCAAAATCATTGTGACGTTTCGTTGGATGTCAGGAATATCGTCAAATCCCTTTCTTTTCAAAGCGAGTTTGAGTAGTGGGAATATGAAGAAATCTAGAGGATTGAGATCTGGCGAGTATTGTGGATGCTAAATTTGCATCATCCCCCTTTTTCACCGGGAACTGTTTGACGATATTGGCTGTTTGAGGGTGTGCATTGTCGGGAACAAAATACCACGAACCTTATTGTGCGTACTGGGGTCACACCCTACGTATTCCCCACATTTTTTCATCCCTAAATACTGGGTAATGATTTGTCGCAAAGTTTCACGGTCGATCTGCAGTTCATAACTATCATGCACACTGCTAATCGACGATTCTTTGTGATTAATTTCATTACTTTCTCAATGTTTTCCATCACTGATGGAGGTTGCCGGTCTTCCGCTGAGGGTTTTGTCAGATACACTTTCCCGACCTTCTCGAAAACGGACAACCACTCATACACACACTTCATGGAAAGTGCTTGATCTTCATGAACACGTACCAGCATCGCATAAGTTTCTTTCGGTGTCTTTCCAAGCAGAAAACAAAACTTTAAATTGATCTTTAGTTTCTTCATTGTCCTGTTCTCAGTTAAGAACTAACTCACTGAATAAGCACTTTGTAAAACAAGTCTTTCGTGGAACACAAACGACACTCAACTGAAGAATGGTGGGAGCAGTTGGTAAACACCTGCCTCTACTGATGTGCAGCGTTTTGTTTCGCCAGTGTTGCCAGATAGGCCGTTCTGACTTCATTCACCGAACTTTATTGACAGAGACTGCAATTGATCCTTCGGTAAACAGAATTGCTGTATGTTTACGAGGGCAGAATAAATAGAATCTAACCCATTTTCCCTCAATAAATATTACCATAGGAATATATATATATATGAGCTTTTTTGGGAAATTCGACATCAAAATTAAGACCTTGAATTGTGATAATTTGGTTATCAAAGATCCAAAATTTTCAATATTTGCTTAAAAGAGAAATAAGTCTGTATTTTAATATTTCTTTCTAAGACTTCATTTGGATTTAAGAAAGTGTGAATTCTTGTCCATCACTGGAGCAGTACTCATCAATGCGTCTTTCCGAGTCTTTTGTAGCTCTAGCTGTGAAATGGTGGAATCGTACAATGAACGCAGTCGTGATATAACTAAAAATTCTAAAGTCCTTTCGCTAAAGAAAAACCTGAAATGAAACTGTGGGACGAATCTTTACGGCCTTTTCCGCTAATACACTTAGGCGTCTTTGGAGATTGTAAATTCGCGTATATTTTCAATCAGCTCTAAAAGAAGAAAATGGGATATGCAAATCAAATAAGGTATTTAAGGAGAGTGTTGTATGGTAGCTTGAAGAAGGCGATTGAGCCAGGAGCAGAAGTGACGAGGTTAGGAAGATTCAAGTGGAGTACGAGATTAGGGTATTGCTGTTATTATTCAGCGAAGTAGCCTTAGAAAGATTAATTTACCTGGAGAGAACGACATTACAGCCAGGTGATATATTCTAACTTAGTCTATCTGACCACAAGAGTTAATAGATAATAAAGTTAGTTAACCTTTAATGAATGTTAATAATTCAAGTTGCGTGTATTTCTTGGACCTCTTATTCCGATAAACCCGTTCGATATTGAGCTTAGTACTTAATTATTTCCATATTTCGTAATTTAATTTAATATTAAAGGTAAATCCCTTTGACGTAAACATATTGCTAAATATTTGTCATTAAAAGTTTGATATTTGAACTAAGTGAATAAATATAATTTATTATTCTGAAAATGGCGTCTGGTAATTCTTTGCCTCAATTCAATCTTAGTGTCCAGGGTGGAACCCAGGGGGGTTCTCACAACTGATAGAGAAATGAATTATTATTTAAATTCCTAAATAATACTAAAATCCTAATAGCGTCTTCCTTCGAATTTTTATTACTATTTAAATTAAAATAAGGTATGTCATTAATTCTGTCTTTCAATGTTCTCTTAAGAAAATTTAAGCTGAAGCATATCCCTTTAAGATCCGAAATATTTTTATCTTTAAATATTAAATTATTTCGGTTATTAACGCTATGTTGACCCCAGTGACACTGGCAAAAATAATTACAAAAATTTCGCTCCGTCCCTTGAACGTAGACGATCGTGCGGGTTGGGCCTTATCTGTGAAACGGGTCACCTATGAAATTTTACATTTTTTAGCTCTAAGTTGATAGATGAAACAATCTTAATTCAACTAAAATTGTTACAAATAAGGAAATTATTGATGTATAATTAATTCTTTTATTAACTCATTATTTATATACTGTGAAAATCTTTAAAACATGTTTTTGTTTTTGACAAGTATAAATAAACATTGAATTTTTTACAGCATGTTTTCGAACTGCTTTCGTAGTTTTCAAATCTGCACTTGCGAGGCCTTGAAATGTCATTAACACATCGAAAATGGCTATACATGTCAAGCGTTTTATCCTGGCATGACCAAGACTAAAGGTATGACTTCTACAGCAGGTAGATCATAACACTTCAATCTTTTTGTAAGGGGAATTACAACACTTTTATCTACATCGTCAGTTAAAGTGCTTTTGTTAGTAGGTGGAGAGGCTGCTAACGCTTCAACTATCTCTAACTTAAGTTTTAAGTGTTCTATATTGATTTTTGGAGGAATTTTATTTCATACTGTATCTTGTTTGCACAGGAGCCAAGAATTTGCAACAACTAAAACGATGAAATGAATGGGTTCAAGAGACTTTAAAGGTAAAGAATGATTCAAAATTGTCTTTCCATTGCAAATATTTCCATTTTTTTCTCCGTCGCTCTCATCTGAACTTGATTTTCGTTTCAACATACGTGATTCATATGATTTTTTTCACAGCATTGTCATCATCCTAGAGATCACTAAGTTCAATCTGATTTATTCATCAATTGCAAAATTTCCTCTTGTGTGAGAATACTTCTTCTTTTAGACACCTGAAAAAGTTTTTGGTTAAAAGTTAGCATAGTATGCCATGAAAAATAATAAAATGTATCAGAAAATTTTATTTTTTAAAATACATATATGTATTTAAATCACACGATATAAACCCCACTAGAAAACACAGATTTTTTTCGGGGGAGGAGAGATATGGACGCAGATATCTGTGTGAAGAATGAAAATGCCATACACCTCATCAAATGTGTGTGAACTTTCAAATTGTTATTTGGATATGTTGCTTGAGACAAAAATAGCCAATGGAAAAATAAATCACACGTGTGAGTTATAAATTATTTAATAATGGATAATGTGGTGTACATGAATTTCAAATGAGCTGCATCAATCAACATCATATTTTTAACATGGATGAAACCAATCATTTTAAATAAACAGTTTTCGTTAAAGGCACACTGGAAAACTATAAAAATAAGAGTTGATTGATATATTGATTGAGATATTAAGCGATACATTCCCCACACAAAGTATATGCTTCTCCATTAATTCATGGAAAGTGCGTAATACTTTCTTTAATGTTGAAGTATAAGGATGTCGAAAAATCAATAGTGAAGTTTGGAATCTAGAAAACTTTTACTGCTACTATTTGTCACGTATCACATTTTTCAACTCAAAAGCATATTTTTCGTTTAATATACTAATATGATTTCTACGTTTAAAAAATTATTATAATTTTCGAAGATTGATTCTCGCAGATGACTGGTTCATTAATTTTTGAACAAATATAAAATGCTTATTTTAAGTTCAATCTTTTGAAAATTCATTTTATCGGAAATCATTCACCTTTTTTATTTTACTTTTTAATACTGATTGCTGAATTTAATAAATGGTCATTTTTCACTCCTGTCTTGATATTTGATGTTGAAAATATTCCTAAATCGTATCTACCAGAATATAATTTTTTCAAATTTATTTTTTATTTGTGATTCGCCATTTTTTAACCTTTTAAGGGAACAATTAATTTTTTTTTTCAGTTTAATCAAACATCTTTAAATAGTACTTTTTACGATGTACTTTTTACTATGCTCTACGTATTTTTATTACATTATATCATTGTAGAAATAAAAAAACAAACAATTGTTTAAGTTCTTTTAAGGGGTCACAGGGGTGTTAATTTCCTTTTTCTAATTTTCGAAAAAATATATGTTGTTCCTCATTTTCTTTTGAACATTTTGATACCAACCACGTGATAGTACTACAAAAACTTCGAAAGTTATTCGAAAAATTCCAAACAGCAATTTAGTAATAACAATGTTTAAATGGCTACATGCCACAACCACTTATTCTTGATTTCCGCATACGTTTTATTTTTCTGTTTTTAAAAAGCCTCATGAAATATTTTAAACACTTACTTAATTGAGAAGGAAGCTTGCAACTGAACACATGCTTTTAAAGTGTTTTGATTCTGTTTTAGTAATGCTAGCACGTTGTTTGCTTATCGAAATTCAAAACAGCGTTGTTTAAAACCGTTTATCAAAATTGAAAATTCTCGATTGAAATGGAAAATACTCATCGTAGACCTTCAGGTAAACATCCCAAGAAAAGAAGATTTAGAGGGAATCAATTCATGAAGGTATGTTCTCATACACACATGTTGCAGAAAGGAAAGACACAAGTAAGTGTGCTTCCAGTAATAAAATCTCAGGAATTCAGACTTCATTAAAGTCAAATCTTGTTAAGGTAAGTGAAAAAAAAAAAAACTTCAAAGGATATCGTATTTTTTGATTTTATTTCAACTTTTAGCTCTATTTTATCAGTATCATGTTGTTTAAAATGTCATAAACCATTAACAATTAATGAAAAGTCCACTCGTGGTTTATGTTCGAATTTTGAAATACGTTGTAAAAACTGGGAGTGTTTGTACTTTTTCAAGCTGTGAAAACACTGGGAATAAAAATAATGCTCCAGAAATTAACAGAAGATCTATTTTAGCAATGAGATGCATAGGCCAAGGTTTAGAGTCATTAAAAACCTTTTGTGCTGTAATGAGTCTTCCTAATCCTGTTGAACAAAAATCATATGATGTTATTAATAATATAGAGAGTGACAACGGCCAGATTGAGTTAAATATACATTTATTAAGGGGAATTATTTACAAGGGAGGGCTAAAAGTTAGTAAAAAGTAATCGAAACATCATTAGATCGTTGGATTCCACGAGGCGTTTCGTTCCAGCGCCCTCGTCATCGTCTCATCGCCGTCACTTCTCTCCCTCGGTCGTCTCCCGCGCAATCGTTCTATTCCAGTCTGGTTTACTCGTTATCCTCGAACCGCCTTGTCAGATAGGTGGCGCTCTCTTGGCATTACGTCATTAATGAATATAGGAGGGATACGATATGTGCACATCCATTCCTACATCGGCCATCATGACCAAGCATGCGTCCTCTCATGTAAAATACAGTGTATTTCAAAATTTCATGAAATAAAACTGAAAAGCTAGAGGAAATAAACTTACAAATAAAACAATTATTAAAACAGACAAATATGTATCAGAAAATCAAAACTAATAATAAAGAATAAAAAATAGGTATACAGATGGAAAGAAGACAAACAATACAAAGCAATCTTGAGTATGGTGATAATGTCGAAAAAATGTTAAAATAAAAGTTTGCGTTCGTAATGTAACATTCATTTGTTAGGCCATGGTTTCAAGTATTTGGCACAAGTACTTGTTTTGGTTGGGCCATCAAAATTTCCACATTTTTCGACGTTGTAGGTATCGTTAGGTTTTACTTGTGTTATTTTATATGGACCGATAAATTTATTGCAGAGTTTTTGTCCAGGTCCTTGTTGCGTTTTTTTAATAGCAACTAAGTCCTTAACACTGTATAAATAAGGAGATTTTCGTCGAAGATTATAAGACTTTTTGTTTTTCATTTTGCACTTTAAGTATTTGCGTTTTTGCCGCTTTACGTAGGAGTTCTCTGTTTTCATTAAATTCGAGTTGTAGTTGTTCGTCGATTAATTGTTGAATGCGCAAATCAGTCTTGTTATTGATTTGTGTTCCAAAGAGTAATTCAAAAGGAGTGGTGTTAATGCTTCGTTGGAATGTTGAGTTTAAGACTTCTTGTAGTGAAGGAACATGTTTGAACCATTTCGTGGGATCGTCTTCTGACATCTTAGATAAGACAGGAATAATTGTTCGATTAATGCGTTCTACTTGACCATTAGCACGTGGCAAACCTGTAGTAATATGGTGAAGTGTAATTTTTGTTCCGAACAATAAGTGTGGAATTCGTCAGAAGTGAAAGTAGTTCCACGATCAGTGATAAGAAAATGAGGATTTCCAAATGTAGTTTTTGAATGTCTAATTTTTTTATTACCTCAGAAGTAGATGTAGTTTTTGTGGGGTATAACCAAACAAATTTAGTGAAAGAGTCAATGACAGCTAAAATGAATTTGTAGTTTTTACTTGAAGTTGCTAAAGGACCAAGATGATCGATATGGTATGTATTTAGTGGTATATCATCTTTGACAAGAGGATGGAGAAATCCTTCTTGTTTACCAGACTTTTTATTTTTCAATATACATGTTACACAATTAGAAATATATTTTTCAATTTTGGATTGAAGTTGTGGTATAAAATATTTATTTTTTATATGTTCTAGAGTTCTTTTAACTGAAAAATGTCCTTTGTCGTGAGCATATTTGATAAAGTGATGCTGCATCTCGTCGGGAATAACAAGGACTTCGGCACCGTCAATAAATTTATATAGCACATTATTTTTAATACAGTAGTTATCATATGGACCATTTTGAAGAAGAGCTTTTATGGAAAGAATGTGTGGGTCCAGCTCTTGAGATTCTTTTATCCTATGCACAATAGAATCATTACACTGGTTTGTTAAAACCTGTATTCTACTTAAAGCGTCGACATGGGCCATTTGTGAGCCAGTGCGATGTAAAATGGTGTAATCATAATCTTGTAAATTCAGGGCCCAACGCGCGATTTGTGTGTTTAGATCTTTCTTACTCATAGTTTTTGTAAATGCATTACAATCAGTAATTATTTTGAAAGGCATTCCTAAAATGTACACTTTAAATTTTTGAGAGCTTCCATGATTGCTAAAACTTCGAGTTCGTAGCTGGTATATTTTCTCTCCGTTTCGGACGTTTTTCTAGACATGTAATATATAGGATGTAAGGAATTATCATCGGGGAATCTTTGTAATAAAACAGCAGCAAGTCCGTCGATTGATGCATCAGTATGTATTTCGGTTTCACAATTTTGTCGATATATACCTAAGACAGGTTTCTGACAGAGCAAACGTTTTAACTCGTCAAAGGAAGCATTTTTGTTTACATCAAAATTGAAAAGAGTATCTTTACGTAAAAGATCACTAAGTGGCTTAGCAATTACAGAATAAGCAGGGATAAATTTACGAAAATATCCAGTGAGACCTAAAAAACGTTGAACTTCTTTAGTTGTTTTTGGTTCGGGGTAATTGACAACTGATTTAGTTTTAGAAGGGGAAGGAAAAAGTTTATTATTTTCAATAATATGGCCTAAAATTCACTTTTCCTATGCAGAAATTGACATTTATCAAAATTTATTTCCAATCCGTAATCACTGGACACTTGAAGAACTTTTTTTGAGTCTCTCAATAGCCTCAGATTCATTTTTAGCAAGGATAACTATATCATCCATGTAAGGGAGAACAATTCCTTGAACAACTAAGTCACGAAAAACTGTATTGATAAAACGTTTAAACGTTGAAGGGCATGTAGAGAATCAGAAAGGCATTTTAAGGAACTGAAATTGACCAATTTGTGTTACAAAGGAGGGATATGAGCGACTCTGTATGTTAACAGGCACATGGAAAAAGCCATTACGTAAATCAATGGTACTGAAAACTCTAGTATCCTGAAGTTTATCTAAAATATCCTCAATGAGGGGGCAGAGGATAGTGATCCTTAACTAACACACGATTTAATTTTCGAAAATCAATGCAGACTCGTGGACTGCCGTCTTTTTGCGGACTACTAGGACTTGGCTAGCATAAGCAGATGAACATGGTTCAATAACACCATTTTGTATCCATTCATCTATTTGTTTATCTACTATATCACGTTCGGTAAAAGGTAACCGTCTTGGAGAATGATAAATTGGTTTGTCGTCCGTCACGGTAATGCTTAACTCAATATCCGTCGTTTTAATTTTATTCGGCCTATAACATACGAGTAATGCCTCAACATCATTACGAGTTTGTTTTGGAATTTCAGGGCCAATATCAAATTTAGGAATGTCGTCAGTAATTGCGAAAACAAATGGTTGTGGAGAAGCGTCGGATACTTCGTTTTGTAGCTTAGAAAACATAACACTATCAGGGTGATAGTCAAATTAGCTTGTTTAATTAGATTACAACCAATAATAATATCAAAGTTCATTGAGTGGTTGGGGACAACATTAATTTTAACAGGAAAGTCTTGGTTGTCAATTGAAACAGTTGAGTTGAACGAACCAATTACATGAGTTTTGAAAGGTCAAAACCAGTTAGTATATTACCACTATTTATTAAAGAAGGGGAGCCTAATTGATTCCATACACTTTCTTTCATTAAGGTTACTTGACTTCCGGTATCAACTAAAGATAATATTTTTAGATAAAATTTTAACTTCTTTACACATAGTAGTTAATGGGGTAATTTCATCAACATTATTAGAAGAAGGGATATTTTTTGAGGACAAGCATCAGATTTATGGCCAAAATTTTCGCATAATATACACTTTGGACCACGATGTTTATTTGGGCAAAATTTAGAAATATGACCGGATCCCGAACAATTAAAACAAGTTACGTGATTCCTATCTCTGAAATTTTTATTCTCAAATTTTGAATTAGGCTTTGGTGCATTGAATTTTGGATATCTATCATTTCGATGTTTATGAAGTGTACTTTCAACATCACGGCGTTGGCTACTAAAGTTTGGACTACGCGACGTATCATAAGAGTGATTTTTGCTTTTATTTTGAAATATTTTGTCATAAATTCCTAATTTTTCTTTAAATTCCTGAATTGTTGTACATCCATATAATATTAGCTTATTTGAAGGAGAATCGGGGATTCCATTAATACAATATTCCATAATTGAAGTTTCGTCGAGAAACCCTTGACCTCGATTCGCTAATTCCCGAATAGCGACTAAATATTGGAATACCGTTTCATTAGGCCGCATTTTTCTATGTTGTAATTCCTTATGCAATTGAGCTTGATTTAATTTTTTTCCGAATTCCTGAATAAGTAATGTTTTTATACAACTGTAAGAGTTTACACCACGCTGAGATTGAATAAATAATTTTGCAGTTCCTGTCAAAAGCCGTTTTACAAAAACAATTTTTGTTGTTCGGTTATTGGGCAAAACGTTAAATTTTCCTCCACATCAGAAAAAAAAAAATGTTCAATTGAGTATGAGTCATCTGCACTGAAAGAACGAAGAGTTAGAAGTAAATCTTTAACAAAAAGCCACGATAAATCGTTTTTCGAAATAGAGGGAACAGCTGACTCATTAATTTGGTTAAGTGCGTCAGCCGATTTCCTGTCTATAGAAAGTGGGGAAGCAAAAAGGAATTTTCTGCATCCCGCGGGGGCATTCTTCTACATCTCGTGTATTTAATTTATTATGAAAAGCGGATAAATCAGCTAGTGAAAACAAAAATATTATTACAAAGTTCTTCGGCAGTTCCATTTGTTTCTAGTTGTAAAAAAATTAGCTAAACAGATTAAATCGGGGGTTAAATTTTTAAAATAACGGCGGAGTAGTCTTCAATATCAAAATCTTGTGCGAAACCCGTAAACTTTCGCAATTGTTCTCTAGAGGTCCTACTGAATGGGTGATCGTTAAAAACAACAGAATACAATAATTTTACATTTTGCGTATTGCCAAATTTCAAAGCTTGCGCGATAACTGGGATATCATTCAGTGTTAAATAAGACATAATAAATCACTTAAATTGAACCAAAATACGTAAAATATACAAATATTTGCAGATCACTTAAAATGATATATGAGTAAAAATATTTCAACAACAGAAAAAAAAAAATTAATACGCTATGAAAAGATTAAAGTCTAGAATAAAATGTCACTAGTAGCAGTTGTACAAGTTAAAAAAATATCGTATCACAGTCCCATTAGCAGTTTCAAAATATATTTTCACAATCACTGAGAGTTTGTAAAAAACAATGGAAATAAAAACTCACGGTAAACTTTTGCATACAACGTCTTGATTGTTGAATATTAACTTTCATGAATGTATAATAGTGTTGAAGAAAATCTTGATGTGTCGGCAAAATTATCGAATAAAAAAAATATCTTCACAATCGTGAACTTTCACACAACACTTGAAATAAATCGTCAAACACACGTTGAAAAACGCTTTGAAGAATAAATGCACTTGAATTTGAATAAAATCGTCCAACACACATTGAAGAACACATTGAATAAATTCACTTATCTTGCATCGTCATCGTCCTTTTACTTCGGTTTTCTAGGGGATTTTTAAGTTAAGGGAAAGGCCGAGCCCCCATATATAGAGTGACAACGGCCAGATTGAGTTAAATATACATTTATTAAGGGGAATTATTTACAAGGGAGGGCTAAAAGTTAGTAAAAAGTAATCGAAACATCATTAGATCGTTGGATTCCACAAGGCGTTTCGTTCCAGCGCCCTCGTCATCGTCTCATCGCCGTCACTTCTCTCGGTCGTCTCCCGCGCAATCGTTCTATTCCAGTCTGGTTTACTCGTTATCCTCGAATCGCCTTGTCAGATAGGTGGCGCTCTCTTGGCATTACGTCATTAATGAATATAGGAGGGATACGATATGTGCACATCCATTCCTACAATAATAAACTTTCACGTGTTATGAAGGAAGTCGCTGAAGAAAGCATGAAAAGGGCAGCTGTCGAAGAAAATTCTTCGTCACCTGATAAACTTTTAACGGTAAGTGGTGATGGTACCTGGAAAACAAGAGGACATTCATCGTTGATTGGAGTATGTACTGTAATAGGGGCCAAAAACAGGTAAGGTTTTGGATAGGGGAAGTGTTGTCCTCATTTTGCAAAGGATGCGACAGTTATAAAGGGGTAAAGTTTGGTATCAAGTACAATAAATGGCAAAGAGCGCATAAGCTTTCATGTAGAAAAAATTATTCTGCTCTGCTGGTAAAATGGAGGTTGACGGGATGTTGAGGATTTTTAATCGATCAGAAAAGCTTCACAACCTGAAATATTCGAACTACATAGGAGATGGCGACACAAAAACATTCAATGCCCTTTTTGAAAACAATGCCATACGGCGATGACCATCTTATTCAGAAAATAGAATGTGTAGGCCATGTGCAAAAAAGAGAATGGGTACAAGACTTAGAAGCTTAAATTAGTATATAGTAAAAAGAAATTATCTGATGGTAAAACTATTGGCGGTAAAGGTAGGTTAACTGATAGTTTAATTGATAAAACTTGCGCATTACTATGGTAATGCTATTCGATGCAATTCTACTAGTGAAAAAAATGCGGAAAGCCATTTGGGCTGTTTGGGGTCATTCTTGCAGCACTGATGATGAACCGATGCACTGGTTTTGTCCTACAAATCCAAATACATGGTGTAAGTATAATGCCGCAATTAATAATAATTTACAAAAATTATAAACACAAACCCTCAGTTGCTAAAGCTGTTTGAGATGTAATTAAGTCTGTATTTGCAGACTTATCTCATCCGGCACTCCTGAAGAAATGTTTAGGAGGTAAGACACAGAATCCTAATGAAAGTTTAAATTCATTAATTTGGAAATTTTGTCCTAAAATGACGATTGGTTCTAGTCTTCAGATTGCAGAGATTGCTGCAAAATCTAGCAACCAGTGTTTTAATGATGGAAATCAAATACTTATTTCTATTTTAGAGAAATTTGGCTTGAAAATTAACAGAAATGTTTTGTGTGTCCCGGATGAACGTGACAATCGTCGAATCTTTACGTCACGACAGAGGCGCTTAGAGTCATCTTTTTGAAGCTCGCAGAGCCAAGAAAATTAAAAAGAGTAAAGAAATTGAGCTGTTTCAGGAACAGGAAGGTATATCTTACAATCCTGGAGCATTTTAGCGTGTAAGTTTTAAGATTTATTTTCTCAAATTCAATTTTAAAACTTTAAAGCCCTTTTTCTCAGTCTGTGTTTTTCAATTACGCATTGCGTTTCAAAAACTATCATACTTTGATGCATAAAACTTTACAGAATTATAAATTCTATCATAATCTTCAAATCCTAGCTATTTATAGTATTATAAATTTTTAATTTTTTGAAATATTTCAACAAAAATTGAATTTTTTAAAAAAAATTTAAAAAAGGTATTTTTTTATTTTTAAAATATTATTTTTTATTTTATTTATATAAGATAAGCTAGCATGTAATAAGGATATATATGACTTTATAAAACCAACTTATTGCTAGTAATTAGAATGATTATTGCAGAAAATATCATGCGCGTCGTAAAACTTACTATTTGTTTCTTACAAAAAATTTTCTTATTTTTGTGTGCTTATTATTTTTAAAATTATGATTATATTTTAGATATTTTATACTTTTTTGAAACTTTATTCCTTTATAAAAAATGTGTGAAAGAATCAATTTATTTCATTTTAATCTCAAAGAATTATTTGTAGTCGAAAATTGTTTGTATTTTGTGCTCTAGAAACATTGTTAACACCCGTGTGACCCCTTAATGAACGAAAAATTAATACGAAATATGTTCTACATTTCTTCAAATTTAACGAGAAAGGTTCATTCCGTAGTATATAACTGTTACTTCCTTTTTGAAGATCTCAATATTTAAAGGAAAATAATAAAAAATTATTAATATAATGTTTTTAAAAAATGCACATTTTCTCTCTTTTTTTTTAAAAAAAAATTATAGTATTACTCATTTATAGTATTACTTTTTGCTCTTGTATAGAGTGTTTCTTTCCAGGTATAGAAGTTTAAGTTGGCATTACTTTCCAAGATGGCGATCGATTTAACAGCTGTCAAGTGATTTATTCTCGGTTTGGTTTGACAATTCATCAAAACGATCATCAAGCAAGGCGTAGATTCGTCGAATGGGCCCAAAACGAGATTGCCGTTGTTCCCGATTTTCATAAGCGAATTTTGTTTAGCGATGAAGCGCACTTCTGGTTGAATGGCTACGTCAACAAACAAAACTGTCGCATTTGGAGTGAAGCTAATCCACAAGAGTATGTCGAAACACCGTTACATCCAGAAAAACTGACTCTGTTTGTGCGCTTTATGGGCTGGTGGAATCATTGGTCCGTACTTCTTCAAAAACGATGAAGGCCACAACGTCACAATCAATGGTGATCGGTATAGAGCCATGATTACTAACTTTTTCATTCCTGAATTGAACAATCATGATGTCCAGGAGCTGTGGTTCCAACAAGACGGCGCAACATGTCACACAGCTCGTGCCACAATCGATTTATTGAAAGACACGTTTGGTGACCGCCTAATTTCAGGTTTTGGACTTGTGAATTGGCCTCCAAGATCTTGTGATTTAACACCGCTAGACTATTTTCTGTGAGGCTATGTAAAGTCATTGGTCTATGCGGATAAGCCACAAACGCTTGACCATTTGGAAGACAACATTCGCCGTGTTATTGCCGATATACGGCCACAAATGTTGGAAAAGGTCATCGAAAATTGGACGTCCAGATTGGACTACATCCGAGCCAGCCGTGGCAGTCCAATGCCAGAAATCATATTTAAAATGTAATGCCACAAGATAATCTTTCGAATAAAAAAAATTCATGTCAATCGAATAATACATCGTTGTTTTATTGCAATTTAAAGTTCTATACCTCTAAAAATCACCCTATAAATACGTAAAGTAAGAGTTATTTTGAAATACGTAATATGATACAAAAGTCAGAGGATAAGTTGTAGAAAACCGTACCCTGAACAGTTCTCAGCACCGAAGCACATTCACCTTCAAAGTAGTCCCCTTGGGTGACGATACATTCTACCAGCGTTCGTATATCTTCTAGAAGCACAGCTGGAAGCCATTTCTGGCAACTTTCTGTAAAATCTGCGATGCTCCTTTCACCTCATCTGATGACGCAAAACGGTGTCTTTGTAAATGAGTCTTCACTGATGGGAACAGGTAAAAGTCACACGGGGTTAAGTCTGGTGAATAGGAGAAATATGGAAGCACGTTGGTACGAGTTTTGGCGAGGAGCTCTTTTACCAATCGGGATGGATGAGCTGGTGCGTTGTCAAGCAGAAGATACCAGTTGTCACTCTGTCAGAACTGAGGCCGTATACGACAAAAGGATACCCTCAAACGACGTTTTCAAGAAATGTGTATCTTCAGCGATTTTTGCAAGTGTTTGACGACGATAATTTCGAAAACATTCATACACCAACGCAACATTTTCCGCGTTCCATGAAGTTGGTCGTTTAACGTGTGTTCATCGTCTTCGATGGATTATCAGCACTCTTTGAAACGCCGATGACATTCGCAAACCTTAGATTTCGCTATGGTAGATTCACCATGCACCTTACTTAGCAATTACAAAGTTTCCATTGGCGTTGACAGAATCTAATGTTCAACGCTGCTTAAGAAAAGTCATCTTTCTTACATCGCAGAACAAAGCTAACAAATTTCGAAAGATAATAGCTGATCGTGGGGTTCGGTCACATGACATGAGCTAAATTAACCTGGCCAGATAAGGGAGGATTGGGAAAATCGGTTTTAAGTGGTTTAAATGTAGGTACTTTCGTCGTCAGCAATGGTGGCAATCCCGAATTTTTGTATCGTACTACGTACGTATGATTGCTGCAGCGCCGCAATCATGGTTTTGAATACATACGTATTAAGTACCTTCCTCTATTCGTTAGCATCAAACGTCATAACGGAGTAATTCGATTTCGTCATTTGCAACAAATGGGAAAATTAAATTACCTCGACAAGTTTGTACCTCCCGAGTTGAACAAAAATCAAAATCTTAAGCGATAGGAAGAGTTCCTCCTAATGAAAACGATATATTTCTTCATTGCAACATGTGATGAAAAATTATTTCTATAGATCTGCGGCTCTTGAACTGTGGTCCACGGACCCCCGGGGTCAGCAGAGTTTTTCTAGGGGGTCCACGAAGATGTCTCATCTAATATTAAGATTTCCCTCTTTTACAGACTCTGAGAGATCTCATGAAAAAATTGAAAGGTATGTTAGCCCAGACACGATTACTAAATTGCTCTAGTAAAAATATTTACTGGAACAAGTATTTCAATCAGGAATATTAATTCAGTTTTTTTATTGTTCACTACTACATAGCCTTTACTGAAAACGTAATATTTTTTCAAAAAATATATATTAGACACATGTGTCAAGAACTGAATTCACCTAGTGCTCCAATACGATACATCCATCCCGATTTCCTAATCGGATAGCACCTGTATTATTTATTTATTGTTTTGAAACTAATATTGTGGGATATTTTTATATAAATAACAATTAGATGTTCACTGATATTTTTCTTTCTTTTTTTTTTTTAAAAAGAAGTGCTAAAAAAGTCTACATAAATTGCAGAAGCAGTCTTAGTCCTATTGAGGAACCTTTAAACCAATCAGGCATGTGTTGGGAGTCAGGGATGGGTGTTCAAAATTTCGGGGTTCTGCGATGTCAGGTTAATACATAAAGGGGGAGGGGAGGCGGGGCCGAGGCGAATGAAAGTTTGAGAACCACTGCTATAGATAACAGATGGCATTCGACGCAATGACTGGACAAAGATAAATCACCAAAATACTTCCCCAAACCAAAGTTGTCACAAAAGAAAGTAATGGTTATTATTTAGTTTGTTGTCGGAAAGTTGAATCAGTCATTAGAACTTCTTGAATCCTAGTTTCAGAGAAATATCTGCAAAGGAAGTCGAAGAAAGGCGTAAAACACTACGACATTTATTCCCACGTTGATCTATCGAAGAGGACCAATTCTTCTGCATAGCAACGCTAAAGCACATTTCGCACAAATTATTGCGGATAAAAATAACGAAAAGGAATTTGACATCTCTACCACTCTCAGTTTACTTACCCAGGACATTCACTGAATATCTACCACTTCTTCAAGCACTTCGACAACTTCATGAAAAAGGAAGTCTTTAATACCAAACAATATTTTTCAGATTTCGTTTGTTCTGAAACTCTAGAGTTTTCTGTTACCAGAATCTCTTGTTGACAAAAAATATATAGGTTCTTTGTTTCTTATTTGGATCTTTTTAAATTTTAATCTAAGCTGAAACTAAGTTAAAGCTAAGCAAAGCTATTGCTTTAAATTTTATGGTTAAGAACAGCAATTGTTAGGACTAAGGCAAAGTTCTGTTCCTTTCTTTGCTGAAGAAAAAAACAAAGAAAATTTTTAACTTTTTACTTAAAATGCAATCTAAAGTTTATCGTCCTTTGTTATTTACAACTGTTTACCAGCGTTCTGGCAGCTTAACTAACTCCCTGGAAAACAAGTTCTGTAGCACATGGTTTAATTCTAAGACCGAAATGTAGATGGCGGTACTTGTAACGGAAGTGTTACCGAGAGCAGCACTGTATTACCGTCAGAGAGAGAGAGAGTTAGGAATTGAATGAGTGAGCGTTAACCGTCTCGCTGTCCAATCCTGGACTATGTAATGTACTTAATTTTCACTTATTTCCCTTAAATGTTTACCCTGTATTGTGTCTAAGTGTCTGTCCATTGTTACTGTGTTATCTTATGTCATTAAAATATTTCTTATGTCATTAAAATATTTTAATTACCCCGAGATCTTGTCCATTATTTTGGTCTACCCAGTAATAACGTAAGAGACCGTTACAGTTCTCTGTTTTGAAGACTAAGTATTTTTCCATTACCATTTGGATATCCTCATAATTTATATTATATTTTTATTTCCATCAAGAAAGTTTTGCAGCGACCTGAACACAGGATAGTCAGATGGTGCAATATAAGGAGTATATGCTAGCTGAATTAAAGATTCTCAACCGAAATCTGGAATTTTTTATGTGGTGTTTCCTGCCACGTGGAGTAAAACGTTGTCGTGATGAAGAACAAGGCTCTTTCTGTTGGCCAATGATGAACGTTTATATGCTGAATTTCTCTATTCAAAACATCAATTTGCGAACAGTAATGTACCCTTGCTATCTCACCAACAAAAAAACATAACCTTATGATGCACGCCAACTTTGAATGTGGATGTTGATGCCGTCCCTTTGTAAACATATGATTTTTTTTCTAACTGCTTGTTTGTACAATCCACTTTTCATCTCCACTCACCCAAGTGGTCCAAAAACGGTTCTCTTTTATGACGAGCAGGATTTGAAAAACGTATCGAATTTCTGTCCATTAAATTTTTTACGCTAAATTCGTGTGACACGCAAACAGATAGTTTGGACACGAAATCAAGCCTTTTTAATGAAATCCAAAGCAGTAGACTGATAAACTCCAAGCTTGAAGCCCACTTCTGCGAAAATTAACGGGACTTTCCTCCTGATCATACTGCATAACACTTCGTCATGTCATCTGATGACCTTCTTGATCTGGTTTCATCTTTCAAACTGAGCCAACCTCTAAACAATATGCAATTTCCCTTTTATTACGCTTTCTTTATACTTAAGTTTCCTTTTGTTTTGAATATTCATAATGTATAAAACTAATCCATTAATTGCTAATTTAGAGTATAAAAGTTTATGATTCTTCCCTCCCTCCGAAAGGCATTAGGAAGAAAACAAATTTTATTCAATGTCGCGAAAGAGATTTTGTGTTCTTAAAAATATAGCAACCGTGAAATGAACTCTAGAGTACCTTATTTTCTGCTCGAGCTCCTTTCAAAGTCCCGCCGAAATCATTTGTTTCATCAAATTTCGTAGTCACTGACGTAAATCCAATTATTTACAGCAAGAAAATCCATTTCTTTCGAACAAAAGGCAGTAAATATTCTACAAAATATTCCGAAATGATGCGTTGGGGTATAATGCAAAAAACAGTTCTTTCTTTCTTTTGTTTAGTTGAAAGAATTTTAAAAAAACACACAGCTTGGATGAAAAGAATAGTTATTTAAATGTGGAATATTTTTTAAATAAAATATCTTGGTGCTTTGTTAGTAGCTAGTGGTTTTTGGTTGTAAGGTGTTATTCTGTACCATTTGAAAGAAAAAAAATCGAAAAATATATTTTTTTTTTGATAAATTATTTTAGGGTTAATATTTTATTGTCTTTTTTCAACACAATTAAAAAGGCATGGCATAAAAAGCCAGAATCAATAATTTATTTTATTTAAAAGAATTGCATGAGCTTGAGATTATCCACTTTTTGTACTTTTACCCCGTTTGCTCTTTATTTCTTTATATAAAATCTCTTTATAATGTTTTATTACGTTCTATCGATTTTGCTTTTTTAAATTTAATGCAGTTTGGGAAGGATTTCTTTTTCATTTCTTACTAAAGTTGGCAAGAAAGATGATGGATTAGATTTAAGAGGAGACAAAATCTGTTGAAATGGCAAAGTATTGAAGTTCAGACACGGAGTCGCTGATATTGATATGCCGTATCAAAACTTGTATTACATTTAATTTACCCTGTTAATTTCGATTAAAATGTTGGACGCATTTCTCTTAAACCAAAATTAGTAAATATATCGCTGCATAAAAGAATGTTTTAACATTTCAGATGCTTTCGTGATAATTATCATGGACAATAATTAAATAGGATCAAAGGTCCTGCAGATAGCATCGGCAATCTGGATGTAGTCGTATAAGTCCTCACAGGGGCTGTTGCTAATGTACTGCTATTTGATCAAAATGACAGGACTGGAGAAAAGATGTTCTTTGTTAAGCTCCGTGCCGTGATAGTGTTTGCAGAAAGTACTTTCTTGTCCCGTTCTTTTTAATTTTCATGTGCCTAAAGTGTCTTGTTCTAAGCCTTGTTAGTGGCCCCGGTAGCCGAGTGGTATAGGTATCGGATCGTGGCTGGCTTTGTCACGAGTTCGAGCCCAGTACCACTAAAGACCCGCCGTGTGGGGCAGCGTTGCACTCTAAATCTATCGAGAGCTGAAACGTCCTCCCGTTAGTGTGGTGTGGTAGTTTGGAGAGAGGGTGCCACCTGAGTTGTCGTCTACGTCACTTAGTCATGGTTCAAAATTACGTGGTCCGTCGCCAAAAGCCCTCGTGTAGCTGAACAGTGCGACGTTAATATTCACTCACTTTAAGCCTCTTTAATCTGCTTGCCAGGCTATTACTTGTATTAATTTTAGGAATTTTCTGTCTGAGTTTGATTTTTCTATCGTTAAATCTTGATTTTGATACTGAGTTTATATCGTTCATATCAGGGTGACAAGTGTTGCAGTGTTGGCGTTACTGTTAAGTTGCCTTACTCCCTTAGCCAGGGTATCAGAAACCTCACTTTCATCAATACCAATGTGCGTTTTGATCCATTGCATGATGCACTGTTTTTTCAAACTGAGAAGTTGATGAAATGCATAGTGTATGTTAATAATTAGCCATGAATAGCCTTTATGAATTGTTTGGAGAGCAACTTTACAGTCACCGAAGATTACAAGCCCCTTAGCCCTTTCTTTTGCAATGATGTTTATGTACTCATTTACGGCTGTTTGTATTGCAAGGAGTTCACGCAATTGTAGTTTGATGATAATTTCCTGCTCCGAACTTTAAGTGCTTTGTTCGATTATCCAGGGGGAAAGTAAAATTACTACCAGCTCCTCCGTCCTCAAAAGCTTCATCGGGAGAGCCTGTAATTCCTAGAGCAGGGGTATCCAACCCAAATGGCCATGAGGGCTACTTCTGAAAAACATTATAATCTCGCGGGTCGCACATAAAAATATGTACATTTTTATCAGATTTGGAAAAAAAAACACATTTATTGGAGTAAAAATTTAAAGCAGAATGAGTTTTATTATTGTTTTCTTTATTTTTCATATATAAAGATATAGATAAAATATTAATATTTATATAATATACTAATGCAATGATCAAATAATGTTTATAAAATAATATAGTTGCCATTTTCTTGAAAATTACGGAGTTCCTTTTAAATTGATCTTTCGTTACTCATTGTTAAAATTTGATTCTGCTGTCATTCTCAAACGATTTAGTATACATTGCCCTTTATCTTAACCGTCCTGAATAATTTTTTTAAACTTTAAAAAACATCTCTGACTGCCTCTAGCATTTTGGGCACTCCAAACAGAAAAGGAGGCGAAGAAATGAAAGTCACACACATACAGAATCATGTACCATCCATATTAAATGATATGCATAATGCAATTCAAAATTTATTAAAAAAGTAATTTATTATAGTAAAATCAAATGTAACTGTTTGATAAAATATAAATCTATTTTAATCTAAAGGACGTTTCTATTATCAAAAAGGATTTATTTTAAAACAAGAACAGGTAACAGGCAAATACATTGTAGATTTATATATATTTATACTACATATAAATTTCCCCTCAAATAGATTTCAAAATAAAAAAACTTTAAAAACCTGATGTTTAAAAAATTTTAAAAAGAGTCGGTGGGCTGCAACTTACGTACTGGAGGGCCGCGTGTTGGACACCCCTGTCTTTGATGGTGCGTCCCCTGGTGGCGGATAGAGGAACGCCTCCAATGGCTTAATCTCTGATTGGTGGAGAGGAAATAAAATACTCCGTGGACCAACAGGCATAAGTTCAACCTCTTCTGAGGCTCTGACACTCTTTCTTCGTGGATCAGGATAATTATTACTGGGATATGTATAATTTATCTCTATTTTCAATCGAATTTTGACAAAGTAAAGATTATGAAATAAAAGCGACTGAAACCTTCAAATAATGTCAAATTCTTACGGTAGGTAAGGATAAAAATAACTGCTTGATCTTAATACAGATTCTATCGTTGAAAGACACTGAACAGAGCCCATAACCATGTTGGGCAAAAATCTTCGATCTTTGGTTTTGGAGTGACTAAAACATTCTACCTTTGCCCAGGCGGTAATAAAAAATACATTTAATATAAGAGAAAAATTATTCTATTTTATGAATAATAAATTTTTAAAGGTGAAAAATTATAAAAATTATATATAGTTAAAAAACATTTATACAAAGCTACAATTTTGACCAATCCAGATTCAGCAAAGAAATTCTGAGTTCTGATATAAATTTTAATTAAGAGATTGGCAACTTGACGCCCATGGAGCTCCCAGAACAATAACATATCATTTGAACCCAAAGAACTCGATTGTCTGAGTTGACTTTTTAAACTTATTGTTTGAAGTCAGTACTATTATCGTATTAATTTTATTTAACCCTTATTAATACTAAAAATCACATTACTTATCTATTGTAAATAGTAGAAACCTCATAATTATAAGCAACAGATGTAATTTAAATGTTGGTGCTATACTTTAGCTTCAATATATAAATGTATCAATAAATCTCACTTGACAATGGCACATGTATATTTAATTGCCTACATGTTGAACAAGTAATATAAATTTTTTTAAGTCATTTCCTACTTAGATCAACAAAGAAAAATTTTATTTTAGCTACTTTTTATTAAATAGTTACAATTAATATAAATATGTGTATACATATGTCAGAATCACAACATTAAGTGGTAATTAATTTTTATTAATTATCATTAAAGTATCGTATTGTCATCCAAACCAATCATGCATATAAAATTTCAGTTCAAATGAATGCACGTGAGAAAAAAAAAACCTTTTCAAGTTTTGACACAAGTGGCCAAAATGGTCGCTAAGTCGCCAACGTGGCTGTATCTGTAATTCTTTAAATAATTAGTTTTAGTCAATTAATTTTTATTAATTATAATTAAATTATTGTATTGTCATCCAAAATAACCCTGTATATAAAATTTCAGCTCAACTGAGCGCTTTAAAATGTATTTTATCAAAGAATGAAAATTCTATTAAGATAAATATGTAAACAAATAAATAAATGTATAGAGAATGTGAGCTAATAGTAGGAATTGAAAAAGGATCCCAAATACCTTTAAAAAGCGATTGTTATGTGGTGAATAAATGCTCTCTGTATATGCACAAAAACCAAGCAGAACAAAATGCGTTTATTTAAAAAAATAACTTCCATTTTTGAATTTTCTGATGTTAATGCACTTAAATATTTATTTCAATTGTTGAAACAATTTCTGAATTCTACCTGTAGCAATATTAACTCTAAACATTCAGATAAAAATTATAAGTACATGAAAATATATATATTAAGATGAAAATTATATGAATATCTGGAAACATGTACTTAGAAGGGAAAAATAGGAGCATTGGAAACATGCACATTTAGATGAAAATTACAAGTACTCGGAAAAATATACAGTAATATGAAAATTATGAGTGCTTGAAAACACATCTACATTGAAATAAAAACTCATGAGAACTTGGAAACATGCACAAACTAATCGAATAGGTAAAGAGTACTCTGTTTTCTACAACTTAGCAACAATTTTTGTGTTGTTGTACAGCTTTTGAACATTTATTTGCAACTTGTTAGCTATTTGGCTTGTTGGCTTGTATAATCTTTTGTTTACTTGAATCAGAGAACTTTTAGAAATACCTCTTCACATTTTTTATTTCAAATGTTAAAATTTTACTAAGAAAATATTTTAAATACATAAATAAATCTAAGGATTAAACTAAGTTAAAGAAAACACATATATTTTTTTATGACTCGTGGATTAAAAATTAAAGAAGTAAGAAAAATTGCTGATATTATATTCAAAAAGCGGAATTAATTTAAACCGAAATTTTTCAGGAACTAGAGTAAAAATAGTTGCATTTTTCCCGAAACATCTGTTTACTTTTTTAAAAATGATTTATTTTAATTCTTGTTTTTAAATTTTTCATTTATAAAAGCATTTGTTCCGTCTAAGAATGAGCTGGAGGAAGTTCAAGTGACATTATCAATCTGAGCTCCTACACATCTTTAAAGCCTTAACTGCAATGTAAAAAGGGAGTTTTCTAATATGTAATTAAATGCAAATATATACTCATGTCCAAAATTAAGGTCACAAACACAAATTCTTTAAAAATTGATGAAATATTTACTGTGTTACCAAGAAATTTGGCTCAGAGATACATTAGATCAGGGGTGTCTAACCCAAATGACCTTTGAGGGCCACTTCGGAAAAAACATTATAATCTCGCCGGCCGCACATAAAAATATGTTCCTTTATATCAGATTTGGAAAAGAAAATTAATTGGAGTGAAAATTTAAAACAGAATGAATTATTATTATTGTTTTCATTATTTTTCATGTATACAGATATAGATAATATAATAATGTTTATATAACATATGTATGCAATGATCAAATAATGTTTAAAATATTGCAGTTGCCATTTTCTTGAAAATTACGGTGTTCCTTTTGAATTTATCTTTAGTTACTCATTGTTGAAATTTAATTGTGCTGTCATTTGCAAAGGATTAAGCATATATTGCCCTTTATCTTAACCGTCCTGAATATTTTTTTTAAACTTTAAAAAACATTTCTGACTGACTGCCTCTTGCTTTGTGCGTACTTCAAACAGAAAAGGTAGAGGAGAAATGAAAATCGCACACACAGAGAATCATGTACCATCCATTATTAAAGGATATGCATAATGCAATTCGGAATTCATTAAAAAAGTAATTTATTATAGTAAAATCAAACGTAACTGTTTGATAAAATATAAATCTATTTTAATCTAAAGGACGTTTCTATTATCAAAAAGGATTTATTTTAAAACAAGAACAGGTAACAGGCAAATACATTGTAGATTTATATGAATGTATACTATATATAAATTTCCCCTCAAATAAATTTCAAAATGAAAAAAACTTTAAAAACCTGATAGTTGAAATTTTTTAAAAAAGAGTCGGTGGGCCGCTACTGCCGTACTGGTGGGCCACGTGTTGGACACCCTTGCATTAGATTGTGAGAATGAATATAGCAACATAACGGTATGGAAAAGATTTTTAGTTTTTAATTTAAGATACAGAACATATAAAAAAAAACGAAATCATGAATCACAGGTAAAGAAACCTTTAACTCGGGAAATGTCTGTCGAATATAGAGTGTGACCACCTTTTGAGGTATCCAGCTTCAAAACGAGTTGCCATATTGTTTATGAGGGTGTCAATAAATATTTGTGGCAACAAAACCCATTCTTCCAAAAGCGCGACGTTTAACTCCTGGTGGATCCTAGTAGGAGGGCTACGCTGAGAAATGGATTTTCCTGGACTTTTCGTAAACATATTCAATAAGATTGAGATCAGGAGATCTCGAGGGTCAATCCCTATTTCTAAAATGCACTCCTTCTTGAAATTCATAAGCAATGTGAGTTTTGTGTGGCCGCGCATCATCGTTCATAAAAAAAATAGTTCAAGCTCATAGTACCCAGAAAAGCCTCACGTAGGTTTCCGGAATCTCATCCCTATAGCGCTATGAGTTGACAGTACCCGCATCGAAAAGGTAAAGTGGATTTTCGAAAAACCCTTTCTTAGCGAATCTCAACTCTGTGAAAGGAACATCCCTGTTAACTTTAAAGTCTGTAGGTCTAATAGTCCGAAAACGGTAATAATTGTCTATAACGCCATTTTAACCCCTCGCAAACCCCGTAGGGGCCACTTTTCGTAAAAACCTCTTTTGTAGTGGTTCTCTACTTCATGAAAGAAACTTACTTGCCAGACTTTAAAACGATAGGTCCAATAGTTAAAAAACCTGAATCTTTAAACATAATATTTTGGTAAAAATTTAAATAAGTTTATTTTTAACGAATTAGACTAAAAACCGCGTTTAGTAGAAAGTTCACTTTTAGCAGAAAAGGTTTGTGAATTGGCAACCTCTCTTATCATAATAATTGTAACTGATTTTACAAAGCAGCAGAAATGCCCTCTAGAAACAACGTTACCTTCTCACTGGACTCTGCTCAAATTATATGGTCACTAGAGTGCGCTTCTAATGCTGGGTACTGTCAGTTGAGGTATCCGACTACGTTCGGAACTGTGATTTTAAAAAAGCGCATAAATGGATAATTTTCGTGACATTTAGTGTCACTTAGATTAGAATACATGTATAAAATTGTTTTAAGGACATTATGGCACAAAAAACGTTATTTAAATACAATATTTAGGCCAAAAATTAACTTGGAATAACCTTTTTCAAAATCTTCTTTTATAAAAAAATGCTTCTATAATAATAATATTTGGCTTAGATAAAGAAAAGACTTCTCCAGAGAGTCTCAACTAGGATTTTTGAAAAATTCACATTATTTTCAGAGTTACAACCCATTGAAATAATTATCGGCGTTTTTTTCTTAAAATTTCTCTTTTTTCTTAAAATATGGATAAATCCACTTCTAAGTTATATATTTCAAAACTTCTAGATCAGCCTCTGTACAGAGGTCTGAGCTATATACAGGCAAGCTATTAGTATAATAGAAGCATTTTTCATAAAAGGAGAATGTTTTGAAAATTGGTCATTCTATGTTAGTTTTTTGTCAAAATATTGCACTTAAATAATTTTCTATTGTAATACTATTCTTAAAACAATTTTACATACATTTTCTAATCTAAGTGACACTAAATATCATAAATATTATCCATTTATATGCTTTTGCAAAATCACGGTTCCGAACGTAGCCGGATACCTTAAGTTATTATGACCAAAGAGGTTGCAAACTGATATTTATGAACATTATTATGATAGACAAACATTTTTTAATGCTAAATGTATTAAAATTGAATGAGAAATATACTTGAGTACGAGTAAAAACTTACGAGTTAAAAAAAGATGTAAAAAAATCTTTTTCTACGATGTATTTTTTTAAAGCTACAACCTTATACGGCAGATCAATGTTATCTTGAAAAAACATCTTATTTTACATTTCCAAAATACTTTATTGTTTTTTGTTCTCCAAGCAAATAAACTCTTCCTTTGTGGGGAAAAAAAATCAAAAGTTCAGTACTTAATAACACGAAAAATTTCACTGTTAAAGTTCCGGATTAAAATTCTTCGATGTTAGTAAGAAATAAAGTAAATTTATACTTAAGATATCTTTCAAATGCCTTGAGACTGAATAGATATCCAACAGATAATAAAAGTTGTCAAATGCCTTTCGAAAACTTAAGATAACTTTATTTCTCTAAATAAAATTAATCGACTTTACATTTATATTTTTACAGTTGGTAATGTGGCTTACAGCTGACGGGGGAAATGTGCCTTAGAAATAAGCTTTCTCCGAGAAGTAATTACTTTGCAAATTTTAATACAGTTCTGTCTGATGAATTGTTTATTTTTGATGGTAATCTGAAGTTGTGTCATCGGAAACAGAATTGAGTTGAACTTTAATTTATTTCCAAAAAAGGAAGTACATATTTAAAGGAACTTAAATGAAGTAAGTTTTTCAAGGAACATTTTGGAAATTATTACTTTTAGATTTATTTATATTCTAGTACAATATACCAGGTGTATGCAAATGAAATGAGTCGGTTGTTTTAAAAAACACAATAAATTTGCGAAAGCTGTTAATATTTCTTTATTCGAAATAATATCCATCGCTAGCTACACATTTCCCCCATCTTTCGGGCAATTTGTGAATCCCACGCCAAAAAAAATGTTCGGTCTTTTGAGGCCACCAGTCACCAAGCCAAGATTTGACGCTTTCGTATGAAGTGAAGCGCTGGTCAGCCAATGCGTGTCCCAATGATGCAAATAGGTGGTAATCGGAAGGAGCCAAGTCTGGCGAATAAGCCGCATGCGCTAAGGGCTCACAGCCGAGCGCCTTAATGATGTCCTTGGTCGGTTTAGCACGGTGGCTAGGTGCGTTGTCATCAAAGAAAATCACTTTGTGCTGCCGTTTCTTGTATTGCTCGCGTTTTTCGAGTATAGCATCGTTCAACTTAAGTAATTGTTGCTTGTAGCGATCAGTATTAACGGTTTCGCCGGGTTTTTGAAGCTCATAATAGATTGGCCCCTTCTGATCCCAGAAAATACACAACATTGTCTTGCGGTTGATTTGGACGGCTGTCCGGGGTCAACATATGATCAATTACGCTTGGGATTCTCAAAATAAATCCATTCATCGCCAGTCACAATACTATGGATATATGACTGGCGTTTGTAGCGGGCAAGCAACATTTCGCACACGATCTCACAGTTTTCCTGTTGACGGCCCGTTAGCTCGTGTGGTACCTATCCACCGACCTTTATTATCTTGCCCATTGCTTTGAGACGACGGGGAAACAGTGCTCTGGTCAACAATCAATTGTTCTGCAAGATGTTCTTGCATTTCGCCATCATCCCCATCGAGTAATGCTTGCAATTCAGCATCTTCAAATTTTTTTGCTGGTCTGCCATGCTCCTCGGCTCTCACATCGAAATTACCGTTTTGAAACTTTTCAAACCACCTGTAGCACTGCGCATGGTTCAGAGTATTGCCACCGTATGCTTCTACAACTATGCTACACACGATCTCACAGTTTTCCTGTTGACGGTCCGTTAGCTCGTGTGGTACCTATCGACCGACCTTTATTATCTTGCCCATTGCTTTGAGACGACGGGGAAACAGTGCTCTGGTCAACATTCAATTGTTCTGCAAGATGTTCTTGCATTTCGCCATCATCTCCATCGAGTAATGCTTGCAATTCAGCATCTTCAAATTTTTTTGCTGGTCTGCCATGCTCCTCGGTTCTCACATCGAAATTACCGTTTTGAAACTTTTCACAAACCACCTGTAGCACTGCGCATGGTTCAGAGTATTGCCACCGTATGCTTCTACAAGCATTTGATGCGATTCGGCAGCATTTTTCTTCAGATGGTAAGAAAAAATTAATGCTGTCCGCAAATTTTGGTCGGAAGACATAAAATTCGATATTTTCAACACAGTAAAAAAAATACAATGCGCGCTGAAACTCGTCCAAATGTAAACTAAACATGGGTATCAAAGGTCAAACTATAAAAAAATCACGTGTCACGGTTTCGTATTGTTTGCATATATGCGTGGCGACATCTGTTAGCAATCGTCTCATTTGATATGCATACACCTTGTATATATAAAAAAGTGTGTCATTTATTCTTTTTACAAAAATCACAATCGTGAGCAAATGACTTCCTCGATTACAGTTCGAAATGGAAAAAGTTTTTCCGAGTAGTGTGAGTTCTAGTTCTTTGTATATTAACAGACTTAAGAGGTTCACAAATGTGTTCGGTTCAAAAAATTAAATTTTTTTTATCCTATAAAATTGCTTCCTTAACATGTCTAGAATACGGTTGTAAAGAGATTTTTCAAAATTCAAAATCTTTATAAGAAACAGGTGTTAGAAGAACAGCTGTTCGTCACGCTAAGATTTTCATTGTTTCAATCGTTTTTCGCGTTTTCTGAAAGCTGTGTATTTCAAACTTTCCTCCATCATATCTCAAGAAAGGTTTGACCGAATGACTTCAAATTTATAAGGTAGACTCAGCACAAATATACGCACCAAATGAACTGCGATCAATCCAAAATTCAAAATATTCCTATTTTTTATAACAAAAACATAACAAGAAAACCTATGAAGTTCAAAACCTTTGTCAATATAAAGTATGTTTGCTTATAGCGAATTTTGAAATCGCCATTAGATTCAAAATCTTGTCTATAAATGTTTTTCTTTTATTAAGTTTAATTTGGCTTTGTTCTTTTTCCTTGTGTGTTTTTCTTGTTTATATAAAAATATTATGCCAACTTCTGATTTTGTGCCTATAAAGTAATCGTGGATATGTTATCTATGAGTGGATTAGATTTTTTGCTCATTGTTTCACTTTATATTAATGTGATTGAAAAAATTTTTGCTAATGATATTTTATTTGGGTCTTTTCAATGTACCTTTAACTTTTAAATAACTATGAATTTGAAAAATAACAAGTTTTATGCGACTGGCAATTTGTTATACCAGGATATGACATTGCTCGGTGGTACAGTATAATGGTATCTGTACGATCGTCATCCATTTACCATTTTATGAGCCCTTATATAGAGATTTGGTATATATTTAGGTATGGCTTTAGATAGTTGTGGAGATGGGCACAAAGGTTCTGAGTTGGCATATAAAAAAACTATAAATTTTTTTAAAAATACAAAAAAATGTGTGAATTGTTTTGATAATCAGAATTTTTTTGCTTTCCCTTCTGTATCTAAACATTGTCGTGTCTGAATTTTTAAAACTCGAATTTTTTGGAACTCTAAATATAAGAATTTATCTCATACAGCAAAACGAAATATTCATGTTTTCGATTGTATAGATAAAAATCAAAGAGATAAGGGTTTTAGTAACATATTAGAAACTAGGTTTTTCAGAGATATTCCTGTTTTTAAACTAAACTTTAGATCTTGCACTGATAAAAGATGCAAGGCGTGTGGTATGATGAGTGGGGAACAGTTGGATATGGATGCAGGTTATATATTTTGTAAGACTTTTAACTGTGTTTACAAAATGACATGCAACATATGTAAATTCGCTTACATAGGTCAGACTTCAAACACTATCAATATTAGATTAAATCAACATAGGTCTGATACAAGGAGATTTGATTGCAACAAAACAAGGAAATTTGATTGCCAGGCTAAGATTGAGATAGGACACTTTCATAAACATGGATTCAATAACATAACTGTACATATACTTAGAATAGTGCCAAATATTAAACAAAGATTATGGTTCGAAAACTTTTTATAGATTCATTTAGATCATATTATTCTTATGGTTTGAATGTTATATGGAAAGGTGAAAGTGTCTTATTAGCTTTTAAACAAAAATCCGAGGATTCATTATATATTCCGAATTTTGATAAATTTATTGATAATAGTAATAATATTCGTTTAGCGAGAATTTCAAAAGCTAAACGCAGAAAAAGAGTTACTAGAGACATGTCAACCCTCAAGAATTCTATGTTAGAATTAGCTGTTAAATTTGATGATAACTACAACACAGGCTTAATTAAATCGTTTATGTTTGGCATGAATAAAACTGAAATTAAAATTATGACAGATATTTTAAGCATATATAAATTTCGAGATTCTCATGGTATGCATATGATTCGAGACCTTAATAACTATTTAGTACAAAAAATGAATGCTAAATTAGATGCAAGTGAAAATTACTCTACAGAATATTGTACATTATTATTTATGAATAAATCCTTTAACAAAATTAATTTTTCAAGTATATTTCAAAAAATATCAATCCTTTTTTTTCCTATTAAAAATATTATTATTAAAAAGGCTTTCAAATACAACAAGAAATTTGGTAGATTTATATTTAATTATAATCAAATCTCGGAGCTTCTAAGTTCAGAATCATGTAAATGTAATCTATATCGAGACTATATTGATGATTATCATCAGCACGTTGTCACTGGAGACCTTAGCATCGTGAAAGATGATTTGTTAAGAAATTTTATGGAAAAAGGTACCGGTTTTAGACTGATGATCACAAAAAAATAAATCTAACGTTATGAAACACAAATCATAAAAGATTTAGATAAATTCTACCTTAAAATGGCAATTAAATACGGAATGCCGATTGAAGCATTCAATCAATTTAGATCTTATGTAGCAACAGAAATTCGGGAATTAGATTTCACTGTTGAAAATGAAATTATTTATAAAGATCTTAAATCATCAATAGAAAATATCAAAAATGACTTCGTGATTACATATGTTGATAAGGTCTCTGCTAATTATGCCATAATTTGTAAATATTTTTACAGTAAAATATTAAATAACCACATTTTAAATAATAATTCAGTTAAAAAATCAATTCATAATAATAGAGAAGATGATAATCATCTTTTAGCTTTGAACAAAAGACTGAATATTCATCTAAATAATATTAAATATCCAAGTATTTTTTTAACACCAAAATTTCATAAAAGCCCTATAAAATTCCGTAGTATCACTAATGGATACAATACATATATCACGAAGTCTGGGAAAATCTTACAATCTCTTCTTCAAAATCTAATTGATAATTTACAAAACATGGCAATAATTAAAAATAGCTTAGAGATTGCTAGAGTTACTAAGGATATGTTAATTTTTTCCATGCATGGTTTTGATTTTGAGGACCTTTTTAATTCTATAGATATTGACGATATGATTAAGGTTCTACAGTTAATTTATGATAAATATGAATTATATACTTCAATGAAAAAAGAAAAATTTGATATTCTTGTTAACCTCGTATTAAAAGAAAATTTCATTACATTTGATCAGAATCTTTATAAACAGATCAAAGGATTTCCTCAGGGTGGTCCAGCTAGTAATTGTTTAGCGAACCTATATTTACATTTTTTTGAAATAGATCATGTTGTAAATGATTCTTACTTAATTTATCGTTATATAGATGATATAATAATTTTTGGTAAAAATAGTGAATACAAACCAAATATTACGTTCTACCCTGATTATCTCAAGCTCCTTAAAACTAACTTCAATTCTAATATGGTGGAATTCTTGGATTTAGACTTGCATCTTATTAACAATAATGTAGTCAGTAACATTTTTGACAAAATAGATTCGTTTAAGTTCCATATAATTAAAATTACCGTATGGAATAGTAATTTATATATATCAATTTACAGAAATAACATTTTGAATTTTTTATTTAGAAATGATAACTTAACTACCCACAAAATAAATAAATACAATAATATAAAAAATTTTTCAATGTTGTTTAGATCATGAATACCCTTTTAATTTCTTAAGAACTTATATTCATCACAAATACATTAACCGTCTTGCTACTTCGAATTCCAAAACCACCACACAAGAATAGGATTTCAAAGTCAGCATGTTAGTGGTCTTGCTGTGAAGATTATATCATAACACTCATATCACAGTTTACATTTTTTCCACACACATCTTGAACATCTTACACATTGTTGACAACCAACCAAATTAGAGCCTAGCAAATTTACATTTTTGACAATCAACCAATTCAAATTTTACCATATTTGATTGTCGTCATTTTATACCTGTCTTTGCTGGCTGGTTTAAAAGTCAGCTCAAAAGATGTGTTTATGTATTTTGGAATTTTTTAACTTGGTGAATAATTGATTTTCATTAATGGCAAGACGCTTGATTCTCTTCGTAAAAGCTTTGTGAGTAAAGAAATTTTGTTAAATTATTTTTTTGAAAGATACTTTTCTTATGTAATTGTTTTAGCATTTTTCTACTTTTCTTACGTAATTATTTTGTGATTTTTCTGCATTAAGAGTTTGGGAGAGTTTGTTACATAATAGTAGTGAGTGGTTTTATCATGCTCTCTGAGTTATCCATACTCTGAAGTTTTGTTTATTTTATTTTATTTGGTTTTCCTACCGAGTTGCAAAGGGGGAAGATTGGCGCCTTCAAACTAGTTTAACCCCACTTATTCGGTCCTAAGTCCGAAATTGCTTTCTGACTCGCTAGGTTCTTCTTTTTGTAGTTTTTTTTATTTCTCTATAATTTTGTTCTTCATGTTCAGCTTTTATATTTTTATTACGCTATTTCTTGTTATGTTCTTTATCTATTATTTCTTGTTTTTGATATATAATTCATATTTCTTTTATATATATATATACATGTATAATTTCTTTTGATAACAACAAGAAGAAACTATAGCCTCGTCCCAAAACAATAATCTTTACAAAAAAGTGGAAAATTCCAATGTATTGAGGTTAACAAAATTTATATTAGAATAAACACAAAATAATTCTGTATATATATATATATATATATAACTAAGAAATATCATATCTCAACCTAGATTTATAAATACGTCATATAGAATCACATAATTCGCGGATATGCGATAAAATTACTGACACATACATATATATAAACCAACGTATTTATTTTTTCTAAAACCATAAGCACCTTTTATTTCGCCTATACAGTTTTAAATCAAATTCTTTCACGTGAATATTTCACAAATTGTTCTTAATAGACGCATTCAATCCAGGAAATATACTTTGTTTAACCGAGAAGCCATTGCCTCCGATAAATCATGTGATCACACACGCGGAAGTTTATTGGCAGGTGCTTCTACCGTCTAAACTTTCGTTCTAACGTTAATTTTAATATATGGTGAGCTATAAAACAGCTCAACGATTCATTAAATTAATTCCAGTTCGCCGAACTTTTAACATGCGATTTTGAGACGCATAAGCTTTGAAGTTTATACAAGGAGAAATATACCGTAAAATCCGGCGTATAACGCGCACTCTTTTAACACACACAAAAGATCGAAATTTACGCGTGCGCGTTATATGCCGAGTATAAAAATGAGAGTTTTAAAAATGAAAACAGAAAAAAATCAAGATTCCTATATATATTGAAATACTGTTTATTGAAAATAAATGACATTTCTTATGAACTTAAAGGATTGTAGCTCTAGAAGTATACTAATATTTTCTATATGATTTGGAATAATATCTCGAATAAATTACTTTAAAACATAAGAACATTGTACACTTATACTTCAGGTTTCTTCATTAAAAAAGGGAGGGGGGCGTTATATGGCGAATTTACCTAAAAATTAAAAACTGCAGCTTGAAAGTATAGAGGCGCGTTATACGCCGGATTTTACGGTACATTTTCAAGTTTTAAGTGTGAATAAAAATGGCAAATATTTTAACCGTAATGCTTTGTTACAACAAGCAGCAAAAGTTGGCTGCCACGTAGCACTTGAACTAATTGGCTAAAAACACGTATTTACATTCGTCATGTGACTATGACATCACATGCATTTGTGAACTGATTGGCTGGAAATACGTGAGTGAGTGAAGATTAACGTCGCACTGTTTAGCTACACGAGGGCTTTTGGCGACGGACCACGTAATTTTGAACCATGGTCAAGTGACGTGGACGACACCTGAGCTGGCACTCCCCTCTCCTAACTACCACACCACACCAACGGGAGGACGTTTCATCTCTCGACAGATTTAGCGTGCATCGCTGCCCTACACGGCGGGTCTTTAGTGGTACTGGGCTCGAACTCGTGACAAAGCCAGCCACGATCCGATGCCTATACCACTCGGCTACCGCGGCCACCTGGAAATACGTAATTGCAGTTGTGTGACTATGACATCATATGAATTTAGCGCATTGGCAATCGAACACTACATAAGCTGCCTTTTATTCCTTGTCATAGAAGTACAGTCGAACCCCACTTTAACGAATACATCGAGACCGCGAACGCTTTGTTCGTTAAATCGATGCTATTCGCTATATCGGGGTCCAAAGAAAATATGAATATTTTGCATTTACCTTTGGTGAAAATTTTACAACAAGCAACAACACAAACACACACACACACAAGTAATATAAAAAAAATTTAAGTCAATTCTTACGTAGATCAACAAAGAAAAATGTAATTTTGGCCTCTTTTTATTAAATAGTTACAATTAATATAAATATGTACATACACAGGACATAAATCACAACATTAAATGGTAATTAATTTTTATTAATTATCATTAAAGTATCGTATTGTCATCCAAATAAATCGTGTGTATAAAATTTCATATCAACTGAATGCTTTAAAACGTGCGAAAAAACCTTTTCAAGTTTTGACACAAATCGCCAAAACAGTCGCTAAGTCTCCAACTTGGCTGTATTTGTATTTCTTTGAAAAATTAGTTTTGATTAAGGGCAGTCGGAAAGGTAAAATTTGATTTTTTGACAATTTGAGATTTTTACATTTCCACATAGTACAGATTTTAACCTTTCTAAAAATACCTTACTTTAACCTCTAGGGTAAGTAGAAGCCCTAAAAAACCTATTTTTAAATAATCGTTGAAACTGGGCCACGCCCATTTGACAAGCGTAAAAGTAAACAAAGTTTTTTGTTTTGGCTTAAAAGTTGAGCGTGGGGTATAAATCAAAACATTTATCTTTTATTGTATAAATTGAGTCTTTTATTATTTTATTTCCTAACCCATTTGAAACTTCACTGTATTTTTAACGGTCAAATCAGTGTTTGTTTACACTTTCAAAACTGCGTTGTAATTTTTGAACTCGCAAGTATTCTTTAACATTATTCAGCTTAAACTTTCAAAAAAATTGCTATAATATATCGACTTTACCATGCCTAGAGCATCGACTAAAGTATTTAAGAAACGAAGAGGAGTTTTTAATAAAGGAAGATGTAATAAAAGTAATGATGGTTGTGGTGAAAGCAATTCTACTGTTCCAAAGAACTCTGCTGATGAAAAAATTGTGCTGATGGTGCAAAGCTTTTTACTAATGAAACTGAACCATCTGCCAGTGAGAGAAAAATTGTAAACATGGATATTTCATATTCGGATGAGGCTTTTTATGGTTTCAGAAATGTTATTGTGGACATTAACCTTTTAGCTTGTGTGTTTTTTGAAGCTGTAAAATGTATAAAGTGTGAAAAACAGGACTCAGGTTGCACCTCAGTGAAAGTAACTGTGGTGAAGCTGTGATTTCACTTAAAATGTCCTTCTTGTAAATATAACTATACTTTTTTAACTCCAAGAAATGCGATAGTTCTGAGAATTACGAACTGAATACCCGGCTAGTGTATGCTATGCGATGCATAGGTAAAGGTGCTGAGTCTGCTAGGATGTTTTGCGGTATCATGAATCTTCCCCCCGCCACCCACAAAATTCTCAAAGTACAACCACATTTTACTGCAGGCAACAAGAGAAACCTGTGAACACAGTATGGCAGAAGCTGTTCGTGAAGCCGTTGATGAAAATGATGGAAAAGGGACCTTGCTGTTGCTGTTGATGGTAGCTGGCAGAAGCGTGGTTTTTCTTCGAAGAATGGCTTGGTGACAGTCACAAGTGTTGATACCGGCAAAGTTATAGATGTCGAAGTTTTTTCAAAACATTGTATTTGTCCGAACAAAACCAAGCATCTTCAAAATTGTAAGAGAAATTTTGAAGGCTACAGCGGTAAGATGGAAGTAGCTGGAGCTCTATCCATTTTTCAGCGTTCCCAGTCTCTCTACAATGTTCGGTACACAAAATATTTAGGAGATGGGGACTCTAAAGCTTTTACTTCTATTGTCGAGAACAAAGTATATGGTGACCATTGCTCTGTCGAGAAATTAGAATGCATAGGTCATGTTATGAAAAGAATGGGGACACGTCTTCGACGCTTGAAAACTAAGATGAGATTTCAAAAACTTTCTGACGGAAAGCCTTTATGCGGAAGAAATAGATTGACAGAGGCAGAAATCGACCGTCTGCAAGCATATTATGGTCTAGCTATCCGCAGAAATTTGTCTAGCGTGAAGGACATGCAACAAGCCATATGGGCAATATTTTTACACAAGCTATCAACCGATGAAAACCTCAGCATGGATTTTGTCCCTCTGATTCAGATACGTGGTGCAAATTTAAAAAGCAGAATTTCTTGTGGAGACTTATCATTACAAAAATAGTTTACCTGTGGATGTTGTGGAGGCCATGCGACCTGTTTTTTAGGGATTTAGCTAATCCAGAATTGCTAAAAAAAGTGTTTACATGGAGGTACGCAAAATCCTAACGAAAGTGTAAATAATGTAATATGGTCTCGTGTACCGAAGAAAACATTTGTACAATTAGAAGTTTTGTCACTGGGTACATATGATGCAGTTTCCTCATTTAATATGGGGAATGTATCAAAACTAGAAATTTTGAGAAAATGTGTATTGAGCCTGGTGATTACTCGGTACAGGCGATGGAGTGCCTCGACAAACAGAGGCTGTTACGAGCAAAGTACTATTGTTTACAAAAAACAAAGGAAGTTAGGAAGGAAAAAAAAGACTTAAAAGGAAGAAAGAAGATGATGAGCTACTAAAAATGCTGATGATTTAGAATATGGAGGTGGCATGTTTTAACTAAAAAGTAATTATACGTTAAAATCAATTTTTCTCAAAATGTCAATTTTTGATGTTCGATGTTCCTTTTCTTAGAAACTACTGTTCACAGGTATGTAAATTTTTTATGATATATTTATAATGATGTCTAATATATACTGAAATGAGCTTTTTGTAAAAAACCCCAAAATGTATTTTTTACAAATTTTTTATGTGAAAAACGGGTTAACGTAAACTATGTTTGATAAAATATTTTATAAATTATGAAAAAATTCAAAATTAGCTAAAAGCTCATTTGAGTATAATGAGAAATGTGTATTTTAATTATATGAAAAATTTCAAGCATGTACATATAACAGATTTTGAGAAAATGTACCTCGAAAACAGCCAATTTAACATTGTCGGTATAGAGGTTTCCGACTGCCCCAATTAATTTTTAATTATTAGAATTAAATTATTGTATTGTCATCCAAAATAATCATGCAAATAACATTTCAGCTATATTGAGCGCTTTAAAATGTATTTTATTAACGATTGAAAATTCGACCAAGATATAAAAATTAGTAAATATAGAGAGAGAGTGTGAGCTAATAGTAGGAATTGAAAAATATCCATAGTTTGAAATTTTTAAATCTTTTTATTTAACAGCCAAAAATACTATTAACGAATTATTATGCGCCAGTTAATTGTAAATTTTAATTTACTACTTCGTAAATCTTCCTGGCTCGAAAGAGTTCTTTTTTCGACTTTATGCAGAGAAGAAAATACTGCGTCATTTACATCCTACTGCATGAGGGATGTTTTCACATTTTCCAAGCAATGTAAAGCAGTAGAAAATGTAACAGTTTTGAACACATAGGGTGTTTCATTATCTATTTCTTACTCAGATTCGCATTCATCGACTCCGACAGTAGAGCTTCCTGAGCTTCAGTTGCACAGATGAGTAGTCCGTCATCAACTGTAACATAATCGCTAAAATCTTAAATTATTACCCTGTGTTGTGGAGTGGAATGAGATAAGAAAAGAGTTTCCTGTCCTATTCAAAATGGACATGATATGAATCATGAGTCATCTGTACCTGTTAAGTCTAATAACTCTCTGCGCCCTTTTTCTTAATTAATTTATTTGCAAAATTCCTCATGCTCCACCTTGCATGTCATGAGGCTTACAGACGTAAGTGGTAACACAATTATATAATTTAAAACAAAAATACGTTTCAGATAAAAATATAAAATAAATCGGAAGGGAGGAAATACACAAATATTAATAAGGGGAGGTACCAATAAGACTTTAAAAATCTGTACAGTAAGCAGATTTTCTTAAGACATTAAGGCTTTGAGTATAATTGACCAACCAAGACAAAACAGGTGGCCAGGAAAGACTCAAACGATTAAACTCCCTTTTATAATTTTCTCTTTTACAAAAACATAGATTACAATATAACAATACATGTTTCGCAGTTTCACCAAACTGACCACAAGAACAAATATCACTCCCAATTAAATTAAATCTAAATAAATAGCTCTTAAACTTTCCATGTCCTTTTAGAATATGGGATAATTTAAAATCAGTTAACAAATTTCTTACATTTTCTTTGCACCCTTGGTAGTCGAAAAATCTTTCTTTCTGTTCTGGACAAAAAGGATGTCATTTGAAAGTAAAATCCAATTATTTCTACCACAAACAGATAAAAAATATTTCAGCTGTTGAAGTATTTAGTTACATTTAAATATGCCTTCAGAATAAAAGATAGTTGCAACAAAAATGAATAAAAGTGATTTAACGTGGAATATAAAGTGATTTCCGTGGAAAGTTGCTCAAATCCCAAAGAAATGAACCACTTTAAATAAAATAGCAATAATTTAATGTTCTTTAGGCGACCCGGCACCTTTTGATTCACGGACCGGTACCGGTCCGCGGGCCTGGGGTTGCGGATCAATGGATTAGAGTACTGATTAATTTATTAATCGGAAAGCCTTTCAGGCTGCGATAGCCGAGTGGTCATGGTATCGGATCGTGGCTGGCCTTGTCACGAGTTCGACCCCAGTACCACTAAAGACCCGCCGTGTAGGGCAGCGATGCACGTTAAATCTGTCGAGAGCTGGAACGTCTTCCTGTTGGTGTGGTGAGGTAGTTAGGAGAGAGGGGTGCCAGCTCAGGTGTCGTCCACTTCACTTGACCATGGTTCAAAATTATACGTGATCCGTCTCCAAAAGCCCTCGTGTAGCCAAACAGTGCGACGCTAATATTCACTCACTCGGAAAGTCTTTCAAAATTTATGATTGATTTATTAATTCTTTCTCGAATCGAATATGTCATATACCTGCAATGCTCTTATTCCCTAAAAGAAACGACTTACTCATGGAGTTTTTTTCTGAGAAATATCTCTGCTTGCTTAGAAGATTAGAGAAGTAAATAACTTAATGTCCGTCACCAAAAAAATTCTAGGACAGGTTATTGATATCAGCTGACTTAGCAAGAAAAAATGAATCCCTGACTATCTAGAAAAAAAGTGTTAATACGATAGGAGCATGGAAAATATTTTATCATTTAGTGGGATATGTATACTTCCGAAGTTTGGCTTCTTATTAATAACTTTTGATGCATAGAAGGAATGTTGTGATATTATTCATCATGTCTACTTTATACATAGAGTATAAAAAAGGTAATCAACGCCTCTTGAGAAGACGACGGTCCAAAGAGAATGTGTTATTCATTAAATCAGTTTATGTTATGTATGAACAAAAAAGGGGAGATAATTTTGCCTAACAATTTATTGGTTACGTATTGGAAATGGGCAGGTATAATTTTAATAAGAATTCTGTTACTATTTGAGGGTAAATGCTATCAGAAATACATGATGTCCAGGCCTAAAGTATCCAAAAGTAATGGCTTATTATTGCGGAACTACCCATCAGAATATAATAAACTGTTCATCCGTGGAGTGGAAAGTTCTCCGAGAATTTTGGTTCTAGTCCGATCAGCCGCACGTGCGTGCATTATTCGGCAATAGCAGACGATAAACTTGCAAAACTGACTCCATTAGTAAAGATGTGGACGCCACAGCAAATGTGCTGTGCGTACTTTGGTCAGCGGAATTTAAATCAGTCACGCGTGTACAGCGACGTGTTCGAACATAATGGAATGTCGTTACTGGCTTGCCTAATAGACTTATCAGGACTCCTACAAAGAGAACCATGCATACAATCAACAGTGTCTTCTATCACGAAAATTTAAGGATACTTGCCAGTTTGAGATACCAAAGTTCCTGTATCCTTTAAAGTTTTTTCCCATTGATGAATAGATTTTGATGTCGGAGGGTCAATAAAGGAATGCAAAATCTTAAATTTTGATAAATTATTTTTGTACAATTAACAAATTTACACAGAAAATATAAACTTGAAACAAGTAAGTAAACTAGGAAGAGTATACCAGGTGATTCCCTACCCGCTTGACGAACCTGCAGAATGTGTAAGGGCTACAGAGACAACTCGGAATCCTGTAGGAATGCAGGGTCGTGAATGCGGTAGTTGCGAGCTATGGTGCAAGGAAGCAGAGAAAAAGATCTGAAACTGCAACAGATTAATAGGATAGAAAACACTTTATTGAAATTTGTACTACAAGAGGTGCTCGAAATTACTACCAGAAGTCGTTTATTAGGCCTAACAGCGGTGCTGCATAGAATTCCATATGTTCTGGAAGATTCCTGGTCTGCTACAGATATTCGAGCAATGAAGTCTTAGACTGAAGGGACGGGTGTCTTGTAGTCCAAACCCTTTATGTGACGCCAGAAGAAGTCTATACCTGTGCTTCTCAAACTTCCAATGTTTGCGACCCAATATTCAGTTATAATTTGAATCACACCCCCTTCCATACAATAGCAATGTATTAAATTCAATAATACTATGACGTTAAGCATACAATACGACTTAAACCTCTTAAGCCCCCAACGTATATAAAGGTCTCGCTCAGCCACTGTGTGCATTGTCCTCAGACGCATATATACGTCTTTCCGAAATTATATCTTTTCTGTGAACTGCTATCCATAAAATTATACCGAAGGCTTTAGAAAGCAATTAAATGACCTTGACAGTGTTTGCGAAGGATTCACTTATTTCAGAGATTTGAATTATTTATTCCTCTTCTACCCACCACCTCAATACTCAACATACGCACTAAACGGGTACATTCGAGAGCAAATCGCATAACTTTTGATCGGCATTTAAGAGATTAATTTTAAACCGTACCGATTATCAGGATAAGTGTTAATGTTGGCCTATAATTTTATATATGGCAAATCCATAGGGTCACTGGCAATTATTAAACTTGTCGCTAACTTAGTATTGTTAAGGTAATTATAAAATATATTGTGCACACTACAGATACATTTGTATATGCATTGTATTGTAAATGAGTATTTTATTTTTTATTATGTTAGAATGTATTTGTTTGTTTACTTTCAGTGAGTTAATTTTTAAAATAATTTTTTTTCGACTTTTCAAGAGAAAAGCGCCCCATTTTAGGGTTATAACGCCCCCTAGAGGGGCGTGCCCCACAGTTTGAGAAACACTGGACTATACGCTTTCGAGCATCTATCGTAGCACAAACTTTGAATAAAATGTTTTCTGCCCCATAATTGTGATGCTGTTTCTGTTCTTTTTCTTTGCTTGTTTGCACCATAGCTTGTTGTTGTTGCTAATGCCATCTGTTTGACAGTGTCAGATCAAGGCCCACGAAATTCATCGTGGCAAGGGGCTAGATGTACGCCAGTCATTAGTTTTAGCCTCGAGAGCCATGCAGGCCATAGCTCGAAACTACCGCATTTGCAAACTTGCATTCCTATGTGATTCTGAGTCATCTCTGTACCCCTTACATACTCTACTAGTTTGTCAGTCTGGTAGTGAACCCCCTTGTATCATTTTTAAATCTAGCTTTACTGATTTTGTACATATCTCTGAAATTCTGTGTAGACGACATTAGGCTTTTTTTACAGTGAAAAGTAACGTACATTTTTTTATGATTCACACAAAAAAGTTTTAAATACACTTAACTATACACTGGACTTATATTTTTAAATAATCAATTTTCTTTAAGAAACATTTAAAATAGACGGAATGAAGGTTGTTTAAATAGTTGTGGAAAACTATTTCTTCTTATAAATTAAGAACGCGAACAGTTTTATCACAAAAAGAAAAAAAAATCCGTTTCTAAAAATATTTCCGACATGTTAAATTATCAAGTATTTTCTTTCGTTTTTATGGTCATTTGTATGGTTTCGAATGTAATAAGAGATGATAAAAATGATCGCTACATAATATCGAGAAATAAATAGAAATAATGAATGATGACTTGCTTTTATCTCTTTGAATATTTTGATCTTCGTCGAAGAGAGATTACGATTCATCATCTTGTCAAAGTGATATTGTAAAGGGTCAAGGAAAAAAATACCACATGTTATTATAACTGAAGAATTTGTGTTATTCTAGAGTTTTGACAAAATCGGAAATGAATTCGAATGAATAGTGATTGCAGAGATGATGACTTTTAACTGTAGAGATTGGAAATTTAAATTTTCAGCATCCCGAAATGTATATTGTCTAAAAAAATTGACACTGCGTTATTATGAATTATATCAGTTTGTGAAATTTATACCAGTTATTGTTTCGGGTGTTTTATAAGAAAATTTATTGATATGATACAAATACATAATAAAATTTTCATATCCATCTCTACTTATGATTGTATTCTGTCTCCACTTTTTCTTCTTCATCTTGTGACGAGGCTTTACTCGACTTTCAACAACTAATCCTCTTGGAGAATCTTTAGGCCAGCAATCGCGTTTATTTCACAGCCATCCCTCTCAAGAAGAAACCATGAGATGCAAATTAGTTAGTGTATATAAAGTTAGAGTTTAATAATCGTGGATCAGAAGGAGACGAGCAGTTGAACACAGTGTTACTGTGGAAGGAATTAGAACTACGCATCGTGACTAAAGGACAGATTTTAGCTACTAAATTAGTGAATCTAGAATTAGTAGGATATGATTGATTAAAGTTAATCTATTCGGATTTCGTGCGCTTATTCACATATAGTCGTCGCTTTCTTTATATCACTCCAAGGGTATCTCCCTTTATAGATTACTTGTTCTGGAATATTATCTTTGATAATATTAAATTAGATTTATCATGGATAGTCTTGGTCATTCATAGTTACCTCCCACAACTTTAGGTAGACAAGATGATGAGGAAGTGACTTCAGAGGTAAGATCTTTACAATCTTTCAGAGAGGAAAGCCATCAATATTATTCAACTTAGTGACAAAAGCACGGACGATTTCCTTGTTAATTGCTATACTGATGGCCGTAAGATTGATGCCTGAGTTGGTTTCGTTTTGTGGTGTTCAGGAGTGGTGTTGAATCCGAGAAATTTCAATTTAGAATTCGTGACGAATGCACAGTTTTTGTAGCTGAACTTTTATATCTAAACTTCGCCATTAAATGGAACATTAATCGAAATAGTGCCATCTCAAACTATCTCATCTGTACCTAATCTTTTTCCTCCTTGGATGAATTAAGTGAATTTTTTCATCTAATGATATAATTGTAGAGATCCAAAAGCAACTTAAATCCCTAAAAGATAAAAACATCTCAATAGATTTGTTTTTGTTCGCGGACACACTGGCACTCTTGGAAATGAGCTGGCCGGTTTGTTTGCAAAAGCTGCATCCAAGCAAAAAATTGACATAGCCGTTAATATTCCTAAATAATTTTACCAGATGATTATGAAAGATTGAATGGTGAAGTCTTGGAACCAAGAATATCTCATTTCAAATAAAGGGAGCTTAAGAAAGAAATTTTTTCCAGCCGTTAATAAGAGAGAGAGACTGGCTTGCCATCATTTTTATACTAATTACAAAATAACCTAACTTCTCACTGGCCATGGTAACTTTAAAAGTTACTTGAACATATTTAATTTCGTTCCGTCATCTTCCTGTCATTGTAATACTGGTGGCGAGGCAAATGTAGAACATGAGCTCCTTCTTGGTTCCAAGTATGTTAGAGAGAGAAAGATCCCAAAACTGGCTTTCAATATAAATTGGCCTCCGAATATTCTCGAATTTATTACTACCCGATGCGCTTTTAAAAAAGTTCTGTGAATTTGTTGTAAATATTTATAATTCTTCGTGACCTCAATTTTGTTTTCCTATTCTCCTCTGTAATGTGTTATAATTACTTACTTCTGTAAGCTCCGTGTAATACTTTGTGGTGCATGGGGATTTTATAATTGTTTTCAATAAAAAAATATCAATAATTAAAGTAAAAAAGAATTAGAAATCAAAGGAGAATATATCTTATTACATTTTTTGTGTAAAGAAATTCCTCCAAAAGGATTCGATCGTTACAAGCATGGGTAGATTACTATATAGAAAGACAAGAATGTGAAATTTTATGTGTTTCAAAATTGCAACTTATATTTTTAGAATAGTAAATTATTTACATTAAAACGTTGTTAATAAGAAGTATTTTTAATCTTCGAATAAAATGACACATTAAATAATCAATATTTATCAACATTATTTTAGAAATTATTACGCTAATTTAATTAAAAATAGTTGAAAATTTATGAAATTTAAAAATATTTCGAAATTTAGAAAATTTAAAAATATTTCTAAAATTTAAAAATAATTTATATATATATGTATATAATATACTAGCAGTTTCCCGCCCACCTAGCTGGGTATGTCATAATGTTGTATAAATATATGCTGTTTATGTATCTATAAATTATTGATTTCTAAGTCCTAGCACATTAAACGGTCGGTTGTATTAAGAAACATTTTTATAATTCTTTCTTCTTGATTTAAAAAAAAAAGGACAGAACTCTGATAAAGAATAATTTCTAAAATTGAACAAGAATAATCTTTTACGCTCCCCTTGCCATCTTCACCTAAGTGGATTATCGCAAAACCTATTTCTAGCGGATCTCTACTCAACAAAATAAACATGCTTGGCAAATTTCAAGTCTACATCTAATACTTTAAAAACGGAAATTTTTTTTTTTCTATAAGACCCGTAACCTTCTATGAGAGTTGACTTTCGTGTGACCCGTACGTAGTGGAATTCAATTCAACTAAAGGAATATGCATAGCAAATTTCGTTACTGTGAATCTAGTTATTCAAAAATTTGATTTTTTTATCAATACACCTCATTGATTCCCTTCTCCTCCCCCTTCCCCTATTCGAGTCGATTTTCATAAAATCTGTTCTAAGGTGATCTCTATTTAGCAAAAGAAACATGCTTACCAAATTTCAAATATGTGGATCTAACCGTTCAAAAACAGGAATATTTATCTATCACACACCTTAACTCCTCACAATCCCTTTGTGATTAGATTTTCGCTAAAACCGCAATTAACGGACCTCTACTCCACGAAAGGAATGTGCCTGCCAAATTTTAAGTCTGTAGGTCTAATAGTTCCGAAACGGGAATATTTATTTATAACTCTCCTTACGCTCTTGCAAAGGTCCTTGGGAGGTTGATTTCCGCTAAATCCTTTCTTAACGGATCTCTACTCCATGAAAGGAACATCCCTACCATATTTTAAGTCTGTAAGTCTAAAAATTTTGGAGATATCATGATGAGTTATTAGCTTTTTTCCTTTACATGTACAGATTATTAATTGTTATAAATTTGTAAATTACACTTATTTAAACTAAAAATTTATTGTATGAATTGAAAAAAAATATATAAATAAAAGAGTAATATAAATATGGAAATGGTGTGACGGGCTCACGCTTCTTTTCATTAACATGTCCTTTGGGTTCTTTGAGGCCAGAATTAATGGCAACTCTTTTCCAACCAAGCCCAAGAAGTGAAGCGTGAAGGAAAGATGCAAATTTGGAAGCTTTTAAATATCAGAAGTTAGAGTAAGCTGTGTGGCAATTTGAGCAATGTTATGATAATCAATGATTCAATCGTGAAGAGGTTTTGGAAAGATTAAGTGACAGCTAACTGAAGTTATTCGTTACAGAGAGCCATTAGGTCAAGGTGCATACCATTGCACTCCAGTATATCCGCAACTTCCAATAGGATTGATCGATCGACATTAAGGTAGGAGTGACTATTTAATATTACGATCTGTGATGGTATTGGAATTAAGTTTAGGCGAGTTAGTTATTGATTGTGGTCCGGGTAACGTTACTCCGGTATTGTATATATTATGTGTTTAGCCACCGTAGATTCTCTCACATATGTTATTATTGTCTAATCTGTTAGATGTTTAAGTTTTAAGATCTTAATAAAGTTAAATTAAGATCATGTCAGCTTCTAGTTCTTCCATTATTCCTACACCTCTAGCTCACGCTGATAATCAAGGAGAAGGGCGCTCTTACAATGGTTTCATAGTTGATAAAATTCATTTATTAGCTGTTTTACAATCAATTGCAGGAATATGTATACTATTAAAATACACTGAAAATTTCATTCGCCTGTTTTTATTCTATATTTTTCAACACAAAGCTTAACAAAACAGCTGTAATGATACTTATAGGTTAGTTGACAAGTTTGTAACCTAAATTTTTGGACAGACTTAAGTCAGTACGAGTTAATCATTTAGTCGCCTAATTACATCACAATAGGGTGCAGTGAAACACGAATTCCTCTAATTCTCCATTTTCTAAACTTTCATGAACGTCATAAATTCGCCTTTTCATTCAATTTGCCTAACGACTCTTCTGACTTCGCTGATTACGGGGGGAGGGGAGACTTTCATTCGACTGATTGGTCGCTATTAAATCAATGCGTCTTGAACTTAAGTTAAAGTTTCATTTATTTATTTTTCTTTTGGATATCTGATGAGATAGTAGTTTTTCTAGAAGAGCTCTTAGGCTGTTAGTGAAATTCTAGGTTTGTAGAAATATTCAAATAAAATTGCACATTTTAAAGACTTCGAAGAACATACAGGACCGTTTTTAACCTCCCCTGCACTCTAGGCGTTTAAAATTGTCCCCCCTATTTCCATAGCACTCCCCTCCTTCAGCTCTTACATTGTCAGTTTTGCTTTGGAAGGGATTTTCCCTTATAACTCTTACTATTTCCCTTTTCTTTGTTTTTGATTTTTGGAGAGTCTTTCCATTATCAACTCGTTGTGGATCCATCGTGTCCCGGACTGGCAACTGGCAGCTGTAAGAAAAAAAACAGTGGCATGGTTTGACAAATCTTATTCAATTCTTACCCAACGGCACCACGGACCCCCTCCCCCTATTTAAATTGGTACAGCAGATTAATGAAATAGTTTGAAATTATATAGTATAGAGTTTTCATTATAGTTTGAACTGTTTTCAACTTGTTAATTATCATCTTTGACTTGGACCATGTCTCGAACAGATGAGAACATGATAAGTATCTACGAAAGGACGATTTTAAGATATATTTTGGAAGGAATTCAGTTAAAATGAAACATGGTGAAGAAGATCAGATTTAGAGCTCTATCAATCATATAAAGAATCTGACATTGTTAACTTCATCAAAACACACGAATTAAATGGGTACGCCACGTTGTCAGAATGGACAAAGACCGTACCACTAAAAAAGTCTTCAACTTCCAACCAATTGGCACATGATGAAATAGCAGGCTAAATCTTAGATGGATTTATGGCCTAGAAAAGGTCTCCTAGTTTTGAGAACTAAAAATTTGATAGCACTAGCAGGAAGAGGTCTGGTCTGGAAAAGGCTTCTTGAGAAGGCCAACAAAGAAGGCTGTGAGGAATCTATACGGCACCTTATCACTAATACTCTTAGGCGTCTTTGGGGATTGTAAATTCGCGTATATTTCCAACCAGCACTTAAAGGAGAAAACGGAATATGAAAATGAATTAAGGTATTTAAGGAGAGCGTTGTAAGTTAAGCAGATGGAAGGCTATTGAGCCAAGAGAAGTAGTGACGAAGTTAAGAAGAATCAAGTGGATTGCGTGATTAGAGTCTTACTATTATTAGTCCGCGAAATACCATTGGAAGGATTGATCTACCGAGAGAGAACGACATTATAGCCAGGTGATATTCAAAACTTAGTTTATCTGACCACAAGAGTTAATATATAATAAAGTTAGTGTAAAGTTAATGAATGTTAGTAATTCAAGTTGCGTATATTTCTCTGTCCTCTTATGCCGGTAACACGGTCGATATTGAGCTTAGTAGTTGATTAATATCATATATCTTGTGATTTAAATTAACATTAAAGGTGACGTAGACATATTGTTTAATATTTGTATTTAGAAGGTTGCTAATTGAATTAAATGAATAAATATAATTTTTTATTCTAAAAATGGCGTCTGGTAATTTTTTGCAATCTTAGTGTCTAGGGTGGAACCCAGGGGGGTTCTCACAAGGCTTCTGGGCTATCGAGAAACTGAGAGAGGAAGGTTCTTCTTCTTCATCGCTTATCGCTTTACTATCCTTTACTTTTAGACATCCTTATTCTTTGTTGAGTCACTCTCTTTGTACTTGTACCACAAGGGTTTCTTCGAGCTTTGATCATTGCAAAATTATTAATGCATCATTGTAATCAGTTTCCATTGTATAATATATCACTTTGAATGCAAAGCAACACCAACCTGTTAAGCGTTTATTTTTACTTAGTATATCTCATTTCAGTCTTTACTCTCTAAAGGGCAGAAATGCTCCTTTCATGACTCACTAGGTTGTGTTACGTTAGCTTTAATTTAAATTTTTTTCATTTTCCGCCCCCAAATCTTCTACGCCCTAGGCACGTGCCTAGCTGCATGTTTTCAATTTTTAAACATCAATAAAATACTATTTTTATAATGTATGCATTTATTAGATTTAGTGAAAATCTCAACATGTTGCTCTTCATTGTATTAACATGAATTAGTTCGAGCTTTATTTATTTAGTTATGTAACGATACCTAGATTAATTATGGTTTTTAATTATTAATTTTAATTAAAGGTTTTTTATTTTTAATTTTTCTAATAAATAAATAACTGCTCATTTACATCTATTTAGACGATTGTATTTACAGAGAACAACCAGTCTCCCAAGTGAAACAGCTCTTCAGAAATGTTTTTTTTACGACATTATCGAAGTTTTTGAAGTGAAAACGCGTTGGACACTCTTTGGTAGGGGGAAATCTTATGGGTTCGCGTCGCCGACATGCTCATATGTTATGTTAAACAATTAGATGAACCAATAATGATAAACTATGCATCAAATCCTCAAAATATTCTTCCACGTGATGATTAAATATTATAAAGTACAAAAAGTTTAAGTATTGTTGAAATTAATAGAGACAATGTTGCAAACAATTAAAATAATGTTAAAAATCAAGTACATTGAAATTTAAGGTATCCGACTACGTTCGGAACCGTGATTTTGCAAAAGCGTAAAAACAAATATTTTTTTAAATATTTAGTGTCACTTATATATATATATATATATATATATATATATATATATATATATAGATTAGAATACACGTATGAGAAATTGTTTAAAGCATATTGTTACAATAAATAGTAGGTATCGGATCGTGGCTTGCCTTGCCACGAGTTCGAGCCCAGTACCACTAAAGACCCGCCAGCGATGCACGTTAAATCTGTCGAGAGCTGAAACGTCCTCCCGTTGGTGTGGTGTGGTAGTTAAGAGAGGGGGTGCCAGCTCAGGTGTCGTCCGCGTCACTTGACCGTGGTTCAAAATTACGTGGTCCGTCGCCAAAAGACCTCGTGTAGCTGAACAGTGCGACGTTAATATTCAATCAATCAACTAGGTCTGCAAGATTTGATAAGTGATGTATTTTATTTTGACTGAAAACATGTTATTTGTGTGTATGTGACAAAAAAAATTCATTATGAATTATAACATTCTCTTTTTGCTTATATAAAAGTTTTTTACTTATCAATAAGAACAACTTATTTTTGCCTAGTTTCCCGGTTCACCAGTTTGAGTTTCTTGTGATTGAATGTATTAAAAACTATATAAATAAAAATTAATTAGCCCTTTTGAACATTAAATTATTTCCTTCAAAATTATTTTACTGTCCTATTATATCTAATAGTGGACTATAGAGATGTACTTTTGTATATTTTTTGTTACTTAAAAGTCAATTTTTTTAATATTTGTGAAATAAATACAAAACTTTATAAGAAAAAATCAAGACACATTTTTCACATTTATTACTGTTTAAGATCGGTTACACTAATTTCACACAGAGTATTAACATAGCAATTATTTACAGCGTATTATTAAAGACAAAATGCAAGCCGAGTTATGTATTATAATATAATTTGACACCTTTCTCTTCCTCCAGTGGGGGAACTTGTTGGCTATTTAAGAAATCCTGTTCATAAAAATTACAGTTACTAATAATCCCCCAAAAGTGTACAAAAAGCGATAGCTTCAGCTTCCTCAAAGATTCCCAAAAGATCCTAATTTGTATTTATTAATCAAAAAGTTGTCATTAGAGATGGAATTTATGAAAAATTGCATATTATTTTTGAATGTAAACATTTGTAAGAAAGAAGCTCCGATTTTCTGGAAGCAGTTTTTATTTAAATTTCATATATACTTGCAAAAGTTCATGTATGGAATACTTAGAGGTTCTTTTTTCCTTTTAGTCAAATTTATTCCTTTTACTGTCATGGCAATAACAATAATTTATCTGAATCTATGGTAAGTTATTTCACATGATAAGAGGTTTATGTAATATTGCGTAAGTTTTTGGAGATTTTTGTCATACGCCATACTAGAGATGATATTGTATTCAATATCAGAAATTGCAGCATAGAGAGAGAGTACGAGAAAAGAGAGTTTCTTAAAAAGTTTAGTTGTTCGTTGCCAGTGGTGTAACGGAGAATATTAGGGCCTCCTCAAAGTCAGGTCTTGTGCTCTAAGTCGGATCTTACAAGTCTCTTTACACCAAGTTCAAGATCGGATCTTGGTGTCACACAGTCAGGTTTTGGGCCCCCACAATCCGGGAGTTGCGGGGTGTACGTTACACCCCTGTTTGTTGTGACATATGCAATATTTATCAATAAGATTTTGAAAACACTGATTAAATCATTTTTTACGATTGAAAAATTAGTTCCAAATATATCACTATTCCACTTATCAGTAAGTTAAATTAGTAGTAAATGTATCACAATATTTTTCTGTCAGTTATCTTATGAATCAATTGCATCATTAAATACTGATGCAACGTGTGAGACATAATTACTTTTATTTTTGCTTTTCTTCAACATTGAACCTCAAGTATAGGATAAGAGTACATTTATGAGTCAAAAAGTGAAAAGATGAGTAAGAAAATGACCATCTTTTGATTCCACTCAGTTATCCTAATGCTTTCATTTTCAGTTCAATGTGTGGCCGCGGTAGCTGAGTGGTATAGGTATCGGATCGTGGCTTGCCTGGTCACGAGTTCGATCCCAGTACCACTAAAGACCCACCGTTTAGGGCAGCGATGCACGTTAAATCTGTCGAGAGCTGAAACGTCCTCCCGTTGGTGTGGTGTGGTAGTTAGGAGAGGGGGGTGCCAGCTCAGGTGTCGTTCACGTCACTTGACCATGGTTCAAAATTACGTGGTCCGTCGCCAAAAGCCCTCGTGAAGCTGAACAGTGCGACGTTAATATTCAATCAATCAATCAAGCCAGTTCAGGTGTCGTCCACGTCACTTGACCATGGTTCAAAATTACGTGGTCCGTCGCCAAAAGCCCTCGTGTAGCTGAACAGTGCGATGTTAATATTAAATCAATCAATAACTTCAGTTCAGTGTGAGTTGCACGATGAAATTCATTACTGCATTACAGTTATTGAGAAAAGGGGATTTATAATCTGGAAGTTTTAACATGCATTTATGACACAGTTCTGCTGAAGAAATACTTGAATTATATAGACGATGTACTTTTTAAGTGAAAGAGGTAATTATATTTTCAAGTCAAATAAATTGTACATTTAAGGTGCCCATTTTTGCATTTGTGTGTGATGTATAATGAAAATTCCAAATGGAATACAAATATTTCTAGACGCAAGCACATGAACATTGAGTCATTGAAAAATACAAGGTATTTTACTGAAAATGTCATGAGTATAGTTTGTGTCAGTGATTCTCAATCAATGTGCTGCAGTACTTTTGTGTGCCACCAAATTTTGAATGTGTGCAGCTGAATTTTTTAAAAATTATTAATTATACTCTGAGAGAAAAAATAAAATCCAGCACCGGATCATTTGACCATTTTATAGAAATAAACTAAGGTTATTTGTGGTATATTTAACTTATCCATCCATGGATAGATGGATATAAAAATTTTGATTGGGTTCGTAATCCCTTTGTGATAACGGATACATCTGTATATGCTTTGAATGAAGAGATCAAATTAATTTCACTCTGTAACAATTTAGATTTAATTTCCAAAACATTCAGAAGAATCAATTAATGCATTTTGCATTAAAATTAGAGGCGTTGGCTTGGGTGCACTCTGCAAAATTAAATTCCTAAGTACAAATTTCGCATCGTCAGAGCTCAGGTGCTTCCCTCTGGGGAAGAAACTGGGCGTCAAAATTACTTGCGGGTATCGCCTAAATGGCGCCGTACTAAAAATGATACCAGCTCCTGGGAAATGTACTAGGTCTGCAAAGATAGAAATACCAATACGCAGCCCCATTACAGAAAAAAAAATTACTGTTAGGTTCCCGCCAAATTTTGTGAAATTATTCAAAGTGTACCGCAACAAAAATAAGGTTGAGAATCACTGGTTTATGTTATAAGAATCCAAGCGCAACGTTCTAGATGCATAATTTTTTAGAGAAGTCTTTATTATGCAACTGATTCTCAGTTTATAGAGTATCATTAGACATATCCTCATTATTCAAAATAATATCAAGTATGTAATCACATGCGTCCAAAATGTGGAATCCATTAACAATAGATAACCTCTGTGATCTCTGAAGAAACGATTAAAATTTTATTTCAAGCACTGTCTTATTTTCTGTTTAGCTTTGGTATAATGTTTGGTATCAAGTATTAGTTTTCTTACAGGAGAAGCGAAAACGAAAAATTGAATAATATTATTTTCCCTCTTTGGAAACATGAATTTCGCTTATCAACATTCATTTGTGTGCGTTGACAAAACCATTCTGGCGATAAAACGAGTAGAATAAATGCCACTCTAAACCGTTATTGAAACTTAAAGAGTTTAGGAGGAAAATACATGACAGCGCACGAGATTAAATCACAGAGAAAGAAGTTGAGGCTCTTTTAGTCTTTGTGCAGAATGGTTAAGGAAATATCCACTCGCGAGGAACTGCTATTGTTGATCATGGTGGTAGACTTAGCAGTTCTTGGTTTCCTTCGTCTTAGGTGGAAGGCCCCGTAGATGAGGGGATTGATCATGGCAGTGGAGCTTCCGAAGAAGAAAACGAAAGTCTGCAAGTTCTGGCTGAGTTGTTCATCAGGCTCCATGAAGATGAATATGACCATGGTGACATAGTAGGGGGTCCAACATATGACGAAAGTGAGAACGATGACCACGGTGATCATGAGGGATTTGACTTTGGCCTTGTGGAGGATCTTGTGTCGGGCACCTTCTATGGCTGATCTGGAACTCATGGATCTCTCAGAGAACATGTTTTCCTGACCTGCAAGATAAAACAAAGGAATAAACTTCGTGAATTTAATCAGAAAGTAACGAAAAAATGCATCATAGTTGTTGTTACTAATGCTGTGTTGGGATTCTTTTTTGTGAATTCTATCGATTCTCTCTAGTATTGTATATGTTTAAATTTTTTACCATCCGTTATATTTCAGTACGTGTCATCCAAAACATTTTTAGTTTTTGCTTATGATGGTTTCTTCAATTATGCTGTAAATATTTTAGTTCGGTTGACTGTGCCTTCATAGAGGTAGTATATAGCTCTTTAGGTATTAAAAAGCTCTTGTAAGGAAATAATGTGTTTAAACAATAGAGTTTAAAACAAAGCCGGCTGGTTAGCGTGGTTGGTTTGTCGCTAGCCTTCTGCACCTAAGGTTGTGGGTTTGATTCTGGCCCCAATAGGTGGATCTTAATGATGCAGAAAATTGACATCGGCCATGTCGCATGATTATACGGTATGTAAAATATCAATAGAGTGTCTATTTGGCTTGGGTGCTCTCGGCAAAATTAAATTCTAGAACAGGTTCGCATCGTCTGAGCTCAGGTGCTTCCCTCTAGGGAGGAAACTAGGCGTCAAAATTACATGTGGTCATTGGTATTCGCCTTTACGGTTGTGACGGGCTCATCGCGATTTCTACTAAAACTCCTTTTGGGTTTCTTTGGAACCAGAATGGCAATTCTTTCCAAGCAACTCGAGTAGTGAAACGTGAAATATTCAAATTAGGAATCTTATAAGTAGTATGTTTAACATACGCAGGGTGGCTATGGGATAATATACGAGGTCTATGTTTACAAGTGTTGAAGCTAAAGTGAGAGGAAATCCCGCATTCGAGATTTAAAACATCCGTGCCAGTGCGTTCACGTTAAAGGTAGATACCATTCCACAAAAATAACCGCCACGTCAGTTAGGATTCAATAGAATTGCTGCTTACCCAAGATAAAGCAGTAAGACCATTTAATTAAACTACTAGGAACTGTGTATTTATTGAGATTAGAGGTTTAGTCGGTAAAGTTAGACATAGTGGTCAGTTACGCGATTATTTGGTAATACGTATTGTGTGTCTCCTCATCCCAAATTAACTTGGTTTGAATATTAATATTATTATTGTATATTGTTAAAATCTTAATAAAGAGATATTAATATTATGGCAACGTTTGGTTCTTCATTCACTCCCACACTTCTAGGTCGGGAGGAAAATGTAGAAGTAGGGGGCACTTGCCTTACACGGTGCCGCACTAAATAGAGATACTAGCTTCTGGGAATGTACTAGGTCTGCAATGGTAAAACGCCAAACCGCAGCTCATTAGAAATAAAAGAAAAAAGTATAAAACAAATGAGAGAGAAAATGGGACAAAAATAAAAAGTTCAGTTTAAAATATGAAGACAAATCGAACTAAGAAGTTATTATTAAGTACTCTTGCATTGTAAGGAAGATAGTTTATTAACATATTTATAAATATGGTTAACAATTGTAATTAAACTGTATAATATTTTTTTAGGAAAAAAATTATCTTGTTTCATTTTTTGTAATATGTTATTTTTATTCGTACTTTTTTAAGTCTATATTTGTATTTTTATTCCTAATAAAAAAACCTGATAGATTTCAATTTTTCTACAGAACTCCTTATAGGCCTTGTGTTAAATGCACAGTAAAACCTTTTTTGTGCGCCGCATAAAAAGAAACCGCACAAAGAAAATATGCGAAGATATATTTCATAAATATTTACATATAGCTAACAACTTTGTTGACAAACGACAGAATTTTTTTTTGCAGTGGAGAGGGACCGCATAAAAAAGTCGCACTTAAGAAATATGTCAATTATTTATGAAATTCATTTATTCTAAACAAAATAAATACTTAAATTCCACGTGGAAACATTTCAAAAACATTTAAGGTATCCGACTACTTGCGACAACTTTTTTTTGAAAAAAAGGAAATATGGAGATCTTTTTGTGATTTTTATATTTATATAGTATATTTTAAGGAAAAAATCCTAAAATTGGTAAAAGAAAAAAAAATATTATTAAAATGGGAAAAAACTAGTAAAAATGTACGAAAAATTACATAAACGGGGCCCGCTCTCTACAAAGATTTTATGAACAAATTCTCAATTTTTCAATTTTGATGTGTTACTTTGTTATTCCTGTTTGAAGTGATCTTCACGATAAGAAATATTTTAATTTTTACAAAAACTAGAGCACTTTATCTAAGTCATTATACGAAATTGCTTAAAAAAACATTGACTATATTCACATAAAGAGCTGCAAATTTTGAAATAAAACAGTTATTGATAAATCTGAAGATCCAAACACTTCTACTGTTATGCAAAACATAAGCAAAAAATTTCAGCTAATTATTTTCAAAACTTTTTGAGCAATCGCGGTCCCCGTTTGAGTTTTTCGAAAAAAACACGTTTCGAGTAAAACGCATTTTAAAGTTCGACATCTTGTGTAAAGTTATGGCATTTGCTTTTACTAAAACGCTTGTAGTTTTTGTTTTAGTGGAGGAAAAATAAAGTACTTGGTATTGTTATTAAGTTAATAAAATGGTCTATAAAATAAAATCATAAAAAATTTTGCCGATTTTTGAAAAAAATCATGGTTTTAGGGTAGTCGGATACCTTAACTTCTCATTGTATTTATGCAGAAATTTTCACACAAAATGTACATACATAATTCACTGCTACTCATCGTAATCCAAAGCACGCACCTTCCTGTGATGAATTAGCTCAAACTCACTTTCGTCACTTGATGATACTATTTCAATTGATTTATTTTTTGACACTATAAAGGAAGTGAAAAGTTTTTGTGACGACAGTTGGAGGGTCAGTTGCTTGTGAACGTCGCGATAACCAGATATGCATGATCAAAGCTCTTTATGGAATTTCAAACTCCTTTCGGAATTGGTATCAATTTTTAGAAAATGCTTTTTCAATTTGTTGGAAAGCTTAATCTTTGCATATACATTATCCACTCTCAAAGAATCCGGTTCTTCTTGTCCGTCTTCATAATCTATCAAATTATTTATAATGTCACTGTCATTGACAGTTTAGTCTTCAATCAAGTGCGTTGCGAGAAAGCAATGGAACGTGCATTGTCGAGAGACGGTTTATAACCAATGTACAGAGCGTCAGGTACCGAAGTTTGAGAAAGATTATTGGACTGATCTACGGTATCATTGGAAGAATACGCCGCAATATGCATGTAGCCTCAATTATGGCAAACACAGACATTTTGGAGTTTGTTTAAAACTCAAAAAATATTATTGAGGCCGATTCCGATGAAGTAAATGAAATGAATGATGCATCTCCTTTTCCCATGTTATCCGAAATGAGGAACATCATGAAAAGTATGCGCAGATATTTAGACACACATTCCAATGGTGAAATTAATAACAAAATGGAACGGAATCAAAAATTTTGTCTACATTTTGGTGCTTAAAAGGACAATGCAAAGAAAAATAACAGATTATTTTCAAGAACTCAATAAATGCTTTGTTTTCCTAAAGACTTAAAAATAGTGCATTAAACTTCATTAAGTTCTTACAAACGTTTTTATTCCATTAATTTCTTTTTTAAATACATGTATATATGCATATCTGTGTAAATAAAAAGGATTCTTATAAACTTAATTTTGCTGAATATATGCTTTATTTGCAATATACTTTTAAACGACATTCTTTTAACACTAGGAAATGTTTCAGTCTTCTTAGTTTCGTGTTAAGCGATTTTCATTGTATTGAATTTACTGATCAGACAATTTTCTGTCAAATAACTTGATTTGAATTACTTTCAAAATTTTTAAAAAAATAATTCAAAAATTAAAAAAAGAATATTGTCTATTTTTGTGACATACTATGTTGATTTAATGCACTAAAATAGAACGAATGGTTTTACTTCAGAATCTTAAATGTGATATATATTTGGGGTTTGGTATTTTTTAATTAACACAGATGCGTTGTAATATTCAAAACTTTATTATTGTAGGTAAGCTTAAGTTAAAAAAGATTCACATTCAATAGAATAAATATAAATTGAAGCATTTTGAATTATGTATAAAGGACATCATTTTTTCCGTACTCTTATATACCATTTGATATTTATTTTAAAAAAAACTAAAATAATTAAAATACGGGAATTAATACGAAATAATAATTGAGAAGTCACAAATTTTTTCCCTTTTTTACATTTTAAATTAAATAAAGATATTGAAATATTAAAAGAAAACACTTAGCAGTTTTTTCCCGTTGTTTAGTCCTTTTAAAATCACTTCATTTCGTTATTAATGGAAATGAAACTGATTTTTATAATTCAAAAAGAAGTGCACTCGTCGACGTAATTGTTGGAATTTGTCAATTTGTTTTACATTTATTTTTATCCACTTTTCCTGTGGAATTTATTTTTTATTTGAATAATTGATTTCGTTTTTTCATCCTTTACTTATTTCTTTAAGTTCTAATAACCAAGTGCAATCTCTTCTCAAAAGGGGAAGTTCCTGTTAAATTTACTTAAACTTTAATTAAATGTATGTTTATTGCATTTTACTTGTTGATCCACCGATGCAATGTGAAATATTATTAAGAGTTTTCATGACATAATTTGTTAAAAAAGGAAATGAGATAGATTTTGCATCTATAAATGAATATTTTCTGATTGATATCCATTGAGCCAGTCTGTACAAGAACTTTTAATTCGTTTAAAACTTTCTCATCTTGATGTAAAATAAATGTTTGTGTGAATCAAATTTGGAGAAAATTTTTAAATACTGATTTATTACTCAACGCTTATAAGGGCTTCTCGTGAGGTTTCTTTCTTAAACTATAACTTGGAGCTTTCTTTAATATTATTAAAAGTTTTTAATTATATCACCCTCTTACGAAGGAAATTTGCAATGCAAATGTGTAGTACAGTGAAATACGTTTAACGCGAAAACGTTTCAGACGAAATATCGGTTAAGACGAAATAATACAACAGTCCCAACAAACAAACTAATATATATTTTAATGCATTTTTCTCTTAACACGAAACGAAATCGCTTAACACGAAAAAATTTCCCTTCTAGGAGGCGAGATTTAAGAGGGGCGTGAAATGAAAGGAATGGGGTTTCATATGTTTCGTAGAAAGGAGACTAACTTGGATTTGAAATACCCTCGGGATAGCCTGTGCGAAATACCGTTTATCTAAGCTACCTTTACTCACCACCCTTAACAAACGTCACATAGAAACACCTCATGTCTCATCAATTGACTTTGAAATTCGAAATCGAGTACATCGCAATGTGAGTAAAATTCAGTGAGTTTGTGAAGCCCCCGCCCGTCGGGACACACGTTCTATACTATCTACGCGACCTGTTTCCGTGGGGAAGAACGAAGAACCATTCAAATCATTCATTCTAAAATCTGTTTATTAAGATCTTAGTTTAAAAAAAACACAATACACAACAATAATAATCTACATAAGATAATCTAGAATGAGAAGACCCAACACTTATTACCAAATAATCACACAATGGGCAACTGAATGTAACTTTATATATTAATTCCTATCTCACTAATATACGCACTTTCCTTATCTATACATATAAATAAAAATATGAAGTGTCTGTTTGTAATTTGAAATTAACAGCTTTTTACAAATTGCATTTAAAAGTGTATACTGTACTTACATGAAAAAATCAATTTTTAAAATTTTTGTCTGTCTGTCTTTCTGTCTGTCTTCCTGTCTGTCTGTTTGTTCTGGCTAATCTCTGAAACGGCTGGACCAATTTTGACAAAACTTTCACTGGCAGATGGCTAATGTTATAAAGAATAACTTAGGCTACTTTTGTTTTAGAAAAAAGAATTAGGATTCCGAGAAAATAAAATTAAAACCAATGAAATAGTGAGCAATATCCGATTCAAATAGGAATTATTTATTTCAATAGGGACTACTTTTATTCAATAGGGATTATTTTTATTTAATAGGGATTCTTTTATTTCGTGAACCTTCTGTCTCAACGATTGCTAGCAGTTATATAAAAACTTTTTTTTCAGCTTGATTAGGTTGCTGCCATTCTTTTTTCTTTGATTATCCTTGATTATAGTGCTGCCATTCATGCGACATTTCCCGTTCATGTCTTGATCCTATATATAGTTCATGTCTTGATCCTTGATTATAGTCCTTAACTGCATTGTCAAAGGTCATGCGTCCCTTTCACCCCCTTCCTTGCAGCTTCGTTTGTGTCCGCGTTTCACCCTACTTGCTACTTAGACTTATTTTGATCCTAAATATTTTAGTCCTCACCCCATCGACAGTGCCAAAGGTCATGCGTCCCTTTCACCCCTTGTTCAACAAAAAGCAAAGAAAAAAATGAAACAAAAAAGAAACATAGATTCACAAAGTAAAGGAAAAGTTTTCGTAAACTCTGTGAAGTGAATAAACACTTTGTTGTTAAATTCCACGTGGATGAAGTCGCGGGTAACAGCTTTTAACATAAAATAAATGCATCAGAAAGTAATATTAACGTATTACACATTCAGATAAAAAATATTTACACTATTTTTAGCGTTTATTACACAAAATTTGTAACAATGTGTTACTTTTGTTGAGCAGGTAGGTGTTTTCAAAAATGAAACCACAATGAAACTTACGGTGCGTCATAAATAATAATAGCAATAATAAAAAAAAATCAGCAATTATATCTAGACTTAAAATTTAGCAAACATGGTTTTTTAGTTCAGCTGAGTTATGTAAAAAGTTTTTTTTGTTTAATTTATACAATTCACATAAAATTAACTCATTAAAAACTTCTTCATCCTTCAGTCTGTATTTTTTAATTTTTAAATTCACCCGTGCAAAGAACGGGTATACCAGCTAGCAGCTTTATAAATTCGCTTACCGCTATATCCTAGGTAATCAGCTACGTCTTTAGCACTTCTGTAGTGGCTTTAATCCGACAGTGTTCCTTTTGGTCACGAACCCTCTTTTGGTTCGTCTGTACCGGTACGGCTAGGTTAATTCCTGGACTTAGGATTCTTCAAAACTTTATCTCAAAAATCACTTTACAACTATCTCTCGACTTAGAGACTTCACTTCCCACTTAGCAATCACTTCTGCACATAGACATAAACCCAGACATAGACTTGGACATAGACATAGACCCCGACATAGACTTCGCTCAACTGCTAACTTCCAATATATATATGATTCCTAATTTACGTAACCACGTTCTTCTTCTTGAGCTGGTTGGAAAGAATTGCTGTTCTGGCCCCAATGATCCCAAGAGGACTGTTAGCTGAAATCGCGATGAAAGCCCCGTCAGAAGTTTCATTAGCGTTTTTTTTCATTTTGAAAGAATTTTTTTTTAAAAATGAGCACAATGGAAAAGAGCTCAGGAGGATAACAAACTGCCGTTTCGTTTGAAATAAAGACGGATTTCTTAAGGATGTTAATTAAAAACAGAAGGCGAAAACAGAAATCTATAAAGATTTTAGTACAGCTAAATTTTGTATTAAATTTCATTAAGTTCATGTGATTGTCTTTGTTTCATTGATTTTTATTAAATACGCACAAATGTACATATGTATGTACATAATACATACTCTGATAAACTTACTTTTGCTGGGGTTTTTCTTGCAATATCCCTTAACGTGAAAACATTATTTTGATCGCCTCAGTGTCGTGTTAAACGATTTTCGCTGTATTTTATAAAGCGATATGAAGACCTTAGAGACAGATAGTAATTCTACATAATGATCATATTACTAACTATGTGCTTATTGAGTTAGCGAATTATTGTCAGGAAGATTAATTAGTATCAACAGGATTTTCATTATGAGCCTTTATATCGTCCCATTCAGGAAGATTGTATCATGAGCCTGTATTCCGTTCTATTAGTATCAGATGTTAAGTTTAATTATTTGTATTGTTTGATAGATTTAATCATTGCATCACAACTGGAGTTAATTGATCAAGAAATATAGTTGATAGATGAATGTAATACCCAGAGTTAGTTTTACAGACTGTGTAGATTCCATCTCAAACTACACACACGAAAGTAAGTTATCATTCTACAGTGCAAAAACTAATGATAGAGTCGAGGTGCTAATGGCTTGCGAGATTTCCCAAAGAATTTTTTAAAAAATGCCTTTAATTCAAATAGAAGTACCACGAATATTTAGTAAATTTATAGATTTACCAATGAGGTTGATTCACAGACATTGAGACGCCTAGTCGAAATCACGTGACGAGGATAGCAACATTTCCCTACGTTTTGAATCAGTGTGTAAATTTCGTATGCTTGATATGTTTACTTCTTGTGTGTGAAGCTTATTTCTGAAATTTTACTTATTTTTATTATATTTTTGCATTATCCTTGTTTAATAATTAGGTATGAAGTATTTTTCTCGTAATTTTTTTTCATAATTTTTGTTTCAGTTTAGTATATTTGTCATTAGATGTTAGTGTGCGAAGCCGGTAGCTTCTTGCAGTGTTTGTTTATATATTTATTAATAGTTCTAGATTATTTTTTAGCATCCTAGTAATAAGTCCTTTGTTTTCATGTAGTTTATTATGTTTATTTATGCACGAAAATGTTTTTCAGTATAAAATTGAGACCATTGAATTTGGAAAAACTTCTCATATGTGTACAATTATTTATTGGTACATATAGTGTATCACTCTTCATAAATTCATAAAATAGTGTAATTTATAAGAAACATGCAAGTGTGAAATGGTCTCATTTTGAAATGTTAATGCTTATGCCTTTCATTCTCTGATTCCCTTAGTAAATATCAGCTACAAATATTTAATGTTTTTAGAAATACTATCTCTATAATTTCTCATATAAGAGTATGGAACATTCAGAAACAGGAAATGCAAGTAAATATAATTTTGGAAATGAATTTATAGTAAGATTTATCGATGAGAGACATGGATATATTTTCGTTTATTTAAAAATTTTCATACCTATTTCTAATGTTTAACAAGAGATTTATTCTTTTTGAGAGCAGAGTGTATAAAATAATAGTTGGTTAATAATGAAAGTTTTTGATTAATAATTGGGAATTCTTCTGTGATGGAAATGAAATTGTTTTTAACATCATTTAAAGGTTTGGGATATCTGAAATAATCTCATTACAAACAAACATTTGATATGTTTTATAGTTTGACTTCCTTTGTAATTATTACCCTTCAAAAGGTTTGGATTTTTTTAGAAATGCCTGTCTCCAACATTCAGAAAGAAATGTACTTGACTTTTTAAAAATAAATTAAGAAACATGCTTAAAGAAATAGGCTTTTTAATAAAATTATTTTAAAGTAGAACAAATTAATTTGTTTTCATGAAAATTTCTCATATAATGAAGGAGAAAATTCTCTCTCTCTCTCTCTTATTTCGGACAGTTTTATTCAATAATCATACTCATTTTAATATACATTATTTATTGGCACTTAATTTTAACATTACATGAATACACTATAAGTAAATAAAGCAGACTCTATGAATGTAACACTATACTATAAGGACAAATAGAGAATCTAACTGACTAACTAACCAGATTAAATGAAATATCCTAAGAATTTTAAAATTTCAGATCTTAAATATATACAATCAACTTTCTGAATTTACATAAAACAAATTAGAATACTTAAATCATGCAACTTATAGAAAGAAGTTTCGAATAAAAAAAACACACATATAAAATGGCAATTTAACTATTTTTTGTAAAATATCTCGATACAATTTTTTTCATGTCCAATACAATTTCAAGTACAATAAACCTTTGTATAACATTTGTTTATCATACCTGTAAAATTACATATTAAATACTAAAGCTTATTATATTTATTTTTAAACCACCCTAATTTTCCTTACATTAATTTTTATTTTTATTAATAAATCTTTACATTGCATATACTACATCAAAATAAAATTGACAAAGGATTTTCTTTCTTTTTTTGAATTTCACACTATATATATATATAATTACAAAATTCCTACAATCTGTTCCTTTAAAATATACGAAGCATTATCTTCTGTTTTAATGGGAATATTTGATTTTTTTACACTGAACATACCAACACTTAATGCATACCTATTTCTACCAGTTATTGTATATATAGTGTTATATATACTTAAGTTCATCCAAACTTAAACTTATTTGAATTAATGTATTGACAAGTTATTTTGTTATCACTGATTATGCATCTAAAGTATCCTTTTATACATAATTATATTTATACTAAAAAAATTGAAAATGAAACAACATTAAGAAAATAGATTCAGAAATCTTGCTCTAAAGTTTTTCATGTTTGAAAATATATTAACTTCAAATATAAAATTAATTACTTCAAAGTTTGTCTAAGAAATGCTAAATCAGTACTCATACCATTCCAAAATTTGGAACTTACGTATTAAACTGCCAACTAATTTCGCCAATCAAAAAGACATCCGAATTTTAAAAAAAAATTATATCACTATAATTACTGTGTTCAAACATGATCAGGAACATTTTCCACTATTGGTTGTATATTGTAGCATTTGGCGGTTTTATGATTTTAAGAAATTAGAGAGTCTATATTATAATATACAAGTGCTCCAAATTTGCCCTCTCAATACATGTCACAAAAATATCAGTAATTTTGGAAAATTAACCCATTAAAAATAATTTTGAAATTTTTCTGAAATTACCTTTTTTACTGAATTTTGCATTAATGTAGATTATTGCGAACAGCAATTTGTCAAGTTATTCCTTTAAGGGTAAATAGAGAATTGAAAAAGGTTATATTAAAATTTCGAATATTTCTATTGCTCTTAGAAAGTAAATATCCTACAGAATCAAATGTCTATATGTAAAATCATATTTGGTTTCATGATCTTAATTACTGATAAGTATCATAGAGCTGTTCTAAGTACACTTCTTGGGTCAATATTTGTAAATAACTCAATACAACAAATTTATTCAGGACTTAAATTTATAAGCAGGATAGTATCAATACAGATGAACCTTTTAGACTTTAATACTTATGTAAAAATTAAAATCCAGAGTATTCTTATGCTTAATACATTTGAGCTGGGTTTGCATAGATTTCTTCAATAAACTGTGTTATACTTCAATAATATGTGTATAGTCTATATGTTAAACTTATCATCCAAAATAAATGAATTTTACATTTTGATAACTCTTGTGCAAATACCAATAAATGTTATCCATAGCAAATACCAATAAATGTTATCCATAGTTAAAATACAATCTACTATCCATAGTAGATTGTATAGTTTCCTATACAATCTGTGTGACAAATTTATACCAGTCAAATTCTGAAAAACACATGTTGTGTTAAGAAGTCCCTATACGACATAATAAATAGATACACCACACAAATATTTTATTAATTTTATTTTTTTGTGTAAAAGAATTATGAACTCAAAAATGACATTATTTTGACCATGCAGGACAGAACAGGACGTTTATATTCGATATATATACACACAAATTTATCTTCCATAATAGACACAATTTAATTAAAAATTTTTAATGTCTTAATTTTTTACCACATTCAGAATAAAATTCTCGATAAATAATATATTTTTACTAAAATGGTGCTGCGAATAAAGGCTGTAAAAATGTTGCATAATTTTTTTACTTGTGACTTTACAAAAGGTAAATGGTAATCTGCATTTCTAATGTTTGAAAATGGTTTTTAATTTATCTTCAAGTATAAACAATAATGAACCTGTAGTAAATTAAGATATTTTTTCATTTCTGCAGTGAATGCTTTTCGAAATTTGTTTCCCAAAAGAGAATAAAATTATATAGTAATACATATCTGTCTATATATATATATGTATAATACATTACATATATACATATTTGTCTATATATATAATACATTATATATACATATTCGTTTATATATATATATATATAATACATTATATATATAGAGAGAGAGACAAAAACTCGTTTTAATATATAACATGTAGGGTTACATATCAGATTCTTGTGTTTTTATTTTAGATAATTTAATACAGAAATATCTATTAACTAATTTGAAGATGAGTAAAATAATTAAAATGTAAGTTAACTAAATATATTTTATCTCTTTTATGTATGTTCTCTAAATAGTTTAATTTAAAATAAACAAAAAATATTTACATTCCTGTAGATATCTATCCAAATTCCTTTTAGCAGAAGTTTCTTTTGTGAACACAAAAACAGTATAGGAATGCAGCTGGCGACGATTTCTAAAAATGTTTGGTATTGAAAACAAGATTATTCAAAGTGGACAGAGTATAATAAGTGAGGAGATGGTTTAAAATCCTTACGCTTCATCACGTTAACTAAACACTCGAATTTTTTTACCGGGATATTAAAAACAGATTTTTTTTCCTATACAATTATTTGATCTTTTACTGTAATCGAGTAATAATGTAAAAGAGCAAGAGCAAAATAGTACACAAAAGAAGTGTTAGGTTAGAGTTAAGCGGGAAACAAACCAAAACATATTCACGTGCTCTCCTCATCACGTGATCATGACGTCACATGAATCAACCTCATTGCAAAGCTTTATTTTAAGCTAACCGTTACCCGCGCACTTCGTTGGCTGTTTCGTTTTGCTGTATGACTGTAAATTAATATGTTATTTTTAAGTTATTTATATCTAAGTGACGGCTGGGAGGCTTGGTTGGTTTGTTGCTGGCCTTCTGTACCCATGGTTGCGGGTTCGACCCCGGCCCAAGTCGATGGATTTTTATGATGCAGAAAATCGACAGTGGTCATGTCGTATGATTATACGGCATGTAAAAGATCACTAACGGGGATCTCTAGGCAAAATTAATTCCTAGTACATGTTAGCATCGTCAGAGATCAGGTTCCTCCCTCTAGAGAGGAAACTGGGCGTCAAAGGTACTTGCGATGATTGGTATCCGCCAATATGGCGCCACACTAAAAAGACATACCAGCTTTCGCGAATGTACTAGGTAGATTGATAACTCTGTAATAACTGTTCCTAATCTGCCATTAGAAATAAGCACATAAAGGGTGCTTTTTGAGAGGTATAGAACTTTAAATTGCAATAAAACAACGATGTATTATTCGATTGACATGAACTTTTTTTATTCCAAAGATATTCTTGCGGCATTACATTTTAAATAGGATTTCTGGCATAGGACTGCCACGGCTGGCTCAGATGTAGTCCAATCTGGACGTCCAATTTCGATGACTTTTTCCAACATTTGTGGACGTATATCGTCAATAACACGGCGAATGTTGTCTTCCAAATGGTCAAGCGTTTGTGGCTTATCCGCATAGACCAATGACTTTACATAGCCCCACAGAGAATAGTCTAGCGGTGTTAAATCACAAGATCTTGGAGGCCAATTCACAGGTCCAAAACGTGAAATTAGGCGGTCACCAAACGTGTCTTTCAATAAATCGATTGTGGCACGAGCTGTGTGACATGTTGCGCCATCTTGTTGGAACCACAGCTCCTGGACATCATGATTGTTCAATTCAGGAATGAAAATGTTAGTAATCATGGCTCTATACCGATCACCATTGACTGTAACGTTGTGGCCTTCATCGTTTTTGAAGAAGTACGGACCAATGATTCCACCAACCCATAAAGCGCACCAAACAGTCAGTTTTTCTGGATGTAACGGTGTTTCGACATACACTTGTGGATTAGCTTCACTCCAAATGCGACAGTTTTGTTTGTTGACGTAGCCATTCAATTAGAAGTGCGCTTCATCGCTAAACAAAATTCGCTTATGAAAATCGGGAACAACGGTAATCTCGTTTTGGGCCCATTCGACGAATGTACGCCTTGCTTAATCATATTTAAAATGTAATGCCACAAGATTACCTTTCGAATAAAAAAAATTCATGTCAATCGAATAATACATCGTTGTTTTATTGCAATTTAAAGTTCTATACCTCTGAAAAAACACCCTTTACTAAAAAAAAAGCTTTCGATTGAATTCAAACCCATGTCTCTTAGTTTAAAGTGAAGTGTGAGTCGCTTTTCTCCTATATATTAGGTTGGGGAAAAAGAAATCTATTTTTTTTCGGTAGATGGCTGTACTTTCGATATCTCATGAAGTACTAATCAAACAATTTCAAATTTATGCTCGCTGTTAAGGTGACATTTTACACTTAAAAAATTCTATTGCTGTTTTTTGTTTGGTCTATTTTGTTGTGAGTTACAGGGTGTAAAAATGGAAGTCGGCAAAGAGAAAATTCGGTACATTTTACAGTTTTTCTTTGATAAAGGCGAAAATGCAAGCCAGGCAGCTGAAGTTGTGAATGGTGTTTATGGTGCTGATACTGCAACAGTTAATTACGTGCAATGTTGGTTTCGTCGATTCCATTCAGGCATTTTTGGTGTTAAAGATGCCCCTCACACAGGCAGACCCGTCATCGAAACTGTCGATAAAATTACAGAAATAATCGTTGAATGGCATGCCAGTAGTCGTAGCATCACCCAAAGCTAAAAATCGACCATAAAATAGTTTAAAACCATTTGTGCAAAGTTGGATTGAAAAAGAATCTCGATGTTTGGGTGCCACACCAGTTAATACAAAAAGAAAGGTTGATCGAATTTCCATCTGCGAATCCTTGGACAAATGGAATGAAATCGACCCATTTATTAAGCGGATGGTGACTGGGGATGAGAAATGGGTCACGTACAACAATAGTGTGTGAAAATGATCGTGGTGAAAGCGCGGTGAAGCAGCTCAGACGGTGGCCAAACCAGGACTTACGGCCAGGAAAGTTCTACTGTGTATTTGGTGGGACTGAAAAAGAATAATTTATTATTAGTTGCTATGGCCAAACACTAAATTCAGATCTCTGCTGTCAACAACTGGACCGTTTGAAGCTAGCGATTGGCCAGAATTGACCCACAGAAGAGATGCTGGGTTTCATCAGGATAACGCCTGTCCACACACGTCTGTAGTGGCTCGCCAGAAACTCTGGGAGCTTGGTTGGGGAGTTTTAATGCATCCACCATATAGCCCAGACCTGGCACCAAGCGATTACCTCTTTTTCTCGCATTGCAAAACTTCCTGAGTGATAAGAAATTGGGATCAAGAGAAGATTGTGAAAATAGATTACTAGAGTTTTTCGCCAATAAGGACCAAGACTTCTATGAGAGAGGCATTATGAAGCTACCTTTAACATGGCAGCAAGTTATGCAACATAACGGTGCGAATTTGATCCAAATCGGACAATTCAAAACATGTTAAATAAAGACTTGAATTTCATGCAAAAAAAATCGATTTCTTTTTCCCCAACCTAATATATTAGTAATAATATTACAATAGATTAAATAAATATATTTTAAAAAAGATTTCTGAAAAGCACCAATTTTTTTTTTCGAAAAATCGAGAAGTATCTAAACAATAAGTAAGAAGTTATAAAAAGATGTAACAGAAAAAGAGAAGGAAAAGGAATACGTATGCATTTTCTTTATACAAGAGCTTCCCTAAAATTCTATTCCGAAGCTATCTAGCCACAGAAGTGAAATAAAAGTAAACAACAATATACAAGCCTGAGATGTAAAAAGAAATATTTTAGAGAAAAACTAATGTATTTCAAATTGTTAATCTGAAAAATTATGATGGTATAAAGTTCGCCATAGCTCATTTGTGAAACATTCTCACATGTCTATGAAAAGAAGGAATGTTGTCTAACTGACTTTTAAAAGAAAACTTAGTCCAATATATCTCCTTTTTAGAGAATAACAATTCCTTTTCATTTCAGTGTTCAAGAGTTAATATGCTGAACCTTAATTTCTGATTTCTGTGATCTTCCCGAAAACACAATTCCTCTTTACTCCTCCAGTGGCTCGACAGCCCAGGGGGGGCCTTGGTATTCTCAAGAAGCCTTTTGCAGGCCAGCCTTCTTCCAGCTAGTGTTTTCCAATTCTTAGATTTCAAAACTAGGATATCTTTTTCCTAGGCCATCAACCCATCTAAGATTTCGCCTGCCGTTTTTCCGTGGGCCAATTAATTGTTTGGGCATTGAAGACTTTTTCAGTGGTGCGATCTTCGTCCATTCTGACAACGTGACCTGCGCATTTAATTCGTTATATTTTGATGAAGTTAACAATGTCGGATACTTAATATGATTGATAGAGCTCGAAATTTGATCTTCTTTATCATGTTCCATTTTCCTGAGTTCCTCCAAAAATAAATCTTACTCTTCCATTCATAGTTACTTATCATGTTCTTATCTGTTCGAGACATGGACTAAGTTTCACATGCATAAGCTAATACTGATCTTAAAAAACACTTTTATACAATAGAAACTTTGTTTTTCTTTTAATTCAATTCGATTTAATATATTTTCGTATTCCATTAAGACATTTATTAGTCATAGTAATTCTCTTTTGGATTTCAGTAGTGCAATCAATTACATTGTTAATTTCCAACCTTAAATAAGTGAAACTGTCAACAACTTCTAAAATTAAAATACAATTCCTGACATACATTTTAAAGCATATTTATATACTATAAAATGACTCACTTACTGGCGATAGTGATGAAAGTAGTAACGTAGGTGACAATGAGTGTGACGAGTGGCAGGAGAAACATTAGAATGAGGCTGAGGGTGGTGTACAACTGCTCCTGCCAGGGGGCCGTATAGAACCCAAAAGTAACGCACTGATGGAAGTCCTCAATGAAAGGTCCTCTCATCAAACTGAAGATGACAGCCTATAAAACAAAAGACAAATAAACATACGTAATTAGTAAAAGAAAAAGTACTGGAATATTTGCGTTGAAACATTTCAATGAAGAATTTAATGAAAAATCCCGTCAATACCCACTTCGATGGGTATTTAATAATATTGTATGATTTTATATATATATATATATATATATATATATATATATATATATATTTTTATATATATATATATATATAATATCAATAACGTAAAAACAATATATGTTTTTACGTTATTGATATTAAAGTCATAGCATTAAGCTTTGAATTGTATCCAAAAACTTTCTTACATTTCTCGCCACTTGGTTTTTAAAAAAAAGACAGAACTAGAAATTCCATATTTGAAGCATATTTATCTTTTTCGTCTCGTAACACCTATCTGTCTTCTTGAGATTTGATTTCCGCAGAACCATTCTTAATGAACCTCTACTCGGCCAAAGAAACATGTTTGGCAAATTTCAAGTCTGTTGGTCTAATGCACTCTATAACAAAAAAACAACAACAAAAAAACGACCACCAAGAAGGAGTTGACCGATTGTAATGAAGCTTCTTATGCGAAGACATTTGTACCGAGCATGAAAATGATTAAAATATGGTGTCCAACGAAAATGAATAGCGGGAGCAGGATTCCAGCTCATTACGAGCAAAAGTTCGAGTTTGAAAGAGGTTGTATCATTGGACTGAAATAAGCAGGTTAGGCAAATCGAAGAATCGCTTGTCATATGGATCGAAGCGATGCGGCCATTAGAAGATGCTGACAAGAATAGCTGTACAGTTTTCAGATTTCAGTGTCATGATGGTAGCTGTTGACCTAGAGCCACAGCAGATCTGGAGGATAGATTGAATGTCAGATCAACTGTCAAATCGCTTGATTCATCGTAATCAACCATCAGACGTGCGACCCAGACGTGAGTGTCCACCATGACCATTCACAGACCTCTGATAGAGTGAAGTTTACACTTGTACCAACCGCTACACAACCTGCCACTTATGTCTGCACACTGTCGAGTCAGATTACGGTGGTGCTTGGCTCGTTCATTTTGAGATCATGCTACTGGGGACGATGGTTTTTAGCGACGAATCTCGCTTCCAACTGTGTCCTGACCATCATCGAAAACGTGTTTGGAGACGCCCAGGGCAGCGTGCCGATCCTGGTTTCACTATTGCATGCCACACAGGCCCTTAACCAGAAGTTATGGTCTGGGGTGCTACTTCTTTTGACAGCTGGATCCCTTTGGTCATCATTAGAGGCACACATACAGCCCAAAGGTGCGTCGACGACATGAGAATTATTTTGCTACCGTTCCTTTTGCAGTACCTTGCCCTTATTTTTCAGAAGATAAGGCCAGAACACATGTGGCACGTGTTGATATGAACTGTCTCGCAGCTTGTTAAACACTTCCTTGACTAGCCAGATCGCCAGCTCTCTCCCTAATCGAGCATGTACGGGATATGATGGGAAGTCGACTTCATCTACCAGGGAAAGTTGATGACCTTGCCCGATGATTGGAGCAACTTTGGCAAGAAATACCACAGGATACCATCAGGGTGTTTTATCACTCTATGCCACGTCATGTGGCAGCTTACGTCCAGGTTAGAGATGGGTCAAAACCTTATAGAGCTCGTTACTTTGTAACTATGTAACTCTCAAATAAAGTATTCAATTTTTCTCAAATTTTAATCATTTTCTATTCCGTTCATAATCTTTCTACCCACAATATTTGTCTTTATCGGACAACTCTTTCTTGGTGCATCGTTTTTCTTGTTATAGTGTAAAAACAAGAATTTTTTTGTCTAATACGCTCCCTAAATCCTGTAGGAGTCCAATTCTACAAAATCCATTTTTAGTGGATCTCCACTCAACAGCAGAAGTATGCCTGCTAAATTTCAGTTGAAGTCTAATGATTCCGGAGATATCATGTTGAGTAAGTGAGTTTCTTTACTTCTATTTAGGAAAGAGTTTAGAGATAAGATTGCGGGGCTAGAGACATTACTTTAAGCTCCAGATTTCTTTTCAATATTACTGAGCTAATATTAGAAAAGGAAACATTTTTAAAAGTTTGTTTAAAAACTAAAATTATTTTGTGAAATACTATATATATATATATATATATATATATATATATATATATATATACAAAAATCCCCCAAGTCTTAAAATATTAAAATAATAATCTATTTGAAAATAAGTAATAAATTTAAAAGTATTAAAATTTATTTGTAAAAAGGATTATAGGTTTTTTAGATAAGTCCGTTGTATATCTTCAATTCTTTAAAAAATGTGTGTTGACATTATGGTAAAAGTATTTATGAAACTATTTTGAAGTTTAATATATTTTCGAGGGGAAAATAATTTAGAGCTCGCAAAGTATTAGAGGAATTTTGACAAGGCAGAATATTAATTAAAAAATAAAGGAAAAGAAAAAAACCCTGGGAACAAGATGCTGAGGGCGCTTTTAATAAAGCATTTCTGTAAACAGAGGGAGTCTCAATTTTACAAAAAATATTTCTGAAACTTGTCAACTAAAGGGGATGCATATCAAGCTGTAATTTTAGATATTCAGCATACAGGTAAGTAATTCTGCTTTGGAAATGTTACTTTCTTGAGTAATTAAAATATTTTTACTCATTTTTTTCTATCTAGAGTGTAGTTTATTTTTCTTAGCTTTTTTTAAAGAGAATGCTGATGTATTTTTTAGCTTTTGGCTAGGTGAATTCAATTTAATTTAGATACAAAATAATTTTAATTGAATCTTTTTTTATTAGATATTTCACACTGAGATATATGAGGAGTGATACCTGGATTTCAGTGTGATGCTAAATCAAATTCTTAAAACGAAAGCTAATTTGAATTATTTTTATAAAAACTTATTTTGCTGGAATAACTTAGAGATGACATTTTCGCAGAGTTGGAAATTTATCTTAAAAAAAGTGCATTAATTGAAAATAGAAGAGAATAAACTTGTGAAAAGAATTTAAATCTAAGTTGAAATTGCAACAGTGGTCTCAACTGGATATATCACAAATATATTTTGACAGAATGAACCACATTTATTTATTTTTTTTCAAAACACTATGCAATACGAATGATGAAGTTTGAAATTCACGTAAATTTACGAAATTAGATTTAAAAAAGCAGAGTTTTTGGACACACAGACAATATAAAATCTGCGAATGATTTATATGTAAGTCAAAAAAGTTTCAACGTCTATAGTTTTATGTAGAATATTATTTTGTTGTTGAAAACTCTTTTTACATGTAAATCTTGATGTGTTTCGGGGAAATACTTCATTAAGTAATGAAAAAACATTTCACAGTGAATAATTTCTCTTCTTTATTTTACAATTTTCCAAGTTAATCGTTTTCGAAAACAAGGAGACATTTGGGAAGAGTATGGGAATGCAAATCATCAAAAGTTACTTTTGCTCACTGTTTGAAAACAATTCATTTAAAATATTAAACCAGTTTTATGATATGTGCGTTTGCAGACATATTTAATAAGTTATTTCGACAAAAAATCAGGAAAAAAATTGGAGAAAATATTGGTAAGTAGCTCGAAAAATATAAGTAAAAGCCAATTTGTGTTTAATTACTAACTAACAATAGCTTTTTTCATTAATGCAGTACTAATTGGAGCTACACTAGGGCTATTGGTGAAGGATTTCATAATGATTAACATTAATCAAATGACGTTAAGATTTACCATGCAACACACTGGACATGAGTACACAACCGTGACAGTTTCACCGCCATGGCGCGGTTACCTAGGTAACGATATAATTTACAGCTAGATAAAGATTATTCTCTGATCTAAAATGGTCCACTCTAGGGTTGACCAACCCATAGCCCGGATGCCGCATGCTCTCCGTCTTGACTGCATGTTGTCACCGTGAGATTAATCACAACTTTGTATAAAATACGATAGATTTCTGCAGTATTTTTTATTTTTAGAGTAGTTTTTTGTAGCAAATATATATATATCCCGTAACTGTTTCTATTTTATTATGTTGCTTCTGTTTTTATATATACTTACACGTGAGCAGTATTGCAGTGCAGCGACCCCCCACCCTCCCGCGCAGCATCGCACATGATTTTTATAACTTTATTGCGCTACTTTTATTGCCAGAGATAGTCATATTTCATCATTGCATTATTATTATTATTAAATTACCTATTTTTGTATACGTCAAAAATAATGAAAGCAATAATAATAATGCATTCGTTTTAAATGGTCATTCCAATAAATGTTTGTGATTGGTTCTCAAATTTATTATAAAGATATATATATATATATATATATATATATATATATATATATATATATATATGACATGTTTTGAGCCAGAGTCAAACTTAGAGTTTTAAAAAAGGTCTTTATTCTAGAATTAGTACATCTCTTCTGACGCTAAGAGCAGGGAGAAAAAAACACGCCACGGTGTGTTTTAAGTTGGGGGGGTTAGCACTTAAAACATCGTAGATTTTATTATTGTCCTTGAAAGTTATGCTGACATATAGGGCTATTAAATCTAACGATCTGGAATTAGACATGTTTATTGGCTAGGCCATATGTTCGGAAGAAATAAATGGGTGATTAGTTTGATACTTGAAGATGAAATGAAAAATATGAGTTAAATGCTAGATAGGGAATTTAATTTTTAATATATATATATATATATATATATATATATATATATATATATATATATATATATATATTTGGACGGCGGGATTATAATGTTTTTCCTAGGTGGCCCGCAAGGTCATTTCAGTTAGCAAACCTGGTTTGCCCCTTTAGCCTCGTTGCCGTGGTAGCCTAGTGAGCAAGGGGCCGCGGTAGCCGAGTGGTATAGGTATCGAATCGTGGCAGGCTTTGTCACGAGTTCGAGCACAGTACCACTAAAGACCCGCCGTGTAGGGCAGCGATGCACGCTAACTCTGTCGAGAGATGAAAGTCCTCCCGTTGGTAAGGTGTGGTAGTTAGGATAGGGAAGTGCCAGCTTAGGTGTCATCCACGTCACTTAACCATGATTCAAAATGTCGTGGTCCATCGCCAAAAGCCCTCGTTAGCTGAACAGTGCGACATTAATATTCACTCACTCACTGTGTAAAGGGGGGGTGAATCACTTAAAATCTGTCGAGGCAAAAAGTCCTCCTGTTGGCGTGATGTGCTAGTTTTAAGAAGGGTGTACCAACTCAGGTGGCGTCCTCGTTTCTTGAACACGGTTCAAAATTACGAGGTACATCGCCAATCGCCCTCGTCTGGTTTCATAGTGCGACGTTAACACACACAGAGAGAGAGAGAGGCGTAGAGGAGAATATTAGCCCCCCTTGAAAGTCAGGTTTTAGGCCCCTGGCTGAATCTTACAAAGGGTGCGTAATAGGCGTCAATCACACTTTGGGCCCCTCCGTAATGCGGGTGTGTACGTTACGCCACTGCACACACTCTCGCCCTTTACTTTTGCGAAACATAAATCACTCTAATTTTTAGTCAGACGTAATTATGTAATTAATGTGATTTATTATACATTAATTACAAACTCTTCTGCTTTTTTCCTCTTTTCGGGAATTCTAACATTGTGTAATTGTAACTTTTTACACTACGGAACTTCTTTAGATGATATATTTTATAGCAAAGAAAAATTATAAATAAATTTTATGTTCAAAATATTCCTCTTTAGATTACGCTTTTTAACATGCGAATATAATTTATCTCATGGTAGGAACTTCTAATGTTAAAATAACAAATTTAATGTATTAATTTTTAAAAAAAATCCTGCCATATTTTATTACGTTTATATGTTATGTGGGCATATTATTGGGATTAAATAAACCTGGAACCTATATATATCGCGCAACTGCCTGATAACAAGACTCTAGACGCTAAAAAGGTGATTGCATCATTTATCACTGATAATTAGGATGGCTGAGAAAGGAAAAACGAGACAGTTTTCCATAGATAAGAAATCCCGGCTAAACCCCACTTACCCTTCTTGTTAGTGAACTCATTTGTCAGGAGTGATGGATGGTATATTTAGACTCGACTTTTGCTCTCATTTTATGAATGGCTCGATTAATGTAAAGTTAATTACCTTCAATTGTAACAATGTGTCTCGGTCCTTTTTTGGGGTTGGTAGTATTTAAATATTAATACACACAATTTAATGTACCTTTTCTTTAAGTGTATGTGCTCTAAATTAGGAAACAAACGTAAATTTTCACTTAAGAACTCTTTTATATGCCAGCAGAGGTTAGTGTAGTTCAGCGGTATTCAACCTGCGGCCCACCAAGCCTTTTTAAGTGTCCGGTCATGGCTCATTGCTGTGAGAAATTCATTAATTTAAGAACATGGTATTAAAAATTTGGTGGAAAATTCTTCGTCAAAAAATCAAATATATCAGTTTTTGTTTTTTCTGTAGCGACAATTTTATAGGCGGAACTAATTTTTATTTATCTTTCATATCTTGCAAGCGAAAAATATTCGAAGAAAATATATCGTTTCAAGACGATTGGGAGGTTTACTATTTTGTAGTGGAAGACGAACATGGATCAGTAATTGTTTGATTTGTCACGAAAGTGCGGTATTTAAAAAAATACCAATAAACAGGAATCATTAAATGATGCTTTTCCTCGAAGATCTCTTTCAAGAGGTTTGTTATATTATTGGTAATCATATGAGAAACCGTTTATTGATGCAGAAATTGCTAAGGAGTGTTTCTTAAATGCTTCTAATTTAATGTTAGTGACAAAAATAAAAATTATAAAAAAATAATAATTAAAAAAAAAAGCAAAACAGGAGTTATAATATTTTGATCAATTTTCCACATTTTAAATTTCCAATGTTATCCTGGTCTTAAAGCATTTCTCCCCCCGCACTCCCCCATTTATCCTCATGTTGCGGCCCACGTGAAATAACTAACTTATGTATGCCGCCCGCGTAAAATAGCTGACATATGTATGCGGCCCTGCAGAAAAAACGGTTGAGTATCCCTGATGCAGTTGGTTAGGCATTGGCTTTGTACACCCAAGTTTCCTGGTTCGATCCCGGCCCAAATTGGTGAATTTTTAGTTTCAGAAAATCGACATCATCCATGTCGTATAATTATACGGCATGTTAACCCTTTAAGTGCCAGTGGCGTATATATACGTCTCGATCATACGGTGCGTTAAATGCCCGGGACGTATATATTCATCTTTCCGAAATGGAACTCTTTTCTTTGCGCTGATATCAATAAAACTACACCAAAGGCTTTGGAATGCAATAAAATGACCTTGACGGTGTTCGAGAAGGATTAATTCAATTCAGAGAAAAATTTGCTTCTTTGTGACTTCCCTTTTCCCTCCAATACACCACATTCACGAGCTTATATGAAAGACAGTGACACTGCAGAGCGAATCGTGTAAGATCGCCGTATAGGTGAGCGATGAACGTTAAATCTGTCGAGAGCTCAAACGTCCTCCCATTGGTGTGGTAGTTAGGAGAAAGGGTGCAGCTCAGGTGTCATCCTCGTCACTTGACCATGGTTAAAAATTACGAGGTCCGTCGCCAAAATCCCTCGTGTAGCTGAGCAGTGCGACGTTAATATTCATTCATTCACTCACTGATCAGCCATCCACAGAAGCTCCACTCGATACCAACTCATTTTAACTTTTTACATCTACATATTTTCAATCTTTAACTAGGACTCATTTGCTGCGACCAGATTGACTGGGCATCGCTCCTCACACTCCCATCACGGAAAAAAAAGAATAAATAAAGAAAAATCTTTTGTATATAATTCAAGAATTTTTCTCATCAATATTTATCTTTATTTTATTTATATTTATAAATTTATTTACATCAATGTTATTTCTCTTTTTACTATTCTTCTTTAGTTATTTTAAAATTTTAAATATTATTTATTAAACAAGTAATATAAATTTATTTTTTAAGTCAATTCCTACTTACTTTAAAGAAAAAATTTATTTTAGCTACTTTTTTTTAAATAGTTACAATTGATATAAATATGTGTATACATATGACAGAATCACAACATTAAGTGGTAATTAATTCTTATTAATTATCATTAAAGTATCGTATTGTCATACAAAACAATCATGTATATAAAATTTCAGTTCAACTGAATGCTTTAAAACGTGAGAAAAAACCTTTTCAAGTTTTGACACCAGTCGCCAAAAGGGTCGCTAAGTCGCCAAAAATGATACCAAGGTTACTGTATTTGTGATTCTGTAAATAACTAGTTTTAATCGATTGATTTTTATTAATTATAAATAAATTATTGTATTGTCATCCAAAATAATCATGTATATAAAACTTCAGCTCAATTATTCGCTTTAAAATGTATTTTATTAACGATTGAAAATTCCACTAAGATAAATAAATAAATAAATAGAGAGTGTGAGTTAATAGTAGGAATTGAAAGCGTTTTAATGTCATCCAAAATGTCCTGAATTGAAATGTACGTTCTAAAGAACTAAGTGCTCCCACACCACCAAACTACAACTACAAACTGCAATATATATAGTTCTCTTTTAAAAAATAAAATAGCACATAAATGTATGTTCAAATTTCTCTCAAACGCTTTTTTTAATAAAAAATAATCTTTAGAAGAAATTGTTACTTTAGAAAAAATTATATCTCAACATATTTAACTATATTTTGCGATTATTTCTTAAATATACCAACTAGTATATGAATTAAAGTAGTATTTCAATCTTTTTTATTATTTCATCAAGAAGGCCGTCGTAAGCTAGTTGATTTTATCTAAATAATGCAGCTTCACGCTAGCTACCGACAAAAACATTTTCGTTAAAGGTGTTCTTTAAAATAAAATTCTGAAAAATCAATGCAGAAAATTTATTTTTATGAAAATAATATTTTTTTTGCAATTTTAGAGTAGATGAAGAAATAAATATAATATACAAAATTCGCATTGAGACTCTTACCATTTCTGTTTCATTTAATTTTCAAAAAATGCTTTTTTTCTCTTTTTTGTACAAATTTCACATAGTTGAGTGAATGCATGATTGCCATTTCGAATGTTTATACTAGAAAAAGAGCAAAAATAATGTAATAGTGGAAGTTTTTTGAATTCGCTGTGTAATTCTCAGACAAAGTTAAGATTTCGCGAGAAAAATTTAAAAATGGGATAAATAACTGTAAATATATACTGTTGTCTTCAAAGATTTTCATAATTTAGCATGCCAAATAAACAGCTTTAGATCAGATAAAAAGTTAAAAAATTCAAAGCAAAGATATAAGAGTAATGATTTTTTTTTAAGTTTTTGAAAAGAAAGAATTTATTTCTTTTTATAAATAAAACATATATTTCTTTTGGAATGCGAATTAAGCTGAATATAATGCTTTTTACGACGAAGTGAAAATGTAATAAGGGATTTAAAAAATATCACAAAAAAGAGATATCAAAAATGGTATATCTTTAAAACTTAACGGTAGTTTAACAGAAAAGGAATTTTTCGATCTAAAGACATATCTGCTGGTATTTGGGTGATGTATTTCGCTATTTTCAGATATATAATTTTCAGAGATCGATTGTTCTTTCTTGGTGGAAGATTCATTTATCATCTGGCAAAAATTGAGCGCAATTATAAGGAATTTCTTTTGAATATTCATTTTATTGGAAATTATTTATCATTTTTCATTTTCGTATATTACATTCCTTTTCTGCTTTTTGAGAATATTCTATTATTCTAAGTCATGCATTTATATCATACGGGGGAAAATATGTTCCCCGAAGTCTCTAATAAAACATTTTTTAAAAATTTTTATTAAAAACCGAGGTTTTTTATCTTTTTTACGATTTACACTTTTAGGAAAATACCGTAAAAGCTTTTTGATTGGAGCAATCTAATTTTCTTCAGAGAAAATTATTATTAATTCTTTCTTTTGTCATATTCCATGTCAATAAAAATATGTATGTAGAAAAATATGTGGATATGTAGCCTATGTATTCAATATGAGAAAAATATGAAATTTTGCAGAGTAAAAAATATATAGTGATACTAAAAATAATTTCAATCTCTCTTTTATTTATTACTCTTTAAATATCATGCAGGAATTCAGTTATATTGTAGCTTTTATAGGCTTTGTCTGTATTTAGCTTAAGGTATCCGACTACTTGCGACAACTTTTTTTTTTTTAAAAAAAATGGAGATATGGAGATTTTTTTGTGGTTTTTAGGTTTATTTAGTACATTTCAAGAAAAAAAAAGGCTAAAATTAAGAAGAGAAAAATAAATTATTACTACTAAAATGGGTTAATATTGATAAAAAATTACATAAACGGGGCCCGTGCTGTACAAATAGTAAATGAACAAATTCTTAATTTTTCAATTTTGATGTATTACTTTGCTATTCCTTTTTGAAATGACCTTCAGGATAAGAGATATTTTAATTTTTACAAAAAAAAAATAGAGCACTTTATATTAGTTATTATATGAAATTGCTTAGAAAAAAACAGTGATTATAGTCACATAAAGCACTGTAAATTTTGAAATAAAACAGTGATTAATAAATCTGAAGGTTAAACCACTTCTGCTGTTATACAGAAAATACACAAAAAATTTCACCAAACTATTTTAAAAACTCTTTGAGCAATCGCCGTCCCCGTTTTAACTTTTCGAAAAAAAAACACATTTCGAGTAAAGCGCATTTTAAAGTTTGATCTTATGTAAAGTTATGGCATCTGCTTTTACTAAAACACTTGTAGTTTTTGTTCTAGTGAATGAAAAATAAACGACTTGGTATTTTTATAAAGCTAATAAGATGTCCTATAAAATAAAATCATAAAAAATTTGCCAATAAAAAATCGTGATTTTAGGGTAGTCGGATACCTTAACGTCTTAAGCGGTAATTTTTTTTTACCCAAAATGTTTTAAAAAAAGGCACATTTTTTTATTGTTTATAACTAAAATCCATTCTAATTCTTCCTTCCCCACAAAAAAAACTAAAAAAAAATGTTGGAATAAAAGCATTTTAGTACCATAGACAAACTACAGCACATAGAAACATTAGCACTAAATAATACATCAGGGGTGTGCAGACTTTCCAGGGTAGAGACTACTTCTATTTTTTCATGGTCTTGCGGTCCATCTAGTGGCATAGATGGGGCGAGGTAAAAAAAGACCTACAATATTTAAAAGAACTTAATAATAAGTACGGAATACGCACTTACATATACAACTAAAATTAAAATTGGAGATATACCAATTGACGCCGTTCAGGTTTATACGGATGGCAGTAGAGACGATAATTATCGATCTGGCAGCAGAATTTACATCAAATCGCCAGACAATATCTTAAGAATCCAGACGGTTGCTTGGTTTTTCGCAGTGAGCTAATAGCCATTGATGAGGCCCTTGGTTCCCTTGCATCTCTTCCAAATGGAAAAGAGATTTGGATACTGTCTGATAGTAGAAGTGCAATACAGCACTTGTCCAATTGGCAAAGTATGAGAGATAATGTTGGAGTGTCAATACTCACCAAGTTAAAACGACTTTCCACATCACATCACGCTCATCTGCAGTGGATTCCCTCTCATACAGATCTAGAGGGAAATGAGATTGCGGACACTTGGGCCAAGGCTGGCGCTTGCGAGGTTCTAGAGCCGTCAGGACCCCTCACCTTCTTGGAGATTTTCTCTAGAATTAAACACCAGAATAAGATCGCTTGGATTACCCCCAGAGAACCAGTGGTATCAATGTTCTCATCCTGGAGTCTCTCTGGCTCACGGTCTTACAAGACAAAATCAAACTCTTCTAGCCCGCTTTCGAAGTGGCCATATCAAATCAATGAAATTTTCCGAAGGACGCAAGAGCTTTGAAATGTGCACGAACTGTTCTTCTGAGCCGGCAACGCCGGCTCACATCCTCGAGTGCCTAGGGCTCACCAAGAAGGACTTAGCAGACGATCCCTTGCTGGTGTTGGACTTTCTGAAAGTGTATGATGTCATGGACCTGGTCTAGCACTGCTGACCAGTGGGGGCGTGCAACAACAACAAAACTAAAATTTAAAAAAAACTCTCACCATTAAAACCGCGTTTAAAGCAAAACAAGATTCAAAAATTCTTGTAATGAACATAAAAACCATATTCATTCACATCTAAGCCGCACTTTTTCCTATGTTAATGGTAAGGAAAATTGGGTGACGCTTAGAATCGAAGGTGGAAAAATTCATTGGTTGGGGGAAATTGATGCTGACGATTACAGGTTCATATATGTATTTAAAAGTTTTTAAACCTAAAGAATGAATTAATCATTCATTTCTTATTAGTTTTCATTTAAATTATTTTAATTTCGTTCATATTGGATGTATATACGAATAATAATATCAAATACGGTATAATAATATCAGATTATACATTCATTATAAAACAATTCAAAATACATTTAAAAAATAATAGTTCCCGTAGTTAAAGTTAGTAAAAGATTTAGTCTGCATATTGTCAGCCAATCTTGTGTATAACGGTTCATAATTACTAACTGCTAATCATCAGGCGGTCACCCAAAATGGTCCACTGGTGGATCGCGATCGACTTAATGCCCACCCGTGTAATACACCATAAGAATTAAAAATAAACAAAAATCCAAGAAATAAACAACATATGAGTGACCGTACAAAGCTAGTTGCGGCCAACCCTCGATAGCCCGTACCCTGTACGGGCAAACCGCTTAAGGGTTTAAGACATTGAATTAAGACAGCTTCAATTTGCATATAATTTCCTTCAAAAGTAGAGGAGAGAAGGGTATTATGAAATAATCGGGAAATATATGGAATACCCAGGTTTTGACTTTGTTTGTTGCTGCTTACGCGAAGGAATCATGAAATACTCAAAAAGGATTCTCATTATGCATGGCAGTGAGAGTTGATCGCTTGTTGCAGTCGCAATACTCCCGACTCAGAGTGTTTTGTGATTTTACAGGTAAACTTTGAAACATTTTAACCTACTAATACACATATGACTTGAACATTGATGTTAAGCATAGTGTACACGAAAAGAATTGTAGTTTGTTATAACTCTGGTCGTTTTTTAGTTGACAATGTGTTTTATCTTACAGTTTAAAGGTTCATTTTCCAAGATGGCGTGTCGGGGAATATGGAGTACTAAGTAATTCATAGTATAGAAAGCAGGGTCTTCTCTTCTGTTATAACTTTCTCTCACACATAAAAAAACGTCAAAGGATAAACTAAATGAAAAAGACAAAAAGAATAATCCAGACGTTTCAAAACAACAAAAGAAACCGAACATTCAAAGACGCTATATGTTGCGAAATTAAACTTGAATAAGATTCTTTTAGATAGGTCAACCGGCGTATCATGAGTTCGAGCCTAGTACCGATGAAGAAACGCCGTGTAGAGGGTCTCCCGCTGTCGGGTCTCAAACGTCCTCCCATTGGTGTGGTATGGAAGTTAGGAGATGAAATGCCGGCTCAGGTGTGGTCCTTGTCACTTGATCATGGTTCAAAATTACGAAGTCCGTCGCTAAAAGCCGTCGTATAGCTGAATGCGGCGGCGTTAATATTCACTCACTCATTCACTCTAGATACGTCAAACTCTTATGATGTTACAGGTCGCAAGTTCTATTTTATATTGAGTTGAGGGTCACATGTTTTTAATGATGAAAAAAAATAAATATATTCAAAATAAATGCACGCATTTTATTTATTAATAATAAAAAATAAATAAATAAAAGTATAATTTAAAAAAAAACATTTAGTGAATTCTAAGCCGTTATATTATTATATGTTACTATTTGCCGATATATTGGCCGAGCCGCAAAAATGGACTTTGTAGTCGCATGTGACCCGCGGGCTGAGAGTTTGACACCCCTGTTCTAGACCTAAACCTACTAGAGATGACTCAAGTGTTAGTAGCGATGAATCATTCAATTCTTATGAATAATTTGTGATGGACTTCATGCCATCAACAGAATCGGAAAACAAAGACGTTGGATGTATTATTATGAATTTTGTGTAAAATATTGTAAATAATTTGTATTTGGATGTGTAATGCGTTTCTATTACTCTATGTTATATTTATTTTATGTTAAAATCGTAATAATCACAAGTTACCCCGTTCTTTTCGTTATAATAATGATTCAATGAGAACTTAGCGAAATTTTGACGATAGAGCCAAGTTGGCATAATTTTTGGCGTCCAAGTTGGCGACTTGTCTACCTTTCTGGTGACTTGTGGACCATGTTGGCTGCCATTTTTGTCGAATTCGGACCCTATGAATTCTTCTGGAAATTAGTGGAGAATTCCACCAATTTCATGATCAAGCGGATTTCACAAGCGGATCTTTCTCGAAGGATCCGTGCTAGCTGAAACTGAGTCAGTAACGTTTTGACTAGCGATTAGTAGTCTTGTCTTCGACTAGCGATTAGCTCGGCTATTGAGTAGGAAGAGCTGTGCTTGTGAATAATCTTTCACATACTTGTATTTTAAGCACTGATAGTTATGTCTGAGTGCTGTTGAATGTGTGAAGACCTTCTGAGATTTATTCTGTGAATATTGCTGTTGAATCCAGTATTTCAAGGACTGTTTTTTGATAATAAATTCTCATCGCTCTTAAAGAACTGTCTTGTTCTTTGTGACTGATTAAATAAAATTTTTGAACCCCCGATCAACGTAACAGAATCTTTTGTAATGGAAAATTCTACAAAGATCAACGAGGGAAAATTTGAATTCAATGCTTCTGCTATTTTTTGGGGAGAGGGGGGGCTCACCTTGAACAGTACCGCAGCAGAATAAGATTGTATTTGTGATTTTTGTAAATAGATTCGAAACAGAAATGATTTACACGAAATCTTGAAAGTATGGTTTCTATAGTTTAAAATAACTACGTTTTATAAAGACTTATTAGTTTTCCAATGGTTTAAATCACTTATTCCATACTACCAGACTCTATTCCATAATATTCTTCAATTGTATTTTTTTAACATAAAATTTTATAACAAAATAAATAGTATTTTCTTTTTGACATGCAGCAATTCATTACAAATGGATATAGTATGTACTTAGGATGATTTGGGGATTTTTTTTTTAAATAAGTAACTAGTAAAGCTGTCCTTAGAAATGGAAATGTGGTATTCTATAATACCCTCGTCTCATCTACCAGTAATAAAAGTTTTCTAACGTTATGTAAAGGCTTATGTTTGTTTCTATTACATTTAATACTGTAAATCCGTTTTAGTAGAGCATAAAAGCAATTGTGTGCTTAGTTTGATTTGATGTGAAAAGTTTCTACAATTCCAGGAAACTTTCTTAGAAATTAGTTAAAGAGAATTTATAGAAACTCTACAGAGTAATTTCGTAATTCTTTTTCCCAAAGGATCTTTAAAATGAAGTGAAATGGCACTACTAATCTTCCTAGAGTGGGATGAAACTTTTAATGTGTGAGGTACCATGTAACACTTTGGAAGATACCGGTACAAAAGCAATATTTTAAAGAAACTATCTCAAGACATTCCAAAGGAACATATATACGATATATTCTGGAATCACGATGGATAAAATTCACGTCTGCTCTAACTATCACAAGTTAATACTTAAACAAAAGGTTGAATTTGCCATTTAATCATAGATGCTAATCTCAGTTGTGTTTGAAAGGAAAAATGTTCTATATGCCGGTGTAACTAACATCGATGCAAATATAAAAGTGTCGCAAATGATGCTTTCATAGAACAAAATTTGTAAGTAATTGCTTAGTAATGGATTGACATTTGTTACAAAATATATATGGAAAAATTACCTATAAAATAGATTAAGCTATTTATTTGGAATTTACGTAATTTTAAAAGACAAGAATGAATATTATTTAATTAAAAAGATTAAGAAATAAATTCATTTTTCAAGCTTTACCGTAATTAATTAATCTTATTTAAACATTGAACTACATTCTATATTTCAATTCCTACTATTATAGTTCACACTCTCCTATATATATATATATCTTGTTCAAATATTTAATCGTTAATAAAATATTTTTTATTCATCCACTCAAGTTTTAATAAAATTTTTTAAACATGTAGTTAAAACACTTGATGTTAATGCAATTTTTTAAAATATTAATTCCTTCATTAAATTGAATTAATTAATAAATAGTAACAAGCAAAAATAATAACCCGACACCTTATATCAAAAGGAAAATCACTCGTTGTGTCCCTGTAGCAGAATGGACTTCTAATACAGAGGTCGTGGGTTTGAACCCTACCTGGGATTGCCTAATTTTGAGAATGTGATTTATGAATGAATAAAAAGTATCGAACAAAAATAATAGTCCAACACCATATATAGAAAGGAAAGCCACTTTCTATTTTGACACTTAATAGTGTGATTTTGTCATATGTAAAGACATATTTATATTAATTGTAATTATTTAACCCTCTAAGCGGATAGCACGGAAAATTCCGTCAGTGTAAAGATGCTTCGAAAATGCACTGCGCGGATTTTTCTGCCTTCAAGTAACGGTTTCAAAAGCGGATTAGGTGTAAACGATTGATCTTTTGGTTCTTACTTGACAAAGGAACCGAACTAGGTCATAAAATTGTCCCCGTTCGACCTCCCAAGTTCTAAAAGGGGGAAAGGAAAGAAGTCTGTTGCATTTTTAAAGGAAACTTCAAAATAAGAGTTACCGCTTTCGGAATAACTTTTCAGGAGGAAGGTATCCACTTAGAGGGTTAATAAAAAGTAAGTAAAAAAATTTCCTTGTTGACCAAAGTAGGAATGGACTTTAAAAAAATACTTTTATATTACTTGTTTAAAATTATTTTATCCACTTTGACTCTGTCATATCACAGAAATCCATTTCAGTGTTCGCTTGAACTCCAAGTTAACCTTTGAATTAAATCCCAAAGACAGTTCTTAGAATGACAGTTTTATACTTTTATTTTTCTACTTCTGACATGCGAAACGAAAGTTATTAAATTTCTTGGGGATTTAAAGAGTAAAAAATTAAGATTTTGCAGCACTTTTTTTTAGCTTTTATATTTATCAGTTGCTTATTAGCTTCAGAGAACTAAAAGATTAAACAAGCTTCTTCCATTACGAAAATGTATAATTATAAAAATATACACATTTTTAAATTTTCAATTCTTATGAAATTCTATTGGATTAAAATAATGAAAGAATAATTTTTGTTCACTAAGAAAGTATCTGTATTTTCAATACGTACTCTAAATTCTTTAAACTAACTTTCTAATACCTTATTTTAAAGAAAATCTTGCTTTTTAAATTTAAAAATAACTTTTTGGTATGAAGTTATCTTTTTTATTAAATTTTAAAATAGTTAAGCATGGATTATTTTTAAACTGAACACCTTTTGCTTATAATTTAATCCATAAGGCGCGCTTTTATTTTTATAAAGAGAACCCACCAACCAGCTCTTGAGAAAATCTTTATATTTTTTTCCAGTCTCACAGATAGTTGTTGAACAGAAAAACAAGTTTTACTTAAAGTCACGCTAGAGTTTAGATACTTAAAAAAAAGAAAAAAAAAAGAACGGAAACCGTGAAATGAATTTTAGAACATCTTATTTTCTGCTTGAGTTCCTTGTATAGTCTTGTTCGTATCGTTTACTTTATCATGTTTTGTAGCTCCTGAACAAAATACAATTATTTTAAGCAAAAAATCCAAGTATCTCTTGAGAAAAGGTTGTAAATATTTCACCAAATATTCAAAATTCTCCTACCGAAGTACCTTAAAAAAAGTCATTATTCCTCCTTCGTTAATGAAAAAAAGAAAATGGTCAAAACGTGATGCTAGTCAATTCTGCTGCATATTCAGTCTATTATTTTTCTTTTTCTTTATTTTCTACAGCTTTTTTGTGGTATTTAATCACTTTTAATTTATTTTTATTTATAAGAAATTTTTAAATTTGTTTTAGAATTGAGACTCTTAATTACGTTTAAGGCTTTTAAAACTGCTTTACAAAAAAACAAAAAAACATTGCGATTGAATAGTTTAATTAAACTGTATACTATTATTTTTTTGTTAGAAGTTTTTCTAAGAAAAATACTTCTTAGTAAGTTTATGCGTAGAATTTGAAATAATTGTTTGTAAAAGAGCTAGAAAATATTGTTGTAAGAAATGAGTTGTCAAGAATAGGTTTAACTACACAAGGAACATTTTTCCCAACATTTATGAATGGTAAAATCTTCGATTCTCATGTCCAGCCAAATCTAAGAGCGTTTTTACATTTCTTGCCTGGTAAGTAGCTTTTTCTTTTTAAATTGGTGCATGATTCCTTATATTTTACTGGGCTTCGAACCGGAACTGAAACTAAAACCAAGAAGCGGAAAAAAACATTATTTTGGTCGGAACGAAAACCGAAAAAAAATATCGCTCTATTTCAGTTCGATATATCTTCAGACATTTTGTTTCTGTAACCAACTTATTGATATTTGGTATCTTTTAATTTAAAGCCAATCATATAATTATCGTCATTACATGTATATTGCTTCTCGATTTCCTGTTTTGATGTTCACACAAGCACGTTTCTGTCTCAGTTTCACTCAAAACTACTTATAGAAGGCAGATTTAACTGAATTGAATGAACTATAAGCATAGATGATTTAAAATAAGAGAGAAAATATACATAAAATAAAATTATTCATTTGGAACTAAACTAAAAACCGTTATTTTGGTCGGAACGAGAACCGGAACTGAACTGAGAGAAAAGAAAATATCGGTCGATATATCTTCAGGCATTTTGTTACTGTAACCAATTTATCGATGTTTGGTATCTTCTAATTTAAAATAAATAATATGATTATCGTCATTACATGTATATTGCTTCTCGATTTCCTGTTTTGATGTTCACAAGCACTTTCCTGTTTCAGTTTACTTGTAGAATGCATATTGAATTGAATTGAATGAACTACACTGGTGTGCAAAAATTAAGGACGAAGTCGAAAAATTAGCATTTCAGCTGAACGAAGAGGCAGAGCGAACAGAAAGACCAATCAGGAGATTAAGTAAGGAGATGTACGGTAGCACATGCGCAGATATGCAGGTAGACGTAATGGGGGAGTGTCTGAGTAGTATAAAGCATGTTGTCGGTGTAAGATCACTATTTCTGGCAAAGATATTGCACGCCGTACAGCAGTTAAAATCACACCGAGTTGCTGCCTCAGCGAGAAATGGCGAATAATCAATCTGTTAGACGACATCTGGATGCTTTTACCCGAGGTCGAATCATTGGGAAGTTGGAGGAAGGCCGCAGTGTGACAAGTGTGGCTGCAGAGTTCGGAATTGCTCACAGCATCGTTTCACGACTTTGGAGACAATTTCAAAATACAGGAACAGCTATCCGGGGGTTCAGTAGTGGTCGTCCACGAGGAACCACACCCGCAGATGACCGGTACATTGTCTTACAGGCCAGAAGAAACAGGCGGCAGACAGCGGGAGAAATCGCTAGACACACGACACAGGCGACTGGACGACCGATATCGCGTTTTACCGTGGCCAGAAGACTGCACGGTGGTGGTCTGTTTGCCCTGTACGGTGTGTACCTTTAACGCCTGCCCATCGGAGAAGGCGTTCTCTGTGGTGCCGGGAACACTGGAATTGGAGAGACAATGAATGGGGACGAATACTCTTTACAGATGAGAGCAGATTCAGTTTGAGTAGCGATTCTCATCGCATACTCATCTGGAGAGAGCGGGGAAGCCGCAATCATCCCTCGAACATCATTGAAAGGGACAGGTATAGAGGTCGCGGTGTCTTCGTTTGGGGAGGCATCATGCTTGGTAGTCGTACAGACCTTCACATCTTCGACGCAGGTTCAGTCAACGGGACCCATTATTGTAACGAGATTCTTCTTCCATATGTGCGTCTTTTTAGAGGCGCTATAGGTCTGCAGTTCCTTTCATGGACGACAATGCACCATGTCATCGCACAGTAGCTGCCGAACAGCTCTTAGAGAGTGAGGATATTGAACGTATGGGTTGGCCGGCACGATCTCCGGATCTCAATCCCCTCGAGCATGTATGGGATTCTCTAGGCAGACGCTTGGCAGCTCGTACCTTACCACCAGTAACGATTCGGGAGCTTCGATTGACGCTGCAAGACGAATAGGCAGCAATGCCTCAACAACTCATTGACACCCTCATTCTCAGCATGGGCAGACGCTGTGAAACCTGCCTAGCAGTCAGGGGAGATCATATCCCCTACTAAAGACCGGATGTTTCTTGCTGGAAACCCATCACAGGGATGTTTCGGCCTTCAGTCGCATTGCGCTCCATGCTACTTTTTCAATATCAAGCTTCTTTTTATCCCTCTGATTTCTCTTTTAGTAAGTGTTGCTTACATATTACACATGTCCTTACGTATTGGGGATCTTACGGTATTAAATGTGTTGATTTGGAAAGCTTTTGTACAAAGTTATATTGAAAAAACCGTCTCGTCCTTAATTTTTGCACACCAGTGTATATGATTTAAAATAAGAGAGAATATACATAAAATAAAATTATTCATTTGGAACTAAACCCAAAACCGTTATTTTTGTCGTAACGAAAACCAGAACTGAACCGATATATTTTTTTAGTTGAACCGGAACGAAAACAATTACGGTTCGATGCTCTGATATTTTTTAATTGCATTTACACTTAGTGAATATATTTCAATTGTTCGCATTCTTTGAGAATCAATTTCCTACAAAACATATTAACATTTTAACTGGTTTGCCCGTACATCATACGGGCTATTGAAAGCTGGCCACAACCGGTTTGCCCGTACGCTGTACGGGCACTGATATATTTTTTTTCAATTACTGCTATTATTTCACACTCTCCCTATATATATATATCTTGTTGAAATTTTCAATAGTTAAAAAAATACTTTTTATTCCTCCACTCAAGTTCACATATATTTTTAAAGCTTGCAGTGGAGACGCTGGATGTTAATACAGTTTATAAATATAATTCATTAATTAAATTTAATTAATTAATTATAGTTTTAGTGATATATTTCTCTCTCTCTCTCTCTCTCTCAGTCGATATTATTCCTCTAGATGTCATCACTATTGGATAAAACAGCTTTTATTAAATTTGTAACTAAAGTTTAACTTAACTTAGATAATCATATGCCACTCAGACGTCAGCATTCCTTTTACACTGGTTTTAAGATAAATTTTTACCTACTATATTCAACATTCATTAAAAAATTTAATTACAAATTTAATGTGGTTAAAAAGTTTTTAATGTTAATATAGAACGGGTTTTGCCGCTTAATATTGTGATTCTGTTTAATGTTTATACATATTTATATTAACTATATTTATTTAATAAAATGTAACCAAAATAAAATTATTCTTTCTAAGAAGGAATTGAGAAGGAATTTTTTATATTACTTGTTATATCTTTGATTTGCAGATATTTTGATTTCCTTAACTGTGATGATTAGTGCCAGTGTTTTTAAGAGATATATTTTATCCAAGATACTGAAATACTTGTCATCCGGGATTTTCTTTTTGGTGAAAACGGAAATTTTTCATTGAGTGAGTGAGCGAATACTAACGTCGCTCTATTCAGCTTCTCGAATTTTTTTTTTCATTTTAGGCTGGAATTTAGATTTAAAAAAATATTCGATAAAGAACAGAATTGTCAAGGCAATGAGCCCAGAGATACAAAAGAAATGAAAATGGAAATATAATCCAAAAAAATTCAATATTATCTCTGTCCCTATTGCAATTAAGACTTAGTGTTATACTATGCTTTAAATCGTGTGTGCATATATATTTATGATCATAATCATTAGGCAACTAATACTACACGAACTTATTTGCATCAAAAAGTCACAACATCAGCTTATACAAATACTATTGCAAAAAAAAAAAAAAAAAAAAAATCGAACTGTGGAATTATTATTTTTGGCAAATTCTGTTTTACTAATCAGTTAGAGAACAGGTCTTTTGAGAGACAGCAATACCCAATTTATTTAAATAATAAAATTATTTCTATAATTTACTGCTATAAAAAATTACAAAATACTTATATAAAATATTAAAACGATTAAATAAACAATTTATCAAAACGTTCAAAATATATAAATGTGGCATTAAAGGAAACTGTAAATATGAACAGATATAGACCATCAGTTAGCTCTGCAATTTTTGGAACAATTGTTAAACATACAGAATAAAGCGTTCAAGTCAATACTAAGCTTTTTGTTGACGCCTGCGTAATGATGACTGCGAGTATGACGTAAGCGTGAAGACGCCTGCGTGCGCACCTGCCAGCCGGATGATATATATTCGGAAAAGCTGAAAGATTTTTTTTTTTTTTTTTTTTGCTGACGTGGGTGATAACTAGTTTACATCGAAACCCACAATAACTTATGTTACCTTTTTGTTTTTATTAAAATTTTAGTCGGAAAGACTCGGTCCGTCATATTATTTAAACTCGTGACCATCACGAACATTTTTTGGTCCTGTCGGCCCGTGAGTCACGAACTAAAGCGCGATGGATATTTTAAAATTAAACAAAGCTAAAACTTCCTTAAAAGGAAGTATTACTAGAATTGCAAACTTCATGGACAACGTGTCCGAACATGTTGACATAACCGAGCTGGAGGTCAAACTCAAGAAAATTGACCAACTCCAGAGGAAAATTGAAGAAATGAAAGAGCTACTTTTTGGATTAGAAACTGCAAACCCAACAGAAGAAGCGGAATTCGAAGAAGATTTATACAAATGTGAAACACGTCTGGACGATTTGGAGGTAAGAGTTAAAAAAATTGATTAACTCTATTAATGTATCATTGTCTGTGACTGCAGTTGAAAAAAACAAATACGAAAACGGAACTTTTGCTCAAACAAAAATTCCACCTATAATACTTCCCACCTTTTCGGGAAAATATGAACAATTTAGTTTCTTTAAATCCCAATTTGACGATTTAATTTCAACTAACGAACAACTGACTCGGTCACAGAAATTGTATTATTTAAATTCCTGTCTATCAAAAGAAATTAAAGAATTTGCCTCCACTTTTGATACATTTTCTTCATTGTGTGAAGCACTCTAATCCCGATATGATAACAAAAGATTGATTGTCGATATTCATGTGCAACAAATATTAAATTTTAAGATAGAACGTGAGAATCCAAAAGAAATTCGTGAAATGATTGATTGCATTAAAAAAAACTTACGGGCTCTAAAATTACTAAACTATGAACAAAATAATTTATTTAATGTGTTTTTATTAAATATTATGCTAAAGAAATTGGATAATGAATCACGAAAAAATTTCGAACTGAGTTTAAAAGCAAAAGATGTTCCCACATTTGATGAATTTATTGCATTTTTAGAACAACGCGAAACCATTCTTTTATCCGTAGATAAAAATTGTATTGTCGAAACAAAAACGATATTAAGAAAACCTAACTTATCCTTTAAGACAAAAACCAACCTTTTAATGAATCAATCTGTTGAAAACAAGAGTTGCATAGTTTGTAAGGATAAAACTTTACATCCGATATTTCGATGCAAAAAGTTTCTAGAATTGAACCCCGAAAAACGATTAGATCTAGTCCGTCTGCATAAGTTATGTGAACTGTGTTTGCGAAAAAAACACAAAAGGATGCAATGTACTTCGACGTATATGTGCCCATGTGGCAAAAAACATTCTCGCTCCCTCTGTACTGCGGCAATAGGTGACCGAAGAAAATGGGTTATTCCCCCCGCCGAACTTACAGTACTTACAAACCCGGGGGACCGGGAATCGAATGTGGTGGATTCTTCCACACAGAACACAGTTTTGAGTAGCACTGCTTCTCAACATAGAAAGAACGTGTTAATATCAACTGGTAGCGTTTTCTTACGAAATAATGAAGGCCGCGAACTAAAATGTCCCGTCATTTTTGACTCAGCGTCTAACATTAATATTATATCCAGAAAAATGTGTGATTTTCTTGGTATTGCAATAGAAAAAATAAATTCTTCAGTTTCAGGGCTCAATTCATTGAAACAAAACTTAAAGGGAAAAACTAATACTTTAATTTCTAATAAAAGTGGTACTTTTAGAGAAAACGTAGAATTTTTTGTGACTGAAAAAATTACCGGGTTGACACCAAGTGTTACGTTAGATGTTTCGGAAATAAAAATTCCTGAATTTTTAGAATTATCAGATCCCTATTTTTACGAAGCTAAGGAAATTCACGCTTTACTGAATGCGGATATTTTCTTTAGAATAATTAAAGATAACGTATATAAAGTAAATAAAGAATTGTTGTTCAGGAAAACTGAATTTGGATGGATTGCTGGTGGACGACTCCAGGGAACCAATAATAATATCTTTTCATGTTACTTTCTTAAAGATAATGATTCGGTTGATGATTCATTAAAGCTGTTTTTTGAGCTCGAATCCCTTGGCATAAAAGATGACCCTTGCTATCGGAAAGATGACCAAGCTATGAATATTTTTAAGGAAACTGTGCAATATAATAATAATCGGTATGTGGTTGAATGACCTTTTCGTAAACATTTGAACGAATTGTCGAATAACATTTCTGTGGCAAAACAACGCTTCCAGAGTTTATGGCGAAGGTTACGAAGAGATAAAACGCTTTACACTCAATACAAAGAAACGATTCAAGATTATTTGAATCAAGGAATCATAGAAAAAGTCAAAGATACTGAAATTAATGTACAAAAACCAATGTATTACTTACCACACCAAGCGATAAAAAAGGAGGTCGTGTTACTACTTCTACTCGTATTGTTTTTGATGCAGCTTCACACAAGCTAACGAACTATCACTGAACGATTGCTTGTGGCCTGGACCTAATTTGAATCCTAATCTTTTAGATGTTTTAATTTCAGGCTAAATCGAGTTGCAATATCATCGGATATTCGTCAGGCTTTTCTTCAAATTTGTTTGGCGGATAAACAAAAGATTTTGTACGGTTTTTATGGACAGATAGTAATCCACGTATTGGGGAAAATCTCACTTTGCAAGTTTATAGATTTAATAGGGTGATATTTGGAGTTAATTCTAGTCCATTTCTACTAGCAGCAACAATCAAATATCACATTGAGAAATATAACGAAATTCATCCCATAACTGTACAACATTTAGATTCTTTCATGTATGTGGATGATTGGATTACGGGACAGGATACTCGAGAGGAAGCTCTTTTGATGTCTCGCCACGCTAAGAATATTATGAAAGAAGCAGGAATGGAGATGCGAAAATGGATCAGCAATGATACCGTTTTAATGGCTCAGTGGGCGGCTGAAGGTTTCGACACGCATCCTATGGATGCATCCATCAGGTTAGGAACAAACAAAACAAAAGTGTTAGGCATGGCTTGGCAAACTCTAGATGACTGCCTGACGTTCGATACTAAAGGTTTGCTGGAATTAGTTTCGATAAACGAAAATACTAAAAGATTTATGTTACAAACAATAGGGAAGATATTTGATCCCCTGGGATTGCTCTCACCTTTTACTATAAGAATAAAATGTCTCATACAGGAACTTTGGATAAAAAAAAATAACTCTGGATGAAATTTTACCCCCAAAGTTAAAGGAAAAGTGGTTAATTTGGTGTAAAGAACTGCCTCTATTAGATAATCTTAGAATTCCAGGGTTAGTTCTTGATTCAACGAATGATGAGGAAGTGACCTCATTGAAATTCACATATTCTGCGATGCCTCTAAACTCGCTTATGGTGCAGCAGCTTACGTGAAAGTAAGAAAACAAAATGAAGTGCTCGTAAATCGCATCACTTCAAAAACGAGGGTGGCACCCCTGAAAGCAGTTACTTTGCCTCGACTTGAACTCCTGGGAGCTTTAGTAGCAGCTCGATTGAGTTCAAGGATGCAAAAAATCGTCCGCAAGAAAAAGGAGTGCAAAGTGTTCCACTGGACAGACTCCGAAATAGTCCTATTCTGGATTAAAGGCTCTTCTAAAAGATGGAAACAATTCGTGGCTAACAGAGTGCAGGAGATCTCCAAGTTAACTGATCCTGATTCTTGGTTTCATTGCTCAGGACAAGACAATCCCTCAGATTTCTTGTCTAGGGAACTTAGTGTTGATACACTTATTTCCAACAACAAGTGGTGGACTGGTCCAGCCTTCCTAAGAACTGACGAACTCCCAAAAACTGTCTCTGAGTGCCCGGAACTGAATGAAGTAGATTATTTGCCTGAACTAAAATCAAAGGACTCTAAAGAACATACTGTATTGACTTTAAACTTTAATCAAACATTTTTTGATCATTTACTTTCTCGTAGTAATAGGTTTCTAACTATCGTACGAGTGTTAAGGTTTCTTTACAGGTTTCTATTTAACATTAGAAATCCAACTAACAAGAAAAAGGGACCTCTTACTTCAGATGAGATGGAGGAAGCAGAAATTTATTTAATGAAACAAGTACAGCTTAGCTCATTCTATACGGAAATTAGAGCTATGCAAAATGGTGATGACATTTGTAATAAAAGTAAGATTTTAAATTTATCCCCATTTTTTAGATGATAAGGGAATCATTCGAGTAGGTGTAAGACTGAAACATTCTCAACTTCATTATTCGAGTAAACATCCTATATTGCTTCCTGCGAAAAGTAAACTAACCGAAATTATTGTTAAATACTACCATTAGAAATATTTTCATCTTGGGCCCCAATATTTACTTTATCAGGTTAGACTTAAATATTGGCCAATTCACGGGCGAAATATTTGCAAAAAGTTGTGCATAACTGTGTAATTTGCTTTAAATTTAATTCTAAAATTTGTTCTCAAAAAATGGGCGATTTGCCAAAAGAAAGAATATCTCCCGATAAGGTCTTTAATTCAACTGGAATCGATTTGTGTGTGACCCTTTTTATCAAAAATAAATATCAGAGGAAAGGTCCTGAAATTAAAGTTTGTGTTTGTGTATTTATTTGCCTTGTAACAAAGGCCATTCATTAGAGATAATCAGTGACTTAACTTCGCAAGCTTTAATTGCTGCATTGAAAAGATTTATTTCAAGAAGGGGTAAGTGTCATAAAATATTTTCGGATAATGGTACTAACATGATAGGCGCTAATCGAGAATTAAAGCTTTGTTTAAATTAGTAAGAGATAGAGAAGAGTCTTTATTTGCGTTTTTCGCAAAAGAAGGCATTGAATGCTCATTTATTCCCCCTAGAAGCCCAAACTTCTATGGGAGGCTAATATAAAATCTTTAAAATATCATTTTAAACACGTTGCAGGAAACTCAAAATTTAGTTATGAAGAATTATTGACTTTAATACCGCAAATTGAAGCAATTTTGAACTCTCGACCTCTTACACCACTTTTATCTGACGTAGATGATTTGGAGGTTTTAACCCCAGCTCACTTTTTAATCGGGAGACCGATCACAGCTATAGTGGAACCGTCTCTGTTGTAATGCGAATCAAATCGTTTATGTTTGGCAGAGAATAACTAAATCAGTTCAAACGATCTGGAAAAGGTGGAGCTTTACATATTTAAATAGTCTGCAACAACGAAAGAAATGGATTGTTAATAAAGAAAATCTCAAATTGGTATGGTTTTAATAAGAGAAGAAAATCTTCCTCCTTGTAAATGGTTATTGGGACGCGTTGTTAAAATATACATGGGGAAGGATAAGAAAGTTAGAGTTGTAGATATTAAAACTGGTAAAGATATTTATAAAGGTCTATCAATAGGTTGAGCATACTGCCTATTGAAAATTAAATGTGTATGGTTATTTATGATATTATTAACTTGGAATTTATTGTTAGAATTTTTGGTATTATCTCGTGTATCAAATTACTTACTATATATTACAATTTTCTTTGTATTATGTATTTTATTATTTGAGAACTTAAGCTAATTCTCTGCTGAAAAATTCGATATTCAGTTATATATTCACTTAATATTTATTAGTATTAATTCATGTTTAAAATTTATTGCTTATTTTATGTTAAGATACAAATTGTTAAGTTCTTGCATGTGGACATAGCAAGGCCGGGCGGGATGTTGACGCCTGCGTAATGATGACTGCGAGTATGACGTATGCGTGAAGATGCCTGCGTGCGCACCTGCCAGCCGGATGATATATATTCGGAGAAGCTGAAGGATTTTTTTTGCTGACGTGGGTAATAACTAGTTTACACCGAAACCCACAATAACTTCTGTTACCTTTTTGGTTTTATTAAAATTTTAGTCGGAAAGACTTGGTCCGTCATATTATTTAAACTCGTGACACTCACGAACACTTTTTTTTTAAAAACGGTTTTATTCAGCTAGCCATCAAGAGTTGTTACTCTGAGAGAAAAAGGACGCTAAGTAAAATCTAAGTAGATTCACCTCTTATGCCCTGATGTTAAGTACCGTTCTTTGTTATGGGTTATACTTAAAAGTTAATGATGGCATATAAAGCTATACAATATAATGATTTGGGATTAGAAGTGTTTTGTGTTTGGGCCATCTGTTTCGGAGAAATAATTGGGTGTTTAATGTAATACATGAAGATGTAATGGAAAATAAAATTTGAATGTTGTATAGGGAATTTCAATTTAAATCTAATTATATATATATATATGATAATTGTATAAATGTTACATAGTTATAAGATTTAAATTTCTAATTTTGCAAAGATAGCATCTTTACAAAATTATAAAAATTAAAGAAATTAAAAGATGAAAAAACAAATAAATAAACACAGAGGTGCTTATTATGCAAAAATAAGACACGTTAGTCTCTGGAATAATAATCAAAATTACAGTTTATATTAAATATTTTTATGAGACAAATCTTTAAAATATGCATTTTCTTATTATTTTACATTAGTCGCAAGAAAATCGCATCTAAAAATGAGATAGAAAAAAAGTAAGTATATTTTTGCGTGTTAGTATAAACATGAAGTATGAAAAATAATATTTTCTCGAAAAATATTCGATTTAGATCTTTTTATTTTTTTAACGTTTTGTTAAAATATAAATTTGCTTTTTAATTTTTTTTTTTAAATCGTAAGATAGCTTAAAAACACGAGGGATAAGTTTGCTTTAAATCAGAGCGCATGCGTGGAATATTTAAATTAAGCTGAAGCAATAAAATACAACAAAGTACGTATACATGTGTTTTACTGAAATATATATTTCATTCATATTTGACAGTAAATTCACTATTCACTATACTATCTTGAATTATTCTTCTGCGTCTAACTACCAAACGATTGTATCAGATAATGAATTACTATGCAAATACAGACAGATGAAAAAAATTACTTTGACTTATATGTTTTTGATAACGTCAAGCAAAAGGTCTGCTATTTTAGAGCTGTTTCAGCAAGGGAAACGACAGTGTAAAATCGTTCGTTTGCTTAATGTACCTCGGCAAACAGTATCGGATACAATTGCCGTTTCAGAGCTTGCAACGATTATCAACGTCAGGAAGTGGACGAAAACGTACTGTAAACACTTCAAGGCATCGTAAAGGCCATCGAAAAGCAAGTCCAGAGAAATCAGAGGATTTCCATGAGACAGATCGCTCGTGACATGGGAATAAGGGACAGATTGGTGAAGCCACAACGACAAAACCGGAGCTTGGACTAAAGCCTTATAAGTTACGAGAGAGAGAAAAGTTCAGATTCTCTCACTGAAAAACACAAAACTCGTACGGGTCCAAAGATGCTGAAAACTTTTGAGACGGCCCACAAGTTAGCAATGGGAGAGATTCCTTTTCACTGATGAGAAGCTCTTTACGGTTCAACAAGTTCATAACTCTCATAACGATAGAATCTGGTCTGTGGACGCTCCAAGCACCTCGGCAATTGTTGAACTTCGCCAATATCTAAAGTCGATCATGGCTTGGGACAGAATTTTTGCAAGTGGCAAAACACCTTTGGTTTTTGTGGAAGAGGGTGTTAAAATCAATCAAAAAATTACCGGAGGGACATTATTGAAGCTGTTGTACTTTGGAGGGACCAAAAACATTTCGGAAAGGCAAATGGGACGCTTCAACTAGACTCTGCACCAGTTTGAAGGCCAAAAAGACATAAAAGCAAGGCGAATTTTCCAGATATGATATCATCTGAAGAATGGCCACACTACACGCCAGATATCAATCCCATGGATTATAGTGTACGGTCCATTTTGGAGTCCAGGGTCTGCACTAAACCGCACAAAACTTTGGACTCTCTAAAGTAATCGCTTCTACGGGAATGGGATAGATTAAAGATAAAAGACTTGAGGCCCACTATTGAAAATTTCTGCAAGTGTTTGCGTCTCTGCATAGCTGCAAACAACGGTCAATTTGAAAACAATCAATTTTATTTACTAGTACGAGTGTACTCTTATTATTATTTGTTATATTTTGTTAATTTTTTATTAAATTATATAAAAAAATCGTTTGTCCGGAGTTTTTTTGCCGCACCAAGCGTTATGTTGGAAGTAAATTCGTACATTTAAGTTATAATGCAAGCGCCTTAAGGGCATTAATTTAGTATAGAATATATTTAAAAAGTAAATTCCTTTATTTTAAAATAAAATCCGTCATACTTATGAGTGAACACTAATGCCAGTTTTTTATTCTAAAATATCTGTAAATGAATTATTTTAATTTAATACATATGACCGTAAAGATCAAATAAATTATACGTAGTTATATACATATTGCAATATCCGTATATACATATTGTACACATATTGTAATATACGTATTTGTGTACATATTGCATTATATTATCATTTTGTATTTATAAGACTTCTATCTAAAATCCGTTTTGCATGCAAAAAAGTTGCATCAATCCTACGGAATTTTCTTCCCTTTCGTAGCCTGGATTTAATTGTTATAAATGCATTTGAAATAACAAAAAAATAATGAACTTTTCTCTGGAACTACGCATTTTTCATCCAATGTTTTAGAATTTTTCTATGTATTTCTTAAATACCCGAATATATACACTAACGAATCATTAAAATAAACATAAAAGTATTTTGAGATGTCAGACGAAAAGGGTAATTCCAGAAAAACTTGCATTATTTTTTTTTGTTCTTCTGGATGCTCTTATTGCACAAATGTAATCTTCATTTGTTTATGTAGATTCTTCATTTAATTTAAATTGAATTTATCTTGCGTGCAGATTATTTAAATTAAATCAGTTTTATTGTATTCTATTCCATTTATTTATATTTTACGTCAACTACACATTTGAGAAAGACTTGTGTTAGGAATAGATTTTCAAAAAATGCAATTTAATTTTTTTAATTATTTATTTTTTTATATTTAATAAACAAGAGAGCAATTCTACGACAATCTCTTTTTTCATAGCATTTCTCCCCTTTAGTAAATCATGTATTAAAAAAAATAATGTTAAATTGTGATAAAAAAAATAACACGCTTTCCAATAAATTTTTCCACAAACTATATAGCCTTCTACAAATCAATACCTTAAGTTATTTTATTCTTCCTTTGTGTTAGCACGAAACAAAATACACTCAATTAAAATATCGATTTTTATTACATGAAACAAATATTCTTTTTTCCTTATACAGACATATCTCAAACTGAATTCTTAATAAAGCGTAAAATTGTAAGGTTTTATTTTCTAATTAAAAATCTTCGTTTTCAAAGTAACAAGTTTAAATGATTTAAACCACTGTCACTTGCCCAGCGACTGAGTAATTCTAAAGTAATTAAGAGTACTACTGACTACGTTCTGTGAACCATGATTTTACAAAAATATAAAGAGTGTTTTTTTTCCAGGTATAGAAGTTTAAGTTGGCATTACTTTCCAAGATGGCGGCCGATTTAACAGCTGTCAAGGGATTTATTCTCAGTTTGGTTTGGCAATTCATCAAAACGATCATCAAGCAAGGCGTAGATTCGTCGAATGGGCCCAAAACGAGATTGCCGTTGTTCTCGATTTTCATAAGCGAATTTTGTTTAGTGATGAAACGCACTTCTGGTTGAATGGCTACGTCAACAAACAAAACTGCCGCATTTGGAGTGAAGCTAATCCACAAGTGTAAGTCGAAACACCGTTACATCCAGAAAAACTGACTGTTTGGTGCGCTTTATGGGCTGGTGGAATCCTTCTTCAAAAACGATGATAGCCACAACGTTACAGTCAATGGTGATCACTATAGAGCCATGATTACTAACTTTTTCATTCCTGAATTGAACAATCATGATGTCCAGGAGCTGTGGTTCCAACAAGACGGCGCAACATGTCACACAGCTCGTGCCACAATCGATTTATTGAAAGACACGTTTGGTGACCGCCTAATTTCACGTTTTGGACCTGTGAATTGGCCTCCAAGATCTTGTGATTTAACACCGCTAGACTATTTTTTGTGGGGCTATGTAAAGTCATTGTTCTATGCGGATAAGCCACAAACCCTTGACCATTTGGAAGACAACATTCGCCGTGTTATTGCCGATATACGGCCACAAATGTTGGAAAAAGTCATCGAAAATTGGACGTCCAGATTGGACAACATCCGAGCCAGCCGTGGCAGTCCTATGCCAGAAATCATATTTTAAATGTAATGCCACAAGATTATCATTCGAATAAAATAAATTCATGTCAATCAAATAATACATCGTTGTTTTATTGCAATTTAAAGTTCTATACCTCTAAAAAACACCCTTTATAAATGAGCACAACTGAATTTAATTAATATTTAGCATCACTTGAATTAGAATATACAGATGAAATTATTTTAAAAATATTTTCACTAGAATAGTTAAGTGCAATTTTTTGGCAAAAAAGCAGGACATGTTTTCAAAACATTCTCTTATGAAAAAGGCTTCCATTTTAATTATATTTTGCTTATGTGCTGTAAAAGTTTTTTTTAAAGAGCCTAAACTAGGTTTACTTAAAAATTCACTTATTTTGAGAGTTGCTCTCAATTCAAATTATATTTAACCGGTGTTTTTTATAAAAAAAATTCTCTACTCTAATGTATTAAAATATGAATAAATTAACTCCAAACTTATGTACTTCAAAAATCCCATTTCGGTCTCGTTTTAGAAGTCTTAGCTTTATACACGTGATTATCAAAATAATGGAAACAAATGCGAATAAAAGTTAAATTTTTGAGTGCACTTCGTAAGCTTTAAAATATAATAATAGCTAGCAGTTTTTTTACGTAGTAGGTTTTAGAAGTTCCCGGACTGAGTCTATAACTTAAAAAAAATATTACCAATTTAGCTGCTGAAACACATCCTCCTTCGAAATAATAAAACCCTTGAGAACAACAACACACTTTTGCTATGGCTTGTAAAGGTCATCGAAACATTTTTGGAATCCATTTTTAACCATGTCCTTGTGACGGGCTCACGCGTCTTTTCATTAACATGTCCTTTGGGTTCTTTGGGGCCAGAATTAATGCAACTCTTTTCCAACCAAACCCAAGAATAGAAGCGTGAAGGAAAGATGCAAATTAGGAAGCTTTTAAATATCAGAAGTTAGAGTAAGCGGTGTGGCAATTTGGAGAATGATATAATATTCCGTGATTCAAGAGTGAGGAGGTGTGGGAAAGGTTAAGTGACAGCCAACAGAAGTTATACGTGGCATAGAGCCCTTAGGTAAAGTTGTATGCCATTACACTCCAGTGAACCGCAACTTCAACTAGGATCAGATTAATCGCTACTTCATTTGACATAAAGGTAGGAGTGATTATTTAGTATTCGGATCTGTATTAGCATTAGAATTGAGCTTAGGCAAGTTAGTTATTGATAGTGGTCCGGGTTACGTTATTTCGATATTATATATATTGTGTGTTTAGCTACCGTAGATTCTCTCACATATCATATTACATCTTATTTGTTAGATGTTTAAGATCTTAATATAGTAATATTAAGATGATGGCAGCTTCTAGTTCTTCATTTATTCCTACACCTCTAGCTCATGCTGATAATCAAGGATAAGGGCACCCGAAGGGGGCGCCCTTACATCCTTTAAATCGGCTTTCGTTGCACTTTTAACTTCTGCAGACTGTTCGTTTAACATGCGGAGAACCATATGTTGACACACCCTATGCATCTTAAGATCCTTAGTCAATATCCTTTGACATGTGACCAAGGATATCCTTGCTGATTCTGCTATTGTTTGAAGCCTGTTCTTATGTACCCCTGCAGAAATCTTTTCGATGTGGGAATTCTGCGGACGTCCAGAGCGTTTGTCGTCTTCGACACTGTCCCTGCTTTTTCTAAAACGTCGATGCCATTCAAAAGCTTACGGTCTCGAAATGTATCAAGTCCTTATACCTTCTTCAAACTTTCGTAAGTCTCCGTAGCACCCTTTTACAAGCTAATTAAAAATTAATATCCATTATCTGCTCAACTAATGCAATTTCTTTCAATCGCCGTTTACTAAGTGCATCCGCTTACAAAATACGCCGCAAAACAGTGGGCAGTTTTCTCGATCTGGCGCATGGAAACTATTTTATGGCTTTAAAGTCTTCATAATTATATCTAATGATAAAAAAATTATAGCAGTTAATGTAAATTGGGTATTCTTTTCTGTTTTTTCCTAAGAAATAAGGTTAATAGGGTCTTAACTAATTTATGTCAAGTTCGAATTTGATCAAGAATAAATAATGCTAAGTGGAACTAGTTTTTTAACAAGGATTTAAGGATATTAACAGAAGCAGTAATTTTACACATGGGAGAATATATACAAGAAATAGTGTGGCAAGTTAAGAAAAATAAAATTTTTACAGATTGAACGAATACAATCAAACATAACATTGTACATATACAATAAAGGATCATGGGAAGTGTTTAAAAGGACTCGGCACTCTTTGAACATTTATTTTATTTATGTATTTAAAAATTATATTTTAGCATTTCATGTAATGTTTCTATTTAAAAAAAAGACAGGAGATAAAATTTTGCACATATTACTTACACAATTTTACAAATTTAATTTTTAAAAATCTGGAAATTTTTAAAATTTGACTCTTTTTGTGTTGATTAATTTTTTGACATGAAATTTTTTGAAATATTTCTGTGGATGTTTTAAACACCTTTAGGGATCGGTTTTTTAATACCTTAATTAGTTTTGGAGGAAAAAATAATAAAATGTTGATATATATATATATGCTAAAATTCAACCAAAAGCCTAATATTTCCCATATTTTAATTTTTTTTTAAAAAAAGAAATATTCAATTTACAGAAGAATGGATCCCTTATTTTGTTACATGCATTGCATATAAGACACGGGGAAAAATGTGATTGGTAAATAATCGTGAAAGAAGTAGTATTTCGAATGCGAAAAAACACAAACTGAGAAAAACCATTTTAAAGTTTATAATTCTGAATTAATAATTATTACAAGCTCAAATAAACATTAAGTACTACACTAAAATATTAGTAATATATTTTTCTGAAAAATAATAAAATCTAATAAAAAATCTTCCTCTCCCCGACAACCACGCATCAGTCGACCAAGAGATCTTTTTTATTTGTATGGCAACTCATCCATTTTTCTCCACTGTGCGCTGCCGTGGCAATCCACTGACCACGTGATTTGGAACAAACTTTTTTAAAAAGAGAAGATTGCAATAACATAGAAATGTTATTGTATTCACTCTACTGCAAAAATTTTCATCAGTTCGGGAACTCGGGAAATTTCCTCAAAGGCTCAGTTCGGGAACTTTTGAGTGCTACTAGTGTAAACAGAAATGTATATATTCTGGTAGTATGTGGTAGACTTATTGAAGTTCTATAAATCGTTTTCTTAGCCCGATATATTTTAAGAAAGCAGGAAATATCGGACCTCTTAGATTCTTGTTCCGGGTACGAAAGATGTGACAATGTTTTACGTGAATTTCTATTAATCCTCTTGGAGAATCTTTGGGGCCTGTAATCGAGTTATTTCACAGTTATCCCTCTCAAGAAGAAACCACGATATGCAGATTAGCTAGTATATATATATAGTGGAAGTTTAATAATCGTAGTGAGAAGGAAAATGAGCTGAGTCGCGCTGAAAGCGCTGCTGTTACGGTAAGGATCTGAATTTCATCGCGTGAATATAGGACGGACTTTAACTATTAGAATAAATTAAAGAAGTTAGGATTCTTAAGATATCTTTGAGTAAAGTTAAGCTATTAGGATTTCGTACGCTTATTCACACAGGGTTTTAAGCTATCGTTATATCACTCTAGAGTTTCCCTTTATAGTTTGCTTGTCTTGGAATATTATATAATATTTTGTAATAATAAATTGTATTTATCATGGTTAGTTTTGGTCATCAATCTTTACCTCCTACAAATTTAGGTCGAGTAGATGAGGAGCAGATTTTTCCTGGGGGGAGACCATTACAAAGTTCCCAGGTTTTAAATTTTGGTCCTTCCTAAAGCTTTGTATTACTTTCCTGTACCCTAACTGTACTTGGTGAAGAAGAATAGTGTTGAAAAGCATTAACTGACGATTTTTCGATGTTGTTTATAATATAGTACTGAATTTTATTAAAATACAGTTTCGACAAAATTTTTGAGCAGATAATTTATCCGTGAAGACATTTTCTTCAATAAGAGTCAAATTTTTAATGTCTCCAGAATCACCAGAGGGTTCGAAAGTCTATTTCTGCAATTCTCGGTTAGAGTGCAATACGTGCTGGGATCAGTTTCAGATTTAACAAGTACTAATTCTGTTGTTTTTTTTGAAAGAGGCTGTTTTTCAATACTTTCTCTACATTTTCTCCGATCAAAATTTAATTACAAAATAATTCAGTTGGAATTAATTTTTGTTTTTATCCTTCTTATTTGTATTCTAACGGAAAGAAAACTCCATTTCATCTGTAATTTCTTTTGAATTTGTTATTTGTGTATATTCGGTGTGTCTGGAGACTGTCTTAACTCCGTAACTGCCGCCGGCGTATATATCCGTCCTGCCCAGCTCATGAGTTTAGTAACGTGGACAGATATATACGTAGTTCTAACGTACGATTCTTTGCATTGTGCTGCTCTGTTTAAAACTAGTCCAACGGCTTTGGAATACAATAAAATGACATTGATAGTGTTTGGAAAGCATTTACTTATTTCAAAGACAAAAATTTGCTTATCTCAGCCAGTTCTCCCCTCCCCCATTAAACTGTCTTTGTGAAAAACGATGACACTCTCTCTCTGGGGAGCAAATAGCGTAACTTTCAATCAGCAGTTAGAGAGTTAAGCAGGGATCAGCAAAGTGAGATTCGCCGCTTAATCTGTCACTTATAAGTGCATGCTTGTGTATTGAAGTGGAAGTAGACACGAAAAAAGTTCCTGTACCCTACAGAAGTTGGTTGTTTGTCCCGCTAGGGAAATTCTAAATAGTGTTGTTGAACGGAAAAATGAATTATGCTTTTTTTTTTTTTTTTTTATCTGAACCACGGGTGGCCAACCCAAGTGACCTCGTGGGCCACTTTGGAAGAACTTTGCAATCCCGCGGGCCGCATATAAAAATATACACCTTTATTAGATTTGGATCCATTACAAACATTTGTTGGAGTGAAAATTTAAAGCAGACTGATATATTATTATTGTTTTCATTGTTTTTCATGAATGCAAACATAGATAGTATAACAATAATAATGCAATGATCAAATAAAGTTTAATTTATTTAATTAGTGAGGTATCTGTTTCTCAACTCGTTCACTTAGTTTTTGCAAGTCAATCTCAATGCATGCGTATTTGCATATCGTAATTGATGTTGCAGATTTTCGTGCGTTAAGTTTGAGCTCGATTAATGTTTGATAAATTTCAATTTAGAAAAAAAAAGAGATTTGCAGTAACAGAAGCAACGTAAAAAATAATAACAGTTTTGGGATTTTCTTTTCACAAAAAAACTCTTTAAAAAATATTGTACAAAATAGACGAATTTTGTAAAGTTGTAAAGAATCTCACGGGGGCCGCAAAATTATTCAATGCGGGCCCACTTGGTCCCTGGGCCGTGGGTTGGACACCCCTGATCTGGACTAGGCAAAGTTAGCCTGGTTTTTCAGTAACGATAAGTAACTATAGATAACATATTGTTTGATTTATATTTTTGAAAAAATAAAGTAAACACGCGTGATTTGCTCAAAACTACAACACTAAAAATAAGATTTATTGCCTTAAAGTAAAATTTATATACCATAGAAATCACAAAGTTTTGCTACTTGTTTCTGTGAACATAAAATGTTTTTCAAATTTAATCAAACCAAATAAAAATGTATGAAATTTATTTATTATTGCTTTATATATTTTTAATACAATTAAATTTCTCAGAATTCGGGAAAAGAATTGGGGTATTAACAAATAAGAAATAAATAAAAAGAAATTTTGGCGACATTTATTAATAACAATCACACAAAATGTATCAATTCTCAAGGAATCAAAAACATAATCGTAGAGCCAAATAAAACTATGTAAAAAATGGTGAAATTCTGAAGCACAATCTTGTCTCTAATACGAGAGACGTCCGGAAACTAAGTATCGTTTTTGAAAAACTTGTCTAAAATATATTCTTTTTTTAAAGCAAAATTTATTTTATATGAAAGAGCATTTCAGAAACTATTTGTCTACATAGTTCCCCCCATTGTTGAGATATTTTCATATCGGGAAACCAACTTGCTTATACCCTCTTCAAAGAAAGACGCCGCCGATTAAGAGGGCAAGGCCTTTACAGCTATTTGTCAAAACTCATCACAAAACATTCATTTTTGGGAACCATCTGTTTATGGTATCCGACTACGTTCGGAACCATGATTTTGCAAAAGCGTATAAATGGATAATGTTTATGATATTTAGTGTCACTTAGATTAGAAAATGTATATAAAATTGTTTTAAGAATAGAGTATTAGAATAAATAATTATTTAAGAATAATATTTTGACAAAAAAGGACCATAGAATGACCCGTTTTTTCAAATTATTCTCCTTTTGTGAAAAATTCTTCTATTATAATAATATTTTGCCTGTATATAGCTCAACCTTCTGTACAGAGGCTCAACTAGAATTTTTGAAATATATAACTTAGAAGTGGGTGGGTTTATCCATGTTTTACGACAACGGAGAGGAGAAATTTTAAGAAAAAAACACCGATAATTATTTCACATGGTTGTAACTCTGAAAATAGTGTGAATTTTTCAAAAATCATAGTTGAGCCTCTGTGCAGAGATCTGAGCAATATACAGACACAATATTAGTATAATAGAAGAAATTTTCACAAAAGGAGAACATTTTGAAAAAAAGATTATTCTAAGTTAATTTTTATCCGAAATATTGTTTTTAAATAATTTTTTTTGTCAAAATGTCCTTAAAACAATTTTATACATGTATTCTAATCTAAGTGACACTAAATATTATGAAAATTACCTATTTATGCGTCTTTTTAAAATCACGGTTCCGAACGTAGTTGGATAACTTAAACGAATTTTCCTATTCACTTTTTGAACACTTTTGATACCTTAAGGTATTCGAGAGACTACGTTCGGAACCGTGATTTTAAAAAAGCGCACAAATGGATAATTTTCATGATATTTAGTGTCACTCAGATTAGAATATATGCATAAAATTGTTTTAAGAACATTTTGACAAGAAAAATTTATTTAAATATAATATTTTGTTAAAAAATTAACTTAGAATAATCTTTTTTCCAAATGTTCACCTTTTGCGAAAAATGGTTCTAATATAAAAATATTTTGCCTGTATATACCTCAAACCTCTCTACAGAGGCTCAACTAGAATTTTTGAAAAATTCACATTATTTTCAGATTTACCGCCAACTGAAATAATTATTCGCATTTTTTTTTTCTTAAAATTGCTCCCCTCTGTTGTCGTAAAATATGAATAAATCCACTTCTAAGTTATATATTCCAAAAATTCTAGTTGAGCCTCTGAACAGATGTCTGAGCTATATACAGGCAAAATATTTTTCTAATAGAAGCATTTTTCCTAAAAGGAGAACATTTGGAATAAAAAGATTATTCTAAGTTAATTTTTTTCCAAAATGTTATACTTAAATAAATATTTTTGTCAAAATGTCCTTAAAACAAATTTATGCATATATTCCAATATAAGTGACACTAAATATCATAAAAATTATCCATTTGTGCGCTTTTGAAAATCACGGTTCCGAACGTAGTCGGATACCTTAAAAAATGTATGTTTGGCTGCGTTTTGTGGTATGACACCAGGATGGTAGACTTTCGACCACGCCCTCCCCTTAAAAAACTCTTGTGTGTGCCGATTCTCAGTGTCATAGATGTAGTGAGGTTGGAAAAGGTCTACAATAGCTATTATAAATTAATAATAAATACAGAATATGTACTTATATACAGAACTAAAATATAAAAAACTAACACTTTTAAAACTGCGTTTAAAGAAAACGCGAAATATAAACGTAATAATAGCTACAATTATAATAATATCAAATGATACATTTACAATCAAACAATTCAAAATACATAAAAAAAAGACATTTTAATCTAAAGTTTATCTTAGTTTTTATCTAAATATTTTTATATAAAGTTAGTTTTCGTAGTTATAGTCAGTAGAAAACTTATATAGTCTGCATACTTCAACCAATCTTGAATATTTTCGTATATAATTACTAAATCCTAAAATCTTCAGGCAGTTACCCCAAAATGTCTCGGCTATCCACTAGTCGATCGCGATCGACGTAATTCTTACCCCGGGCTTAGACAATAGAATAGATCAGAGGTGTCCAACCCACGGCCCGCCTTGAATAATTTTGCAGTCCGCGAGATTCTTTAACACTTTACAAAATTCGACTATTTTGTACAATATTTTTTGTTTAACACTAGGAAGACAGAAACTTAGTATATACCTATATTGTGCCCAAAAGCAGTCTAACTGATTGCATTGTGGAAGAATGATTAATGTGTAAGGAAATTTGTTTAAACAAATTAACTTTTAATATTTTTTTACATTATTTACAGTCATATAATAAGTTACTAGTAATATTAACAATAAAAATAATTTATTTCACTTGAAAAAAAATATTTTCTAAAAAATTCGAAGAAATTGTGCATTAAATATGTAATTGTATTTCTAATTGAAATTAAAAAGCAGTCAAAAGGACTTCCTTGGGAAATCTAGTATTAAAGAGGAGTTTTTTTTGTAAAAAATAAATCCCAAAACTGTTATTATTTTACCATATTGCTTCTGCTATACTGCGAATCTTTTTTCCTCTAAATTGAAATTTATCAAACATAAATCGTGCTTAAATTTAACGCACGAAAATCTGCAACATCAATTAGTATACGCAAATACACATGCATTGAGAGCGACTTGCAAAATCTAAGTGATTGAGCTGAAAAACAGGTATCTCACTAATTAAATAAATTAAACATTATTTGATCAATGCATTATTATTATTATACTATCTATGTTTGTATACATGAAAAACAATAATAATATATCAGTCTGTTTTAAATGTTCACTCCAACAAATATTTGTAATGGATATAAAATGTAATATAAAGATATATATTTTTATATGCGGCCCGCCGGATTGTAAAGTTCTTCCGATGTGGCACGCGAGGTCATTTGGGTTGGGCAGAAAAACAGTTAAAGAAATTTCAAAGTTAATATTGCCAAATAAAGGTTTAATTTTCGAAAAAATGGCAAAAAAAAGACTTCATTATGGTTAAATAATTGTAGATTTAAAATTATTTTTCTACCATATGAATAGCCCAAAGCGATGATTATTGAGAAGTGAGTACTGAATAGTGAATAGTTTTTTTTTCTGTAATGGGGCTGCGTATTGGTATTTCTACCTTTGCAGACCTAGTACATTTCCCAGGAGCTGGTATCACTTTAGGAGTAGTGAATAGTAAAATGTGTCTATTGCAACATTTCAAATCCCCGCTCTCTCTCTTCGCACCATCCAATCAGTCCGATTCAAGCTTTTTTCCGTCTTCCGCTTTATCGTGCACTGTAGTTTCGACAGTAGGTTTTTGTGAAAAAATAATACTAAAGAATCTGTTAAATGCACCTGATGTTTTTAACTTGTAACTATTTAATAGGTATCCTTGTATCGCAAAAAATGTTTAAAAGTACTAACATTTTTTTTCCTTTAACAAAAACTACTGTGAATTTCACCATAAACAAGTAATATAAAAAAATTAAGTCAATTCCTTCTTCGATAAACAAGGAAAAATTTTATTTTAGCTACTTTTTTATTAAAGTAGTTACAATTAATATAAATATGTATATACACATGACAGAATCACATTAAGTGGTAATTAATTTTTATTAATCATCATTAAAGTATCGTATTTTCATCCAAAACAATCGTGTATATATAAAATTTCATTTCAACTCAATGCTTTAAAAAGTGAGAAAAAAACCTTTTCAAGTTTTGACACAAGTCGCCAAAAGGGTCGCTAAGTCATCAAAATGATGCCAACGTGGCTGTATTTGTAATTCTTTAAATAATTAGCTTTAATCAATTAAATTTATTAATTAAATTATTGTATTGTCATCCAAAATAAAATCATCCACATAAAATTTCAACTCAACGGAGTGCTTTTAAAATGTATTTTATTAACTATTGAAAATTCAACCAAGATAAATAAACAAACAAATAAATATATAGAGAGTGTGACCTAATAGTAGAAATTGAAAAAAAGCTCAAGCACCTAAACTGCATGCCCTTTGTGGTGGTACTTAACATAGAAATGAATTTTCTATTTTATTTTCCCTTCTTCTATATAGCAGCAAACATCTTTTCTGCATATATAGATTTTTAGATTACGAACATAAATTTTTGATCCACTCTATTATGCAAGGAGATGATGTTTTTTGCAAACAGATTGGTAGGTTCTACTAATTCGTGTTATTGCGGCAAACATGAAATCCTCAACATTATAATAATCTCGAAAAGAAGAAAAAACAGTGGGCGTTAGTTTCCTGCCAGCAAAATGACAACTTTGTTTAAAAAAATGTCGAAGAACAGATACAGCGTTGGGATTCAAGGGGAAAATGTTCATTATGCAGTGTCATTCAATTTAATTTATTCTTAATTAGATAAGATATGTATTTTTATAGCGAGAAAAGTCACATATAAAAGTTTTGGGCTGCATTCAAAGCAATGATATTCCTGAAAAACAAAGGTTAACCCTAAGCCCAAATTAAATGCAACGTTTTAATATTTTTCCTCTTACGAAATATTCTCATCTTCTAACCGCAGTTTCATGAATATTTATTTTGTTCATGAGCTCGACCTTTTTTGTCAACAAAATTCTGCTAAATTCTATTGAATTTCTTGAGCTGTGTGAGTTGATCTACATGGAGATCGGGAGACTGAAGGTGTACATTTTCGTCAATTTTTCTCCAGCTATTACCAATTAATTGCTCTTGTTTTTCAATTCCCCCACTATCAGCTCACAATCTCTATATATTTATTCATTTATATATTTATTTATTTATCTTGGTGGAATTTTCAATCGTTAATAAAATGCATTTTAAAGCGCTCCTTTGAGCTGAAATTTTATACACAGGATTATTTCGGATGACAATATAATAATATAATAATAATTAATAAAAATTAATTGATTAAAACTAATTATTTAAAGAAGTACAATTACAAACACATTGGCATCATTTTTGGTGACTTGTGTCAAAAACTTGAAAAGGTCTTTCAGTTGAACTGAAATTTATATTGGATGACAATACAATAATGTAATAATAATTAATTAAAATTAATTGATTAAAACTAATTATTTAAAGAATTAGAAATACAGCGCCGTTGGCGACTTAGCGACCCTTTTGTTGAAATGAAATTTTTGAACTGAAATTTATGTACACGATTGATTTGGATGAGAGTATGATACTTTAATGATAATGAATAAAAATTCATTAACACTTAATGTTGTAATTCTGTCATATGTATATAAATATTTTTATTAATTGTAACTATTTAATAAAAAGTAGTTAAAATAAAAAAAAAATTTGTTGATCTAAGTAGGAATTGACTTAATTTTTTTTATATTACTTTTTTTTTCTCAGATGCTTTTGGTGCTCGATAAAATTGTTAAGATGCTCTATCTTTTTATGCACTATTGTTATTATACGTTTCTTCTTGGTCAAAGAGCCATGTTTTTTAAAAAACAGCCGACAAAACCCCGAACACATTCTTCACCACTTAACAAACTTGACATATATGATAGTATTAAAACCTATTTAAAGAGAGTTGAGAAAAATACCCTGAAAATGGTTACTCATATTTTCAACTAGTGCAAACGTATTATCACCAATGAAAAAAGGGATTGCTTTTTTCTTTACCCATCTAACAGTCAGTTGAGGGAATCATATAGCTGTTTCTTTTCATTCAGTATATAATATACTGTCTTTAAGATAACCGACTACGTTGGGAACCGTGATTTTCAAAAGCGCATAAATGGATAATTTTCATGATATTTAGTGTCACTCAGATTAGAATTCATGCACAAAATTGTTTTAAGGACATTTTGACAAAAAATTTATTTAAATACAATATTTTGGCAAAAAATAACTTAGAATAATCTTTTTTCCAAATGTTCTCCTTTTGTGAAAAATGCTTCTATAATAATATTTTGCCTGTGTATAGCTCAGACTTCTCTCTACAGGGGCTCAACTAGAATGTTTGAAATATATAACTTAGAAGTGGGTTTATTCATATTTTACGACAGCAGAGGAGAGCAATTTTAAGAAAAAAACGTGAATAATTATTTCAATTTGTGGTAATTCTGAAAAGAATGTGTTTTTTTCAAAAATGAGCCTCTGTAGAGAGCTGTAGCTATATGCAGGCAAAATATTATAATAGAACCATTTTTCACAAAAGGAGAACTTTGGGGAAAAAGATTATTCTAAGTTAATTTTTTGCCAAAATATTATATGTAAATAAAATGTTTTTGTCAAAATGTCATTAAAACAATTTTATGCTTGTATTCTAATTTGAGTGACACTAAATGGTTGGCTCCTATTTTAACCCACCCCGGTTTTGAACTTTTTTTTGTCGCCAAGCAGGGCGATAAGTTCGCCAAGCTATCTACCCTTTTCATTAAAATTCCGTTGACCAATAGGTTCAAAATTTTAATTTGACCAATAGGTTCAAAATTTTAATTATGGCAACCCTAAAACCAATATATATACAGAAAAATTTAACCATTTCCTTCTTTTTCACGGTTGAACGATCTGGTTCGAACGATCTTTTTACTTTTTAGAATTCGTGTGAGTACCGGTTTTTCAGAATGAGTAGCCGAATGGAACATCTAACTATTTCTTTTTTTGCTGTTTTGGAAGAAAGGGGACAAAAGAATTTGCTTGAATGGTGTATGCGTGAAAATTTAATTTCTAGCAGGTATGAATGTCCTAAATGTGGAAAAAACATGGTTATGAGAGAAAGGAAGGGAACGATTGACGGGTATGAATGGAGATGCCTTACGAAAGGAGGAGAGAATCCGCATGATGTATGCAAGAGTATAAGAAAAGGTACGTGGTTCTCTAAGAGTCATTTAAGTGTGTGTGACATTTTAATTTTAACGCGTCATTTTTTTGGAAAGTCAATGAATGAGTTTGCTGTGAAAGATGTGAGAGGGAATAAAAATACCGTGGTTGATTGGTACATGTTTTGCCGAGAGGTAAAACATGTACCAATCAAAAAATTCGTCGGATCAAAAAATTCGTCGCCAAGGGGGTGGGCGAAACTAGGAATTTACCAAAATATTCAAAATCTCTCTTTATTAATGACTTTTTCCCATCAAGAACTTTTAAAGAATGCTGGAAATTCCTGCTTTGACTTTAAACTTCAATTCATTCTATTGTGGGCTTAAGTATCTGTAAACAAGAAACACACTTTTTGTATTTCCTAATTCCTTATTTCCATGGGTCAGTTAAGACGACTGTATTCCATGATATTTCTATCTTATTTTAGTGATTAGTCCATTCCTTTAGTAATTTTGCTTTATTGGACGACACACACAGAAAACATTAACAGTCGTTACACTCGGACTCAATAAGCCAAACCAAGTATATATACTCTTAGATGACTTGCAGTGTAATCTATGTTTAACATTCAATGTACAAAGGCACTATTAAGCCCGAGCCATTAAAAATATAATATTATTAATATAACAATTTAATCCAGTGCTTCTCAAACTTTCAATATTCCTGACCCAATATTCAATCATCATTTTCACCGCACCCCACCCCCACCATACAATAACATGATTTGAATTCAATAATACTATACTTTGACACTAAAGCTGTAATACGACTTTAACCTCTTATATGCCACCGATGTATATAAGTGCCTCTCTCAGCCAAAACATTAATTTCCTGGGCGTATATATACGTCTTTCCAAAGTACGATCTTTTCTGTGCTCTGCTATCCATAAAATTATCCCGAAGGCTTTGGAATGCAATTAAAGAACCATGGCAGTGCTTGTTCTTAACTTAGTATTGTTAAATTAACTATAAAATACATTGTATAGTACTGATACATTTTAAGTGTATTACATCAGTGTAAAAGCGTATTTTGCATTTTATTATATTAGAAAGTATTTTGTTTACCTTAAGTCAATTAATAATTTTTTAAATAGTCTTTTGTTTTCGACTTTTCAACAGACTCGCACCCCCTCATAGAGTTATCACGCCCCGCAAGGGGGGCGCGCCCCACAGTTTGAGAAACACTGATTTAATCAATAATTTTATAATGCAGTAATACTTTGAACTTTCGCGATAGGTAGGACTAAGTGATAACCACGTAAGTCGAATTCGTGTTAGTCGGAGTATAATTTCTTATATAAATACGTGAAAGTTATTTTTAGTTGGGACTGGAGACAAAAGAAACAAATAATATTTTAGAACAAAAAAGTTCATTAATTCTTAGATAACACAAATACAAAACCGCAAACCTAAGTTATTTTGATGTGGAAGGTTTATTAAAATCTAACAAAACAGCCTTCTGGCTCAAATATTTTTCTCTTCCACAAAATTTCCCCTTAGGATACTAATAACTTTTTTATTCCTTGTTTTCTTGAAAAAATACGCTCTTCGTTGGAGACTGTATTTTATAAAATTTGTAATTCTTTTTCAATAAAACTGAGGCCTTCTCTCAAATAACCAACCGTCATTCTATCCTCTGAATGAACTGGGTCTACAGATTCGAGTTTTTCGATGCCTTGCTCTTGCATTTCTATGAGCTCATCAATTCTCAGCACCTGATTGTGTGATGCCAGCAGTTCTTGAATGTCATCACTATCCACTATCAAATTTTTTGCACGGGAAAATCGACAACTTCTTCAATCAAATTACCAATTTCATCAGGCTCTGATACTGATTTCGCCTCAGTTTCAGAGTTGGGGGAGGAGAAAAAAAGAACGAAAGAAAAAAAAAGATGATTGGGGAGATTTGAAAATCGCGTAACACTCCGAATTCGCGTTTGTCGAGGTATTACTGTATATGGTGTCTTTTCAGTATTAGACGACCTTGTGTAATACTTCATTGTGTTAAATAATATATTTCTCATATTTATAAGTCTATTTTTGAAAAACTATGCTTAAAAGACTTGTGAAAGAGAGAAAAATAAAAGTTCACGTCTTTTACTTTTGTTAGGACCTAAAATGCTACTTTTTAAAAAATATAAAAACAAAATTATGAAAAAGAGAAAGAGACAAAAAAAATTTTTTACAACTTTAGTCGTTCATAATTACAAGTATAATCAAATTTTAGTTATCTAAATTAACTTAGAAATATATCTGCCAATGACTGTCTAAACCTGATTGACAAACATAAGCTCCATATTTCTCTCGAATAGTCACTAATTAAAATGTGCAAAAAGAAAAGACCTTATGGGAATTGCAGTGAAAAAAAACTGGAATTTTTGTGAAAGAAGAATGTCAATTCATATTGAAAGATTAAAAAAATTTCTAAAATTATAGTAAATGGGATCAAACGTAGATGTGATAGTTCAGTACGAAAAATATTTGGTACAAAATCAAAGCTTTCTCACCGTGATCCGAAGACTTATAATCCTTCTTGCTACTCTACGAAAAATGGAAAAAAAAACGTCTGCTGCTGAAATTTCTCGCACTTTTTATAGAAAGTCTTCAAGGACAACAGTTATTTATGTATTAAGTAATTGTTTTTTTTCCCTAAAATAAGTCAAAGTGTCTAAGTAAATCAGCGTTTCACAATCAACATATAACGTTACGAAAAGAAACTGGCAGAGTGTCTGACCCAATGTGTGAACGTGAGGCAGACCTTCTGCCAGCCAACGTGATTAAAATTCATGATTTGATCAAGTTGTAAGACATTCACCCGTGAGTGATGCCTTACTTCTAAGTTATGCTCGTCACCTAAGGGTGTGGGAGTGAAGGAAGAACCAGGCGTTGCAATAATCTTAATATCTCTTTATTAAGATCTTAACTTAAACACTATACAAAGATAATATTTATATTTTAACTTAGAAGATCTGAGGTAAAGAAACACACAATACGTATTACCAAATAAGCGCGACCTTAATCACTATATTTAACTTTACCGCCTATTTCTGATCTCAGTATAAACACAGTTCCTAATATTAATTTGATCTATCCTACCTTTATATCCTAGGTAAGCAGTAACACTCTCGAATTCTCAATGAAGTTTCTTTATCTCGCGTGGAATGGTATCCACCTTGACTTGAACTCTGGAATATCAGCTTACGCGTTTAAACGCAGACTAGCATAATCACTTCCCAAAAGGCCACCGCGCTTACACTAAACTTCTGCTATTTAAAAGGTTTCTACTTTGCATAATCACGCTTCGCTTCTGGATTTGGTTGGAAAGAATTTGCCCTTTTCAGCCCCAAAGAACCCAAGAGGATAATTTATAGAAAGCGCGATGAGCCCGTCACAAAGGATATCAAAGTAAATTATATGGTATGCAATAGCCCAATGGTCATGGTCACGAGCTTTTGGCCATTGTTTCATGGGTACGAGTTCCCGTGCCACTGAAAACCCATCGTGCAGATAGGCTGATGTGCGTTACGTATGCCGTGGCTCAAAGTTCTCTCATTGGCAGGGTGTAACAATTTATAGTAATAGTGTCTGCTGAGGGTCACATTTTCATTAGTTGAGAATGGTTCAAAATTACAAGGTGTGGCGTCAGTAGCCCACGTGATGCTTTAGAGTGAGTTAATAAAACATTAATTCCCTCGCATAATGTTTAGTTAAGAATTGACAGAAGAAGCATTAGGAAAATAAATATCATAGATCTCATGGTTACGATATTTTTCTCTTATAATTTTATAGGATTTAACAAGAAAAAAAACAAGGTTAGTCAATAAAAATATCCTTTTTATCGCTGCAGAGTTTTTCTTTGTATTTTTTAAAAAAATTTGCTGATACAATTTTCAAAGTGAACTAGGTTCGCCTTAATACCATTGTCGGTATCGAAAGTATCCTTCAAGAGTGAAAGAAGATGAAGGGAAAGAAAATTAAATTTAGTTTTTTTTTTTGTTCATTTTCTTAATGATTATTTAAAGAACTACCTGCAGTAAATACCCCCCAAGGCAGTGCTTTCCAAACTTTCAATATTTGCGACATAATATTCAATCATAATTTTCATCGTCCCCCCACCTCCATTCAAAAACAATGAATTGTATTCAATAGTAATACACTTTGACGCAAACCTACAATAAGACTCTAACCTAATAAGTTCCGCCGAGGTATATAAACGTCTCGCTGAGCAGGGCGTTAATTACTCCAGACGTATATATGTCTTTCTGAAGTACGAACTTTTGTGTGAGCTGCTATCCATGAAATGATCCCGAAGGCTTTGGAATGCAATAAAGTGAACTTAACAGTGTTTGTGGAGGATTTACTTATTTCAGAGGATTTACTTATTTATTAATTTTCTACCCCCTCTCCCCAAATCACCACATACACTCGTCTACGCGTTAAACGTTGTCATTGGGGAAAAAATCGCGTGATTTTTAATCCTCATTTAGGACATTAAGATAAGTGTTAATTTTATATATGACAAGCCCGTGGTAACTAATAAACTTGTTCTTAAATTTGTGACGAATCTTTACGGCACCTTTCCACTAATATTCTTAGTCGTCTTTGGAGATTGTAAATTCGCGTATACTTCCAATCACCTCTAAAAGAAGAAAATGGGATATGTAAAATCGATAAAGTATTTAAGGAGAGCGCGATAGGTTAGCGTAGAAGAAGGCGATTGAGCCAGCAGAAGTAATGACGAGATTTGCAGGATTCAATTGGATTAAGGTATTGGAGTATTAGTGTTATCATTCAGCGAAGAAGCATTAGGAGGATTAATCTACCTGAAGAGATCATAAGTACAACCAGGGGCTAGCTTCGTACTGCTTACCACTAGCGTTAGTTTAATAAAATTAGTTCAAGTTTAATGAAAGCTAATAATTCAAGTTGCGAGTATTTCTCAGACCTCCTATTCCGGTAAACCCTTTTGATATTGCGCGTAGTTATTGATTAATTTCATATTTCGTAATTCAATTTAATATTAAAGGTAAATCTCTTTTTGACGTAGACATATAACTTACTATTTGTCATTAGAATTTTGATATTTGAACTAAGTGAATAAATATAATTTATTATTATACAAATGGCGTCTGGGGATTCCTTGCCTCAAATTAATCTTAGTGTCCAGGGTGGAACCCAGGGGGGTTCTCACAACTTAGTATTGTCAAATTAATTATAAAATACATTGTGCAGTACTGATATATTTATAAGTGTATTATATCAGTGTAAATGTGCATTTTATTTTTTTATTATTTAAGAATGTAGTTTGTTTACTTTCAGTTATAATTAAAAAAATTTTAAAATAATCTTCTGTTTTCGACATTTTAATATGCTTGCACCCCCATCGTAGGGTTTTCACGCCTCTCTGAGGGGACGCACCTCCCACTACCCTAAGGGGTTATAATATGCGACGTGAATAATTAAAACCGGATTTAAAATCAAATCTTGGTGAAAAGAAGTTTAGGGAAAATACTCTATCTTGCTGATGAATAAGGTGAAAACTGAGAAACACTCCTATTGGAGACTCCAAAAATTTTCCGAAAGTCAATAAGAGGCACAGCCTTAGCGAAAATTCGATAAAAGTGAAGCCGAAGACAGCAGCTAAGTTGTTGGTGAGGAGAACTCGGAAAACTCCCTCAACAAAAGTGTAGAATAATGAAACATTCTTCCTCTCTACAGTTGGGAGTGCAATAAACTAAAAGTTCGATGATCACAAAGGTGATGACGTGTTTTCGAAGTTCTAGGAACATGATTCTCGCTTAGGACACGAATGCTTAAATCGGTGCAATTCGAGGGAAAATTGTTTTTAATTTGAAATTACCGAGTGACGATCAGGACGAAAATGGAAGTGAAAAAACTCCGTTCAATAGAAAAATACAATGACCTTTCTTAAACCTAGAAAAAAATGATTTTGTTTTCTTTTTCCTGAAAAAGTAGGTTTGTTAAAAGAAAAAAGTTATTTTTCTATATTAAAAAGTTATTTAATCGTATCCTTTCAATGGTTTAAGGTATCCGACTACGTTCGGAACCGTGACTTTAAAAAATCGCATAAATGGATAATTTTCATATTTAGTATCACTTAGATTAGAATGTATAAAATTGCTTTAAGGACACTTTGACAATACAAAAAAAATATTTAAATACAATATTTCGGCAAAACATTAACTTGGAATAACCTTTTTTCAAAATGTCCTCTTTTTGTGAAACGTGCTTCTATGATAATAATATTTTGCCTGTATATAGTTCAGACATCTGTACAGAGGCCGAACTTTGATTTTTGAAACATTCACATTATTTTCAGAGTTAAAACCAATTTAAATAATTATCGGCGTTTTTACTTAAAATTTCTCCCCTCTGTTGTCGTAAAACATGGGTAAACCCACTTCTAATTTATATATTTCAAAAATTCTGGTTGAGCCTTTGTACAGAAGTTGAGCTTTATACAGGCAATATATTACTATAATAGAAACAATTCTCACAAAAGAATAGAAACAATTCTCACAAAAGGGAGAATATTTTGAAAATGGGTCATTCTATGTTCTTTTTTTGTCAAAATATTGTACTTAAATAACTTTTTATTGTAATAATTTTCTTAAAACAATTTTATATACGTTTTCTAATCTAAGGGAAACTAAATATCATAAATATTATCCATTTATACGCTTTTGCAAAATCAAGGTTCCGAACGTAGTCGAATACCTTAAACCTAGAAAAAAAGGTTTTGTTCTCCTTTTCCTGACATAGTAGGTTTGTTAAAAGAAAGTTATTTTTCTATATTAAAAAAGTTATTTAATCGTATCCTTTCTATGGTTTAAGAAATCTTTCCGCATGGTTGAGATCGACCTCATGTTCAAATCCGTTTCTATCCCAAACCTTTTTTTTTTTTGAGGAATCGAAATGTGTGTGTGTATTTCGGAGTGAGGAATGATGCAAAACTATTACATAACATAATTTAAGGATTAGAACTAGGGAAAATGCATTAAAAACAACTTGTCTTATGATCTACGGAACATGAAATAAAATATAAAAAAATATAGTTTAAAAAAACTAAACAAAACACACCACCACTTTTATAGTTAATCGAACTATTGCTGACACAGCATCCTCTTTTCCCCATAAAGAACACTTTTTTTGTGTGCTGCATTTGTATTAACCATGAGCTTTTTCGCTTTAGGATTGTAACTTAAACTTTTAGTAGCCAAATCTGGAAATCTGGAGTTAATCGCCAAAATCTGGATTACATCTGGGATCTGTAGTTAATCGTCAAATTTGGAAATAGGAAATCGTTTCTTCTGATGGTCCTGATTGTATTCTCATAGGTCCTTAACAAGTGGGCTAAATTTCGAATTAATCTGACCTTTTAAGTGGACCATAACGACATGAAATAGTTAATCCGGTAGCCTAATAAAAGACCTGATGTACGTTAAATCTGTCAAGGTTTTAAGTCTACCCACTGGAGTGGTGTGGAAGCTTGGAGATGATAGTGTTTGCTCTGGTGTTCTCCTCGTCCCTTTACTATTGTTCAAATGTACAAGATCAGCTATCAAAAATCCTCGTGATTTTCAGAGTACTCTGGTGATTAATTTGAATGGTTTCAATCAGCATGTTTTAAAACCACGTCAAGTGATTGGGACAGTACCTAAATTGGTACGCACTTCCAAACTTCCCCACCACGCCACATGAGACATTGAAACCTGTCTTTAAAACCGAATAAACCACTCATAGTGCTATTTGAATCAAAATACATTTTTGATTTACCTAAAACGAATTAAAATCATTAGTAATATTTATTAATCATTGACGGAAAAGAGACTGTGAATTATGTAGAATAAGCTTTGATTGAAAAGAGTAACTTCTTAGTTTCTGACGACAATAATTTCATCTTCAGTTAAATTTAATAATTATATTATAATAAAAAAATTTGAGTTATTAATATTTTAATATAAAATGACAAATACTCTATAAGTCTTCAAATTTCAAAAAAAAAAAATTATAAAAATGAAGCTGTAAAAAATTCTTTTCTATTAAGTTGTGTGAGAAAATTTTATTACTTAATACGCGACAGTCCTTCCAGCTTTTTATTGCATTAAAATTGCTATGAATTCTTAGACACTATTATGCAGTTTCTAAAAATAATTTTTATTTTAGTACCTTTATTACATTAAAGAGTTACTCCTTTAATATTCATATCTTGATTATTAGTGAGATGTATTGCACTCAAACTTATTTTGTTCATCATCGAAAACTTTGGAAAAGTAAGTACAATGTAATATAAATATATAATGTAAAAGTTTTTTATTTCTATGTAATATAAATTTGCTTAGAGCATATTATAGTTCAGTAACTTTTTTTGTGGCAATATTTTTATACGTATTACATTAGATAAAATATGCATTATAAATATTCTGATTATTATTAGATAAAACATATAGTTTATATATATTTTGCTTCTTTTATGTATTCACTATGATGTAAAGTTTTTAACTATTTAGGTAAATGTAGTAACAGTATTTTTAAAGATATTTATTTTTTATCAGTAAAAAATAAAGGATTTTTTATTAGAGTCATGAATAGTTTTATGAATAAATAAATATAGTTCCATGAGGAAACTATATTTTATAGCTATATGCAGAAAAAAAATGTATTGAGAAAAGTTTGTTTCTCCATTCTGTTGAAACTATCTAGGAAAAAATTTAAATAACTTATTTATAATATCTCTCTCTGAAAAGTTTTAAGCGACTTGGCTTTTTGGGTAGTCATTAAAATTTAATAACAGATGCGTTTGGTTTTTTTTACTTTAAACTAGGGGGGAGAGGTACTCTCTGTCCGCTTAACGATGGACAGTCCCCATTGTATAAATTTTACAACTGTTCATACTCATTGCTCAGATTGTGAAACTGTAATTTACACGTTCTACTTTATTTTCAATGAATTGAAAGCAGAAAAAATATATTTAAAGTATTCATCTCAGCATTTTAATTTGTACTTAAACTGAGTTGCTCTTCAAAAACAATGTTCCTAAATACCTTTTCCACTAAATTCCACTGAATTTTTATTCCGACTTTGCTTCTGCATCTTCACAAAGCCACCATGAGTGAATATTGTTTCCATCGATACTACACATAAACCGACTTCTTCAAAAGTCTGCCCCTGTGATTTACTAATATTCATTGATTGATTGAATATTAGCGTCACACTGTTCAGCTACACGAAGGCTTTCACTACTAATATTCATAGCAAATGCCAATCGTACAGGGAATTTCAGTACGTATATGCCAGCACGTTTCAGGACGAATTGCATATCCAAGTCCTTTAATGCGTCCAGTGTGATTCTTGGTACACATAAAATTGTGCCTTTTTTGTCTCCTGATAAAATTTTACACTGCAGTATACAGTGGCATGTCGCATACCCCTTCAAACTCGCATTACGGGGGCCAAACCCTGAGTGACTCCAAGTACGTATTTAGGCTTGAGGACCAAAACCTGACTTTCCAGGGGACCCTATGGTTCTCCGTTACGCTACTTATAGTATATTTTTCTGAATATATCTCACTACAAATCTTATTCCATTAAATAGTCCGTAACTGAACTCAACTCAGTGGCGCAACAGCCCATGAAAGCCAAGTCCTACTGCGCTTACCGCAGTTTTCGTTACCTTAGGTGCTGGGGTGCATGTGCAGATGTTTCGGTCAAGTAGTCAGTCTGGCATGAACCCCCAGTGTTCAGTTCCCAAGCAAGCTTGGTACTCATTTATTGATCCACTGAAAAGGATGAACGGCTGAGTCGACCTCGCCCAGCCCGATATTTGAACATCTGACCTGTGGCGAGGAAGCGTGATACACTGTCACTAGGCTTCTAGTTCATCAGCTATCAAAGTCCATCAGTTATACAAACATTTCTTAATAGCGGGAAGATATTGCCTTGTTTCAAATTCAGTTTAGCAGGTCACATTCCGGATGGAGTTAGTCATGATAGAGATTCAGTTGGATATTGTAACATAACATTCCCTTGATTGTCATCGTCGCCCCTAAGAGAGAGAGGGGGCTTCTTCGATAGAATTGTATGCTGCAATATCACCTGTTAATCCCGTTCGAATAGAATTATAAATTTTTTGATGTCATCATTTTGAGCTGTTAATATATGGCTCTATTACTCATTTGTTCTATGGTTATACCTGTAGGATGCATTTCTTCGACAACATCATCACATAAAAGTTCCCTTAGAATTTCTAATTGTTTTATTTCGTTATTTCCCATTTTCAGCAGCCAATTAGAAAACTCAATTGCATCTGCTTTCACTCTCATATTATTCTTTCAATTTCTTTTGTACAAGTTGCAGCCATAGCTCATAATTTTTCATGCACGCCTCCAATACCAGTTTTTTCCCCCACCTTTTTTCAAAACTGATAAACCGCTCAGGGGGCTCACCTTCTTTAGGTGAATACGGGTGTCACAATCTCGAGTTACCCTAGTGATATTTTCCTTTTCCCAAGGGGTTTACTGTCTTTGGTAAACACGGGCTTCACGAACACGGGATATCTTAGTTATCCTTCTCTGATTTTGACCCTCTTTCTTGTCATCCCATTTCTCCTTTTCTTCTTTTTCCGTCCAGACCACAGACCTATATTACAAAATGAACTTAGTTCAAATTTTGTTTTTTCTAGTGAAAAAACTTACGTTTTACTACTAACATATTATGGTTTACATTTTGTATTGCGTTAGTTAAGTTTCTTTTTCTTAGATTTCTTTAAATATTTTGATTATGTTGCTTTATTTGCGTTCGATTAACACAGTTGGGTTTCCGACCCGCATATTTGCCGTGTGCGGCGTCCCGTGAAGAGGAAAATGGTGTTTTGGGGATCCTCTTTGCGTTCCCTTTGCCCACGCTTCTCCCGTATGGAGAAGATTGGTGGCCTAGGGATACCTCTGCGTTCCTTTTGTCCCACGCTTCACTGTAGACGGGTGGCAGGAGTGAGCCCTCTCCTGTCAATCGGATGGTGGTATCTCTCTTCGATGTCCCCGAAGAGACACTGCTGTAGGGTTAGTGCTGCAGATAAAGGGTGTCAGGTTTACCCATTGGATCCTCTCCCTGATGCTGTTGCATTATATTTTGGGTGTACTCTAGGTAAGCGCCCCGTGCCTGGTTTTTTCCAGATGACCGGCACACTGCCTCCCTTGTTGGACCCCGTGGTGGGTGGAGGCACGCCAGAACGAAGTTGTTCACGCTTACTTATGGATCCAATGCTGCTGTGCCCGGGTAAAGGCCTTGTTTTACCCAACCCAAACATTGACAACGTTGCTAAATGTCCCCGCTTTTTAATTTTATCTTTACCAAACAGTGAAATGTCACGAAAATCTCCGTTTGTTGTCCACAAAGCTATTATAGGAATAGGTGGAGAACCGAAATCTATTCAAAAACTACGATCTGGTGACTTACTTATCGAGACTACATCTGCGTTACAAAGTAAATCGTTTTTGTTGGCTAAAACCTTTTTAGATTTTCCACTATCAGGAACTCCTCACAGATCTTTGAATTCCTGTCGAGGTGTCATCTCCGAACCAGATCTTTTGTGTTCCTCTGAAACAGAAATCTTGGAAGGACTTTCTGACCAGGGTGTTACCCAGGTCAGAAGAATTACAATAAAAAAAAGACTCATCGCTTTTCCCCACAAAACATTTAGTTCTAACCTTCAATAGCCCTAAATTACCATCAACCATTAAAGCTGGATACCTAAATTGCAAAGTACGTCCCTGTGTAACGAATCATCTGCGTTGTTTCCAGTACCAGAGGTTCGGTCACTCTCAAACTTCATGTCGTGGTCAATTAACGTGCTCTAGATGTGCATCTGTCGGTCATTCGTCCACAGATTGCAATCTAGAGCCAAAGTGTATTAACTGTTCGCAATCCCATCCTTATGCCCAACATGTAAAATAGAAAACCTAATTCAAGAAATCAAAACTAATAAAAATTCATCATATGTAGAAGCCCGAAAGCTAATAGTTCCACAACAATCGCAAACATATGCTCAGGTTGCTAAATCTTCAACAATATCCGCTACTACACAAACAGACGAAAAAATCACAAAAATAATATGTCCGCCTTTGCAATGCCTGAAACCCGTATCCTCTACAAATCAAATACCCAATACATCGCCCTCAATGCCTACAGTCTCCACATCATCCTCATCAACTCAGGCATAACTACTGCCTTCCACATCTTCTGTCACAATTACATTGTCATCAGAATCTTAATCACCTATTCCTTTAACAAACTCTTCTCCCGCCATATCTACTAGTTTATATACACCCGCAACATCTTCCTCTTCCACACCATCTGTCACTTTACCTTCCACTTCTGATAGAGTGGGGAATTTATCAACTGAAATCCACAGCCACCTGTCCCTCAGCTTGATACTTCACCTACCACATCCTCTAGCCAACCACCTATTTCAAAAGTTGTAAATAAAAATTCTAAGCGTAGGAGAAAGCACACGAAAGAACTGAAACCGGATATTGAAATAAAAATGTCCCCACATAAGCCGAATAAAAGCTACGTCCAATATACCTCAGAAGACGAGGATATGACTGTGTACGATGTGGAGGATGATGAACATTTTAAACATATTATAAAAACAGGTTACTCGCATCTTATAACGCCAAGAAAATATCAAAAGAAATAATTAAAAATGACCGAGATCACTGCTTTTAACACAGTATTAAAAATGACTTTTTTATTAATACATACGAACTTGGTGGAGGAATTCCCCCACCAGTCTTTGTTTTTGGATTTCTTCGGATTGACTTTTTATGTATATTTTCAATTTTACCTTTTTTAAACTAAAATTTATTTAAATTTCCTAGTAATTTTATACTTTTAATGTTTTAAACGAATGTTTGGCGCAGTTAAGTCAAATTTGGCTCTTGCGCCAATAACCCCAAAAGTCACTCACTCACTCAAATCTGATAAAATGTGTCGAAAATCTCCTCAGAGTAGTACAACTTTACCGGCCAATGGTACATTGGAATCGCTCATATATCGGAATGTATGATTTATTGCAGTCCATACGGTTTTGTTATCATAGAGGCTTCATTACATACACAAATTATAATACCAATATTCTTTAATTCTAACTTTTTCTTTCGAGTCCATTTTAAAGAATTATTCTCAACAACTAAATTCAACGGTTAATTTGGAAACTTGCCAATCATGTTGGAGACCATTTTTGGTTAGTTGATGACAATATGGATGCTTCTGGAAACTACTGAAAAATTTATGTTGTAAGCGGAGTTTTCGAGAAAGCGCTGGAAGTTAGGTGAGGGGACTCCCAAAACAAATGGTTTTCTTGGCGCTCGTCTATAGTTAAATTCAACTTTTTGAACCACAGAATCATGAATAACTTATGTATATATATATATAGAGAGAGAGAGAAATAATTTCTCAAACTTGTTCTGTTTTGTAATTGCTTTTTTTCAAATTTTTCAAATTGATTATTTTTATCTGCAATGTTGTTTTTGAATTCCTACTATTAGCTCACACTCTCTATATATTTATTTATTTATTTATCTTCGCGTGGAATTTTCAATCGTTAATAAAATACATTTTAAAGCACTCAATTGAGCTGAAATTTTATATACATGATTATTTTGGATGACAATATAGTAATTTAATTATAATTTATAAAAATTAATTTATTAAAACTAATTATTTAAAGAATTACAAATTCAGCCACGTTGGCATCATTTTTGGCGACTTAACGACCCTTTTGGCGATTTGTATCAAAACTTTAAAAGATTTTTTTGTCTCACGTTTCAAAGCATTCAGTTCAATTGAAATTTTATATACACGATTGTTTTGGATAACAATACGATACTTTAATGATAATTAATAAAAATTAATTACCACTTAATGTTGTGTTTCTGTCATATGTATATCAATATTTATATTAATTGTAACTATTTAATAAAAAGTAGCTAAAATAAAATTGTTCTTTGTTGATCTAAGTAGGATTTGACTTAAAACTTTTTTTTATATTACTTACTTGTTTTCTTTTGAAGTTTTGTATTTCTTTTTGTTGTATACTTATATATTTCTTTCCCGTATTCGTCAGGGTTTTTGAAACAAATACTACCTAAATAAGTGAAATAAATTTAGCATGTTAGTAGTTAAGAAATCCAAAAATATTTCTCAATTGGTTAAATTTCCGAACTCTCTAGGGACAGTTCAGTCTTACAACTGTTATGACACATGTGTTTTAACATGTTATACAGAACTGCAACTTTGAAGAATAAATATATGAATTTCAAATAGACGCACGCTGCCCTTGATAACAATAGTACAATTATAAACAGAATTTGGATTTGGTGAATTAATTTTGAAATTATGTTCTCTTTTGGTGGAAAATAGTAACACACGCCAACAAGCCGATGACAAAGAAAATCGCTGGACATTTGATATCCGGCTACTACGCCTCGTCAGATGTTAGTATGAATAATTTAATATAATTTATAGAATTATTTAATTAGTTTATAGATATGTGAGAAATATTGTCGACTAAAATCAGAATTCGGAATCTCTTTTGTACGAATTCCTTTCATGACGAAATCAGAGTAAATCATACTACTTTAGGAATTTGAAATACAACTGGATGTAAAATACAGTAGTGTCCATTACGTAGTTGCGGATCGCGCTTCCAAGCCACAGGCTGGACATGGTCGGCTCGGCCTTTCATCCCTTCAATGGGTCAATACATTGAGTACCAAGCTTGCTTGGGAACTAAACACGGGGGGCTTAGCGTCAGATTGACCATCTGGCCGGAACATTTTCTCACGTACCTCAGCCCCCAAGGTCATGAAAACTGAGATGGACACACTAAGCCTGGGCCCTCCAATGGGCTGTTGCGCCACTGAGTTTAGTTTAGTGTCCATTATTCTGCACGGTAAATTCCTTCGAGAGGTCCGAACCCGATTGAAACTTGCAATCCTAACCTCTCAGATAGGTCATAACATCTCAGATAGGAACCCGAGTGGTTCGATTCCTAGTAACGGGTTCACGGGTTCGATTCCATTTTATTATTTTTTTACAATGAAAAGGAGGACGCTAAAAATACGCATTTTATTATTTCAATTACGCGCGTGCATTCCTTTTAATTATTTACTTGTACAAGTATTTTCCCATTGAATATTTTTTGTCAATATATCATTTTCTAATACATCGGGAATTTCGGAGCAAAGAATATCCTTCATACTGAATTTTACTGTAAGTACTGCAGCTAAAATATCAACATTCATATTCTCACTTGTCTAAAAATCTTTACCAATTGAAAAAACTCTCAATTTCTGCATTAGTTCCAGGTTAGCACAACGTAAATTCAACAAGAATAACTAAATTATCATATGGAATGTGTTCATTTTTGAAATGGTCAAGTATTTAAACCCATCTTTTCTCAATTCTAACATTCTGATTTTATATTGTTCCAATTTATTAGAATTTAAATATACATTCAGTCTTCTAATTTATTCAAGCAGATCGTTGTCATTGATTTTAATATCTGGCATTTCTTTCGATAAAAACTCAATACAATTTTCTATATCTGCCCAAGTTACTTGTGATGAAGTCAAAAAACACCATTGAAAATTGTTATTTCCTATGGTGTTTGTTTCAGACCATTCTTCGAGATATTGGAAACATTTGAATCTCTGAATAGAGATTAACAGATCAGTTTTTTTAAAAATTGAAAAGGAGGACAAGTAGGAGGACACTTTTCGCGAAAGGACAGTTTATTTATCATAGAAAAACAGTCCTTAGAAATATACAGCAGCGAAATTCGCAAAATAAATCCCATAAGGTTTTCACACCTTCTACAGCTCTCAGACACAGCTATGAGTGTCTAAAAATACAAATACGTAAAGATTAAGATAATTCGCAAGCACGCGCTTGATCGAAGCAATTAATCGCTAGTAGACTCTTCAACGGTCAAAACAGTACTAACTCAACTTAAAATTTTCAATCATAATTTTCATCCGGCTCCCCTTACAATAAAAATGCAGTAATAATAGACTTTGACGCGAAAACTACAATACGACCGTATTTATAAACCATAAAAATTATCACGATAAGTTTTAAATTTTGTATATATTTTGCTTTAAAGTTTTATATACTTTAAGTAAGGTACTCTTATGAAATAGGATAAGTTTTATGTTACTTATCATTTCTTATTTTTAAATTTTAACTGATTGCAAAATAATTTTTAAAGAAATTATATACTTATTTCTTCAATCATTTATTTCTAAAGTCTAATCCTACGTTCCAACATCCTACCTTTGTGAAAAGAGTTTTTCTGACGTGGTTGCTATAAGGACAAAATATAGATATCAACTAAGTATAGAAAAAAATAGGAGTGTCTATATCTGATATTAAACCTTCCCTTGAAAAACTCTGCTTTGCGTGGCATTCCCATTAGAGTCACTAGTAATTATTAAACTTGTACTTGATTTAGTATTGATAAATTAATTATCGAAAATATTTTGAGGTGCTAATGCATTTATAACTATAAGTGTTATTTTTTATTGTGTCAGAATGTATATATTTTGTTTTGCCTTCTTTCAGTTCATTAATAATTTTTTAAATATTATTTTTCGACTTTTTGATATGCTCTCGCCTCCCTTGTAGGGTTATCATGCCCCCTTAAGGGGGTGCGCCCCGCCATAATTTGAGAAGCGCTGGTTCAAATTTTGTTTTTCTATTTCTATGTCATGTCCTAAAAGAATCATGATATGTAAAAATTTATGGGAAATCATAATTTCTTGAATAACAGAAATAAATTCAAAACCTTTTATTTAATTTAACAGTTAGAATGAAATTGTTAAAAAAAATTGTAATAGAAATAATTAAAATTAAAATTACTTTGCATAAAAAAAGTTCACTTGTGAGGATTTTATGCTAAGTGATTCACAACGTTCTATTGAAAAATTTCAAACTGCAGAATGCTTTACATCGAACAGATACTTGCACTGGAATGTATGATTCGAAGTATTGATCGCAAATTTTAGTAAAAGTAGAAAACTGGTTTATCGATTTTCGTTTTTTTACTAAAATTGGAAAACCGATTTGAAATTCGGTTTTGTAATGTATATGAAAATCGATATAAATTCGTATAGCAAGATTTTCTTCAATTAGGCTGAATTATCGACGCTTAGGCTACAATAGATCTCCCAATACTGCCAATTACGGGCCGATGGGCAACAAATCGTTTTTTCAGACGAGCGAAGTTGCAATCTGGACTCTATCGATGGATAACTACTTTTCAGAAAGCCCTCTCCCGGGGTGTCTTATTCACAGTCATAGAGGATTAATGTTTGGCATAGTGATCTTAGGCGCTAATAGATAAGATAATCTCCCCTACTATAAATTGCGAATTCAATAGTGAACAGTATATATGGGAAATAGCGAAGCTTAAACAGCCTGCTGCTGTAACGATTGCGCTTGGTACGACTCACACCCGTCCATTAATGACCAGTTTTATAGCTTAGAGCAGGTGGCTAGGAGACAGTGCACATGGCTTTGGGATCATTGTCTATTGTTTGACCTCGGATTCGCGACGACACTCGGACTGGAAGTCAATGAACATAGGAATGCCCCACCGGGGGACAATTGTCGAAGTCTGTCTAACTGAGAACACTGGCGCCTATATATAGGAAGAGATGGCAGGAGAATGACTTCAAGAAAACAATAGCAGCGTGATGGACAAGTGTACAGATGTGCAGACGAACGTCTGGCGCCAGGTCATTCTAGACGGACCAGAGAGTGCTTCCACACGAATTGGACGCTAATGAGTCCGATGGCCGTTTGCAGACTTTTGGGGCCTTGCCAATGAGAGGTGACTAGGAGCGTGTAGTGGACCTTCCCTTTAGTTTAAAAGGATCATTTTTTGGTGAGAGGAGACGGAGATTAGATCTAGAGCGGATAGCAGAGGTCGGATTCTGATCCAAAGCACATTTTCCTGGTGTAAGGGGAAAGAAAAGAGAATGAACGCCAGTTACGTTGTTGAAATTATCCAGCCCACTTCATATAGATCTGGGCAAGTGTCCTTCGGGCAAAGCAGTATAATGTGTAGCGATTGAACTCCAATGTTTAAGAGACAGAACGCACCGGCTTGGCGCAAACAGACTTTACCTTATTTTTTGCATCAATAATAATTAATTTGTTGAGAAAATAAATTCTTTTATTTCTACAATTTGCAGTGAATTATTCATCACGCTACCAGTCCACGACGTCACACTGGCTTACCTGCAACGCTTTTCAGAAGCTCTATTACTTTATGTCAATGTCCGTTCACATTTGTTCAGAAAGTCCAAGGCATCTTAAGTGTACCAAGGGCCAGTCTCTTCAATTATACGCTCCATGAGAGTAGCAGTTTTATGATACGAATGTCCATCTTCACGGAATCTGATCATGCTTCCTCTGTTTAACTGCGTTAATTGATTCAATGACATTCTTATTTTTTGCCATGCATATTAAAATCATTGTGACGCTTTGAGAGTATTTCTCATTCCGCGTATGCATGATAGCTTTGTAATTCTGGTTTTTGTCATATCCTAATCTGTTTTGCATTTCCTGCAAGTTTCGTTTAATTTGCATAATTTCGTTTTGGTGCTGCAATTTTTAAAGTAAAATTTGCGTGAAAGTAAAATTTGTATATATATAAAGTGTTTCAAAACACACACAGAGAGAAAAATTTATCATATGCAAGGGTTTAGGAACTATACATATTTATTTCTTAGAAATAGCTTCATTAAGATTTGCATTTAGCTGGATGAATATAAAATAGTAAATTTTTAGGATCAGAATTATTTAAAAATCGCAGTGACACAATAATGATGACATCTCTATCACAATAACGTGATATACAATAACGATGATTTTGATAAAGGATGGTAAACACCTTAAATGTTTAATCAATTGCATTTAGTTACGACATTGTATTACGATACAGTGCGTTGTTGGAATTCCCTCTCTCCCTCCCCTCTTTAACTAAAAACCAAAAATCAGCTTACAACTCTTATAAAGCAAGGGGTTCCACGCTACTAGTCAATTTTCCTAATACTTCACATTGCCTTTCTAATGAAGAATTTGACCTTTATTGTTAATGATGAAATTTTATTCTGTAAAACTTCATTTCTAGACTCAAAGAATGCTAAAAACTTTGCCAAATTGGAAGTATAAGCCCAATATTTTCAATGTACGCTTTGTTGCAGATGTTTAATCCTTCAGAAAGATAAACAAATCTGCAATATTTGTTAACAGTGAAATTAATGGAAAATTGATAAAACTAAGACACAAATTCATTCATTGTAACAACTCTTCTATCCGTAATCGAAGACGAGTGAGAAAATGATTGAAGAACAGCCTTCCGTGTAACGATGTTGTCTGACAATACAATATTGCTTCTCACATTTCGAATTAATTATCGGATTTCGATTTGATTATCATTCCTTTAATAAAGAAACAAATAATTAAACAGTACACAGATGTGTTCTTTTAATTTATATTGATGTGCACAAAAACTCAGATTTTCTTTTTAAAAATAAATGTTGCTACAAGAAATGCTCTTGAGTAGGTACACTAACAAAACGAAGAACAGTTGATTTTTATTTTAATTAGTTTAATTCAAGTTAGGCAGTGAATGTTTCATTTTCAGAATATCTAAACGGGGTGATTTTTTAAACCTTTAATTTAAATAAGAAAATTAACAAAGGAAAAAAAACCCTCGTCTCCATCCCATTCAGTTTCAGAGTAATTTCTGCTTACATTAATGTTTTATAAGAATTTTCTTTACATTTGTAAGCAATTCTAATTTTATTGATTTTAATATAGTCTGGTACTATGACCTTCATCGCATGTGTAACGGGCATGCGTCAGTAAAATTATTGAAAAGGTGAAATAAGGATGAGACAGAAACAGTCAGAGAAAATATTATAAATATATGCATAAAATTTTGAGTCAAATAAACCTTAAATATTAACATTAAAAATTCAGATTAATGAAATGAAAAATGATTTCAGAAAATTTAAGAAAGAGATTTGTTTTCTTAGGAATTAAATTATACAGCCAATGAGAGTTGAATATACAGCGCACTTTCAAATTCGACTCACAAATTTAGAGGAGCGATACAAGGCAGTATGAAAATAACAAATCCCCGTAGGACTTCGGTTCCCAAAACACGTTAAGTTAGAGTAATTCATAAAAATAGTTTTGTTGTTATTGCTACGTATGCCACCTGATCGACAGAAGCATGATATTTAGGGCAACAAAATTCATTGCAGCGAGGGGCTAGCTTTGAAAACCACACAGGTGACAGTGCGATTTTCTTCGGTTCCATCCCAATTTTGAGGGACAACACCCTGGTAGGGGCCTTCCATCAACCTCATGAAAGGACTTGCTCCCATACTTAGAGTACCCCCCTGCCGCAAAGGCCCTTGTACATTTACAAACATACATGCCTTCTGCGTCATTGAAACCCAGGCCTTACGGCCCAGAAGTCAGCGGCACTAACCACTTCATCGGATGTACAACATAAAAACAGTTATAAAGGTATAATGTCGAGTGGAGGGGGAAGAAAAGAGGCAATAAGAGGTGAGAAATACATTTATTAGACGCAAGGCATGTTTACAATACAAACGATGCACCAGAGCTCGATGTCAGAAATACAACAACTAATTGTCACAGATATTTTTCGAAGTTGCGTACAGCCGATACCGACTGACGAAGGGTTGTTGGTCGAGTTAAAAAAAAATCCGGTGTGCTGGCAATGTCAGCTGAAGCGACGATGATCCGTACCGTGAAATCTTCCACAGTGGCCATTGGTGTCTCATACACCAGCTATTTCAGATAACTAATGATAAAAAAATCTAAGAAATTGGGGTACGTGGAAAGGGGAACCCAAGCAACAGGTCCGCCGCGTCCAATCCCTTTCCCAAAATACGTAGCATGACGGTGGTTACACACCACCATTGAATAATATGTGACGGGGATTTACCGTGTTTTTCCTATTAATCACCTTGGAGTGTCTTTGGGGCCAGCATTGAGTTAATTCACAGCCAAACCTCTCAAGAAGAAACCGTGATATTCAGATTAGTTAGAAGAGATATAGTGCAGGTTTTGTAATCGCGTAGAGGAGAAAGGAAGCTGAGATGCTGAACGCCGTGGGCTGATGGTAAGACGTTAAACTTAGTAGCGAAATTATAGAACGGGCTTTAGCGAGTTAAAGATATTGAGGAAGATAAAGATTCTTAAGATATTTTTGCTTAAAGATAAGTGGCTAAGATTCCAGGCACTATTTACTTAGAATGTAGGAATATGTTTTATCACTCATGATTGTATTTGTATAGTAAGACTCTCTCTCTCTCTCTCTCTCTCTCTTATGATGATCAATATATCTGAAAAATAATAAATTTGATTTATTATGGTGAACTTGGGTGATCAATCATTTTCTCCCACAAATCTAGGTCACGTGGATGAAGAGATGTTACTCCCAGGCCGGGGGGTATCACAAATGTTCTGGCGGAATATCGTTCATGAACCACTCTTTCCGGTGCGCAGTGACTACAGTGCTCACCAATTTAATTCTCCCCAGACGAGTGGAGCATTTGCTTACTTGCATTTTCCTTCCACCCTATTACAGTGCACTACTCGTCTGGAGCATTGGTCTCTTAACGGCTACTTTTATAGCAATTTTCACCAACTAAACATGTTTGCGATCCCATGTTCTATGGTGATTTGTCATCCACATACTCCTTAATATCGAGCAACTGAATTTGCTGGTCTAATTCGACAATACCCTGCATTTCTTTTAGTTTTATTTTTTATTTTAAGCAATGATAAGAATATAATTTTCATTTCAAATTTTTTTGTAATAATTTTTTACCAGTTTATATGATTTATAATGAAATATTCAAAGTATCTTATCAGAAGTAATAACCGTAGTACTAGTGTTTGCGTAGTTACTATTTTAATATTATAAATTAATTTTTAGTGCATCGTAATTCCTTTAAATATCAAAACGAGATTATAACAATACTTAAAATCTAAATTAAATTTAGTATTACTCTTATTATATATAAGAAAATAAGATAAAATTAGTTGTTTTAATGAAACTCAATTGTTTTAATGATTTTTATGAATAATAAAGCATCCATCATGAGTGAGAAAATCTTTTTAAATGCTATTTTTGTAAAAAAATGTTATTTCATTTAGATATATAAATATGCCGTATGTGTTTGGTTCAGACATTTTTCTTATATTTACATCACGTTAACTACAAATCCCGAAAGGAATCCCTGCCGCATCAACTCTAATACAATGTGAATTAAACTTAATTGGACAATACAATATCTTTTACAAATATTTCTTTACAGATTATCTTTCATAAACATTTACTAATAAAAGTGAACGAAACTCTAAAAAATCAAAAGGGAAAAAAGTGCGTTTGTTTGAAATTAGCTGTAGTTTTATTTAGGTTTTACAAATATGCCAACATCTGATAATTAGTTACAATATATGTGTATGAAAAATTTATTTAATTCTAAAATTAATGCGATTTTTATATAAAACTAGGAGTGAAAATTACCGAGCATTTCAACATCCCGAATATTCCGGAAACTATGCCACTTCCACTTAATCCTATAATAGCCTTGGCAAAGGGAAACAGATCTTACACAAGGGGTACGAAAAATAGAATACTCTGAAACAGTTTCAAAAGTCATTGTTTTAGAATCTATAAACACCACATATTCACAGCCTGTGATTGGTTTCGTGTCTACACTGATATATCACAATTGGATCAAGATTGAAGTGCTAAGATGTTTTCAGAACTATTTGAATTTTACCTAAACTTGGGTCCAAATACAACTCCGTTTGATGGCGAAGTAAAAGCTATTTTAGAACGACTATTCAACAATTGTGTTGAAAGAGGGCTTTTGAGGATGTCGTTAATTTTTCTGACTCCATTTCTGTATTACAAAGTGTGACACCTCTAGATGTTTCAGGCTCTATTCGAAATAAAAACTGTGTAGGGAATTTAGGATTCCTTTTGACTTGAAAATAGAACTGGGTTTCCTCCCACAATGATATTTACGCAAATGAGAGAGCTGATTTCCTAGTTAAAAAAGACGCTGGTATTTTACAATGTTTAAAAAAAGGAATCCAGTACTCTTCTATAAGCAGAGGTGAAAAAGATCTATATAAAACTTTTTAAAAGAACACATTTGTGATATCTTGGAGAGAGACGCTAAATGAGATCTCAGCTCACCCGAGAAGTCATGTGGTTGCTGCCTTCAGGCTGGAAACCGGGAACGACTGCCGTGCTGGTCACTTCCGTATACAAAAGGTCCTTCCCTCTCCAAAATGTGTTTAATGCAGAGAGAATTTCTTACTGAACTCTGAGCACCTAAAGATTTGCCGGCTGTGTGTAGTAAGATACAGGAGCGCCAGAGAGCAGTTATGAGCTCTGCAATCTGACTGACTTTCTAACTTTGTTTATGCTTTCTTTATTCTTTGTTTTATTGATCCTAGTTTTTATTACTCCTTGTATATTTGCGTGGAATGAATTCACTCCACGATTTATATGGTCTCCAAGTCTCCAAAACGATCACTGAAAATGATGCCAACTTGGTTCTAACGTTATTATTTCACCACGTATTCATTGAATAGCCATTATAATGTAAGGAAAGGCGTTGCTTCCGAATATTACAATTTTAGCATCAAATAAATACAACAAAAAGAAACATTAACGTATTATACATCCAGATATAAATTTACTCTATTTTAAGCTATCCGACTACGTTCGGAACCGTGATTTTGCAAAAGCGTATAAATGGATAATATTTATATTTAGTGTCACTTAGATTAGAAAATGTATATAAAATTGTTTTAAGAATATTATTACAATAAAAAAATTATTTAAGTACAATATTTTACCAAAAAATGAACATAGAATGACCCATTTTCAAATTATTTACCTTTTGTGAAAAATGCTTCTATTATAATAATATTTTGCATGTATATAGCTCAGACCTCTGTACAAAAGCTCAACTAAAATTTTTGAAACATATAATTTAGAAGTGGGTTTATCCATGTTTTACGACAACAGAGGGGAGAAATTTTAAGAAAAAAAACGCCGATATTTTTGTTTTAATTGGTTGTAACTCTGAGAGAGAAAATGTGAATTTTTCAAAAAAAAATAGTTCAGACTCTCTGGTGTGTGTGAAGTCTTTACGTTATATAATATTATTTTTTTAGAAGCATTTTTTTATAAAAGGAGAACGTTTTGAAAAACGGTTATTTTAAGTTAATTTTTTTGCCAAAATATTGTATTTAAATAAATATTTTTTGCCAAAATATTGTATTTAAATAAATATTTTTGTCAAAATGTCCTTAAAATAATTTTGTACATGTATTTTAATCTAATTGACACTAAATATCATGAAAATTATCCATTTATGCGCGTTTTTAAAATCACAGTTCCGAACGTAGTTGGATACTTTAAGCGTTCATTACACAAAATTCGTAACATTTTTTTTTCGATTTGATATAAGACTATAATATAACAACTTACAAAAATCTAAGAATTTATTTTAAACGATCCTTATGAAGCATGTTGAAACTTATATCACATCAATCTAATTTAAATGATTTATATTCAACAATTTTATTTAAATATAGTTTTTATATATCTCTCTTACAGAGTTCCTTGAATTAGAAGAGCTTCGTATTAAATTTCTTCATGAAACATTGATCTTCATTTTCATCTAATTTTGGATTCAAAATTGATTAATGGCATTTCCAACGGAAAAATATGTAGGTCTTTTATGCCCTAGATTTGAAGAATTCACCAATCAATCATTTATTGGAGAGTATTTGATAAATTACTGTCACATTAGTCAACATGAAGACAGACGAATGAATCAATTTCATCTCGTTTGTTATTGAAAATGATATATAACATAAAGAAAATGTTTTGCATTACACATCAATTGTCTCTAAAAATAATAATCCAGCCTTTTGAAGAAACCAACAAAATTGGTTGATATCCCCATGTCATCCATGTACAGATTCTTCCTAATGCGCATGACCCGATGTCAACATCTTGCATCATGGGAAAACAAATGAGGAAATGAAACTGTACATGAGTATATTAGATCAGAAAAATGTAAACTTATCCCTATCTGTGAAGTGTAAATTTCTTGGTATTTTATAAAATTGTGAGATCAATATAAACAGAATGAGGTAATATCGTTAAGTATAATTTATGTAAATTTAGAAATTAATTCAATCTGTACAGGTCTAAAAACTCAAATTATACCTTACGAGTATATTTTTTTAAAAAAAGAGAGTAGACATAATAGATTTTGGAAGGACGTTAAATACAACAATACAGGATTGATCCAGCATGAGTGATTTTATGTAGTTATTATAGAAATACACACACTACCGGCATCCGCAAATGCAACGCCCTGAAGAAAGCATGCAAATAACATGAAATTTACAACATGCATTAGCGGAGGTGAGATATGCAAATGATTAGAATTTCAGCACATACACACATCACGCGCGCCTGTGGCGCCACCTCAAAGCTCCAGATTTCGACGATTTCAAGTTCGGCAATTGTGTTTTTCTCGTAGTTTTTTCAAAAAAACGATCAGCTATATCTCGTAAAAAACAGATATCAGCTTTTGATCAAGTATCCAACTTAGACAGAGGAAGGATAATGGCCTACCAAGATTGTGGATTATCTTTCAGGCAAATCGGTAGTCGTTTTGGACGAAACCAAACATCTGTAATGCGAATATGTGACCGTTGGATGTAGGAGGGTACGACGGACCGACGTCGTCCATCGCATCCACCTCAGTGCACCACTTCACGTGAGGACAGACAAATTGTGCGCATGACAGTGACGAATCGTTCAGTCACATCACGAAGAATAGCACAGCGCATTCAGTCTATCACGCATCATTCAGTGTCTGCGCGTACCACTCGACGCCGTTTACAGCAGAGTGGTCTGTCCGCAAGACGTCCATTGCTTGGTCTACCCATGACGCAGAACCACAGGCGTCTCCGCCGCCAATGGTGCGATGAAAAAAGGATGTGAGTAGAAGCTTGGAATGAAGTTGTCTTTACTGAAGAGTCACGCATCCGTCTGCAACACCACAATGGTCGGATTCGAGCCTGAAGACACCGTGGAGAGAGAATGCTGTACAGCGGCGTTATGCACCGCCACACTGGTCCTCCACCGGGTATTATGGTATGGGGAGGTAATGGATATCACTCTCGTACTCTTCTAGTACGCATTGCTGGTAATTTAAACAGCCAGCGCTGCATCTCTGAGGTGTTGGAGTCAGTTGTCCTTCCTTCCGTTCAGGGCTTGGCCACAGCCATGTTTCCACAGGATAATGCGCGACCACACGTGACACGCATCTTCCAAAGTTTCTTCGTCAATCACCAGATTGAATTCCTTCTCTGGCTGGCTCACTCTCCGGATCTTTCACCGATAGAAAACATGTGTTCCATGGTTGCTGAACGATTGGCCCAGATTACAACTCCAGCTGCCACGCCAGATCTACTTTGGCAACGTGTGGAAGCTGCTTGGTCTGCTGTACCCCAAGAACTCATCCAAAGTCTCTTTGAATCAATGCCGAGGCGTGTGGCAGCGGTGATCTCCAACAATGGCGGCTACTCTGGCTACTGATTCTGGCAGGAACCACACTTCACAGAAGTCTATAAACTTAATCATTTGATACTTGGTCAACATGTTATCTACAAAATAAATTTTATTGTGCTATCTCTTTTCTTTCTTGGGGTTGCATTTACGGTGACCAGCAGTGTAAATTGTTTGCAATATAGTGTCGAAAACTGATTTTTGTGACAAGGAAATTTGTTTTAGACATCTATTTAAATATATTCTTTCTCAGTAAGATTTAAAACTTATCATAAAAAACTTGCAATAAATACATATTCTCAAGAAAAAATTACGGTTTATATTTTTGAATTGTCTAAGTAAAATCAGTTATCTGCGTAACATGGAGAAACAGGGGTTATAGGACTCATTACCAATAAATATTAATATTTAAATAACAATATTTAAAATAAATTATTTAAATTTTAGAATAGTCTCAATTATATGGGAAATTTTAGCGATATTTTTGAAACACTTGAAAGCAGTTAGAGAAAAAAGTAATAAACTTAAATTAGTAAGAGAATTACTAAAACAAATTAGATGCATTTATCTAAAAATGTACTAAAATTTTAATATTTATTAAAATTTGAAAATTTTAGAGCTGATTAATTATAATAAATGTGACATTCTTTATGAGACCATTATTTAAATAACAGGCCATAACTCAAAAAGTATTCATAGAATAAGAAATATTTTAGTACATTCTATAGAAAATAACATTAATATCACGTTCTAAAAGTTTAATATATATGAATTTGTAACATTTAGAATTATGAGACTCGCCATGATAGATTTTTAAGCAATTAAAATGCCTATTTCTGGTAAATCAAAGACCCACTTCCGGTTTTTCTAACTTTAAATAATTGATTGTAACTTGGCCTCTAAGTAGAATAAAAAATATTTTGTAAAACCAAAAGATAGTTAGTTCTATTTAATAAAATAAAAAAACAAAATATCTGTTTTAACCGAATTTGATTATTTCCAATGAGTTCGGATACCTTAAAATTCGGTAGGCGTGTTCCTTTCATATAGTAGGGATTCTTAAAGAAATCGTTTGGGGAAAACCGACCCAAGGGAGGTTGCGATAGGTTAAGTCCTGTTACAGAATATTCAGGTTTTTAAACTATTAGACCTACAGACTTGAAATTTGGCAGGCATGTTCCTTCCACAGAGTAGAAATCCACTTTAAATAGGGCTTTGCAAAAAAAAAAAAAAAAAAAAACACCAAGGGGGGCGGTGAGCTTAAGTGCCGTTATAGATGAATAATCACGTGTTTTAATTATTAGTTTTACAGATTTAAAAATTAGGCAGGTATGTTACTTTCATGGAGTAAAGGACCACTGCAAAAGAAGTTTTTACGAAAATTATTCCTCAAGGGAATTGCGCGGGGCTAAAGCGGCGTTATAGATAAACATTCCCTTTCTTTTAACTATTTGACCTACAGACTTGAAATATAGATGGGATGATCCTTTCATGGAGTAGAAATCCACAAAGAAAAGGTTTTGTGAAAATTGACTCCCACGGGAGTTTTACGAAGGTGTTTTATATTAAAAAATTTCTTTTTATGAAATAAAATCTATAAATTTGAAATTTGGAAAACATGCTACTTTTGCTGAACAGGGATCAACTAAGGAGGAGTTTACAACAGTCGATCCACAAGGTGATTATGTGGGTATTATAGATAAAACAAAATTCCATTTCTTCAACACTGTGACCTAGAGATTGAAAATGAGACGAATATATGCTAAAAAAGTCTTTTATTTTCATAATTTGCAATTCACTTAAAACTACTTAATTAAAAATTTATTTATCCTTCAATCTATTGTTTAATTATTCAATTAACCCGTGCAAGGAATAGGTATACCAACCAGAAGGTTATATGTACTAAAGTGTTATTGACATATCTTGTATTCTGAGATTGAATTCATAGTTTATAATATGCAAAAAGATATTTAATAAGTATGCTTTTAGTATGTTGCCAAACAAAATTCGAAATAAATGTCTTTTCGTATTTACTTAGAATATAAAAGGCCTAAAAGTTCTTTACAACGAATAACAAAATCCTAAGCTTAAGGATTTTGCCATGAATAAACTTCTTATAGGCATCCTTTATACCTTTTTATGCAAAAGTGTTCCTCATTCCCTGTGATACGGTATTTATGGAATGTTATTTACTATAAGCATGAAATAGAGATTCTGGATACATTTGTCTGTAGCTAAAAGCGAGATGCATGTTAGAATTCCCTTCAGAAACTACATTTACGAATAAATAGCATATTATTATTTTTTATGGTTCAAGAACTGTAATACAGTGGGCATTTCGTTCTTAGATTTTGTTTGGATTTCCTGGGAGACCGATTCATTTCTTTTTTACCTCACAGAAGAAGAATTGGATCATTTCTTGAAATGACAAGCAATGATTATGTCATTTCAGATTGTTGAAACAAATAGCTGTGCGTTTGGCATTAGCAAAAATATCAAAGATTTTATATGTACTTGTCTGAAAACCTACGTAGAAATTTTCAGTAAAATGGTGGGCTATCCGTTTAACAAAATATTCGTCTTGTTGTTTCTACAGAAATGTAATGTTTTCAATTTGTGTTGCTTTTTACCTTTGGATGTGTATAAAACATTGCATGTTTCGAAACTTAGAATAATATTATGAAATATTAATAAATAAGCATAAAATATTCATAATACTGTTACGGAAAATGAAATGTACGGATTTCATTTGCATACAAATATTTTTCGTTGTTTGATACGCTTTCTATAACATACGAGTCCTCTGCTTTTAATGCTTAGTAATAGCTCTTTTAAGGTTATAAAGAAGATGAATGTGTTTTCCTGCATATATATTAGATAATGGAATATAATAAATTATAAATAGAAATCGGGAATTTTGATGAGGATATATCCAGTCGATTTTAATAGGAGGAAAATCATTATCTATTTCATGCCTTGTAACAAAACATGTTTTCGTAAAACAGGCTTTTACGGGTTCATACAAATTCAAAATGTTAATGTTTTAAAATATGTGAGTTGAGGATATAAAATTAAAGTGCAATAGTTTTCCAATAGAAGATAATTCACAGTATCATAATTTAATATCAATCTATTTACTGTAATATGGCGCATTATACAACAATTGAACTCTTTGAAAACAAGTATAGGGAATAGACCAGTTGATTCAAAACTAGTGTGAACAATTTTATGAATAGGAACTATGAATGGTAAATTTTTATCGCTTTGCTGCCAGTTATATTTTAAAAACGAAACATTTAAATTACCAATCTCACTATTTTTATTAGTGGGAGTAATTTATGGCTCCGAAATTAGATTCTGAAGTTCGAAACCAAATCGTAATGCTTTTGAAGAATGTTTGCTCAAATGCTATTATAAATAAAGCATTTAAAAATCAGAAAAGACATTTTGCTAATGGATTACTATCTAAACTTCGAAAATAAATGAAATTTGGCCGACAAGTAAAAACTCTAGGGAAAAAAATGTGGATGAAATTAATTACTTAAGTAAAAAGAAAAAAAGCTGAAAAGATTTATATCGCTGTAGAAAATCCTCTGCCTCTAAGAACTTCAGAAAAGAAACTGTAGGCTTCACAATCGACAATTTGTCGTCAGATAAGGAAAATTGGCTGTAGAAAAAGTGAATAAATCAGTCTGTCTTCAAATGCCTGTAAAGACCGTAGAAAAACGATGAAAACTCGGCTTCTGTATTTCATGTTATGTAGAGGTAGATACAAAGTACGGATAACTTGGGATGAAGCACTGTTTCTTCTATCCTTCACAACTGGCAGAACGAAAATGCAATATATTTCACACCAAAAACATCTCAAAGACGCAGCTTTTTTCAAAATACAAATTGGCTGCCAAGTGTTGTGGTATAGATGGGAATGTCCTCTCAAGGCTTAACAAAACTATTTTTTGTAGAACCAAAGGCTAAAATTGATGCTAAATACAATCCGAATAAAGTTTTGAAACACCTGATGAAAAAAAGTAAACGTCTTTATCCTCAAGGAAACTTTGTTTTTCACCAAGATTCTGCACCAAGTCATACTGTAAAATCACTATAAAATGGCTGAAAGATTAAAAAATAAATTTTCTTCCTCCTGAGAAATGGCTACCACCATCCCTTGACTGTGTTCATTACGATTTTTTTTATGGGGAAAAACAATTAAACAGACGTAAAGTAAGAATTCTTCAGGGATTCAAAAACAATCAAAGAGGAAGTTGAAAGAATACCCCCTAAAACGGCCAAAAAGCCATTTTGCCTTGGCAGAAACTTTCATGCAAAATGTACTATGCGGAAGGAAACCACATTGAAAATTTCACGTAAATAACTTAATTCGATAATAATTTATGATGCTCTGAAATTGGTCACATTATTTTTGAATCAACCGGTTAAGCTTAAAGCGAAAACGCTTAAGACGAAATATTGGTTAACACGGAATAATACACCGGTTCCACACAACAAACTATACATATTTTCATGCACTTTTTTACTCTTAACACAATGAAAATAGCTTAACACTAAAAGATGCAAAAGGTGGGGTATCGAAACTGAACTGTCACTTAATGAAATGTTTCAGAAAGTTTCTGTATTATTGGACTGTCTTATATTGCATGATCGGAAAAATTCGTTGTATTAGATGATGATATTGTGAGTAGAGAGTCCCAGTTATAGCAGACGAAGACACTTTTGAAGTTTATTCAAAGTTAAATAAATATCGTTGATGCAGATTCTGAAGAAGGTAAATGAAATGAATAAGACAACTCCTGTTCTCGTGACACAGTTATTTAGTATGCACAGTTATTTAGAGGTACATTCCAATGATGATATGAATAACAAAATGGACGATGCTGAACAGTTTGTAGACAATTTGATGCTAAAAAAGACAATGCAAAGAAAAGTATCAGATTATTTTTCAAAAACTTAATAAATGTTATGCTTTTTGAAAAAAAAAGATTGAAAATTTGGTATTAAGTTTCCTTAAGTTCTTGCAAATTATAAAAAATTATTATATACATGTCTATGTAAATAAAATGTATAATAAATTTAATTTTCTGAACATAAAGTTTTCTTTGTAATACAGTGGGTGATCGGTTAACGAACAGATCGGATAACGAACAAATCGGTTAACGAACACTTTCAGGAAAGATTTTTGTGTTCGTATAACGAACACATATTCGGATAACGAACACTTTCGAGAAAGATTTTTTGTGTTTGGACAACGAACACATATTCGGAGGTGATCAGGGAGACACCTCTGAAATTATGGATGAAATTTTGACAACTGCTAGAGATCTGAAATTGGAAGTGAACGACGTTGACATAAAAGAGCTCATAATGGGACATGAAAATGAACTGACGATAGAAGAACTCCACGAAATTTTGAATGAAGAACACCAAGAAACACAGCGAAATGTGTGTCCTTCTGAACAAGAGGAAGACGAAAGAGGACCGATGTTGACATCTGTCATTAAAGATCTTTTGAAAAAGTGGGAGGCTGTCAGAGTAATGGTCGTAGAATGACACCCAAACCAAGCTGATGTCAGTGGGGTTGGAGATCTTTACAACGACAATGCTATTAATTACTTCCGGAAAATCATGAAAAGAGAGAAACGCAATCGACATTGGACATGTTTTTCAACGCCCCATAAGCAAAAAATGAAAAGGATTGATTTATATGTAAGACTATATAGGTATGTATTATTTTTTTTAAACTTACTAAGAAATGATACATTTTTTAAAATTTAATTTTTAGGGTCTCCAGAACGAATGAATCGATTTCACATAGAAGTCTATGGTGAATCGATGATCGGTTAACGAACAATTCGGATATCGAACATAATGTTGGAACGGATTATGTTCATTAACTAATCACCCACTGTATTTTTAACACGAAATATTTTAGTTATCTCAGTTTTGTGTTAAACGATTTTCACTGTGCTTTTGTGCATTAATAAATTCTGAAATAAGTTTCAGCGTCTACGCACTAACTGCTATACTTAAGTCTCATGAAGTTGAGGATTTATTAATAAATAATTTGAATAGTTCCAAAGTTCTACGAAGTTAATACATTTGGAAAGATAATATTTATCGTTTTCTACAAAATAATGTGCGACTTTTACTTGAGAGGTACAAAATATGAAGTGTAAGTTTAAGATGAATAATGATATTTAAAAGAAATATGACACAATACTCGCGTGAAATCAGAAAATTAATTCAAATCTGAGTTGGGAACTATTCTTTATTCAATCCACTTTCTACTACGATGAGATGACAGGCATTATTTCACTGCAGAAAGTACAAAGGAAATTTACACTCTCTCTTATTCACAATATTAGCATTTCCTCTCGAAATAATCCAACAACATCCTTACATTTTTCAATAGAAAATGACTCTCGCTTAAGCTTTTCATACAATTGCATAAACATTAAATATGTAGATTAACAAGGGTTCAATGTGAAAACGGGAGATCTGAAATAAGAGAATCGAATTCCTTTTGAAATGTTAAATTATTACCCGAAAGTCTTTCTCATCCATAAATTCAAAATGGAAGTAAATAGTTCATGATGTTTGATAAAGAATATTGATGAGTTATATCACGTATCACCCTTGCTACCGCGTTTTAGATCACAATGGTGGTGACTTTTATCAATAATCAAGCATTAATTCCTTAAGTACCACTAGCGTATATATGCCTCCAGCTCAACCGGGATGTTAAGTGGCCCGGACGTATATATCCGTCTAGCCCAAACAGGAGTTTATGAGCTTGGACGTATACATTCAACCTTCCGAAATACGATTATTTTCTTTGCGCTGTTATCAGTAAAACCTTTTAGAATGTCTTGGAATGCAATAAAATGACCCTGACAGTGTTTGCGGAGGATTTTTCAGAGAAAAATTTGCTTATTGTGCCTTTTCTTCTCACCCTAGTGTACAACTTATGCACACCTATGTGAAAAATGGAAGCTATAGGGAGTGAATCGCGTAACTTTTAATCGGCATTTAAGGGGTTAATTTAGGATAATACTGTAATCGTTGGTATAAACTAGAAGCTTTACCGAATAATGAATGGTTTTAGAAATTCTTTTCTAGATATTGAATGGAGTGGATCAATAAGTTTACCAAATGCAGATATGTTCAATCGATTCATTTCTTTTAATGTATCCGACTACATGCGAAACCGTGATTTAAAACAGCGCATAAATGGATAATTTTCATATTTAGTGTCACTCAGATTAGAATACATGCGTAAAAATGTTTTAAAGAAATTTTGACAAAAAAAATTTATTTAAATATAATATTTTGGCAAAAAATTAACTTAGAATAATCTTTTTTCCAAATGTTCGCCTTTTGTGAAAAATGGTTCTATTATATTAATATTTTGCCTGTGTATAGCTCAGAACTCTCTACAGAGATTCAACTAGAATTTTTGAAAAATTCACATTATTTTCAGAGTTACCACTAATTGAAATAATTATTCGAGTTTTTTTCTTAAAATTGCTCCCCTTTGTTGTCGTAAAATATGAACAAAACACACTTCTAAGTTATATTTCAAAAATTCTAGTTGAGCCTCTGAACAGAGAGAGGTCTGAGCTATATACAGGCAAAATGCTATTCTAATAGAAGCATTTTTCACAAAAGGAGAACATTTGGAAAAAGGTTATTCTAAGTTAATTTTTTGCCAAAATATTGTATTTAAATAACATTTTTGTCAAAATATCCTTAAAACAATTTTATGCATATATCCTAATCTAAGTGACATTAAATATCATGAAAATGATCCATTTATGCGCTTTTGAAAATCGCGGTTCCGAACGTAGTCGGATACCTTAATATAAATCTTCAAGCTACAGTTATGTGTGCAGTAGTACCTCAAATTGCGCTACCCCGACTTACGCGAATTCGGAGTTATACGATTATCAAATCTTGTCGATTTTTTTTTCTTTATTAAAACTCAGGTGTAATCATTACCAGAGTCTGATGAAATTGGTAATTTGATTGAAGAAGTTGTCGATTCATGTTGTTTTTTGCCAAGCGAATAAATTCAGAAGTAGATAGTGATGACGTTCAAGAAATGTTGGATTCTCTCTCACAATCAGGAGCTGACATTAATGAACTGAAATAAATATATGAGTAAGACACACTGAAGAACTTGTCTGTAGACACAGTTCAGTCAGAAGATCGAATGACGTTTGAGAATTTGACAGGCTTCAGTTTGATTGAAAAAGAGATACAAATTATAGAAAATACATTCACCAACGATGAGCGTATTTTTTTCAACAAAACAAGGAATAAAAAATATTAGCATGCTACAAGGAAATTTTACGGAATAAAAGAAAGACTTTGAGCCCGGCAGACTATTTATTAGATTTTATGAAACCTTCTACATCAAAATAACTTTGGCTTAGGATTTTGTATTTGTGTTACCTAAGAATTAATTAAACACTTTTTTTTTTTCTAAATTATTATTTTTCATCGTCTCTGGCCCCAACTAAAAATAATTTATATACATTTATATGCGAAATTATACCCCGGCTTACGCGGTCATCACTCAATCTTATCTATCGCGTATGCTCGACGTATTGCTGTACTTCTCTAAATAAGTATAAAGTAAAAAGTGTGTTCTATTGATATATTCTTATGTACAATACTTCATTTAAGGTATCCAACTACGTTCGGAACCGAGTTTTTAAAATAGCGCATAAATGGATAATTTTCATGATATATAGTGTTACTTAGATTAGAACAGATGTATAAAATTATTTTAAAAACATTATGACAAAAAAATTTATTTAAATATAATATTTTGGCAAAAAATTAACTTAGAATAATCTTTTTTCAAAACGGACTCCTTTTATAAAATATGCTTCCATTATAAAAATATTTTGTTTATATAAAGTGAAGACTTCTCTTACTCTGGAGAGTCTGAACTAGGACTTTTGAAAAATTCACATTATTTTTTAGAGTTACTACCAATTGAAATAATTATCGGCGTTTTTTTCTTAAAATTTCTCCCCTCTTTTGTAGTAAAATATGGATAAATCCAGTTCTAAGTTGTATATTTCAAAAATTCTTGTTCAGCCTCTGTACAGAAGTCTGGGCTATATATACAGGCAAAATATTATTATTATAGAAGCATTTTTCATAAAAGGAGACTGTTTTGAAAATGGGTCATTCTATGTTTATTTTTTGTCAAAATATTGTACATAAATAATTTTTTTCTGTAACAATATTCTTAAAAATATTTTATATAGATTTTCTAATCTAAGTGACACTAAATATCATAAATATTATCCATTTATACGCTTTTGCAAAATCTCTGTTACGAACGTAGTTGGATGCCGTAAACATTAGGGTGCGAAAGAAAGAAATGTATTAGTTTATTTCAAGAATATATTGTATGAGAAACAAAAACCAATTAATTTTAAAGTTAGCTTAATTACTTTAGCCTTAACCTACTAAATATTGTGAATTAAAATGATTCCGAAAAAGATTAAAAAATACAAATACTTTCTTTCGATGAATCACAATTTTAGTAGCGAATAGTAGATGCATGTTTCAACAGATGTAACATTCGTGTCAAAGTATTCTCAGAAGACATGAAAAATAGTTTGGCTTACTTTATATATGTTGACAACAAACTTCCTGGAGCTAGTGATAAAACATACACAGTAGAAAGATATGTCAGTTTTATTTGACAAACGGAATAATGTTAGACACAGCATAAAATGTGCACTCAGACTATATAGTCACTTTTTAAATGAATACTATATTAAGTAATGATATATTTCAATGAAAAATGACGCACACACACACACATATTTTGAGTTTGGTTTACTGAAGAGAAAAATCTCTCTTTCAAAAAGGGGGAATTATTTGAATTCGACTTTAAATCTAATATATCAAAAGGAAAATGTGTACTTGTTTAAATTTTTTAATTTTTGTATTATTGCAATAAATTTAATCAATTTATTTATTATTCTTTGATAATTACTTATTCATAAATAATATGAAAAATTATTTATATAATTTATAATACTTTTATTACAAATAACGTAACTTTTATTTCTAATTTTCTGTTGAAAAATTAATTCCAGTGCTAATGCCACTTAGTTAAGTGAATAAGGCAAGATACATTTGATATAAAAACCTGACAGAAGAAGAAATTTAATTTAGAGAATATCTCTGTGGCATTTTTTCTATATTACTAAAATAAAGAAACATCTTGTTTTGACAACCATTCTACATGTTAATTTTAAAGTAGAATATAAAAGCATTTTTATAAAATTAAACAAATTGAAAAACTTTGATAATTAGTTTAATTGATATGCATTTTAAAAACTTAATTGATGATAGTTTCCTGTTAATAAGTGTGATATAAATGATAATTATTTTTTAAAGTAAACTAGGGGAAGTATCCCTGTAAGCTTAACGGAAAACAAATTATACACTTGCTCATTCTCATTTCATAAATTGCAAAACTGTAATTTACACGTATTATGTAGTTCTATTTATTTGCTCTTCTTTTTTTCGCAAACTCGTACATGGGACTCATCTTTAATTAGATTAATCACTGAAGGTGCATCGTCCAACATTTCATTGATTAAGTGCTCAGATTTTCATAAACTTGCAGCTTTTACAGCTTCCTGGGAAGCTGTGCATTTAGTTTCGTTGATAATTAGTAAGTCTTCGTACCAGACACCGCCTTTCTTCTTACGCAACGATTCCAGTAAAGACAATTGATGCAATATTTTTCTGCGAGAGGTTGAAATAATATACTATCGCAACCGTATTGGCGACATTATATGAAACGAAGTACATGGCTGCCAATTCAGCGCGTACTACACATGCGAAATTGGGGTTGCCAACTTGGCGAGTTATCTTGAACGTTGACATTGTTGCAAAATTATGTAATAAATTTACTACAGCATCAAGAAAAACTTTTTTACGTATAGAGAAAAAAATACGCTATGGCTTTGTATGTACTCCAATAATGTTTGTATGTACCTTTTTATTAATACTTTTTTAGACAATGGACTCAAGATAATTTTTACTTTACTTTGCTATTATAAAATACATTTTCCGTATCAAAAAAAGTGCTTGTGGATTTAAATGTTACATAAAACTCTTAAGGAACATTGTCAATGTTAAAATTTTCTCAGGAGAACATTGATCGTGGAACTTAAATTCCTTGTCTACAGATGCCATCCTTTAAAAAGAATTTCTGTCAACATCTCTCTCTCTCCCAAATGGCTACAAAAATAACCACAGTTTACCGTTAAGAATTTGAGAAAATTGTTCTAGATTTTATCCCTGTTGTTTAAACTAAGCGGAAATTGTACTTGTAATTCCTGTTTATTTTTTTAGTGTTCTACAGAATATAAATGTTATATGTTTTAGTTTCTGCTTTTCAAGACTATTTTTTATAAATTCTTAGAAAAAATTCTTTAGTATATTCTTAAGTTAAATTTCATTAAAATTTTAGATTTCTTTTGTAAAGGTCTTAAAAATACTGTAAGGTGAATAATATCATTTACAACTTTTAGTTGAGGAATTAATGTAACCGTGGTAGCCTAATAGTAAAGGTCACGAACTCGAGGTCATCCTTACTTTGGCATGATGGGGAAGTAAAAGGTGTAGAATACTATCACAGATGTCACTTGACCGTAATGCGAAATTACGAGGTCCATTGCCAATAACCACCTATTTTGAAACTATGTAATTTAGGTGTCACAATTTGTTAATAATTACAGTTGGATCTCTATATAACGAAGTCGCTAAATCCCGAAAAAAGTTCGTTATATGGAAAATTCGTTACATAGAGGTTCATCTTGTAACGAATTTTATAAACCACATAAAACAAATTTTAAATTCATAAACACTATATATTAAAAAAAAGTAATTATTCACATTTTTTTAAAAATAAATATGTGTTTATTTTTATATATGTTATCCATCAAAAAAGAAAGATAGAAAATCTGCAAAGAAAACAAGAAAAAAGAAGGTTGAAGAATTCAATGTATTTTCAATATAAAGATATAATTGTGTACTGAAATTAAGGAATTTTAAGGACATTTTATAATTTAAAGCATACAAGAAGAAAAACATACATTATTTTATAATTAGAACTCAGAGATGCGGAACAACTTCACTGAGGGTGAAAGAGGATATCGAAGATATTTCTAGTGAATTGGAGAATGGGGGTTAAAGGTTGCACTTCTTGGATGAAACGTCCAAAACTATATTGCTCTATTAGAGTTAGGATCTAATAAAACCAGTTCACGATGTATCTACACTATTAAAATTCGTAGGTAAACAAACGTATCTTTCTATCTATGCTTCCCTATTTTCTCCCGAACCACACGACGCAGAAACTCGCCAAAGGTACCAAAATTTCGGGAATGATCCGAGGAATCCGTTTTGACCATTTATATTCCGATATTACAATTAGTTAAAAAGATATTAATTAAGAACCTTAAAGCGCATAATTAGTAACATGTTTCTTCACCAGGGGACAAGTTCAAAAATTTACCCCTTTTTTTTCACACGTTTTTAAAACGCATTTAATTTTTTTTCTTGACACTCAGACAAAAAATAATTAGATTCAGAAAGATCATTTATTTCACCACACAATACGGTATGAATTATTTTACAAGATAATTATATTTTCTGTTTGTTACGATTTTTTAAAAATTAGTCAAAATCGATACGTTTTCATGAATAAGATTTCCAAATCGTTCCGCTTGCACATTTTCTTTCGAACTAATGAAAAAAATATTTTACACTAAAAAAGTTCATGCTTTTCTCTTTTAGAATCAGTCATTTAGAAAAATTAATGTCAAAAACTGGTTGTTTTTTTTTTACGATTTTTCAAAAAATTCTCAAAATTTTATTTAAATACTTAATAACTTCTTTATTTATAAAATGAATCTCACGAAACTTGTTTTCCCGTGTGTAGGACAGTATTATATGTAATCTGTACAAAGATTGATAAAATACCTTAAAAATGACGATTTAAAAAAATGTGTTTTTCGTTTTTTCCCCTTTTGCGAGAAATATATAAACATTACTTTTTTTCAAGTATTTTTGCTAAAAAATTACCGTTGTTTGCAATCCATATATGAAGTTTGAAAGCATTAATTTAAAAATGAAGCCGGAAAAAATTTGTTTACTTTTCCAAATAACGAAATGAGAAATTGAAAAAAACTACCTTTATTTTAAAAGTATTTTTACTGCCCTTCTCCGGAGAAACGGACAGCGAGGTCGTTAAACCCACTGCTTTATAAAACGGTAGTTCCCAGGTTCGAAACTAAAGAGGAAGAGACATTCAATTTCGCATTACGCTACTTTGTAAAGTTTAATTTTTTTTTCGTGGAATGAAAAAGGTTAAAATTAAAATAAAGTATCAAAATATTTTTATCAGATTGGTTTTTTTAAATGTTTTTTTCAGTACATGTCTATTTAGTTATATCTAGGCTTTCCCCCATACTGTTTTTTTAACTTATATATCTATTTATATGCTTAATCAAACTTTCAGAAAAAAGCAATCGTTTCAATAGCTATCTGTAAATTTTTCTTTTATTTATTACTTATAGAAATTTGATTTTAATAATTATATAAATATATTTTAAAAGGATTACTTCTATTACTTCATTACTAAATGAATTCTTTGTTAATTAAAAAGTACATCGTGTGTGTGTATTATTTTGTATCAAAATACATTTTAGAGACATTTTTAAGCTAAATATATGTAACGATTGATTGATTATGAAAATCTGAAATCTATTTTATTATTTTAGATTCTTAGAAACTAACTATTATTAAAAAATGATGAACGTTTTTTGTTTTACTCTTAGCATCAGAATCGTTTTCTATTTATTGCTTTACATTAATAATTTTTTAATTCTAACGCAATATTTTTTTATAAGTCATACATCGAAATTTGAAGCTATATCTTATCTGTGAGAAGGAGAAGAAGATCGAACAATAATTTTGCACTAAAGAAACCGTGTTCGGGCTATAGAGAGAGGAAAAAAACCTGTCTTAAATTAAAAAATAAGTGGAATGGAACAAAGTTCGAAAAAGGGAAATTTTTTGACATAATTTTAGAAATCACTCACATTGTGCGCGTACACACACGCAGAAATGCTGGTGTCATGAGGAAAAGAGAAAGCCCGAGCAACGCCGGGATAAGCGGTGAAAGGGGGGGGGGAGTCACATTTTGAAAATGAGTATTAGAAGTGCTGATTTTGTGAAGGAAAGGAAAAATTTATAAAAGTAGAAATAGCCCGTGCAACGCCGGGCCATGCAGCTAGTGACCACCTTAAAATGTGTTAAAAAGAGAATAACTTGAAATTTTTTCAGAAATACTTTAAAAAAAGGGAGAACAAAAATTGGATCACAAAAGAAAAATTTCGTTGTATAAAAAATGCACTTCGCTATAGAGAGGCTATTTTACGAAGTAAATCGTGAAATGTTCAAGGTTCCAGGAAAAAGTTCGCTATATACAAAAATTCGCAATATAGAGGTGCGTTATATGGAGGTTCTACTGTATTTGTTTTTAAAGCTGTATTTTTTAATTTAATCATAATTTCCTTATGTAAATTTACCTTCGTGTACTTCTGGAAAAAATGTAAGCTAAGATTATTTTAATAGAGACAATACGGGGGTGGTTGTTTTCTCGGGGAATCGGTTTATAGCTCTAAACATGTGTTTCTCAAACTTTCAATATTTGCTACCCAAAATTTGATCATAATTTTTATAGCGCTCGCCTTCATGCAATATAACAATGCACTGAATACAATAATACTATACTTTTGCGCTAAGGTTACAATGCTATTTTAACCTCAATGAGATATGTTTATATACCAGCCATCGGCGGATATAAACACTTTGTTCAGCCAAAGCATTAATTTCCCGGGCGTATATATACGTCTTTTGAAAGTACGATCTTTTCTGCGCACTGCCGATTATTCGATCATAATTTTCTCGGCGCTCCCCTTCCTGCAATAACAATGAATCGAACTCAATGCCACACTTTTTCCTTAAGGCTACAGTACTACTTTAACCTCATAAGTACCACCGGCGGATATAAACATCTTGTTCAGTCAAAGCATGAATTGCCCCGGACATATACACTGGTGTGCAAAAATTAAGGACGAAGTCGAAAAATTAGCACATCAGCTGAACGAAGAGGCATTGCGGACAGAAAGACCAATCAGGAGATTAAGTAAGGTGATGTACGGTAGCACATGCGCAGATATGCAGGTAGACGTAATGGGGGAGTGTCTGAGTAGTATAAAGCATGTTGTCGGTGTAAGATCAGTATTTCTGGCAAAGAGATTGCACGCCGTATAGCAGTTAAAATCACACCGAGTTCCTGCCTCAGCGAGAAATGGCGAATAATCAATCTGTTAGACGACATCTGGATGCTTTTACCCGAGGTCGAATCATTGGGAGGTTGGAGGAAGGCCGCAGTGTGACAAGTGTGGCTGCAGAGTTCGGAATTGCCCACAGCATCGTTTCACGACTTTGGAGACAATTTCAAAATACAGGAACAGCTATCCGGGGGTTCAGTAGTGGTCCTCCACGAGGAACCACACCCGCAGACGACCGGTACATTGTCTTACAGGCCAGAAGAAACAGGCGGCAGACCGCGGGAGAAATCGCTAGACACACGACACAGGCGACTGGACGACCGATATCGCGTTTTACCGTGGCCAGAAGACTGCGCGGTGGTGGTCTGTTTGCACGACGCCCTGTACGGTGTGTACCTTTAACGCCTGCCCATCGGAGAAGGCGTTCTCTGTGGTGCCGGGAACACCGGAATTGGAGAGACAATGAATGGGGACGAATACTCTTTACAGATGAGAGCAGATTCAGTTTGAGTAGCGATTCTCATCGCATACTCATCTGGAGAGAGCGGGGAAGCCGCAATCATCCCTCGAACATCATTGAAAGGTACAGGTATGGAGGTCGCGGTGTTCTCATTTGGGGAGGCATCATGCTTGGTAGTCGTACAGACCTTCACATCTTCGACGCAGGTTCAGTCAACGGGACCCGTTATTGTAACGAGATTCTTCTTCCATATGTGCGTCGTTTTAGAGGCGCTATGGGTCTGCAGTTCCTTTTCATGGATGACAATGCACCATGTCATCGCACAGTAGCTGCCGAACAGCTCTTAGAGAGTGAGGATATTGAACGTATGGATTGGCCGGCACGATCTCCGGATCTCAATCCCATCGAGCATGTATGGAATTTTCTAGGCAGACGCTTGGCAGCTCGTACCTTACCACCAGTAACGATTCGGGAGCTTCGATTGGCGCTGCAAGACGAATGGGCAGCAATGCCTCAACAACTCATTGACACCCTCATTCTCAGCATGGGCAGACGCCGTGAAACCTGCCTAGCAGTCAGGGGAGATCATATCCCCTACTAAAGACCGGATGTTTCTTGCTGGATACCCATCACAGGGATGTTTCGGCCTTCAGTCGCATTGCGCTCCATGCTACTTTTTCAATCAAGCTTCTTTTTATCCCTCTGATTTCTCTTTTAGTAAGTGTTGCTTACATTACACATGTCCTAACGTATTGGGGATCTTACGGTATTAAATGTGTTGATTTGGAAAGCTTTTGTACAAAGTTATATTGAAAAAACCGTCTCGTCCTTAATTTTTGCACACCAGTGTATATACGTCTTTCTGAAGTACGATCTTTTCTGTGCACTGTCATCTACAAAATTATTTCGAAGGCTTTAGAATGCAATAAAAGGACCATGGCAGTGTTTGCAAAAGATGTGCTTATTTCAGAGGATTTGCTTATTTATATGTACTCCTTTTCTCTCCCCTCTCCAGTACATCGCCTGCGTGCGCACGTATTGGGCATATCTCTTCTCCGGAACAAGTATAACCTAAATTGTAACTTAAATCTCAATGTATTTAAGTAGTTTATGCTGTAATTAATAAAGGTTTTTAAGTCTTATACGATACAAAACATTTTTATAAAACCAAATGTTATAATAATATTAAAGCAAGCAATGTAGATAGAAGAATTAATGATTTGATTTCCACAACTGCCAATTAAATATGTGTTAACTGAATCACACCTTTCTCACGTCCAATCAAAAGCTCATTCAACGACATGATCCTTCAAATAACGTCCGCCAACCATGCCAACTTACGATCATTCAGCTTTGAATGCTTAGGTACAAGAATCGATTGTTTTTTCGATACATTTTTCTGAAGTGTGAATTGCATTTACCACATATCTTTCAAGAAGAATAGAACATTATGGGCGTGAAGACAGTTGGAGACATGCATTATTTATTCATTGATGGCTCAGTGACACGAACTATATGTATTTCTTTGAGTAAAAGGATGGAATCGGAGCGAAAAGTAGTGAAATAAGAATTTGGAAGAAAGTAAGAATCTTTAGACTTTGGGGTTAAAATTAATCCATTTTAAACCCTAAAGCGGTCATTTTTTTTTAACCCAAAATGTTCACAAAATTATATACAAGTGAAACTTATTAAAAGCGTGTTAAAAAAAGGCACATTTTTTATTGCATATATTTAATCATAATATATATATATATATACTTAACAAAATGCGAAAATGGACGATTTTCTTTATTCTCAATTTTTGAGTTTTAAAATTATTTTTAATTTTATAATTGGAAAACACAAAAACACCTAATGTTTGCTTTTTATAAGTACATTCTGCATGCTATGAAGAATGTTTCATATATATATATATATATGTGGCATGCAGCCAAAATCAAGGCAGTCTTCGCGCGCAGGCGCATTAAAGTAAAAGCAGAACTGAAACTCTAAAAAGAGAGACTCTTGAGAAAAAACTTTGATTAGAGAGAGAAAAGAGAACGCGAGAGGTGCGCGAGCAGGCGTTACCTTCTGAAAATGATCGTCAATCTTATCTGTAAAAACTTTTCTACCTTTTTAATTAATTTTTGTTTAATGTTAAAATAAAATAGAAGATAGACCAACGTCTTGGACCCCTTGTTGTCTCCCACAAATTATGGGGGCTCGGCCGCGATCATCGTTAAAATTTCGATTTTGAACCAAAGTCTGGACAATGAACAACAGCGTCCGTGAAGGAGACGCGCCGCCATTTTTCGGAAACTTCGTTCAACCTGTGTAGAGGTTAAATTTTTCAATTTCATTCCGCCTGTGTAGAGGTTGGAAAACCCATCGACAAATATTCCGCCTGTGTAGAGGTTGGAAAACCCATCGACGAAAATCCCGCCTGTGTAGAGGTTGGAACTAATTCAGTGTGAATAATCCGCCTGTGTAGAGGCCGGAACTACAATTTCAACTATATTACCTGCGAAGAGGTGAAATCAGTGGAATCGAAATTTTTCTTCATTGGATACATCGTACGTGCGAGCAACAAGGGAGCCAGAAAAAAAAAAGGTAGGATCTTTCCATTTCTAAAATGTATAAAAACGCTCTTAAAGAGGATCTCATAAGAGTCGTTCAGGAGCTAGACGGTATTGTCGAAAGTACTGACACTATAGTTAAACTAAAGACTAAAAAAAGAACAGTAGTACATTTGAAAGTGATCCAGATTTCGTTAAAACTTTAATTCAAAACTGTATAGATGAGAGAGTATCGCAAAACGAAAGAGAGTAACTTCAGAACAAAAATTGAGCTCGCGAAACTTCAGTTAGCAAAATTAGAAAAAGAAATCGAACTTCAATTGGCGAAAAATAAAGCATTAAGTTTAAATCCTGCAGCTAAAGTCGAAGAAAAGCAGTTCGAAACTAACATAGAAAATATGATAAAAGTATAAAAACTTTATCTCTTCCTGTTCCCACCAGATCTGAAAATTTTAATCTGTTCTTCCAATCATTAGAACGCGCATTTTTAACCAAGAAAATAAATGACGAATATAAATCTGAAATTTTAATAAATCTTCTGGGCGAAAGAGCTCATAACGTCTTACTATATATTAAAGAAGAGGAATTAAATGACTATGAAAAACTAAAATCTATAGTACTCAGAGAATTCCAATTAACCCCTCGCGAGTGTTTAAACTCATTTAAAAATGCTGTAAAATCATCAGGCGAGACATACATCCAATTTGCTGCAAGATTGACGGCAAACTTCCAATATTATTGTTCGTTAAGAAAAGTTAATTCCTTTGAATCTCTATGTGATCTCATAATTTCTGATAAATTATTTGAAACTTTAAATAAGGAAACTGCAACTCATATTGGCATTCGAGAAGCAGAAGATTGGTTCAGGCCTATTGATTTAGCTAAAGAGTGTGATATTTATATTTCATCTAGAAGCGGATCACATAAAGAAACTCCTATTACTTATGGATATACCCAAGACCCCTTTAAAAATAGATCACAAAACTTTAAAACAAAGATTAAAGAGAACTATCCCCAATATCATGAAAGAGAAAATAAAAATTGCTACATATGCGGTGATTCATCTCATTGCGCAAGAGACTGTGAGAAGCGTTTTAAACCTAAAGAATCTAATGATCACATCCATAATAAAATAAACGTGAATACTTTGAAAATCGAGAGCGAAAAACAAAATAGCGAAGAATGCGCAAATCTTCAATACGTAAGCATTTTTGTAGAAAATCAGCCCGTCACAGCCTTGATTGATTCAGGTTGCCAGATCCCAGTTTTAAATTCCTCACTAATTAGAGTGCAAACACCTTCCGAAGAGATCATAACATTAAGTTCATGTTTTGGCGAACAGCGTATGGTAGAAGTTAAACCCATAAATATTTCTCTTAATCAACACTCTCCTAGCTTGAGAGTTGGAACGGCAATATCACCGACCTTGACCGAAGAATTTATTATACATCCCAGTGTATATTCTGAAATAGAGAAACTAGGCCACGCAAAGAGCGATGTTTTATTGAATGAAAGTGAATCCTCTTTAGGTGCTCACGCTTATGCTTATTCTTGTGGTGTTTCTTTTCCAAATGTTTCTGTTTCAAATGTGATAAAAAACTGTAGTTATGATTTGCCATATGTTAAGAACTTTAATACTAGGAATGATTTGAGTTCTCTAATTAAGGATTATAAATGTAATAAAATTAAGATTACTAAGTTAAAATTGAGTATTGTAAGAGAAAAATGTTCTGATATAGTATTGTGTAAGAAAGCCAATGGTGCCATGAAAACGAGTTCCGTGGAATTTATCTCCCGCTCACCTAACCCTTTACCTATGAAGAGTAATTATCGTCGGTTTGTGTTGCTCCGGAAAATTTTTCAACCTTGGCAGTGGAAGCGAAGGAAAAAGAGAAATCGTTTCGAACAGACGTCCAGAACTCTACAGAGGAAAATATCGATGCGTTCAACCAAAGATCAACTTGTTGAAAAAGATGTTCTTATGCCGGTGAAACACAATGTTTTCCTGTGGAACCTTCCGGATGTCGAAGAGGTGCCTTCACATGATGGAGAAACTGTCTAATTCAGAAAAATTTTGATATGTTTAATCTCTATATAATTGTCGTATAGTCCTTGTCTGTTCCGTTTTTTTTTTGTATGTTTCAGATTCTCCTCTGGTCTCCATGGAAATACCGCTGCGGACAGCGTACGGTCAGGCTGGCCGTTGTGGCATGCAGCCAAAATCAAGGCAGTCTTCGCGCGCAGGCGCATTAAAGTAAAAGCAGAACTGAAACTCTAAAAAGAGAGACTCTTGAGAAAAAACTTTGATTAGAGAGAGAAAAGAGAACGCGAGAGGTGCGCGAGCAGGCGTTACCTTCTGAAAATGATCGTCAATCTTATCTGTAAAAACTTTTCTACCTTTTTAATTAATTTTTGTTTAATGTTAAAATAAAATAGAAGATAGACCAACGTCTTGGACCCCTTTTGTTGTCTCCCATATATATATATATATATATATATATATATATATATATATATATATATATATATATATATATATATATATATATATATATATATATATATATCTAAAAAAAAGAAATTATCTCATAGTTACAAAAACCTTTCATATTTGTACCTTATTTACAAATGGTTCAGGATTTTGTGTGTGCATATATATATGCACACACATATCTTTTTTTCGGTAGTCGCTTGTTGAGTAAGTCCGTCATTGCGTAAAGACCTAAATGCAATTCTAATGAAGTTTGGTATTTATTTCGTTCAGGCTTTTTTTTTCTCAAGTAACTACAGTTAACTTTTAAAGAAATCTTGTGACGGATCTATAAGCGATTTTCTGATTAATCCTCTCGAGGAATCTTTGTGCAATCAATTCGCGTTATTCACAACCAACCCTTCGGAAGAAGAGAATCGTGATATGTAAATCAACTTACTATAAGTAGGCGAGATTTTCTAACTTGAAGGAGAGAAGATATTCTCAAGCCAGGTGAGATTGCTACTGGGTATAATATTAGAATTAGTGATTTGATTCTTATTAGAAGGAAACCTTGTGATACCCTCAGGCTGGGGGTATCATCTCTTCCTCATTCACGCGACCTAAGTTTGTAAGGATACAAGATTGACCATTCAAACCTTCCATAATAAATTTAGTTTATTATTATCTCAATTTATATTAAGCAATGCAACACAAGTCTTAGAGGCTAATGATCAGGAGTGATATGACATAAATTACAATTCTTAGCAAATAGCTCATTAAATCCTACTCACTATCTTTATGATAAATTAACCACCGAATCTATATCTGTAGTCGATTACTTAACCACTAGAGTCCACTCTATCATTAAAGTTTAGTATTATATCACTTACTGATATTCCACGGCGAACAGCTACCAATCATTTTATACTGTAATCCAACTTGATTCGGCAACTATTCAACTTTCTGGCTTCGAACCCACTTCGAACCCACTAGTTCGTATACTTCCTAAGACCTCCTCAGTCTTCTAAGACTCCCCTAAGACTATCTCGCGAATGCTAAAGCTGCAATATATATAATCATTTCTAATCTGCATATCGCGTTTTCTTCTTGAGTTGGTTGGAATGAAATGCCACTCTGGCCCCAAAGATTCCCCAAGAGGATTTTAGTGAAATGCGTGATAAAGCCCCTTCACAATCTTAAAGTGACAATTGTTCACTAAGATTGAATTAAGATTAGATTAAATCGGATAATAGGTAAGATACTTAATTAAAAGAAGGATCAAGTTTGTTAGTCACTTAATCGCTCTCGTTTTAACGTCGTTGTTCCACTTTCAAAGTTTTCATTGAGACATTCTTTTACTAGTATATAGTTGAAGTTGTGTCTGTTCTTAGTGTGGAAATAAATAGATCAGTTGAATAATGTCGAATACAACTTCCCTTACCCCCACACATCTAGGTGCTCGTGCGGTAGGCTGAAGCCTCTTACAACCTTTATATATGTATCAGTTCTATTCAGGTGCTATTTATTAATATCCAGTTTTCAATCAATCAGAAAAAAAGAAAAAGTTTGTTTGCTTTAAGTCTAACGCTAACGTCTAATAGCAGTCTCTACCGGGAATCTAAATAAAAAACCCAGCAAAATTTTGAAACAGAAGGGTAATTTTCTTATTATTACACAAATTTATGTTAAAACTGCCTTTTTAGACTTAGATTAGTGACAAATGTCCTATATTCAAAAGATTTATGCGGACAAATTTTGCCTTGAATATAAAATTTCTAGTCTTAATAGGCTTGAAAGACATTAGTAGATCGTAAAGTATGATTAATTTATTCGAACATTTACTTACAAAAAATTTCGGTTATTACTAATAGCATAATTTGAGATAAAACGTTCTAAGATATTTAATGCGCTCATTATACACTCATGCCCATAAATCAAGGATAATTCAGAGTCACACGGAAATCGAACTCTAAAATCTTTTAATATATCACCCTTAAAATGACTACACACATCTTCAAAAACCATATACGAATTGCAGAAGCCATCAGATGACACCGATAGTTCGTCACAATGACGAGAATGTAAGAGAGGGATATATAATGAATACAAGCAAAGAAGTAAAATTGTTCGCAACACTTTCTAAGCCTTTCAGTGCAATAACCGCATATTAAGACACAAAGGACGCATTTGGATGATTTTTTATGAGGTAGAATTATCGACCGTCTGAAATGTGGGCGTACCCAGCTGGAAGCATCCAAGAAACCTGGACCCTCCCAGAGTGTCCTCTCCTGGCTTTAGTAACGATTCCAAGATGATAACAATGTGAGTAGACGTTACAACACAGGTCGCCCCGAGTTATAATGCCGAGTGAGGACCGGTATTTGGCAGTTACTGCCAAAAGAAGCAGAAGGAGCACAGCATCAGACCTGTCTCGTCAGCTCTTTTCAGCCACTGGTATAGCAGTTTCAAGGCACACCGTGTACATATGTTTAAGGCAGATTGGTCTGTATGCTCGTAGACCTGTCAGATGGGTTCCACTTACTGCAACTCACTGTCGCCTGCAATTATCTTGGAGTAGGGAGCATGCATTGAAGACACTGCAACAAGGAACTTGTGTGATGTTTTCCGACGAATCCAGGTTTAGATTGCAATCTGGTTCTCGCCGGACTTTCATATCAAGAGTGCCACGTACCCATTGCCACCAAGATAACATTATTGAACGACACCACCTCAGAAGTGCAGAATTGCTCGGTTTTTGGGGGTGGGTGGGTAATTATGGGTTCCAGAACTGACCTGCATGTACAAATTGGATTCATGACAGGCCAAATCTATCGGGACGTCGTTCTGGAATAACATGCCTTAGGGACGCCATGAGCGCAGAATTTGTGTTTATAGATGACAACGCTCATCCTCACCGAGTAATAGTAAATGAATGCCTTCAATCAGAAGATACCACACATATGGACTGGCCAGCATTCTCACCGGATTTGAATCCAGTAGAGAATGTGAGGGGCATACTTGGCTGACGAGTTTCAGCCCGTCAACCACCTCCTGCATGTCTACCAGAACTTCGAAGAGTATTGCTTGATTAGTGGTGTAATATTCCCCAAGATTAGGTCGATAATTTGTGCCACTGAGCTTGTCTTTGCATTGTACGGACTTTATTGCATCGTCTAGGACAGAGGTGCGCAAACTAGGGGTCGTGACCCCTGTGAGGGTCGCCAAATTTTTATGAAATGCATTACGCCTGCATGCTGCATACCATACAGTGTACACATAAAGAGTGAAACGCCATCACTTACTGTTTAATTGCAATTTCCTGCTGTTCGTGCGTAATGTATGTAAAGTGTGAAGACGCAAGTTTTTCACTGTCGTTGTGATGGGTTACGGAGTACATAGTCCCGTCGGACTCTAACCTCCTATCCTGGAATTTTAGATGACTGTACTAGATTTACCAATGCCCTTTTTAATAAAGTAATTAGATAAAATTAGAATTTAAGTTAAGTAGAATTCCGGTAGATGACGCCCTCTTCGCGGTAATTCGCCAGTTTTACTGAAAAACGCCTATTTGTCCGACGTCTTGATGTTATACGTACTGTGTCTAACGGTGCGTACTGAGCATGCGCACCGTACGAGATGGAGTGGTAATCAAGGGCTGTCGGAGTGATCTTGTAGACATGCGTACCAAGCCAAGGCCAACCAAACAACCAAAAATTATCGCTGAATGTTTTACTGCGCGTTTCCATGTGTAAAATTGTGGCATGTAACAGTTGGCCTGCAATTGTTTTAGTTTCTCCTCGAGTTTTATCATGTGACGTTGTGTAATTATGATTTTTTTATATTTTTATCTGGCTTTGCTGCTCTTTGTTATCAGGTATGTGCTATCATTAGAGAAAGATCTCTGTTAATTTTTTTGAATTTCTCAAAAAAAAATGATACATTTTTTGTTATTATTGGTTTTAGTTAAAAAAATTTAACCCTTATATTCATAATGGATAAATGGGTAATACGTACACCAGGTACATCTTCAGCTAACAAACGAACAAATACTGATGAGGAGTCTCAAAATTCTGAACTAAATGCCCCATCTAAAGAAATAAGAAAATACAATGAGGAATTTATTAAGTATGGTTTTACATTTTATGTTGTTGATGATGAAGAACGCCCGATATGTGTCCTTTGCAACGAAAAATTAGCAAATGAGAGTATGAAACCAGCTAAATTAAATTGGCATTTGGTAACTAAACATAAAGAACTTCAAAATAAACAAGCCAATTTTTTTCAAAGACGAGCTGAAAATCTGAAAATTCAAAGTGCAAATCTAAAGTAATTTACTACAATACCTCAGAGAGCATTACGAGTTTCTTGAGAAGTTTCTTATCGAATAGGAAAAACAGTGAAGCTCCATACACAATTGGAGAATCCCTTATCCTTCCTGCAGCAACTAAGATGACATCAATTATGTATGGCGATAAATATGGAAATGAACTAAAAACAATACCATTGTCAAGAGATACCGTGTCTCGCCGGATTTCCGAAATGTCACAAAATAGCAAGTCAGAAGTCATAAAACGCATACAAAATTCATCTGTATTTGCTTTACAACTATACGAGACTACCGATATTAATAAAATGTCACAACTAATTATTTACGCTAGATTTATTTTTAATGAATATATAACAGAAACGTTTTTATGTTTCAAAAGTTTGGAAGGAAAAGCAACCGGAGAAAAAATATTCGAAACAATAAATGAATATTTTGAAGCAAAGTCCCTTACTTGGGCAAATTGTGTTGCGGTTTGTACTGATGGTGCTACAGCATTAACAGGTTCGAACAAAGGGCTCAGAGAATCTAGAAAGTGGCGCCTCATATGGTATTTAATCTCTGAATGAATCATCGGCAAGCTCTTGTTGCAAAAGATATGGTTGAAGAGTTGCACAATATATTACAAGACGCTGTTAGTTCAATTAACTACATTAAATGCAACAGTCTTAACTGCCGTCTCTTTTCAATACTTTGCAATGAGATGGGCTCAACGTATGAGAGATTACTGTTACACACCGAAGTCAGATGGCTGTCACGTGGGAAAATACTACGACGGATATTTGATTTGAGAAATGAAGTGTACATGTTTTTAAGCGAAAAGAAACATAGATTGACAAGTTATTATATCAATGAAGTTTGGCTAGGAAGGCTGAGCTATTTAGTTGATATTTTCGAAAAACTTAACGACTTAAATTTGAGCTTGCAGGGTGAGAATTCAACTAGCATACCATCATCCAGTAAAATTCAAGCTTAGTCTCTGGCAAACTGAACTGAATAAAAACAACATATAGCAACATAAAACAACACGTCCAAAAGATTAATGCTTTGGCTAAGAGAGACGTTTATATACGTCGGTGGCACATAAGAGGTTAAAGTCACGCGCGCGCGCGTACTGCTTTAGTGTCAAAGTATAGTATTATTGAATTCAATACAATGTTATTGTATGGAGGGGGCGCGATGAAAAGGATGATTAAATATTGGGTTGCGAGTATTGAAAGTTTGAGAATCACTGATTTACATAGATGTGTATTTGCATGTATTTAATAAAAATCAATGAAACAAAAACATTCACAAGAGCTTAATGAAATTTGATACAAAATTTAGCAATACCAAGATTTGAGCAGTTTCCCGTTTTCGTTTTCTGCTTTTGATCAACATTCTTAAGAAGCTCCATCTTCATTTTAAGAGGAATAGAAGTTTGCTATCCTCCTGAGCTATTTGCCATTGGGGTTACAAAAAAAATTCTTCTAAAATAGAAAAAATAATGTGAGCCAAACTCACTGATTTTTACTCGCACTGCAATGTGCTCGTCACCCAATTTCAAAACGAACTGTTGAGAGATGAGGTGGAGAGCTTATATAAACAAAATTGGCTCGTATCACAGGTTATTCCGAGGGTATTTCAAAGCCAAGTTAGCCTCCGTTCTGCAAAACGTGTGAAAGCACTTCTCTTTCATTTCACTCCTCTCTCATGTCTTTCCTCCACAGCTGGTGTTTTCAATATTTAGTTCATTTCCAAAAAGGAAATATTTTCGTCTTAAGAGGAAAACATAGTAGTTAGTAGAAGCTATTTGCATTATTTCGTTTTAACCGTTGTTTCGTTTTAAGCATTTTCGCGTTAAACGTATTTCACTGTATGTCAGGGATGGCGAACCAGTGGCACGCGTGCCATTTATGGCACGCCACCGATCAAAACAGTTTGCATTTTAATTTAAAATAACAAAATTCAATATGAAGTATTACGAAAAACGTGTGTGATCGGTCGCAGTTTTCAGCCAGATTTTCTCATTTCAAAGACTTATCGGAAATGCTGAAGTTTTTTATGTACCTTGATGTGTGACTTAATTTAATAAACTGAATTCGTCCTACTTCTATTGGTTGTGAATTGAAAATTTTGAAATACAACTCTGTTTGTGATTGATTTCCAGTCTAGTTCAATATGGATTCAAAAATCTATTGAAAAAAGGAAAAAGTTGGAATTGATTAAAATAGAAAGATAAACAAGCAATATAAGTAAAAATGCTAGTAATGAAATTTTGGAAACATGGAATTCAATTTCGGATACATTTCGCTGTTTGAAGAAGCTGGCTCATGCTATTTTAACCATATTTTCATCTGCTTATGCCTGCGAATTATTATTTTTAGAGATGAAAAACATTAAAGACTCTCTTAATCGTTTGGTAGATGACTCACTCCAATTCAGCATGCATTCTATTAAAAGTAACATCTTACAATCCTAAAATAAGCTATTTGTCATCTAACCTACCACAACAGAATTCACACTAATGTTACTTTAATTCGAATTACACGTATAAATAAAAAATTTACTACTATACCGTGCAAAATGTGTTTTTTCGTTGTAAAGAGTGTTTTTTTTAGAGGTATAGAACTTTAAATTGCAATAAAACAACGATGTATTATTCGATTGACATGAATTTTTTTTATTCGAAAGATAATCTTGTGGCATTTCATTTTAAAACGATCATCAAGCAAGGTGTAGATTCGTCGAATGGGCCCAAAACGAGATTGCCGTTGTTCCCGATTTTCATAAGCGAATTTTGTTTAGCGATGAAGCGCACTTCTGGTTGAATGACTACGTCAACAAACAAAACTCCCGCATTTAGAGTGAAGCTAATCCACAAGTGTATGTCGAAACACCGTTACATCCAGAAAAACTGACTGTTTGGTGAGCTTTATGGGCTGGTGGAATCATTGGTCTGTACTTCAAAAAAACGATGAAGGCCACAACGTTACAGTCAATGGTGATCGGTATAGAGCCATGATTACTAACTTTTTCATTCCTGAATTGAACAATCATGATGTCCAGGAGCTGTGGTTCCAACAAGACGGCGCAACATGTCACACAGCTCGTGCCACAATCGATTTATTGAAAGACACGTTTGGTGACAGCCTAATTTCACGTTTTGGACCTGTGAATTGGCCTACAAGATCTTGTGATTTAACACCGCTAGACTATTTTCTGTGGGGCTATGTAAAGTCATTGGTCTATGCGGATAAGTTACAAACGCTTGACCATTTGGAAGACAACATTCGCCGTGTTATTGCCGATATACGGCCAGAAATGTTGGAAAAAGTCATCGAACATTGGACGTCCAGATTGGACTACATCAGAGCCAGCCGTGGCAGTCCTATGCCAGAAATCATATTTAAAATGTAATGCCACAAGATTATCTTTCGAATAAAAAAAATTCATGTCAATCGAATAATACATTGTTGTTTTATTGCAATTTAAAGTTCTGTACCTCTAAAAAAACACCCTTTAAATAAAGAGTTTTGAGTTGTTAGTATTAATTTTTATTATTTTCTCAATATTTACAAGTCAAAATTATTTGATGACACGTCTATACTTCCTGAAACATTTCTTTAAGAAAAAATGACTCGTTGAGCCAAAAAGGTTCGCCATCCCTGCTGTATGTGATTATCTTAAAACATAAAAATGCCGTGTTAGACATATATATTCGTTATAATATTAAAAGGAAAGTTATTTAGTTTATATAATAAATGAAACATTTATTCCTAATTATTATTGTAGTGATGATAGAATTTTATCTAATTAATATTAAAAAGAAAAAAAGTAGAATGTTTCGAATTTTAAAAAAATTGTTTTCATTGTAATTTCACAAGCAGAAGGTTTTATTCTTGAAAAGTACTAAAAAGTTTTCAACTTAATGCTTTCAGTATAATGCCTTAGGAAATACCACGACCGATTAAAAGTTAAATAAAAATTTAAACATATCATCAGATTAAATAAATTGAGGATTACGAACAAATTGATCTCTTCTTTGAGAACTATCAGTGTATTTGAATTCTGGTATTAGTAATCTAAATATTTATTTTGAAATGTTTTTATTTATATAAACTGCAAATGTGTATGTACGTGAATCACACAAAAAGTTTTATAGTAACTTCTGCCACAGATTCTTCATAATCCCTACAAAAAGGAATTTTAAGCGCATTTTCCCCATCCGATGGGGATATTCAAACAATTATCAAGGAAGTAATTAATTATTTTGTTTGGCACTGTGGCAACGATAATTTTTGTACCGATATGTGTTTATTCAATCGATTGCTGTATGCTACGTTATAGTTTGATTTTATGTTTGTTGTTCTAGTAGTTGTTCCATATGTTACGTTGTTTGGTTTGTTAATAAAATGATGGAAGGAAAATTGGCAAAATCTATTTGGAAATGAACAACACGAAGAAAATGTATTAGAAAATTAAATTGTTGACCCGGACGTGATATGAGCAGGCAACCTTTTGTTAAGTTAGTAGCTTATTAATTTGTAATACCTTCCATTGGAAAATAAGCAACATGTTCTCTTAAGCGTAGGGTTTTGAAATATCTCGGTTTTTTACTATTCTGTTTTTACAGCCACTACAATCTAAATGTAAAGGTTAATATGACAGAAACATTCACAGTACCTAAGTAAATATATAAGGAAAGGAAGCTATTTCTAGATAATCATAACGAATTAATTTATTCCATTTTGAAGTTCGACTTATCCCTTTTATTAAAACTCATAAATCCCTTGCTCCATGCGTACTTTAATACTACATAGTCAAACAGTTGAATATTCCTTATATGTATATTTAAGTAATATCCAGATTCAGAATTATGTTTATGACGTCATCTCATTTTCAAAAAAGATTTGTTATGAGGGGAAAAACACAGGGGAAACAATTAAAACTATATTACCATTGTCTAGATAACAGATATTAATAAACGTGAAAAAATCATTTTTTCAGTTTAACAGAAATGCCTCTTTAAGACAAAGGGCTTTTTTATCATAATTTTTGTACAGCTTTATTACGCTTGATTTTGTCATAGTAATTCTTTAATATTAAAAAAAAAGAACAAGAAATTTGTCCTTTACAAAAAATAAAAACGCAAGAAAAATAGAAACCAATTTTACAAAAGAAAAAAGGAAATAATGAAATACGGATTATACAGAAAGTTGTTCACACTTTAGGCAAACAATTTTGTAATTCTCTTTGCATTTTGAGATAAAACTTTGACGACTTGAGAATAATCGTCTGAAAGTTTTTGCTTTTGATTGGAATGTAAAATCAGAGATTAATTTTGAAAATGGCTCTTAAAATTGACTCGAAGGTTACGTAACTGCTCTTTCCTTGCAGAAATATTCTTATCAATAAATCATTAAGATGTGTAAAAATTTCAGTTATTGCATTTAAAAAAAGCATTTATCTTCTATCTACACTGTTAAAAATTGCACGTAAACAAGCGTATGCGTACGACTAGGTGTATCTTCTCTTCGAACTGCGCGAAGCAGAAACTCGCCGAAGGTACCAAAAGATCGGGATTGATCCGAAGAATCCGTTTTGACCATTTATATTCCGATAGTACATACAATGAATTAAAAAGATGTTAATTAAAAACATTAAAATGGATAATTATTACAATTTTTTCCCGCCAGGTGGTGAAGTTACAAATTTTCGACCTTTTTTTTTATTCCAGACGTTTTTAAAACACGATCTAATTTTTGTATAAGACCCAGACAAAAAATAATTACAGAATCGGAAAGATCATTTTCTTCGCCATGATACGGTATAATTTATTTTACAAAATAATGATATTTCCTATTTTTTACGATTTTTTCTAAAATGAGTCAAAATCAATACGTTTTCATGAAAATGATTTCTAAATCGTTCCGATTGTATTTTCTTTCAAGTTAATGAAATGATATTCTACACTAAAAAAGTTCATGCTTTTCTCTTTTAGAATAAGTTATTTAAGAAATAAAATGTCAAAAACTTTTTTTTACGATTTTTCAAAAAATACTTAAAATTTTATGTAAAATTTTGTAAAAATTTTATTTAAAAATTTGTATATATTTAAAACTTTGTAACTTCTTTATTTATAAAAATATCATGAAACTTTTTTTCCATGTGTAGAAGGATATTATCTGTAATCTGTACAAAGATTGAAAAAATTACGGTTTTTTTTTAAAAAAATGGGTCTCGTTTTTTTTCCTTTTTGCGAGAAATATTTAAGCATTATTTTTGTTACGTTTTTTGTTAAAAAATTACCATTATTTTCAATCGATATATGAAGCTTAAAGGCATTAACTTAAAAATAAAGCTCGAAAAAAATTAAAACTTTAACAAATAACGCATAGCAAAATTGAATATTTCTTTTATTATAAAGGTCTTTTATTCCTTTTCTTCGGAAGATTTCGTGGAGGGGTCGATTAGAGCGCCCTTTTTATTTTTCGGTTAGAGTGATTGCGTTTGTACCCAGGTTCAAAACAACATCAACGCTTAATTTTTAGGATTTTTTAAAAAAAACCTTAAATTTTATTCACGCACTTAATAACTTTGCCAGCAGTTTTGTAATTGGAAAGATAAATTTTTTTCGTCATAATAAAGTATGGGTTTTTTTTTTTTTTACAAAACAACGATACTTTACATATTTTATGATTTTTTTCTAAAATGAATCAATATCGAGGCATCTAGATGAAAATGATTTTTAAAAAACTCATAATTTGCTCTTTTGGAGTCAGTGATTTAAAAAATTAAATATCAAACACTTTTTTTCATTATTTTTTTCCTGCAATAATCCATTACTATTTGTACCACTAGATGGCTGCAGCTGTCAAGCTGTTTAAGAACATCCTTGCTTAATTTTTGTGATTTCTTAAAAAAAGTAAACAACATTTTTTTTCGCGCATTTAATAACTTCGCCAGCAATTTTGTAATTGGAAAGATAATTTATTTCGTCACCATGCAGTATGTTTTTTTTTTTTTTTTACAAAACAATGAAACTTTTAAAATGAATCAATATCGATGCGTTTATATGAAAATGATTTTTAAAAAACTCATACTTTGATATTTAGAGTTAGTGATTTAAAAAATAAAATGCTGAAAACATTTTTTTTTACGAATTTTTTAAAAAATACTCAAATTTTAAATCCTTGCTTATATTATAAACGCGAAAGTTTGTATGTTGGAGAGATGTTTGTTATTCTTTCACACAAAAACAACTGAATGGATTTTAATGAAACTTTACAGTAATATAGCTTGTACATCCGGCTAACGCACAGGCTATAATTTATAAAGATATTGTGAGAAGGGTCCGAAATATAACACTAATTAATCAGACCAAAAGAGAAAAAAAGACACGAAACAAAAATATATGTAATTTTTTTTTAAAAAAAAAGCACTGGAAAAAGAGGATTATTTTTTTGCGAGATCTTTTTCACCATTTTTCAATAAATAAAGCGAGAGAAAGGAGGGGGGAGGGAAGAGAAATTGTGGAATTTTATTGAATGCATCATTTTTTTCTTAAAGAAAAAAAAGCAGCAGGAAATTAACCTTCAAGAATACTCATATTGTAGGCTAAGAATTAAATCAGGAAGCTGAAATATATTGTGAGAGGGAAAAAAATTAGGTTTAAATATTGAGAAGAAAAAAAAAGGGGGGGGCAAAAACATAAAAATTTGAAACATTTAATGCTATAATTTTAATTGAATTGGCCGGTAATGCATTTTTCAAGTATAAAAATAATAACTACCGTAATGTATTTTTTGGAAGAGTAGAAAAAATACTTATTAAGAATTATGCTGCGAAAGCGTAAGTCTAATCTTTCTCAAGCTTCACTGCATTTAAATTTACTATAAACTATTTTAATTATCCGAAATTTAAAATTACTTAATGCTATTTGTTTATCTATATATATAAGAATGGATGTTTGTATGTATGACCTCGCTTCCCTCCAACACCGTTCAACCGATCACTATGAAAATTGACATGTATATATATTTTTTATGGTGAAGCTTTTTGTGCTATCTTCTTTGTTGCTGCTCCCAACCAGCTGGCGCTACAGCATATCAACTTCTGCACCATTGAATCAATTGCCAAGTTACCAACTTGACTCTATCACCAACATTTTACTATGTTTTCATTGAATCACCATTATAATTTAACGAATGAAGTTGCTTGCGAATATTACAATTTTAACGTAAAATAACCGAACAGAAAGCAATATTAACGTATTAAACTTCTAGATATAAATTATTTACATTATTTTAAGCGTTCAATACACAAAATTTGTAACAACGTGTTACCTTTTCTGAGCAGAGATCAGCTTAGAAAGGTGTTTTAAAAAATCAACCCACAAGAGAGTTACGGGGTGTTATAAATATACAAGAATCCTTTTTATAAGCTATTAGATCTACAGAATTAAAATTTAACAGACATGTTTTTTTCGGTTTTTTTTTCAGCTGAGATATAAAAAAAGCTTTTATTTGTTTAATTTGTAATTCACGTAAAATTAAATCATTAAAAACTTCTTCTGTATTGTTTAATTTTTCAATTCATCCGTGCAAAAGTTAAATAATAAATTTGAAAGAAAAAAAAGTGTCTAACTGAAAGTAAAAATGAAAACATGACTACGAAACCTCATCTTAAGACTACTCGAACGCAGACAATTATCAAGAAAAAGTGAAGTCTTTGATCCTAACAAAACACTCCACCGACTCAAAGATTCATTGCATCGAAACTAGGAATGTCTCCCAGCCCTGTAAATAAAATTATTCATAAAGATTTAAAGGTTAAATATGTGTTTAAGGTATACGACTACGTTCGGAACCGTGATTTTGCAGAAGCGTATAAATGGATAATATTTATGATATTTAGTGCCACTTAGATTAGAAAATGTATATAAAATTGTTTTAAGAATAGTATTACAATAAAAAAATTATTTAAGTATAATATTTTGACAAAAAATGAACATAAAATGACCCATTTTCAAAATGTTCTCCATTTGTGAAAAATGCTTCTATTATAATAATATTTTGCTTGTATATTGCTCGGACCTCTGTACAGAGACTGAACTAGAATTTTTGAAATGTATAACTTAGAAGTGGGTTTATCTATGTTCTACGACAGCAGAGGGGAAGAATTTTAAGAAAAAAACACCCATAATTATTTCAAATGGCTGTAACTCTAAAGATAATGTGAATTTTTCAAAAATCATAGTTGAGCCTCTGTACAGAGGTCTGAGCTATACACAGGCAAAATATTATTATAATAGAAGCAATTTTCGCAAAAGAAGAGCATTTTGAAAGAAGGTCACTCTAAGTAAATCTTTTGACAGAATATTGTATTTAAATAATTTTTTTGTCAAAAGGTTCTTAAAGCAATTTTATACATGCATTCTAATCTAAGTAACACTAAATATCATGAAAATTATCCATTTATGCGCCTTTTTAAAATCACGGTTCCAAACGTAGTCGGATACCTTAAACTCAAAGTTCATCAGCTTTTACCAAAACATATTGATGAAAGAAAAACAGATTAAAGAAAATTCCGTACAAATACCTAGCTGCTAAAAAATGGAAATTTGGGTTGACTCGATTGTGCCATGGATATTTTTAAGTGATTGCAATAAAAGAAAATCATGTTTCTATTTCTCAACTGACGAGAATGACCATACTAAATGGCTTCGTCAGTGTACAGAAAAGTTTGCAAAGGGATTCGTCATAGTTACAGCATTTTATTAAAACGGCAAATTAACAATTAAAAAAATCTGAAGTAAAGCCAAAATTAATTCACTCTACTATCAGCAGAATGTATTAGAACCAATTTTTGAAGAAGAAATTCCAACCTTGTATGGAAAGGACATTGATAAATTTGAGCTTCATATGGTCAAAGCCTCTAGTCACACGCCTAAGTCAACGGCCGCTTATTTAGCAAAGTAAGAAACAGGAATAATGTGTGTATCCCATTTGATGAAATACGCGTGTAAAATCACCTTACGCTTCTCCAATGGACTTTTGTGTTTCCGGTTAATTAAAATGAGCCTTAGGGAAAAGGCATCTAAGAACACTGAACGGGCTTTGATAAAACGGTTCAAGAAGAATGGAATAAAATTGGCTTGATAGTACTACGAAAAAAGTTTACTTTCTTTAAAAAATCAAGCTAGAAGTATTGTCAAGAATCATAGCTATCATTTAGAAGCAAATCATCACAAAAAATACGGCATTGATAGATAAAAATTAGCTCTTAAAATCGTTTCCATAAAATGTGAATGACTTTCGGTATTATATGTAGGAAAAATTTGGATTGATATCAGAAATGACCTTGCATTAAAAATGTTGTACAGTAATATTCCGAGGTTACGCGGTAGGTTTGGATTGAGTGATAACCGACTAAATCGAATTCGAGTAAATCGGGATATGAAATTGCTTAGAAATACATAAAGATGATTCTTAATTGGAGCAGGAGTAGAAAGAAAATAGAAGAACATAGAAAAAAAATGTTTAGTAAAATTTTATGTAACGCAAGTACAAAATCGCAAACCGAATTTATTTTAATGTAGAAGGTTTCATAAAATGTAACAAAGTAGGCTGCCGTCTCAAAGAATTTTTTTCTAATATAAAATTTCCTCTTTGCATGCAAATATTTTTTTATTTTTTGCTTCATTAGAAAAAAAAAGCTGATTGTTTGAGTCCATATTTTCTAAAATTTACAGAACTTTCTCAATAAAAATGAGGCCTTCTGTCAAATTCCCAACTGTCTCCCAAATTTATTTGCCTGATAAAAATCAATATCTTCTTCAATCAAATTACCAATCATACAATTTCTCTTTTCCTCAAACAAATTACGAAACGACGAGATTTGAAAATCGCATAACTCTAGGTTCACATATGTCGGGTGAACATAAGTCGAGGTATTACTGTACATTAAATCTAATGTCTTATGTCCGGTAGTGATATCAAAATATAAATACTTTTGTTTTCTCACTTGCTTTACTTTTTTTTACCTTTAATTACTTTAAAGTATATGCCAGACCTCTTCATTTTTTTCTGTAAATGATTAAAATCCTTATTAATAAATTTACTCTAATACAAAATTATTTTTTTCTAAATTCCTTTTTCATTTTCATTGCATCGTCATTCTCTTTCTGTGGCCGTAGTAACCTAATGGTCAAGATAATGGACTCGTGGTTGGCGTATCATGGCCTTCACCCTAGTGCCGCTGAAGATTCGCCATGGGAGCAGTCCCTTGGTAAATCTCTCAAGACTCAAACATCCTCTATTTGGCGTGGTTTGGAATTTAGTAGAGGGGGATGCCAGGTCAGATATGTCGTTCTCGCCACTTGACCATGGTTCAAATTACGAGATCCGTTGCCAATAGCAGCTTTATAATGTGACGTTAAAATAACTGTCACTCACCTGTTTTCCTTTTAGTAACTTAGAACAGGGTTCATAATTAATACAGAGAAATTGCGTTGTAAGTTGGTAGCCAAACTGTCATGTGGCTAGCAACCATCTGTCACGTGGCCGGCGTTGTCGAGTCGCGGGTTCGAAGCCTAGTGCCTGTGAAGACCCACCGTGCAGAAAGGTTGATGCACGCCGAAGCTCAGAGAACTCCCATCGGCACAGTGTGGAGGTTTGTAGAGGATCTGTCAGGATAGGAACATGGTTCGAAATTTTGAGGTACTTCGCCAACAGCCCCTATGTGCTTCACAAAGCAACGTAAATTAAATTTGATGTGAGGTGTTATGTTTTATACATTACTAGCTGTATAGCCCGGCGTTGCACAGGCTTTCTGTACTTATATAAGCAAAAGCTTCAGTAAAATATACTTTTTCGAAATTTCTTTGTGTTGCACAGGCTTTGTGTGCTAACACTCATATGTGCATTGGTAAAATTAACGTAAAACATGACAAATAAAATTGATAAAAGTGTCTATTTTATTTTTGTTTAACATTTTAAACTATCCTTCTTTTTTAAAAAAATAATAATTATCAGTTTTATTATATTTTTCAAAAGTAATATATGGCTAATTATGTTTTGTTTATTATTTTTATATGAGTGTAAAATGAATTTCATATTCAAGAAATATTTTTATAAGTAGTATGTAAATGAAAAATTATAATACAAAATTATATTATGTTCAGTGAAACAATGAAAAAATATTTTGAAATTAAAATTACTTTTATAACTTTAGAGAACGCTTGAAATATCATAAAAGGCATAGAAAATAAGGATGGCAATTAGTAATGAATAATATATGTGGACATTGCTTTTATTTATTTTTTAACTTGTAGTGGATGACAGTGGGTAATATACAGTTTTTTTCACACACACAAGTATAATTTCATTCATTAAATTAAAAAATGGCAACAAACAAAACTAATAGTCCAACAGCATATACAGAAAGGAAAATCGCTCATTGTGCCCCTGTAGTGCAATGAATAAAATTCAGCTTTTCTTGCAAACATAATATATTTTAAAGAGGGTATAGCCATTGCAGAGCAGTGTATCCAAAAGTAAAAAATAGTTTTTTAATGAGTGTTCTCGTTACAATCTCGCTTCACAGAAAAGAATGATTTCATAAAAACGTATATTTGAATATAAGAGAGAAAATTAACTTGTTAAAAAGGTAAATAGAAATGAGAAAGGATGAAAATATAACTAAAAATTATAACAGAAAAGTAATAACAGTAGTATGTTTCTGCAATGGGAACTATGAGTTAAATAATCTGAAATAGATAAACCAAAAGAAAAAATTATGTCATAAACTATTTACTTAAAATATTAATATAAATAACATACATTAGGAAGCCTTCAACTGGAAAAAAATAAAATTAGTACAAACTAAAATTGTAAAAAATTGATAAAATAAGCCTACATTGTAATAAAGCATTAAATTAAATTTTCTGTAGCATTAAATTAATACCACATGAAGAATGAAAGTAATACTATCTAACATCTATATTACATTTAATATAAAATTCAGATATAAATGAAAGAATGAAAACATAAATAAAAATTATAATAGGAAAGTAACAACAGTAGTATGTTTCTGCTATGGGAACTATGAGTGAAATATAGATAAAAATAAAGAAAAAATTATGTCATAAACTATTTCCTTAAAGTTTTAACATAAATAACATACATTAGGAAGCCTTCAACTGAAAAATAATAAAATTAGTACAAACTAAAATTGTAAAAAATATACAAAATAAGCCTACATTGTAATAAAGCATTAAATTAAATTTTCTGTAGCATTAAATTAATATTACACGATGAAAGGATGATATATTCTGTCTAACATCTATATTACATTAAATATAAAATTCGGATGTAATACAAAAGTGAAAAGATTAAATTAGTAAGAACCAAAATTAAAAAAAAAACTATCTCAAACAGACTTATGTTGAAAAAAATCTTAATGAACCTAATGAGATAAGCAATTAACATAATTAAAGTGATAATTGAAACATACATATCATATATGAGCAGTATGATATGTACAAAGTATATGATCTTCTTAAAACTAAATGAGGAACATATTCAATTATTTTTTGGCTTCAAACTAACTTTTGAGTCACGGTATCACAAAATTAAGCCTTAATTTTGATGAAACTAGCACAACCAGTGCTGAACAAACAAAATACTCACGGAAAATCTTAAATATGAAAAATTGAAACGTAAATATTATGATTGGCAAGTATTTGACATGAGTCCAAGAATAAATACATAAGGCACAGACTTGTAATCTAGATTGTAGGAGAGAGAGAGAGAGTAGTTAGCATTTTCTTTATCTTTCCGAATAGTTATTCTTGAAGAGCGTGTGACATTTCTGATTTTTAAGTCTCCTTTCTCGATCTTCAGCAGTTTCACAGATCTTTCCTTGCATCATTTGTAAGCAATTGGACCAATGCTAAATTCAAAATTTTGCATGTGTTGTACGTGCTAAATTGTAGCAACCATGCGCTTCGTTTCATGTAATGTCGACAATAGGTTGGGATAATATGTGAGAACAGAAATGCCATAGGAAGATGTGGTACTTATGTATAATCAGTTGCCAACTCTATTAATAACTCACCAAGTTGGCAACTGCCTTTTCCTATGTGTCGTCTGTGTTGAATTGGCAACAGTGTGCTTCGTTTCATATAATGCCGCCAATGGGCTGCGATAATACACAAGTACTTATTTTTTTGACCAAATGGTCATGATATGCAGTTGGAAGTAGGCAAGAAGTACTGCTGAAATGTACCAATATTCAGGTGATAACTTAGTTTTATGCTATACTTATTAATGAGCTGGATACAGATGGATTGTAGCCTAAGAACGCTAATACATAAGTACCACATAATCTAATAATCTCATAGGATAGAGTCATTGCATAATAGTGTACCCAAAATTTAAAAATAATTTTTTAATGAATGTTCACATTGAAACTTCGCTTCACAGAAAATAATGCTTTCATAAAAAAATATATTTGAATGTAAGAGAGAAAATTAACATGCTAAAATGGTCAATAGAAATGAAAGAATGAAAATATAAATAAAAATTATAACAGAAAAGTAATAGCGGTAATATGTTTCTGCTATGGGAAATGACACTCCTTATGAACTTAAAGCGTTGTAATTCTATTTAGAAGTATACTATTTTTTTCTATACCTTGGAATAATGATATTAAAACATGAGAGCATTGCATATGTACATTTCAGGTTTCTTCGTAAGAAAAGAGGGTGTGCATTATACGGTGAACATAACAGACATTAAAAAATGCAGCTCAAAAGTATAGGTCAGCATTATATGCTGGATTTTAGGGTATTCTGATATATTTCTTTGCATTGTTTCTTTAGTATCAACAAATTGTTCAATATCATCCATTTTTTTATTCATTTCACCATTGTAATGCGAGTCTCAATAAATGTACATATTTTTCATGATGTTCAACAGTAATCAGCATCCGCTGATGAAGGAAGAAAATCAATCATCTTTTTTTTTCTACCCAAGAAAATGTCATGAAAATGTACATGCATAAAATCTTTAAAAATCTATATGAAGAACAGATTGTAAGAAGGAAAGTTAAAAAAAAACCATAATGCCACATGACAAAAATTCCATTAACTCTGAATTTTAAAGTGCAAAAGAAAATTAGATGTAATTCAATACTAAAAAATTGGAACTAAAATTTTTAATTCACCTAAACCGGATAAAACAGGTTCCCGTTGAAATAGTCCAGAACCAACAACAGTACTGAAAAAACAAATAATAAACCGTGTTGCTAAAAAATTAATTGAGACAATACTTTTTTACAATACTTCTATTAAAAATTATAATTTTATTGTAAAGAGCAAATGAATGAGTACATACAATGATAAATAGCTATAATGATAAGTGAAATATATATATATATATATATATATATATATATATCATATATATATATATCATATATATATATATATATATATATATATCATATATGGACAGTATAACATAAAATAAAAATAAATATAAAAGAAACCTTACACATAGAAGAAATTATAATATTAATTCCAACCAAACAGCTACTTTAAATAGATAAATTAAGGTCTGATTTTGATGAAACTACCATAAGCAGCTGAGAAGAAAAAAAAAGTCAAGAAATTTTATAATTAAATAGAAATTCTAACTTAAATCACACACACCATTGACAATCTGTTAATTCCAATCAGTTTGAATTTAGTGTCATTTTCTTTTAGTTTATATATCTACTTTTCTGTTTCAATTGAAAAACATGGAATTTGCCAATAAAGGAAAAAGGTACTTGCATATTGGCATCACTGCAGCAAAATTTGCACCACAATATCAAAACAGATTCTTATGTGTTTTATTTGAGAAAAAACAGTCAAATTTGGGGGGAAAATGTGCCACTTTGGCTGCGTTTAATATGTATCAGGAAAAGTACTATCCTTCTTCTTTTTGAATGGGTAAAAATGTTATTACTTACATTTTATCGCACCAATGCCAACGTTCAAAATTTTGCATGTGTTGTACGTGCTAAATTGTGCAACCCTGTGCTTCGTTTCATGTAATATCGACAATAGGTTGGGATCAGTAGCGCACACAGGAATTTTTCAAGGGGGAGGGGTCCAGGGTCGAAAGTTCCCCATTCTTGTATCATGCTCCTTTTGATTTTGTTGATTTTCGGGAACAATACACAGTAAAAACTAATTTTTGAATAAAAAATTAGCATTAATTAATAAAATTAATCATTAATAACAAATAATTAATTAATTTTTACGTACTATATACTTAGAATTATAATCAATCGAAAAAAAATTGAAGGGCTTTGGGGGGTAGGGAGTCCGGACCCGCTCCCCCTTGTGTGTGCCACTGGTTGGGATCATATGTAAGAACCGAAATGTCATAGGAATATTTGGTACTTATTGGCACCTCATGAATCGCGTCATTTCCCGACAAAATCTGACCGATTTTATATAAAATATGTTAGATTCTTTGTTGTTTTGGTATCAAGGTGTGATTAGAGTGTGATCAATTTTGCTGTGGGGTGATGCTACAACATAAGTACCTCATTATCCAAGCTTCTGTTCTCAAAAAGCTTCACAAATAACTTTTTAACGAAAAAACTGACTTTTGAGTCACCTTATCACATAATTATAAGCAAGAAAATTACAGTTCAGAAAATAAACAAACATAAAACTGTGTGACACTAAAATAGAAATTATTGCATTAATTTAAATCAAAGGGTTATTTAAAAAAGAAAAATTAAGCCTTAATTTTGAAGGAAAATTTTAAATATAAAAAATTTAAACATGAATAAAATAAACAAATAAATATGAAGTAACCTAAAATATAGTAGAAATTCTAACATTAATTAAATTACATCCTTTTTTTTAAATTAAGTAAAAGGATAAAATGCGTTGAATGTAAAAATGGTTCGGAATATTATCAAATGGATAAGCAAAACAAATGAGACTGTTGCCAAACAACTAACTAAAAACCCAGTTGTTGAAAAAAAATGGAAAAATCGTTTAAAAATTTAATTTTAAAAAATCTTAAGTGAATTTAGAAAAACACTCTTCGTAGTGCACATCATCAGGACATAGAATAATTATGTGCCAAGCTTCATACTTTTGGGTTGCTTAGTTTGGGCTGTAGAGGTGAAACACACACGCTTAAACTGTGTTTTATTAATATAGATTATAAGATATTGTATCTAAATAATTAGACATACTATTGTAACGTTTTCCTCTCCGACTGCTGAAAAATAGGCTTTCTTATACAAGTAGCATGACATAGTTCACATTCACACGTGAATCCCTAAATATTGTGGAGTCTTTTCATCTGACATCGCACTGTCAACCGATGGCCTTGAGAAACCCAACAGCCGGATTAAACCCCGAGTGTAATTCGAGGTGTCAGAAACGGGAACCACCCCATCCCAACTTTGGAGAAGGAGTCTGTTGAAAATACCAAAGAGAACGGTTGTGTTGCCTTCTCCTTCGAAACAACATAATGAATAACTTCTATTTAAATGTATGTACTACAGTTAATAGCTGGGACGTTAATAAATCAATCATTTAATTTCTTAACTCTCATGCAACTATTAATTTTTCCTCTAACAATACACTATGGTACGTTACTATAAGTTTTGGTATGTCTAAAATTATTATCAATATCATCCGTTTTTTTTTTTTTTTTTTTGAGTACGAAGAAAAAAGGGAAAGATATTAATAGAAAATGTTTTTAAAGTTTGAAATAATGAAATATGAACCGAAATAAAAATAAGTACCAATCGGAATTTTTCTAATGGTTTTAGAAAAAGTTCACATCTAATTGAAGATCATCACATAATACGAACGGTAATACATTTTTTTTCGTATCGGAAAACCTTTAGCAGTACACTTTTAAGGTGTCCGACTACGTTCGGAACCGTGATTTCAAAATCACATAAATGGATAATTTTTAGGATATTTAGTGTTACTTAGATTAAAATATATGTATAAAATGGTTTTAAGGATATTATGACAAACAAAAATTATTTAAATACAATATTTCGGCAAAAAATAAACTTAGAAAAACCTTTTTTTCAAAATGTTTTTCTTTTGTGAAAAATGCTTCCATTATAACAATACTTTGCCTGTATATAGAACAGACCTCTGTACAGAGGCTCAACTATGTGTGATTTTTGAAAAATTCACATTATTTTCAGAGTTACAACCCATTGAAATATATATTGGCGGTTTTTTTTTCTTAAAAATTTTACCCTCTGTTGTCGTACAACATGGATAAACCCACTTCTAAGTTATATATTTCAAAAATTCTAGTTGAGCCTCTGTTCAGAGGTCTGAGCTATATACAGGCAAAATACTATTATAACAGAAGCATTTTTCACAAAAGGAGAATATTTTGAAAATGGGTCATTCTATGATCATTTTTTGTCAAAATATTGTACTTAAATAGTTTTTTATTGTAATACTATTCTTAAAACAATTTTATATACATTTTTTAATCTAAGTGACACTAAATATATCATAAATATTATCCAATTATATGCTTTTGCAAAATCACGGTTCCGAACGTAGTCGGATATCTTAACTATAAGTATAATTTAATCAAAATAAAGTTTAAATTTCCTTGTGGAAAGCTTCCTAGTAGAGATTTTCCAGTTTTAATGTTGTTTACTATGTGCAATAACGAGAACCTTTACAGCTTTTGTCGAACATTTCCAAAGGGAAATTCGCCACTGAAACAACCACTTTAATGCTTCAAAAATACGAAAACAGTAGACTTTAATGATTCTTCTGAGATCGTTCAAAGAAGGTTTTCAGTGGAATGGATAAACTTCAGCTAGAATGGAAAGCTTTCACCCCTTTTCTAAAACTGCTCAGTAAATAATCAGAATGGATTGCCTATCAATCCAGTTTAAGAAGTTTAACCTCCCAGTTCTTACATGAGAACATTTATTTCCTACCTTTAGTAGAAGTTATCGCTTGGAACAGATTTCTAGTGGAGTTTTGGAAAAGTTTTGTCTCCCACACTTTGCAGTAAATATGCCGTATTTTTTGCAGAAAATAGCTTTTTTATTGGTTCTTCCACTCGCAAAACTTTTGAAGAGTATACTGTTTTAAAAAAAGCAATTTTTAGTTTTTGTCGATATCATTAAATGAGATTCTTAATGAATTACTTCACAATTGTTGGCCAAAGTTGGCCCTTGCGCCATTAAAATTAACAATCATCATCATCATCATCACAATACCGCTCTGAATGTGTTTAGACAAAAGTGATATCTATATCAATCGATCAATTGTTATTTTATTACAGCAGTGCTTCTCAAACTCTCAATATTTGCGACCCAATATATTCAATCATAATTTTCATCGCGCCTCCACCCCCCCCCTTTCATACAATAACAATGTATTGAATTAAAAAAAAGCTCTTTTACGCTGAAGCTACAATACAACTTTAACCTCTTATCTGCCACCAGCGTATATTTGCGTCCCACTCAGCCAAAATGTTAATTAACCAGGACGTATATATACGTCTTCTTTTCTGTGCACTGCTATTTATAAAAATATTCCGAAGGCTTTGGAATGCAACTAAAAGCCCTTGACTGCGTTTGCGAAGGATTTAATTACTTAAGAGGATTTGCTTATTTATTTCTTTTCTCCCCGCCCTGAATACATCACGTCTACGTGAAAAACGGTGCATTGGGGAATGAGTCATGTACCTTTTAATCGGCTATTACGGGATTAATTATAAACTCCACAAATTATCAAGATAAGTGTTAATTTTTGTATATATATATGGCAAGCCCGTGGGGTGAATGGTAATTATGAAACAAGATCTTAACTTAGTATTGTTAAATTAATTATAAAATACATTTGCGTTACTGATACATTTATAAGTGTATTATATGAGTGTAAATGTATATTTTTATTTCTTATTATATGTCAGAACGTATTTTGTTTGTTTACTTCCAGTAAATTAATAATTTTCTTAAATAATCTTCTTTTCGACTTTTCAATTTACTCGCGTACAGTTATCACGCAACTCTAAGGAGGCGCTCCACACAATTTGAGAAACGCTGTATTGGAGTCGTACTAGGAAGAAATACGAAGTGAGGGTACATCGTATTCTTGAAACCCGTCAATTGACGAGAATGACAAAATGAGCTGGAACCCCATTATCTAAACTTCCATACCACGATAATGCAAGGACTTTGAGGCTCCATACGATGATCACGGTAGCCTAATGGTCGTGGTCACTGACTCATAGCTGAAGTTTCAAAAGTTTTAGCCTCAGTACCCCTGAACTCTCGCCGTATAGAGGGGTTGATTCACATTAAATCTGTCGATTTTTAATGTCCTCCTGTTGGCGAATTGTGGAAGTTCAGAAAGTGTTTGCTAGTTCTGTTATCGTACTCGTCACTTGACCTTAGTTCACAGAATTATGAGGTATGTCGTCAATAGCCCTCATGCTGCGTTATAGTTTATATACCCTCACTTCCTCACTTGAGTTTCGATAGATTTTATGTGTTTCAGCCCCTCTGCACGACAACTCCTTAATGCTATCAGGACTCGTATCCATGCTTACCACACCATGCGAACGGGGAGGCTTTTGAACCTCGAGAGATTTATCGTGCATCCTTCAACACGGTTACGACTGGTCTTCAGCGGTACTAGTCTCGAAATCATAACAAGCCAGTCACGAGTTCGTGAACATGACCAATAGACTACCGTGGTCGCCAATCATTTTGAGATTCTTTTTATAAATATTAAGAGACCTAATTATAATACATCGATGTATAGAAAAATTCAAGTTTAAGGAATTTCTTTTTTTTTTCATGGGAAAAAATCATTCACCTAAATTTATCGTTTACGATTTTTAAATTAAATAATTTTCTGAAATTGAGTTTACTACTCCAAAATAGAAATCTGTTAGTTTAATTTAGCATCTACGGAACTAAATAAATGCTATTTATAGAGAACCAGAGTATATGAGAAAGAAGGAAGTCATTCTTCTGTCTTACCGATTGTTTTAAGATAACCGACTACGTTCGGAACGTTGTTTTTGCAAAAGCGTATAGATGGATAATATTTATGATATTTAGTGTCACTTAGATTAGAAAATGTATGTAAAATTGTTTTAAGAATAGTATTACAGTAAAAAATTATTTAAGTACAATATTTTGACAAAAAATGAACATAGAATGATCCATTTTCAAAATATTCTCCTTTTGTGAAAAATGCTTCTATTATAATAATATTTTGCCTATATATAGCTCAGACCTCTATATAGAGGCTCAACTAGAATTTTTAAAATATATAACTTAGAAGTGGGTTTATCCATGTTTTACGACAACAGAGGGGAGAAATTTTAAGATAAAAACGCCGATAATTATTTCAATGGGTTGTAATTCTGAAATTAATGTGAATTTTTCAAAAATCATAGTCGAGCCTCTGTGCAGAGAACTGAGTAATATATACAGGCAAAATATTATTAAAATAGAAGCATTTTTCGCAAAAGGAGAACCTTTTGAAAAAAGTTATTTTAAGTTAATGTTTTGCCAAAATATTGTATTTAAATAATTTTTTTATGAAAATGTCCTTAAAACAATTTTATACATGTATTCTAATCTAAGTGACACTAAATATCATGAATGTTATCCATTTATAAATTATATCCACTTTTAAAGTTATCCATTTAAAATCACGGTTTCGAACGTAGTCGGATACCTAAAATAAATACTTCTGCTGAGAGTGACATAAATTATTGTGTCAGTTTTGTGTGACTAAAGTCTTTCTTTATGTAAATAACTGTTAAAAAGAAACTGAAGGTTTTTCTTAAATATGACTATAATCAATGTATATATTATAAAAGAAAGTGTAAAGAAATGTACGTGCCGCTAAAACTCAGAAACGAGTCCAGGTACGATCAAAGGAATTGTGTAGTAGGGTAGGTCTCTATTCCTCATGCATAAAGAAGGTTCTCGTTTATACTTGAATTGACCCTAAGAGACGTTGCAATGGCTTAAGGGGCTTTATAGATAAATATTCCCGTTTTTTTAAATTATTAAATCTGCACTTGAAATTTAGTAGGTTCGTTTCTTTTATGCAGTAGGTTTGAACTACAAAATCGATTTTGTGAAAATCGACCCACAAGGAGCGTTGCGAGGGCTTCATCAAATATTCCTGTTTTTGAACTATTAGACCTACACACTTGAAATTTGGTAGGGATGTTCCTTTCACATGGTATAGAGATCCGCTAACGAATTTAGCGAACATCGACCCCAAGTGGCGTTGTGAGGGGTTTAAGAGTATAGATTATTCCCTTTTTTGAGAACTATTTGGTAGACGTGTTTCTTTCATGAAGTAGAGATATGTTACAAAAGGGGTTTTGTGAAAATTTATTTCCAGGGGGTTTTGAGGCCTTAAAGGGCAGTATAGATACCAGGTGTATGCATATGAAATGATTTTTTTAAAGAAAAACACAATAAGTTTGGAAAAACGGTTAATATTTCTTTATTTGAAATAATATCCATCGCTGGCTACACATTTTCCCCATCTTTTGGGCAATTTGGGAATACCACGCAAAAAAAGTGATCGGTCTTTTGAGGCCAGCCAGTCATCAAGCCAAGATTTGACGTTTTCGTAAGAAGTGAAGCGCTGGTCAGCCAATGCGTGTCCCAATGATGCAAATAGGTGGTAATTGGAAGGAGCCAAGTCTGACGAATAAGCCGCATGCGCTAAGGGTCCCCAGTCGAGCGCCTTAAGGATATCCTTGGTCGGCTTAGCACGGTGGTTAGGTGCGTTGTCATCAAGTAAAATCACTTTGTGCTGCCGTTTCTTGTATTGCTCGCGTTTTAAGAGTATAGCATCGTTTAAATTAAGTAATCTTTGCTTGTATGGATCAGTATTAACGGTTTAGCCGGGTTTGGGAAGCTCATAATAGATTGATTCCTCCTGATCCAAGAAAATACACAGCATTGTTTTGCGGCCGAAGCGATTCGGCCTTGCGGTCAATTTGGACGGCTTTCCGGGGTCAACATATGATCGATTACGCTTGGGATTCTCAAAATAAATCCATTTTTCATGGACAGTCACAATACGATGGAGATATGACTTGCGTTTGTAGCGGGCAAGCAACATTTCGCACACGAGTTTTTGGTTTTCCTGTTGACGATCCGTTACCTCGTGTGGTACCGATCTACCGACCTTTATTATCTTGCCCATTGCTTTGAGACGACGGGAAATAGTACTCTGGTCAACATTCAATTGTTATGCAAGATGTTCTTGCGTTTGGCCATCATCTTCATCGAGTAATGGTTCCAATTCAGCATCTTCAAATTTTTTTGCTGGTCTGCCACGCTCCTCGTTTCTCACATCGAAATCGCCATTTGGAAACTTTTCAAACCACCTGTAGCACTGCGCACGGCTCAGAGCATTGCCACCGTATGCTTCTACAAGCATTTGATGTGATTCGGCAGCATTTTTCTTCAGATGGTAAGAAAAAATTAATGCTGTCCGCAAATCGTGGTCGGAAGGCATAAAATTCGACATTTTCAAAACAGTAAAAAGAATACAATGCACGCTGAAACTCGTCCAAATGTAAACTAAACATGAGTATCAAAGGTCAAACTATAAAAAAATAACATGTCACGGTTTCGTATTGTATGCATATATGCGTGAGATACAGACTTGAAAAAAAAAAGTTTGGTAGGGTTATTCCTTTCATGGAGTAGAAATCTGCAAAAAGGATTCTCCGAAAATTGACGCCAAAGGGGCGTTACGATGGATTAATGGGTGCTGTAGATAAATAATCCTGGTTTTGAACTATTCGACCTACACACTTGAAATTTGGTAGTCACGTTCCATTTATGAAGTAAGGAGCATCTAACTAATTTAGTGAAAATTCATTCCAAGGGGCGTTGTGAGGGCTTAAGGGGCATTATAAATAAATATTTTTGTTTTTGAACAATTAGGTTTACACATGGTACTACTATCGTGTATAATATAAATTATTCCTCTTTTTTGTACTTTTTTTTAATTGTAACCATTGTCACAAAAAATCTATGTCTTCACTATTTTTACAATAATTAATTTTTCAATTCTTTTCTGTATTTTTGTGTTGTTATAATCTTATTTAGACTTAAACTAGGTAAAAAGGAGAAAAAATTGGACGTAAGAAACTAACATTTGTCGTTTGCAGATTTGAATAAAATTATGAACAATAGTAAAATAAATTATTTCTCAATACAAGTCAACTGAAATATATGAAAATAGTATATATGCAAGAAGTATTACTATAATATTTCTAGAGAGTGGTAATGATAACTATAGTGTCGTGACGAATGGAAGATGTTGTAATGAACGAACAGCGCGTGGTCGGTGGTGAAGATTACTGTAAATTAGATACATTTCTTATATTGGTTGATATTACGTATTCAATTTTATTGACGGGGCGGTCTTGTAAATTAAGCAAGTTAATTCAATATTTAACATATAGCGTTTCAACATCACAAGAAGCAAACCCAATGGCACAAAACAAGAACAAAGAAACTACGACGCTACGCAATGCAGCTGCCTACATGATGAAAGACACAGGCAGAAAAAAGAAGACAGGTCTTGGTATTTATACCCAACGGGACATCACATGATTTGCAGGGTAGATGGATGTAGTTCCAGAAGTTCCCGTTTGGCGGGTAACTAATTAAAATAATTAAATGGTTGTCCTAAAGGACTGGACCATAGATAAATCAAGAACTATTAAAGATTAAATTACTGAGAATTATTACATATACGTATACATTACATTTACATTTTTGTCCCCCCTCTACCATATAAAAATAAACCATTTATACTAAAATTTATTAATGTTTATTTTTTTAAATATTTATTTTTTAACTTTTTAACCCCTTGTTAAAAACGATGATAATTAAGTTTAAAATAAAAAAAATTAATAAGTATTAAAAAATTATAATGTCAGAACCAGTCTTTGATAAAAGAAAAAAAATAATAGAAATAAGGTATTGAGTATGTAGTATAACTACTAACATGCTACGTTATTTAACATTATCTTAAAAAATACGTAATGTTGGTCATAAAATGTACTTTACAAACAATTTAAACTTCATCATTTTCCTTTTTAAAAAAATACAATAGTGTGTTAAATTAAATATGTTTATATAATAAAACTAAATTCAAATATATAAAAAACTGACACTTTTTCTGTACTTTTCCCTTCATACTTCCTGATTCATTAATGTACAGTCTTTGCTTAGAACTCATTATGTCAGTGTTTCTCAAAGTGTGGGCGCGCCTCCCTGGGGGGCGCGATGACCCTACAAGGGGGGCGCGAGCATATCGAAAATTTCAAGATTTTTTTTTTAAAAAAACACCCGAAAAGAGAAGTAGAACAAAATACTTTCTTCCAAATACACAACAACACTGATATAATTTATGTTTGCCATCTGGCGTTTTTCTGTCATCAAATAGCTATCTTAGATCCCAAAACCAAATTAAAGAAAAAAACATTTTGTTTAATTTGCTGTATTTCCTCAATGAGAGATTTTTTTTATTACGTTTTAACATAAAATATTACTCGTTAAAAGAAAAACGATATCTAGACCATGAGAAAAATTCTAAGAAGATAAACAATTAATCGCTGTAATTATTATTGAAATACTGTACATTAGTTGTAAAAAAAGAAAAAGAAGACATTCACTTTTCAGCCAGGCTGCATAATATATTTGTTAATCATTTGATTGATCTTCAAACTTACTGGTATGGTTATTTAGATCATTCGCGTATTTTTTTCTGAAAACACTTTTAAACCGGGAGCGGTGGCGCGGGACATCTGTGATCTCTATTGAGGGAAGTTGGAACTGATCAAACAAAAGAAAAACCTTCTGAAAAAATACATATTATTCATGATTGAGAAACGCTATGAACATGAAACGAAAGGAAAATTTTCAAAGGCTTCCTAAAGAACTCCATCAACCTAAAATATGATGCCATAAGTGTACCACAAGGTTCAGTTCGCCTTGTCAAAAAGACACAAGAATGAAAAAGTTCCACTTGCTATTTGTTGATTACCAAAGGAGTCACGAGTTCGAGCCCAGTACCACTAAAGACCCGCCGTGTAGGGGAGAGATGCACGTTAAATCTATCAAGAGCTCAAACGTCCTCTTGTTGGAGTGGTGTGGTAGTTAAAAGAGGCCAGCTCAAGTATCGTCCTCGTCAACCATTGTTCAAAATTACGAGGTCCGTCTCTAAAAGCCCTCGTGTAGCTGAACAGTGCGACGTTAATATTCACTCACTCGATCATGAAAGCTCATTAAAACTACAATAACTTGGAACAAAATATGACAACTTTGCCAGAAAATAACATTTCTGTAGTATTAATGAAGTGTCTCTGATTTGCGTCCTTTATTAAAGTCTTGAACTTTTGAATCATTTTAGTTCAGTGTTTTATTGGATTTTTTCTCAAATCATCAAAGAAAAATTGAATAGTCCTTGAAAGCCGGAAAGTATACTTTCTCATAATTAAATTATTCACTGGAATTCCGATTTTTATCGTGTACAGTAAAAATAATTATAAACAAATGATTGGGGTGACTGAGTCCCCCCGCAGTACCATTAGCGTTAGTATCGAGTGCACGCCTGCTCCTGGGTTAAAACATTTTGAAGTCTTCTCGCATTAAATATTAAAAAGTAACACAATTATTCTTCATCGGAATTTTATATTATTTTTCATTATTTAACATTAATTCTAAATGCTAATTTTGTGAGGCTTAAAATTACAATTCTTTTTACAGTAATTTACAATTATAGCATTTATCGAAAAAAAATCATTTTACATTTTTATATACAATATCGTGTACGCAGTTTTACTCTCCTTACAGTTTAGCTATTATATCAATAATAATGTTTTATTTTTTAAAAAAAATGAACTCGGGCGAAGAGCTGGTGTTGCAGCCAGTATACGTTTAATGTATCAGTACTGAAGAAGGTATTTTTTATAAATAATTTCTTAATACTAAATTAAGAACAAGTTTGATAATTATTATGGACTTTCATGGGCTTGTCTTGTAGAGCAAAGTTTTTCAAAGGAAGGTTTAATATCAGAAATTGACCCTCTGAGTCTATTTTTCTATATTTAGCTGAGATCTATATTTTGTCTTCAAAGCAGCCACCGCAGAAAATTTCGATTTAACAAAGGTAGGATGTTGAAAATGGTAATAGTATACGAAGTGCTTTTGTTTTCAGTACAGAGAATTTCATCATCCACCTTTACCCAAAATTCAAAGACCGATTTATTACAAAATTGCCTTTTAAGTTTTCACTGGATGTGAAATGTATGAAGATTTCTCCTTCGGAAGTTGAGAGTCCTTCTGGAGTATCTTGAAATAGATCTCTAATCCACTCGTAACTTGCTACCAAGTTGTCTGCATCCAGAAAATTCTTTTTGAAATTATTTGCCAACATAGTTAAACGATTTTACATGGTTTTAGAAACAACTTTCTCATGTTGTTCTTCAGATTTGTAAGTTTTGACACATAACCAGCTGGGGCTTTTTCCCATCATTTACTTCATTGGTGGTAAATCCAAAATTTAAGTATTTTTGAGAAGATTTATTGCCTTGATTTAATTTTCGGAACAATGCTCGTCTGTGTACTTGTTGATCCTTCATTATCGTGGAATGTTTGCTTACGACTTAAAAATGTATGTATGATTTTGTTTTAATCTACTGCCGTAAATACTTATTTACCGTGAATTACAATTAAAGTGTAAATTTAAAAAAACGTACATTCACAAGCTAGATTCGGTAGCTATAGAAGTATCGAGTCGACCAAAGCTGCCTGGAATTGTACGAGGTTTTACATGTTTTGAGCAGACGTCCAATAGATTGCCCAGACTAACGCAAACGTACCCTATAATGCCAAATGTGATGGATATGATAGCGAGCAACATAGACTAGACTATTTTTCTAATGACATTTGTACTTTGAGAAACGAATGCTGAAGAAGAAATAAATCATTAATTAAATATATCATTTTGCGATCTGTTCCAATTTAAAAATTAGTGAAAGAAAAATTAACATAATAATAAGTAAGTAATATATATTTTAAGTAATTTTCTTAAAATATATATTACTTAAAAGTTACATATACAAAATTTAATATACTTATTGTATTAATTTGTACGGTTTATAATTAAGATCGTATTGTAACTTTAGCGTCTCTCTCTCAAAGTGTATTTTTATTGCAATAAATACATTATTGTTGTATAGGGGGGGCGCGACAAAAATTATGATTGAAAATTGGGTCGCCGGTATTGAAAGTTTGAGAAACACTGCATTATGTTAATATATTATTTCATGAGAAAAATAAAAAAAAACTTTTACTTTTTCTAACTTATCTGCAGATTTCTCTATTAAAAATGATGAACTGTTTCTTATTTTTTTAAATTTTTTTTTATTTTTCCGAAATTTTACATTTTATCAAAACTTTTTTTTATTAAAATACCTTTCTCTAACACCCATAACTGACGAAAGCCTTGCAAAGTATATTTCAGAATTCCAATAAAGTACAGCTGTTGAGTTTCGATTCGAAAATTCTGCCATTACTGAACGAAATTAAAATCACAAAAATTAGTAATTAAATCAAAGAGAAAATGCACATGTTGCATTTTATCATCGTACTAAGAAAACGGTCCCAACGTTAAACTAAATCGTTAAAGAAAAAAATTAATTAATAAATAAAAAAAAATTTACTTAAAAAATTATTTTTTCAATAAGTTTTATTCTTTTCTGTTTCTAATTTTTTCTTTTTGAAATTGTGCTGTTAAATTTTTCATTTACCAGCTATTTTGTTCATAATACCTTCAATTTATTTATTTTTACTCCTCATCATATTTTTTTTCAAAAATATTCATTTTTTCTTTACTTATAACTGATTTTTAGAACTAATTTTGAAGCTACATAATATGAAGAGTGGATTTAAGACATTTTTAATGGTTTTTTTTTACTTACATTGTAACTTTGTCTGTATCAAAACTTTAAAAGCTTTTTACTCGCATTTTAAAGCACTCAGTTGAGCTGAAACTTTCTATACACGATTGTTTTAAATGAAAATAGGATAATTTAATAAAAATTAATAAATTAAAACTAATTATTTGAAGAATTACAGCTACAGCTACGTTGACATCATTTTTGGTGACCGAATTTGGAAAATTTGCGAACTGAGTTCAACTCTTTAAGAATTTTTTTCTCCCATTTTAAAGTGTTTAACTAAGCTGAAACCTTTCATGCACGGTTGCTTTGGATGGCAATATGATTAATAAAAACTTATTGGTTTAACCTAATTGTTTAAAGAGTTAAATTTTACTCATAATTCCAATTGTTTACAACGTGAAACAGTTGAATATTGAAGCCAGTAAATTAAACTATCCTCTCGTAAAATTGAATTATTAAAAGTAATCAATTGACTAAATTCAATTTGAAATCAACATTACCTTTCTCTCTTAAAATTTAAGTTATAAAAAATAATATTGCTCAAAATGTTAAGTTTGAAAGATAACTTTAGTTTAAAAAGCTCTTTTTTTACTGGTGTTATTATTTGTTGAATCCCTTATAGACACTACACTCTTAAGGAACAATGCAATTATTATTTAAAGTACTCTCTTGGGATGAAAACGCATACACTAAAAACTTTAAAATATGTATTATTAGTGGAATTGTTGCGGCTATTCATGTATAAAAAATAAAACAAAATATAGTTACAAATTAAGTTAAACCTTTTTAAAAAAGTAACATAATTATACAACAACAAACGTATATTGTCAAAGCAACTGTTTTATTTATTTGTTTTTCCACAAAAATTACAAGTTTTAAAAATATTTATGAAGAAAATATACATTGTATCTACATGGACAGTATTCTTTGGCTTAAATGTCACTTAAGTCCCTCAACTCCCTTTTATATTATTATAATTGCCTCCAGCACAAAGGGTTTTTTTTTAAAAGTTTTATAAAGGTCAGAGAAATTATATATTTGAAAGAATGTTGGAAAAACCGAAAAGCATTGTAATATAACTTTAAAATTCGGCGTATTTATAATTTTCTCTTTTTATACCCAAAATCAAGCTTTGCAAAACGTTATTTGTATAGCAACTAGCTGGTATACCCGTTTTTTGTGCGGGGGAAATGAAAAATTACACAATACCGATTGAAGGACATAGAAGTTTTTAACGGCTTAATTTTACGTTAGCTTCAAATTAAACACACACAAAAAAAGCTTTTTGTATGTCTCAGCTAAAAAAAAACCATATTTGAGTTTTAAGTCTGTAGATTTAATAACTGAAAAAAACGATTTTTTTATTTATAACACCCCGTAACTCTCTTGTCAGTTGATTTTTGAAAACACCTTCCTAAGCTGATCTCTGCTCAGCAAAAGTAACACATTGTTACAAATTTTGAGTAAAGAACGCTTAAAATAGTATAAATAATTTATATGTGGATGTGTAATACATTACTTTCTGTTGAATTTATTTTATGTTAAAATTGTAATATTCGCAAGCAATGCCGTTCCTTACGTTATAATAGCGATTCAATGGAAATATAGCAAGATTTTGGTGAAAGAGCCAAGTTGGCATCCTTTTTGGCGACCATGTTAGCAACTTGGTAATTGATTAAATGGTGCAAAAGTTGATATGCTGTAGCGCCACCTGGTGGAGAGAATAACATAAAAGCTTTCTCCACAAAAAATACATATACATGCCAAATCTCAAAGTGATCGACATCATAGCGATATACAAACATCCATTTATATATATATATATATATATATATATATATATATATATATATATATATATATATATATATATATATATATATATATATATATAATTAAAGAGAATGTTTTAATTATTTTCACTTTGGCATAAAGATATTATGTGACAAAATGTTTAGCCTATATAGCTTTTGGATTAAAACGAGCGATCACCGAGAATCATTATTATTTTCCTAAAATGACTTCGATAGCCTAGTGATGAGGGTCATTTTAGTCATGAGTTCAACCCCTAGTGCCACTGAAAAGCAGTGATGCAGACAAGAAGATGCATGTCAATTCTATCGTGTATCAAAGTCCCGACACGTTGGCGTGATATAGAAGTTAGAAGAGTGGGCTGTCAGCTCAGGGGTCTTCGTCACTTAACCGTGGTTCAATCATACCGTAGTACATTCAGTTATACTCACTCATCATTTTCGTAAGAAAAAAGCTCTTCTACCCAGCACAATATCTGTTCTGAACCCTAAGGCAGAGATAGTGAATCAGTGGCACGCAACAAAATATTTTGGTCACGCCATCAACCAAAACAGTTAGCATTCTAGTTTGAAACACCAAAGTTCACTATAAAGTATGACGAACAAATGCGAGTGGTCGGCTCAGGGCGCACACACGTTCGTTATTATTTTGTCTTCAATACGCCGTGGACTATAACTGCTAATGATCGAAAGTTTGTCTACACATAGAACAGTCAATTTCATTAACACACAGCTCTATTTTAAAGTTTATTTGTGTTATATATATGTTTTTAACTGTTATTTAACATGGCTAGTTCAGCAAAAGAACAAAAAATGCAAGATAGTAAGTACAACAGAAAATTTCAAGCTTGGCGAATCTAGAAATATGGCATTATTAGTAAAGGCGAGAAAGCAATGTGTATCCAAACATCGTTTGTAAAACAGCATTTTGAAACAAATCATAAATCTTCATGTCAAAAATGTGAACCACAGCAAAAATAATTTATTGCTTAGAAACCATTTGGCAGATGACTCCATTCTATACTAAAAGATACATCTTACAATCCTAATATAAGTTATTTGTCATCGAATCTGCAACAACAAAAGTCACAATAGTGTTATTTTAATTTGAACTAAACGTATAACTAAAATAGTTGCAACTATACAGTGCAAAAGGTATTTTTTTCGTTGTAAATAAAGAGCTTTAAGTCAGGGTTTCTCAAACTGTGGGGCGCGCCCCCTTGGGGGCGTGACAACTATACAAGGGGGCGCAAGCATATTGAAAAGTTAAAAATAAAAGATTATTTAAAAAAATTATCAGTTTATGTAAAGTAAACAAACAAACTACGTTCTGACATAATAAAAAAATAAACCACACATTTACACTGATATATTGCACTTATAATTGTATCGGTGCTACGCAATATTTTATAAATAATTTAACCATGTTAAGTTAAGAACATGATTAATAACTACCAGTGATTCCATGGGATTCTCATATATAAAGTTATATACAAAAATTATCACTTATCTTGACAATCTGTACGGTTTTGAATTTAATTATGAATTGCCGATTAAAAGTTACGCGATTCGCTTCTCAATGCCAACCGTTTTCCACGTAGGCACGCCTAAGTGATGTATTGGGGTTTGGAGAAAGGAATAAAAAAACAAATAATCTGAAATAAAAGTAAATCCTTCGCAAACATTGTCAAAGTCATTTTATTGAATTTCAAAACCTTCAGAATAATTTTATGGATATCAGTGCACAGAAAAGACCGCACTTCGGAAGGACGTATATACGTGCATGGAAATTAATACTTTGGTGAGCAATACGTTTATATACGCCGGTAGCACTTGAAAGGTTAAACTCATATCGTAGTTTTAGCACCAAAGTAAATTATTATTGTGTTCCATACATTGTTATTGTATGAGGGGGGCGATGAAAATTATGATTGAATATTGGGTCACGAATATTGAAACTTTGAGAAGCACTGGCTTGAAGTTGTTAGTATTAATTTTATTATTTTCTCAATGATCCCAAGTCAAAAATATATGACGGCACGTCTATATCTCATTAAACATGTCTTTAGAAAAATGGCACGTTGATACATAAAGGTTCGTCATCCCTCCATCCATCTCTTTCCTAAGGAGATATCAATTAACTGATTAATTGTCATTATCACTTGTACTAATTTTACTTTACAAAAAGTATAAAATACTGGAGGAGCGGGGATTTGAACCCCGGGCCTTTTACATGCGAAGCAAACGCTCTACCACTGAGCTACACCCCCACCACGACGATTGTACTTTCCTTGCATGAATGTGATAAAATCCTGTGTATATAAGAAGCAGGTGTAAACTAATGTTAAATGATTATTGAGCAAACACTTTTCACGTGGAGAAACAAACAGAAAACGAAAACGAGAGAAAAAATAAAATAAGTTACGAACGAAGTAAAAATCAATTTCGACTGCATCGTTTTTCTAACAGATTTATAAAATGTTGTTATTAAACTAATTTCACATTAAAAGGTTTTTTCCATTATGTATGCTGACAAAAGCGGCGTTTTAATTTTAGTGTTGTTTAATAAGGATTCAAATAATTTAGAATACACCTTTACTATAAGTTTAAGAATATTTCTATTTAAATTTGCTATAAATCATATGCTTCAAGAAATTTAAAAAAAAAAAATGAACACATTTTTCTTTGGAGAAAACGATTACTTTTCCATGTACGAGGGTAAGTTAAAAAGTAAAGGTACTTTTGCAATTTCTCTTTCCAAGGTTTGGCAACAGCGCTAATATGCACGGTAGTCTGCAATACTTCTATACAAAAAGTCACTTTTCTTCCTTCATAATCGTTGGAGGTGTAGCAGACCATTCAACGTGGTAGTTCCGTTGTCGATCTGTACAACGAAGGAAAGGAGGACAGTCATTCACCATTTCTTAGCGGAAGGTGTGAAACCCGCAGAAGTTATTCCTCGCATCCAAGCGTAATTTTGCTATGACGGGTTCTATCTGCGGTTCTTCTACTAATCATCTTGGGGAAATTATTCTTTATCTCTGGTTTGAGTTTAAAAATGCTTTCCGTAGAGATAACTCAATATTATAATGTAAAGGCTATCTAAACCCTGGTAAGGGGTTTGTTAAAGTTGATCGTGGAAAGTGAATCGTGTGTAGCTAATTGTCAATCGTTAGTAGTAAGTTCTTCGTCCTTAAATCATCATACAAGCTAGAACTATCGTCGAAGAAGGGGAAACAATGTAAAAGTTGATTTGAAGAGAACTACAGCAGTTTAGGAAAGAGCTGAAAAGTTATCTACAAGAGATAAGTTTGCTTTTATAATCTTATAAGCTTCGATAAGGATTGCTCCCAAGGTTGTTGAATTAATCATAAAGTTATCATAAATTGCTCAATCTGAAATAAAAGTAATTATTTTTATAACCATGTCTGCTTCTTTAATGATCCGCATAAAACTTGCAAACTTCGGGATGAGACATGGTCACAGTTATTTATTGAGGAGCAAGATTGACGAATGGGTAGAGAGGTTCAGACAAGAAAATGTTTCTTTATGTGACGAAGAAAGTTTGGGCAATCCATCAAGCTCAACCACTGACGGTTGTCATCGTTGAAATTATAGCAATGAAAGGGATGGCTAGTATCCAGAATGTGTATCACTCATTCAGCAAACAAAAAGCAAATCACTGCCCATTTTTCCTCCTTGGTGCAGATCGACAATCAAGCTGCCATTTTGAACAGTACCGTAGACTCCAATGACTCCGAGGAAGGAAGGATGAGTGACACGTTGAAAAGTAGTGTTGCCAACTACCCTTCCTTTAGGTTTGAATACTAGCGTTATTGCCAAACCTTAGAACGAAAAATGGCAGATGCCTCTTGACTTTTTGACTTATAATATAAGAAATAAAAATAAAAGTCAAAGAAAGAATAATTAGACTAATTTTATACAGTTGTACGTTACCTGTAATGAATACACTGTGAAGAAGCTAACAGAAGATATATTTGACGTCAGAGTAAGCATTTTAGGTTTGAATTTTTCATTTGAGCATGGGAAAATTGTAAAACTTTCTTTTGGTTTTTTGTACGAAGGGAATTGTTTTCCGAGCTTTATTTTATTTCAGAATCACTATGAAACCGAGAATCAAATTCGATGTTCTCCTACTCCGAAAACACATATTCCTACATTGTGGATTGAGATAATTACACTGCAATCAAAGAAAACGAATAAACACTCTTTAAAAATAAAATAGATTTTTTAAAAAATAATTCTGTAGATTCTACTGAAGGAAGGTTCGTTCTGGGTACCTTCTGTTCCGAATGAAAATGCGAGTACTTAGCCGATCACGTCAAAACGATCATCTTCGCGTGATGTTGGTACTAGTTCATATAGCTATCACACCGCTACATACTCCCATGCCAGTGATTCGGCGAATAGGCGAACGAACGATACCATACTCGTCACGAGCATGTAAGCAGTTGCGTCACTTATGGGTTGCGTCAGTTTTGTACGTGAAGGCTTGAGAATTGCGTCATGTGTGTGACGGTTTTAATTGCGTCATTGTTTGACGACTTCGAGAAGTAACGGCTTATTTTGCATTAATGTTTGATGGTTTGGTTGCTGTTGCGGTGGATAGAAGGCGCCACGACAGTGGCGCGTGAAGGGTGCAGTTCTTTGCACGGCCAGGGTCACCAATGAAGGAAGGTTCGTTCTGGGTACCTTCCGTTCCGAATGAAAATGCGAGTACTTAGCCGATCACGCCAAAACGATCGTCTTCACGTGATGTTGGTACTAGTTCATATAGCTATCACACTGCTACACAATTATAAAAAATCGTTTTCAGAATTATATATATGTACAGAGCATAGCTTTCGTTGCTTAAGACTTTCTTTTAAGTTCGTTGATAAATCATCACGAAAATAGTAATTTTTAATTGAACACATTATATGACAGGAAATAAATCAAAATTTGGTAAACTTAAAAAACACGAAGTATCTATGCATAATAAATGAACTAATGAAATTTACTACAACAATGTTTGTTGATTGTATACTTCGACCTTAATGATAAAAAAATAGAGGTAAATAATAAAAGAATCATTGAACTAATGCAACGCCACATCTTGTAAACGCTTTACTTAATTCTATGAATACAAAAAAATGTAAATTTCAATCTGATCGCCGAATGGCCATGACCGTCAACTCGTGGCTGAAACTATCAATTCATGAGTTCGAGTTTCAGTGCCGAAGAAGAGAATGATAGCACCGGTGACATCCTGTTCAATTGATCATGGCTCAAAGTTACAAAGTCCGTCAACAATAGCCCCCAGGTTGCTTTATTGTTCAGTGTAAATTAACCCCTTAACTGCTGATTAAAAGTTCCGTGATTCGCTTCTCAGTGCCACCGTTTTTCACATAGGCAAGCATATGCGGTGTATTGAAGGAAAAAGAAAAGGCATAAATAAGCAAATTTTTCTCTGAAATAAATAAATCTTTCGTAAAAACTGTAAAGGTCATTTTATTGCAATTCAAATCATTCGTTATAGTTTTACTGATAGCAGCGTAAAGAGACGAATCGTATTTCGGCAAGACTTATAAATACATCCAGTTCATTTAAGGCACTAGTTAAGTGAGATGTATATAGAAACTACAACGGGGCAGTGTATATAGACGTGAGAGACGACAGCTAACAGGTTAAAACCAAATCAAATAGTGGTGTTTGTGTGATTAAATTCTTTAAAAAATGTAAGTGATTGCTCAACAAAATCTCTGGTATAAGAAACTACAACCACAAATGCATTCTTAAAGATGCTATCGAAGCAAACTTATATAAACACTGAAAAAATAATTTAATAAGAAAGATAAAACAAAATAAAAATTAACGAAATTTATGTATTGCTTCTGGGTAATGTGTAAGTCATAGTTACAGATATTTATTCGCATGTTCTGCTAAGAGATATTGTAAAGCACGCGTGTATAAATAATCTTCATATATGGATAAGTTTTCTAACATGATTTTAAGAAATTATACAGCCAGTAGCGCACTCAGAAAGTTTTCAAGGGGGGGGTCCGGGGTTGAAAGTTCACTATTCTTGTATCATGCTTCCTTTTGATTTTGTCGATTTTCGGGAAAAAAACACAGAAAAAAACTAATTTTTGAATAAATAATTAGCATTAATTAATAAAATTAATCATTAATAACAAGTAATTAATTAAATTTTACGTACTGTATACTTAGAATTATAATCAATCGGAAAAAATCGTCTGCTGTACACAGTAGCGCACACAAGGGGGTCCGAACCCCCCGGCACCCCCCTTGTGTGCGCCACCGTGTACAGCAGATAGTTTCTAAAGAAAAATTCCTCAAATACACTCATGGACAAAAAAAAATTTGCGCACAAAGAAGGAGTCGTCAAAATGAAACGAAATTTTACATACGTAATGACTACTTTGATTTAAGTAAATTATTAGAAAATCAAAGAAAAAAGACGATTTTTGTCAGAAAAAAAGGCAAAAGAACGGAAGATTTAATACTCTGTTGAACCCCTCTAGCGAAAATGCACGATGCGATACGGTCGGGCATTGGGGCATACAAGTTCTGTATGATGTCTTGAGATATTTCGTTCCATATTTGCTATAAACTTGCCTCTAGTTCGTTCAAAATCCTAGGATGCCCAACCCTCTGTTCGAAATGAATCTAGATATGCTCGATTGGAGACAAATCTGGGGATCGGGCAGTCCAACAAAAGGTAGAAACAGTGCGGAGACAGTCTTGTGACACTCTTGCGGAACATTGTCTTGTTGAAAAACGATTCCTGGGAGCCGTTGCATGAGTAGCAGCACATGAGGTTGCAGGACCTCATGGACATACCGCTGGGCTATCATGGTGCAAAGGATCAATACTAAAGGTGACCGTCTATTGTCGGCAATGGCACCCCATACCATCACATCAACTTTGGGAGCGGTGTGTCGCTGTAAAGAAAATGCAGGATTGAAACATTCACCATGGCATTTACAGACACGAACATGATTGTCATCACTGCTCAGATTGAATCTGGATTCGTCGCTAAAGACGTCCTGGTTCCATTCCGCTGCAGTCTTGTTTCCTCGTGCGCGGCACCACTCCAAACGAAGGCGTCGATGATTGGGCGTTAAGGGCAGCACACATAATTGGCACCCCGATCCCAAATGTTTTTCAGCCAAGCGACTTCGTATGGTTCTAGAAGACGCAGGGGCCCCTAGTGAAGGTGCTACCTGGTCCTGGATGGCGGCCAATGAAGCAGTTGGCTGTACGCTTGCATTTATTACGATGTGGCGGGCTTCTCGACGACTGGTCTGTCGAGGGCATCCTCTCGGATCCACTCACTGGTCACAACACCTCCTCACTACACAATCAGAACTTCCTAATTGACGAGCTACTCGCCTAGCTGACCACCCAGTTTCCATCATGCCGGTTATTCCCCCCTCTCAAACTGCGACAGCTGCTCATATTGTCTTCTAAAACGGCGTAATGGCATGTCTACTTCAGCTCTTCCTTTGTAAATGATTTAGCACACTCAAACAAGCGTTTGTTACCTGTTTTATACTTCAACAACGTTAAACGCCGACTACCGGTTATACGTAATGCGCAATCACGCTGAATTTCGAATCATTTGCATATCTCCCCAACATGTACCTTCGTGCCAAGTGTTGTTACGATCCCGCAATTATTTGTTGGTGCGCTAATTTTTTTGTCTATGAGTGTATTTGCAGATATTTATAGAACACAATTATTCCCTAAAAACAGAATTTCCATTAAGTTTGTGCAATTCTATAGGCTTATCACAACGGATGGTGCTTTTATAAATGTCATTTTATGTTTAGTGTTTGGATATTTTTTATAAGTACCAATCTATTACTGTTTTATAAAGCATTATATAAATACTTTCGTATACTTGACAAAAATATCACATAGAGTTTGTATTATAAGGATAATATTGTGCATTATTTAACAATAGTATTGTATGCATAAGCATTATTATTTATTAAGCATAGTATTGTAGGATTATTTAGTAATGTATAAAAACCGTAATACATTGTTATGAAACTTGCGTAACGAATCCTTCAAATAATGTAAATAATTTATATCTGGATGTGTAATACATTAATATTAATTTCTGCTGTATTTATTTTATGTTAAAATTGTAATATTCGCAAGCAACGCCATTTCTTACATTATAATGGCGATTCAATGGAAACTTGTTAAAGGTTTGACGATAGAATCAAATTGGCGTCATTTTTGGCGACTGTGTTGTTGACCCTTTTTGGCGAGTTTATAACCATATTTGTGCTTCTGGAAACTATTGGAGAAATATTTTAACATCACGAATTATGACGTAAGCGGATTTTTTTGAGAAAAATAACGTCAACGTCATAACGTCGCTTACGTCATTTTGAGAAAAATCCATTCAGGCTATAAATAAGAGTCGCTCGCTAAAACTTAGTCAGTATTGTTCTAACGGTTGATGAGCCGACTAGCTATTAGTTGCTACTATCGAGTGAGTGTTTGCGAGTAATCTTAATTATAACATATTTGTATTTTTATACACTAATATTCGTGCCTGAGTGGTGTAAAATATGTAAAGACCTTCTCTGATTTTTTAAGAGAATTTTGGTGCTGTATTCTGTGTTTCGAAAATTGTTTTTCGACAATAAATTTTCATCGCTTCTGAAGAACTGTCTTGCACTTAGACAATGATAGCAGAAAATCTTCGAACCTCGATCTACGTAACAATATAACGATCTAACAGTTTTTCTATTTTTCTTAAAATTAAAAATGAATTACACAAATTGCTGGACAATCTTTTAAAAAGAAAATAAATATTTTTAAAAATTAGGAAAAATTCGAAATGTGACTGAAAGTAAAAATAAATTATCTATGTGACTCAGCTTATGTAACAATGAGAATTATTTAATAAATTTTTCAATTTAAAAATACTATTAGGTTATTATCGCATTTCCACACCACAGGTCCAAGGTTCAAACCCGGGCTGGGCAAGATCGACTCAGCCTTTCATCCCTTCAGATGGTCGATAAATGAGTACCACGCTTGCTTGGGAACTTAACACTCGGGTCCCACGTCAGACTGATCACCTGACCGGAACATCTGCTCGTGCACCTCAGGGCCCAGGGTCGCGTATACTGAGTTGGACATAGTAGGCCTAGGCCCTCATGGGCGGTTGCGCCACTGAGTTAAGTATTAGGCTATTACGGTTTTTGAGATGAGAATATGATGCGTATAGAAATACTGTGGTTTTTTAAATAACATTATTAGTAACAGCAATTCTTTAAAACATAATATTTTCTTGGGAATACAAAAAGAGAGAAAAAAAACTTTAAATGATGAAGAAATTACTTTAATTCTTCAAAGAAATTTATCCAATTAATAAAATTTCCATCTAATAATTCTTAAAATAACAGCAACGAATAATAAAAGTCAGACGATTAAGAATTACACACGAAACTCAATTATTTGAATCCCATTTTATACACATATTATTTTCTAATTCTCTTTTTATTCCACATTTTAGTATTCTCTCTGAATGATCGATAGCGTATGTCTTAAGCATCATAATCACGTATTCACAAATGATCATTTAACTATAACCCCTGGTGAATTTTGTAGAATGATTAAATGTCTTTTTTTGATTCACCATTTCTAGCTTCATCAAAGAAAATAGAAATGGAAACGAAGGAAAAAATCGTTTGCATTTTCTTACGCTTCTTCATTCGATACACGATGAGGGATTTCTTTTTTCTGTTTCTTGTTCAATCGATATCTGTAAACCGAACTGATTTTTGGCTTCAGTTGAGTTTTGCTAAGCATTTTTTATATTCTGCTTAGCAGCCTTTAATGTTTCGTCTATCGACAATATGTTCAGCTGAAAATACAGATGTAGTATACATACGTACAATAAGACAAGAGGACAATGTACCTAATGATTTATTCTTTAAGTGTCAAATAAAGGTACCTTAAGATATTCATGTATACAAGAGAAGGTTCCTTGAACAGGATTTGAATTAGATTAGCTTGACTAAAAAAATAGCGGGAAACGATACACTAAGAATTTTTTGAGTATGATTACTGTTTGATAAGTCAAGCTTGAGTTTCTACCATTTAGGTTTTGTGATGCAGAAAACAATAAACAATGGAATATAACATACAGCTGTCTTCTAGGTGCTGTAAAGTTCGTTGAACTGAATTCTTAATTATTCGAAGAGAGGACATAAAAAGGTGTAGAGTAAAATTAAAACTATGTTACTGTTTTGAACTCTTCTCGAATTTGGTGAATTCACACATGTGAAACTCCATGGCTTATGCGTGCTAAAAATAATGATTTTAAATTTATCTAGTCCCTAAGAATGTTCAAATATTTGGATATACGTGTTAATTTTAAAGAGAGCAACTCATAAATTAGTGACAATAAGTAAGAGATCACGGTGAATTTTGCAGTTTGTTATCAATTTAATTTATGCTTAAAAATTGTCAAAAATTAAATATTTAAGAATTTTAAATACCTCACTTGCATATTCTTTTGCTGGTCAGAACAAAGATTTTTTTATTTATTTTTGATTACATATAAATTTTGGGCCACGATTTTTGCATACTAATGAGAAACAAAAAAAAGTATTTGTGTGAATATTTTTGAGGAAAGAAGGCAGTTATAAGCAAAATAGTCTTTTTATGCATATGCGTATGCTGAGTTTAAATTAATATTTCTAAAATTGCTTAGATAGCAATACATAACAAAATGTTACAAGTAACACACACAGAGTGAATGCCCCCATTTTAATGTACTATTAGTAAGGATATACAGGGTCTGTCCCTTAAGTTTCCGTGATGATTTTTTGTAGATGGCAACGCTGTCTGAAAGGTGGAACTGGGGGTATCTAAGCTTCGAAAAGAGACCGGTGTCAGTCACGATCGGGGATTTGAGGCAGGGTCACGTTCTGCGTAGAAGTATCTACCGCACCTGCGTCGAGTAGAAAATGGACTAATTTTGGAGCAGCGTTATGCATCAAGTTTTGTGTGAAACTGAGTAAAAATGGAATGGAGAGGTATGAAATGGCTGCGGTGACGGGGCGATGAAACAAAACCAAACTTTCATGTGTCGCAAGACGTTCCTGAAAGGTCGGCAGTCCATAAACGATGACGACCTCTCTGAACACCCGTCAACATCACAAACAGACGACTCGGGACAAAAAGGGTGTCGAGTCTTGCACAAGGGCCGACAAATGATTGCAGAGGAGTGTGAAAACCCGAAACAAACATTCATCGCATTTTAAAGCAGAATTTTCAATTGAGGAATGTCTGCGTTACAATTGGATCTTGCATCATGACAAGATGCAAGGTTATAATTTATAAATTTATATATTTTTTTACGGTTAAATTTTTCCTTACATAAAAAATATATTAAAAATTATATTGCTTAGTACTCGTTGAAGTTTCCATTTATAAATATTTGATAATGCTGTAAATTAATTATATATTTTTATTCTATTAGAATTGTTTTCCGACTTGCACCTGGAACTGAAGATAATGCTCCATGAATAACGAATTATTTCATTATATTATTAATGTTACTTTTTTCAAACTTAGCGTGCTTTCATACACTTGCGGGAGGAATGAAAAAGACGATGAATTTTCGTAGAGTCAATTTAATCCGCTTATTGCTTTAAGTAATTGTATTAAAACTGTTAAAGTTTGTGTGTCATGAATTTAAAAGGATGGAAAATAATTCACGCAAATTTTCTTTCATGGGCTGCTTTCGTAGTCGTAGTAGCAGAGAAATCATGGTTGTGAATTCGTGGCTGCCGTTGTTGAATCGAAGGTTCGAAATCTAGTGCCATTGAAGATCCTCCATGTAGAGGGGCTAATGCATGTTAAATCTACCGAGGCTCAAAGTCTTCCTATTGGAGTGGTGTGAAAGTTTGGAGAGTTAGCTAAAGCCAAATGTCGTCGTTGTCACTTGGCAAGAGTTTCGAGATCCGTCGCCAATCGTCCATCAGCAAACGCCCCCTTTTCCCCATCGTAATATTTCAGGGCGACATAAATGAAGAACAATGTGTTATAATATTTAAATAACTGAACGGAAGGCATACGTTGAGCTATAACAGTAATAAAGAATGCTATAAGTTTAAGTAACTTTTATCGAAAAGAATTACATATATATGTAATAATTCCCTCTAGTATCCTTTTTGTTAACTCTTTGTATTAATATTTAAACATACTTTAATTCTTTAGTTAAAAAATAACACTGTAATCTTAATCGTAATCGGCTAGTCCGAAATCCCTGTCCCGCCTATTCTATCCAATCAGAACTACTATTATGTAGTGACCACTGCCGATATAAAAGCAAAAATCTTGTGTAATCGTTCTTTTTTGTCTGCTTGCCTTCAACATGAAAAAACGTAAATAACCGCTGCTGCCACTTGTCGTTATCTGCTTTACTTAGTAATCGTCGAAAGTTTCTCTATTCAATGTGAAAATGAACCCCCCCTTTTTTTATTTGCTGGTGTGTGCTTCCTAATAAAGGAGAAACAGTCAAATCTAAAGATGTCTTCAATAAATCCGATATGACAACAAACCAACACCGGCCAACGCTACTACAATGCTTAACATATATATATATTTCTAATTTTTTCTAAAATACAGATAATCCAATAAGATGGCTTTAAATAGCATTTGAATCAGATGCGACCATACAAGACTTTGGATATACACAATGGTATATACAAATACACCATTATATATATTTTGGATAAATGTAACAATTTACTTTTTCATAAAATATTTTTTATACCCAAGAACGACTAAACTGATCCAACAAACGCTTAAAAGTTCTCGAATAGATCTTCCTTCACAAAATAATTGTAAATACTGATGACAAATTTTCTACTACCATTAACTATAACAATTTCGAAATGCTGTAAGATTTACGATTTAATTTCAGAGTATCACATCCCCTGCAATTTTTCAGCTAGATCAACAATTTTCTACAGCCCATACCTCTTTTTGGTTACCTAAATTAACATCAACCACTAAATTTGGCCACTGAGTAACAAACCATGTAATTCTGAACCATGACCTAAAATTAGTATATCCACGAAAGTTTTATATAAGGCTCATTTTGAAAAATTGAGTTAATTTATTATCTATATAAACATGGGAGCAATTTCAGCATATTAGGGTTACGTCAATCAAGATTACAAAAGTAAAAATAAAAAGTTATTTGTTACTCTAAGGAATAAGAAAGAAAAATGGGATGATATATTTTTCGTACGTATATCTTGCAGACAATGCAATTTTCTAAATTGTAACAAAGCATATTATACCAATTGATAAATATTTTTTTGTATATTTGTCTTTAAGAAATTGTAGTGTTAGGAATTTCTCGGACCAAAAAAAGTCAGTATAATATAATGGATTATTTATTTCACGTCAAAAGTATATTTTAAGTTACCTTTTTAAAAAAATATTAGATTTCATATATTTTCCACATAGTATTTTTTTTATCATTTTATGATTTTTCGTAATTTTAATAAAAAAAATTTATATTTTGTTTGGATTTGAATATGTTTAGCATTAATAAATTGTATTCTATTGATTTATTGTTTTTTCCATACTATGATATTTAAGCTGAATTATTTTACTTTCAATTACATTGATATAAAGTAATCATCGGTAAGAAATTATTGCTAACAATTCTCAACAAATAGTTCTTTCAGGTAAAATTCATTGTAATTATTAGGTGCTTCTTGGCAAACTATCCAATGAAAATCTTATTAAAAAGTATTACTTTTCCATTCCGCTGGCGCAAATTTCACCAAGCAGGCTTTATTGACGACAGCACACAATAAACGCATAAAAAATATTATAGATGTTAGTTCTCATTAGTTTTTCATCCATTTTTGATGTATTATGAAAAAGACGTTAATGTGCTTGGTAAAGATCATGATTTGTTTTGAAAAAGCGGTGACAAAGGTTAACAGTCGGAATGCTCCGTTTGGGGTCGGTTGTATCATTTCTGGCGACTTTATCGCTTGCGCCGGTGAAACGAAAAATAACCCCACATTTTTAGGTTGAATAGCTCCACCCTTTATGTGCAGTATTATACACATGTTTATTGTTCTGATTTTTTTGTGTAGTTATCTACTTCTACTTCCGCAAACACACTTCAATACACAGGTTTATGTTTCTAACTTTAGAAAAACACTTTTAGATCAATTTACTGGGGGGAAAAGCATTTTCCGAAGATTAATCTCTAAGAAAATATTCAAGCTACCATTGGAATACAGTTTGAAATAAAATTGCAGGCATTTAAATTTTTAAAAACTTGAATAATTACGGCTATATGACTTACAATTTACGTTTCAATTGTTAAATCTGGGACAATATACAGAATATTTGTCATTTGATTCTAAATCTTCACGACAAATTATCTCTGATGCATGCATTACAGATATTTAAAAACTTGCTTTTAATATATTGAAGTAATGTTTTTTTTGTATGAACTCATTTTTTCAACACTTTCTATCAGTTTTTAGACTAATTTTCTAATTTTAATTATTTTTTGAACATCTATGAATCAAGTTTGTTACTTTAAGCATATATTTTAAAAATTGAGTATATATATTTTTTTATGTATAAAATATCGCGAAACAAATTTCAACTTCACATAAAAATTCTAAATTAAAGAATCTTTTCAAAAGATATCTATTTTACAACTGACGAAAGTAAAATAAAAATTGTGTTTGTGCTTATGACCACACGATTGAAGTGAAAATTTGTGATCTATTCTAGGCAATTGTTCGAATGTACTACCTTTTCCTTTACTATATTTTTACATGCAGGAGGTAAATAATTCTCTTTTTCGTGCCCATTCATCGTAGGATTTGTTTATTTCATCCATTTCTTGTAAAAGGTAGTGTTTAAATAATTTTGCATTCTTATATATTTTTATATGTGCATATACGATTTAAATGTTAATTGGTCTAATTATTTAAAAATATTTATGTGTAAATTACTTATATAGATTATATATAATATGTATGTTTATATGGTACTTACGTTCTATCGCAACAATGCCAACGTTCAAGATAACTCGCAAAGTTGGCAACCCTGATTTCCCATGTGTCGTACCCGCTGATTTGGCAACCATGTGCTTCGTTTCATATAATAACGCCAACACCGGTGCGATAGTACGTAAGTACCGTTTATACAGAGTGTTTTTTTTTCAGGTATAGAAGTTTAAGTTGGCATTACTTTCCAAGATGGCGACAAATTTAACAGCTGTCAAGTGATTTATTCTCAGTTTGGTTTGGCAATTCATCAAAACGATCATCAAGCAAGGCGTAGATTCGTCGAATGGGCCCAAAACGAGATTGCCGTTGTTCCCGATTTTCATAAGCGAATTTTGTTTGGCGATGAAGCGCACTTCTGGTTGAATGGCTACGTCAACAAACAAAACTGCCGCATTTGGAGTGAAGCTAATCCACAAGTGTATGTCGAAACAACGTTAAATCCAGAAAAACTGACTGTTTGGTGCGCTTTATGGGCTGGTGGAATCATTGGTCCGTACTTCTTCAAAAACGATGAAGGCCACAACGTTACAGTCAATGGTGATAGGTATAGAGCCATGATTACTAACTTTTTCATTCCTGAATTGAACAATCATGATGTCCAGGAGCTGTGGTTCCAACAAGACGGCGCAACATGTCACACAGCTCGTGCCACAATCGATTTATTGAAAGACACGTTTGGTGACCGCCTAATTTCACGTTTTGGACCTGTGAATTGGCCTCCAAGATCTTGTGATTTAACACCGCTAGACTATTTTTTGTGGGGCTATGCAAAGTCATTGGTCTATGCGGATAAGCCACAAACGCTTGACCATTTGGAAGACAACATTCACCGTGTTATTGCCGATATACGGCCACAAATGTTGGAAAAAGTCATCGAAAATTGGACGTCCAGATCGGACTACATCCGAGCCGGCCGTGGCAGTCCTATACCAGAAATCATATTTAAAATGTAATGCCACAAGATTATCTTTCGAATAAAAAAAAATTCATGTCAATCGAATAATACATCGTTGTTTTATTGCAATTTAAAGTTCTATACCTCTCAAAAAACACCCTTCATAACTCATATAACACCGTATACTATGCTAGGCTTGGAAAACTTATGGCCTCAGAGAGCCGTTTACTTTTCTTAAAATTCTCTAAAAAAACAAATGGAGATGACTCATACTTAGTTATCATCTCTAATATGAAACCAAATATTGGCAACTTTCTCGCCATTTAGCTTCATTAAAATGTTGAATTTTAATTCTTTTGTTACATTTTTGTGCTTAAATACTCTTTCTATTAAATCGAAAAAAAAATCCCTTTCTTATCCTCGATATCCTGCATAAGAATAATATATATAAGAATATATATATATACAATTATTTTTGCTTCAGTGAAGTTCATCTGAAGTTCAGCTGCTGCTTGTCACTTATATTCAAATAAAGAAAATAGAACTTCACGAGTAAATGAGTGCTTGAAATGTTTACTTAAGAAACAAGTAATATAAAACTTTTTTTTAAAAGTAAATTCCTTCTTAGATCAACAAAGAAAAATTTTATTTTTGCTACTTTTTATTAAATAGTTACAATATTAATGTGCGTATGACAGGATCACAATATTAAGTGGTAATTGATTTTTATTAATTATCATTAAAGTATCGTATTGTTATCCAAAACAATTGTGTATATAAAATTTCAGTTCAACTGAATGCTTTAAAATGTGAGAATTTTTTTTTTAAAGTTTTGTCTTAAGTCGCAAAAAATGATGCCAACGTGGCTGAATTTACAATTCTTTGAATAATTAGTTTTAATCAATTAATTTTTATTGATTATAATTAAAAATACTGTATTGTCATCCAAAATAAACATGTATATAAAATTTCAGCTAAATTTAGCGTTTTAAAATATGTTTTATTAATGATTGAAAATTCCACCAAGATAAATAAATAAATATATATAGAGACTGAGCTAATAGTAGGAATTGAAAAAACACCCGTATAAAAAGTTTTCAATTCAAAACTTGTGAGAACCCCCCTGGGTTCTGCCATGGACACCAAGATTGAATTGAGGCAAAGAATTACCAGACGACATTTTTACAATAACAAATTATATTTATTCACTTGAATCAATTATCAACCTTCTAAATACAAAGATGAATCAATATGTCTACGTCAATGGGATTGAACTTTACTATTAAATTAAATCACGAAATATGATACTAATCAACTATTAAATTCAATATCGAACGGATTTACCGGAATAAGAGGACCGAGATATATACGCAATTTGAATTATTGGAAGTCATTAACTTTTTACTAACTCTATTATACATTTACTCTTATTATCCGATAATTGAAGTTTAAATATCACCTGACTTTTACTATGTGACTCCTTTCCAGTCGGCTGAAACTTTCCGAAAGAAGATCGCTGCCTGATAATCAGCCAGAAACTAATCACACAATCAACTTGAATCTTCTTAGCGCTCCGTCTATGTATCTCTTGGCTCAATGGCCTTCTACCTGCTAACTTACAACACTCTCCTTAAATACTTTAATTCATTTGCATATCCCGGTTTCTCCTTTTAGAGCTGGTTGGAAACATACGCGAATTTACAATCCCCAAAGATGCCCAAGAGTATGAGTGATAAAGTGCCTTATAGATTCGTCACAAACTAAGTGAACGTGATTCAAAGCCCAAGCACGATTCCTGACTTTACTTGTCTTAATCTTATTAAGAGTAACGAACCCAAACCTGACGCTTAATTTAGATTCATTCTTCAGTAAAATGCGCCTAAAAAGTGATCACTTCAAAAAATAAATCAATGCAAAGCTTCTGTTATCTCACAAATTTATGTTATTTAAAATACTTTAAGCTATTCTTGAAATTATGATGTTTTACTATCCCAACCTTGCTTATAATGAATATTTAATCATATTTAAAGAATGTTAGGTCGCACATCTTTGAGAGTAATTAAAGCAGCATTTTTTTAAACTAATTCATCGACTGCATATTGCCGTAACGAAGCACATTTTGGTGGACCTCACTCCCACATCCTTACAATTTCTAGCGGGCAAACGTTAATATTACCATCAACAAAGAAAGGATCGATTAGTTCATTTGTTTTATCTTTTATGGTAGGCAGATGGCATCTTCTCAAATATCTGAAGGGAGGGAAGACTGAAAAATGTGGGTGCGGAGTTGGTCGAAGACGCGAATTTATTATTCATGTAATGCTCTGTGTAGCAGGAAGTTACGTTGATCTTTTCGCGTGAGAAAATCGAATTGTGGTGAGATAATGCCGTAGCAATTTGTGACCATAAGGATAATCTTTTTTTCGTCATGTTGCTGGAATCTGTTCATTGTTGTTGGTGATTTTGTTTTATTGCGAGGTCTTTGATCGGTGTTGAAGAATAAAATGAATACTTGCCATCAAACAAAGAAATCATAGATTATTTCAGTTCTTTTTCTATAAATTTCCGAAATTCCAACCATTTACCAGTGTAATATTTTAAGTAGTCTCAGGGGTATTAAATTTCACTGGAAGGCTGAAGATATAAACAATTTTCAAACAGGTATAATTCTTTTAAATTAAAATTAAATAATTCGAATCTTTTACACATTTTTTATTAAGGAATGGGGCTTCAGAAAAATATAAAATGTTTAAAATATAATCATAACTTTAAAAATTATAAGCATATGAAAATAAGAAACTTTTCCATAAGAAATATTTATTAAGTTTTACGTTGCGCATGCTATTTTCTAAAATAGTAGCTTTAATTACTAGCTATAAGTTGATTTATAAATTTAAATGTATTCTTATTGCACAGTAGTAATATTATATTAGTAGAATAACAAATTATATTTTTTAAAAACTTAAAAATTTTTTAAAAAATTTCAATATTTTTCATATATTTTGAAATACAAAAGATATAATATTCTTACATGATGTAGGGTTTAAAGAGTATGATACATTTTATAATTCTATTAAGTTTTATACATCAAAGGCTTCTATTTTAGAAAACAGCGTGCGCAACGCAAAAATTACTTAATATGTATTACAGAACTTTCATATGCTTATAATTTTTCAAATTATGATTATATTTTAAACATTTTATACTCTTCAGAAGCCCCTCCCCCCATTCTTTTATAAATAATGTGTAAAAGATTCGAATTATTTAATTTATATTTAAAAGAATTATATCTGTTTGAAAATTGTTTATATTTTTAGCCCTCTAGAGAAATTTAACACCCCTGAAACCCCAGACAAGATCCGCTTTTCTGTCCACATAACCATTCATACTGTTACAGGGCTTAAAATAAAGAGTGAAAAATTGAGAGGAAGGAAATAAACTGGACATTTTAAAATACAGTAGTAACGCGACTTATTACTTTCCGAGTTACACCAACCTGGAGTTATGAGAATTTTCAAGTCTCATCTATTCGTCTTTTGTTTGAGCGCAAAACAGCCCGATTATTCACTCCCCGCTTCCTATTTAACAAATGTACGTGTTCGGACTATCGAGCGGAGAGAGAATCGACGCTTAGCTAAAGAAATTTTTTTAATTTATCTTAATATAATCAATTTACCATAATGAAGCCCAGTGGTTGAGTGATAGTGTATTCCGCTTCCACGCCGCTGGCTCAGGTTCAAATCCCAGGCTGGACAATGTCTACTCAGCTTTTAATCTCTTCAATGAATCGATAAATGAGTACCACGCTTGCTTTTGAACTGAACACAGAGGATTTCGCGTCAGACTGACCACTTGATCAAAACAACTGCACATGCACTCCAGCGCCTGAGGTCACGTTAGCTGAGATAGGCCCTTTTAAGCTGTTGCGCCACTGAGTTCAATTCAATCTAATATAATTTAGCATTCCTACTTTCAAGAGATGACAACTAATGAGCTCATAGAAATGCATGAGCAAGAGATTGAAAAACTTGAGTCTTTAGACCTAGTTCATTTAGACGATCTAATGAGATGGTTTGAAATTTGACAGAAGGCCTCAGTTTATTTGTAGAAGGGTTACAAATTTTAGAAAATATAGACTCCAAGAGAAGAACGAGTTTTTTTCAATAAATCAAGGAATAATTAAATAAAAATCGTTGAGCCGGCAGACTTCTTTTTGTTATATTTTATGAAACCTTCTGCATCAAAATAACTTAGGCTTGCAGTTTTGTATTTGTGTTATCTACAATTTTGCTAAACATTTTTTTTTGTAAATTATTATTTTCTTTCATCTCCAACTCCAACTAAAAATAATTTATACGTATTGATATGCGAAATTATACCCCGACATCACTCAGTCCCTCCTATCACTAAGTTCGGGGTATTTTTGTAATAGTATTCTTAGTTTAGCTGTCAAAAGAAAAAAATAAGATGACACTTTGTCAACGCTTTCGTAATTTCTTACTTTCTTTCATAAATTTACAATGTGAGAGACTTAGTATTTGAAATAAGTTTCTTCATCTTCGTATTAAAGTAAGCAATTAATGCATTTCATCGCTGTTCTTTTATTTTCAGTTTTTGTGTGAGTCAACTAGATTCTTTAGTTCAAAGGAAAAAATAACAACAAAGACTTTCAGATTTCTGATGGAGATAACGGTAGCATATAAGAAAAGAATTAGTTCACTTTTAGGAAAAACCATCGAGATTTTACCTGGAAAACATGAGAGTGCAAGATTATTCGTACATATTTTGACCTCTAGATACAACGAATTCGCCCTTTGGAAATGCTGTTTCTACTAATCGTCTTAGCTTGAGGCTCACAAGTAACTGTTGGCTGTCCTGCAATGATTATATGAAACGAAGCACATGGGTGCCAACTCAGAGTACACAATACATGCGAAATTGCGGTTGCCAACTCGGCGAGTTTTCTTGAATGTTAGCATTGTTGCGGTAGTACCGATTATTCTTTTAAAGGATACTTTTATTCAATTGGCTCAATTAATGATGATTACATGACTAACACAATTAGTTTAATGTCTATGAATTGAAATAGACATTAAACTAATTGAACATTTTTTGTTCTATTAGTAAAACTTACAAGGAGCACGACTAAGGAAATTCATTTGGGATCAAGACTTGGGATAATAGTAGTACTTCTTTAGGGTGTCCAACTCTCAATGTAATTCCGCCGAATGGCCAGTCAGTTCGGAGAAAATAGCTTTCGAAGTCCATGCTTAGCTTTTATGCAATTAAGTTTCAATTATCTCCAGCGAATCAGTTACGTGGTTGATAGAACGCCTGCTTTCTATTCCGGCGGATAGGGTTCGAATCACACGATAATTTTTTTTTCAATTCATATAATTTCCTTAAAAAATTTTTTAAAAAATATTTAAAAAGAAATTGTTAAATGTTTTACATAATTATAGAATAATTAAATTTATAATATCAAAAAAGACATTAATTTTATTATATTAATTATAAAATTATTAAAATAATACTACATAAAAAGACATATTATTCTTATTATATTAATTATAAAATAATTAATTTAATAATATAATAGTGTAACACACGGTTTAATTCGAAGACCAAAATGTAGATGGCGGTACTTGTAACGGAAGCATTACCGACCGAAGCTCTGAAGTACCGCCAGAGAAAGTTGGGAACTGAACGAGTGAAATTTACTGGGTTTCGCTGTCCAATCCTGGACTATGTATTATATTTAATTTCCTCTAAATGTTTAACATGTATTGTGTATAAATGTCTGTCCATTATAATTGTGTTGTCTTATGTCATTAAAATATTTTAAATTACCCCGAGATCTTATCCATTATTTTGGTTTACCCAGTAATGACATAAGAGACCCGTTACAACAGTAATATATTTTATAAATGCTTTTATATTATATGTAATATTTTATTTATAGTATATTGTATTTATTTCACACTCTAAAACTATTTGTAGCTAATTTTTACATAAAATATCATTTAATAGTTATTATATATTTTATTTAAAATATTATTTGTAAATATAACAATATATTTATAAAATATAATATAAATATTTATATAATTACAGCAATTTTTTACTTTATAAGATACAAAATATTTACATAAAATATCATTTAATATTTAGTAAACCTTTCAAAAATGAATTTATTTAATTTTTAAAAAAATAAATGAATTGAAAAAAAAGTCAACTTTTTTTGTCAATTCATTTAATTTCGTAATAAAATAACATATGTTTTAACATTATAAAAAATAATAAAATAACATATGTTTCATTAATATAATAAAAATAACATTCTTCAAGCTACTGATTCAGTTTTCTGTGGTATTTTGTGCTATTTTCGAATATAGATACTTCTAACATGATTAATGAGTACCAGGATTTATTTTTAAAGAATAAGAGGGATGTGCTTTTAATTATTGCTGCAAATTGCGCATTTTCACTTTATTATACTTTAAATTATGCATTTTTAAGCGTTCCTTGTTCGATGGAATTCATTAAAGAAACTCGCACTTTTTGAATATTGCACACACAAGCTACTAGCAATAATTACTTAATATTTATTATTGATTAATTTTAATGTATATTATGTAATTATTTTATGTAAAGGGTATTTTTTAGAGGTATAGAACTTTAAATTGCAGTAAAACAACGATGTATTATTCGATTGGCATGAATTTTTTTATTCGAAAGATAATCTTGTGGCCTTATATTTTAAATATGATTTCTGGCATAGGACTGCCACGGCTGGCTCGGATGTAGTCCAATCTGGACGTCCAATTTTCGATGAATTTTTCCAACATTTGTGGCCGTATATCGGCAATAACACGGCGAATGTTGTCTTCCAAATGGTCAAGCGTTTGTGGCTTATCCGCATAGACCAATGACTTTACATAGCCCCACAGAAAATAGTCTAGTGGTGTTAAATCACGAGATCTTGGAGGCCATTTCACAGGTCCAAAACGTGAAATTAGGCGGTCACCAAACGTGTCTTTCAATAAATCGATTGTGGCACGAGCTGTGTGACATGTTGCGCCGTCTTGTTGGAACCACAGCTCCTGGACATCATGATTGTTCAATTCAGGAATGAAAAAGTTAGTAATCATGGCTCTATACCGATCACCATTGACTGTAACGTTGTGGCCTTCATCGTTTTTGACGAAGTACGGACCAATGATTCCACCAACCCATAAAGCGCACCAAACAGTCAGTTTTTCTGGATATAACGGTGTTTCGACATACACTTGTGGATTAGCTTCACTCCAAATGCGGCAGTTTTGTTTGTTGACGTAGCCATTCAACCAGAAGTGCGCTTCATCGTTAAACAAAATTCGCTTATGAAAATCGGGAACAGCGGCAATCTCGTTTTGCGCCCATTCGACGAATCTACGCCTTGCTTGATGATCGTTTTTATGAATTGCCAAGCGCAACTGAGAATAAATCACTTGACAGCTGTTAAATCGGTCGCCATCTTGGAAAGTAATGCCAACCTAAACTTCTATACCTGAAAAAAACATTCTTTATAATGTAATATAATTATATATTACAATTATTATAATATATAATAATTGTTATTATATTATATAATATGATTAACATATATTACATAGTATAATTATTATTTTTTTGGTATTAATTATTGATTGATATTGGTTATTTTTCATCTATTCCTTTATTCTTCATATGAAATATATTTCTATATTTTTCAAAACAGTTCTTTAAAACTATTTCCTGATGAATTATTACAGCTAATCCGCAATTTGGTTTTCCATATCACTCGACAACAAGCGCTATTGTTTTCCATCTATTTACACAGATATTTCGCAAGCATTTTTCGATATTGTCTAGTCATCTTGCACGGGGTCTGCCTGTTCTTCTCTTGCCTTCTAATTTTAAAAATGTTATTCGCTTTATTGGGGTGTTTTCGTCACACTTGAATATATGGTCGAGCCATCTTAGTAAAATTCAACAATTACGCTTTTAAACTTAATTGCAGATAAGAGAAGTTTAACAAAAATCAAATTAAATACACTGCTGGCCACCATAAATTCAACACCCTGAGGGAAGCATGCAAATAACATGAAATTTACAACATGCATTAGCGGAGGTGAGATATACAAATGATTAGAATTTCAGCGCAGACACACATCACGCGCGCCTGTGGCACCACCTCAAAGCGCTATTTAATGCATGGAGATTTCGACGATTTCTAGTTTGGCAACTGCGTTTTTCTTGTGGTTTTTTGCAAAAAGCGATCAGTTATGTCTCGTAGAAAACAGCTATCAGCTTTTGATCAAGTATCCGAGTTCGACAGAGGAAGGATAGTGACCTACCAAGATTGTGGATTAACTTTCAGGAAAATCGGTAATCGTGTTGGACGAAACCAAACAACTGTAATGCGCATATGTGACCGCTGGGTGCAGGAGGGTAAGACGGACCGACGTGGTCAATCGCATCCACCGCAGTAAACCACTTCACGTGAGGACAGGCAAATTATGCGCATGACAGTGACGGATCGCTCAGTCACATCATGAACCGTAGCACAGCACATTGAGTCTATAACGCATCATTCAGTGTCTGCATTTACCATTCGACGCCGTTTACAGCAGAATAGTCTGTCTGCAAGACGTCCATTGCTTGGTCTACCCTTGACGCAGAATCACAGTCGTCTCCACTGCGAATGGTGCGTGGAAAGAAGGATGTGAGTAGAAGCTTGGAATGAAGTTGTCTTTCCTGACGAGTCACGCATCTGTCTGTAACACCACGGTGGTCGGATTCCAGTCTGAAGACACCGTGGAGAGAGGATGCTGAACAGCTGCCTTATGTATCGCCACACTGGTCCTGCACCGGGTATTATGGTATGGGGCGGTAATGAATATCACTTTCGCACTCCTCTAGTACGCATTGCCGGTACTTTAAACAGCCAGCGCTACATCTCCGAGGTGTTGGAGCCAGTTGTCCTTCCTTACGTTCAGGGCTTGGCCACAGCCATGTTTACACATGATAATGCGCTACCACACGTGACACGCATTGTCCAAAGGTTCTTCGTCAATCACCAGATTGAATTGCTTCTTTGGCTGGCTCACTCTCCGGATCTTTCATCGATAGAAAACATATCGTCCATGGTTGCTCAGTGATTGACCCAGATTACACCCCCAGCTGCCACAACAGATTAACTTTGGCAACGTGTGGAAGCTGCTTGGTCTGCTGTACCCCAAGAACTCATCCAAAGTCTCTTTGAATCAATGCCGAGGCTTGTGGCAGCGGTGATCTCCAACAATGGCGGCTACTCTGGCTACTGATTCTGGCAGGAACTACACTTCACAGAAGTCTATAAATTTAATCATTTGATACTTGGTCAACATGTTATCTAGAAAATAAATTTTGTTGTGCTATCGCTTGTCTTTCTTGGTGTTGAATTTACGGTGACCAGCAGTGTATTTTATGCATGTTTTAATTTCCAGTAAACTAAGAAATTTCCAAACAAAATTAAAATGCATGTAGATACGTGAAATTTTTGGTTCTGTCTTCTGATACCAATGAAAATGTTTCGAAAGCTTTAAAAGGATTTTTAATATACTATAAATAACTAAAACGTGTTTGTTCAATTGCCCATTGTTGGCAATCTCCAGGATCGACAGCATGTATAAAAAGAGGATCTCAATGTAATATTTTGTCAATTGCCAATTAAAAGAAATTTAAACTGTTACTTCTCTGAATCATCACTTACAGCCTTTAAATCATTTATAAATACATGATAATATTATCATTCGTTCTATTAAAATATCTTACGTAAATGAAAATCAAAATAAAATACAGAAACAGCATTATTTAATGTTCTAAAAACAATCATTCATTATTTAACAAAACTTTTTTTTCTTATAACCTTCATTAAACACTATCCAGATTTAGACGGATTTTACAGAACTTCGTTCAGACAAGATGATTTCAGTCTGCATATTACATTCGAAACTTATATTTAGAAGATAAATTTCAGATTATTTCGGAGATAGAATGCTTTTAAAATATTCTCCAGATCGGTTAAATTAAAATGCTTACACCCTTACACATATTTCTTATGGAGATGTATTACATGATTTTTTTAAGTAAGGATAGTTTCAATTTACAGCTTCTCCATTGTGCCCTACTCGAGTAATTAAGCCAAGTCTTGCTTGAAGCAATCTTCTAGCATCTCCATTAGCATTTCAAATGATTCGGATTCCACTTAATCATGCTAATTCATTCGGCATGCTTCAGAGAGTCTTCAGCATGCTAATTAGAAGGAAAATTCTCCGTGACGGTGTGCTTTAATTTCGACAAGTAAGTGTTAAAACGAGTACTTTGTTATAAAGAGAATGACCTCACTTCTTTACTATCTCTGAGTATCTCATATGCTAGTTCTCTTATGTCATATAATTGAAAATTAACATCTGTTTTAAACTAAACAATAGCTCGTAACTGAAGAGGTGGAAATATAAAAGGCTCGTTACCAAGCTAAAATTAAATATGTCTATTTTCCCGATGACTTAGAGAAGTGGTCTTCAAAATGTGTTCCACGGAACCCTGAGGTTACTAAAGGTAGTCACACTAAAAAATAATCGAAAAGAAACTTGCAAATACGTATGCAAAATTATTATTTCTATGAAGTTAGTATAATTACAAGTATCTAAAACTCATCCTATTCACATTCAAACTACAAATTTATTTATGTATAATAAATTTTATTTTTCAACACTTTTTAAACTTTTGTTGTAATATAATAAAAGTATATATGCTTTCTATTAGATTGTGAATATTCTATTGTTTAATATCTTTGGTTCCGCGAGATAATGCTATACTCGTTAATTAACACAGTGTCTTGCATAACTAAAAGGTTTTCTAATGGAAAATGCACCATTTTGCAATTGTGAAAAAAAACACTTATAATGAAGGAAATGAAACAATTTATCAACAGATTCGATGTTGAATTTGAAATGCAACTGATTGATTTTCAGTCTAGTTCAATATGGACTCAAATATTTATTGAAACAAAAAAAAGTTGGAACTGATTGAAACAGAAATATTAACAAGTAATATAAGTAAAAATGCAAATAACGAAATTTTGGAAACAGGGAATTTTGATTCCATACACATTCAACAGTTTAAGGAAGCCAGCTTATTCTATTTTAACCATATAGTCATTTACCTACGCCTGTGATTCATTATTTTCAGAGATGAATAACATTAAAGAATCGCTTAGAAACCGTGTGGCAGATGACTCCAATTCAGCGTGCATTCTGCTAAAAGTAGCATCTTACAATCCTAATGTAAGTTATTTGTCATCTAATTTGCAACAGCAGAAGTCACGCTAATGTTACTTTAATTTGAATTACACGGAAAACCAAAACATTTACTACTTTACAGTACAAAATGTATTTTTCGTAGTAAATAAAGATTTTTGAGTTGTTAGTATTTAGTTTTATTATTTTCCCAATAATCACAAGTCAAAATTGTTTGACAGTTGATTAAATATTGACCTGATTATATATATAAGTATTTCTTTAGCAAAAAAATGACATATTGATACATAAAGGTTCACCACCCCTACTCTATACCAACTATTTAAAAGACATTTTAGCTGATTAATTTGCAAAAATTCAATATTAGGTAAGTAGGTCTACCTCAAACCGAAATACATGGCAAGGGGTCTATGAGACCAAAAGTTTGGGAAACTCTGGCATATCTATTATGTTTGTATTGTTTCTTTCCTTTGTATACTAATTTATGTTAATAGCATTAAACCAGTGTTCTCAAACTGTAAGATGCGCCTCCCTTCGGGAGCGTGACAACTCTACGAGGGGGCGCGGGCATATTAAAAAGTCATAAATAAAAGATTATTTAAAAATTATTAAAAAAGATTTTTTGAAAAAAATATTAATTTATTGAAAGTAAACAAAATACACATTCTGACAATAAGAAATAAAATACACGTTTACACTGATATATTACACTTGTAAATGTATCTCAGAGCTACACAATGATTTTTTCATAATTAATTTAACAATACTAAGCTAAGAACAAATTTATTAATTAGCATTAACCCCATGTGCTTGCCATATGTATAATTAAAAAGAAAAATTAACACTTATCTTGATAATTTGTACGGTTTATAATTAATCCCTTAACTACCGATTAAAATTTGCTTCCCAATGTTAACCGTTTTCCACATAGGCGTGCGTATGTGACGTATAGGGGGAAGGGGAGGAATAAAGAAAGAAATAACCTGAAATAAGTAAATCCTTCGCAAACATTATCAAGGTCATTTAATTGCATTCCAAAGCCTTCGTAATAATTTGATGGATATCAGTGTACAGAGAAGTTTCTACATCGGAAAGACGTAAATATAAAATAAACGCTTTGGCTCGGCGAGACGTTTATATACGCCTGGGGCTCTTAAGAGGTTCAAGTCGTATCGTAGTTTTAGCGTCATAGTATAGTGTTGTTGAATTCAGTAAAATTGAATTCAGTAAGAGGGGGGCGCGATGACCGCGAATATTGCAACTTTGGGAAGCACTGCATTAAATCTATTATCAAACCGTTTGTAGAGCCATTTTTATTTGGGTGACATTAGCATATTCATGAATAATAAATTTTCATGTATTGCAAAATCGTTTTTATATATTATATTTATATATATACACTCAGGAACGTTGAAAATAGCGACCCAAGAAGGAAGCTACGTACAATCGTGAAACATTGCAAATAAGTACAGCGTAACGTGATATGCAAATGATCCAAGTTTTGTGCCAATACTCATGCTCATACACGCCGAGGTGGTGCTACAATCAGGAAGAGGGTGCAAGTGCTATATAAGCCAGAGCAAATTCGAAAATTCATAAACGTGACGATTACCCGCCGATTGTAGGAAGACTTTGGTAAGCGAAACATGCCAGGTAAACGTGCTAGAAGACATTTTTCACAGTTAAGCCAGTTTGAGAGAGGCCTGATCATCGGGATGAAAACGGCAGGCTGGTCGACGCGCTGTGTTGCTGGCCAGGTGGATCGTTTGGAGTGTGCCGTTAGAAATTGTTGGGAGCAGTGGACACGAGAAGGTACCCACGCGCGGAAAACCGGGTCTGGAGTGACCAGGAAGACCACGAGGAGAGAGGATCGAAGGATCGTGTGGCAAGCACTTGTGGACCCCACAGTGACTCGTTCAACGATACGAGCAGACGTAGGCGTAGCAATTGTTCCACACACAATTTCCAGACACCTTGCAGAAGCAAATCTTAAATCCAAGCGCCCTTTCCGTGCACTCCCTTTAACAACGGAACATCGGCAACTGCGTCTACAGTGGTGCCAAGCCAGATCAATGTGGAATGTCACAGATTGGCAAAAGATTGTAATTAGTGATGAATCCCGGTTTGTTTTGGGGACAGATGATAACCGTGTACGAGTGTGGAAGCGCCCTTGTGAGCGATACAATTCCCCCACACTGCTCTAAGTCACACTGCCCGCGCAGCTGGTGTAATGGTCTGGGGGGCATAGCCTATGATAGCCGGTCCACTTTAATTGTGATGCGTGGAACCTTAACGGGCCAACGTTACGTTGATGATATTCTTCGACCCCATGTAGGACCTTTCCTAAATGGTCTCCCAGGGGCAATTTTCCAGCAAGATAATGCTCGTCCGTATACAGCAAGAGTTGCTCAAGACTTCTTACGTCATTTTCAGACTCTTCCATGGCTGGCCCGCTTCCCGATTTGTCCCCTGTAGAGCACGTGTGGGATCAGCTAAAACGGCACATGCCATCGTGTCACTCTGTACATGATTTAAAGTTGCTGTTCAAGATTTGTGGGCCCGTCTGCCTCAGGACAACATAAGGTGTCTAATCAACTCAATGCCGGACCGTGTGGCGGCATGTATTGCAGCTGGAGGTGGTCCAACGGGCTATTGAAGTTGCCCAGTATTTGTGTCGTTGCACACCCTGTATTCGTTTAGTTGTCCTGTTTTTGAGATCAAGTGAATCTCTCATCTGTGTCATTATGTGTATTAAATTTCATTTCAATCCGATGTTTTCTTGGGTCGCTATTTTCATTGTTCCTGAGTGTATATTTATTTTTAAATGAACTTCTCTCTCATTTTATTCTTTGTGAATGACATAATCATATTGAAATGACGACAAAGACATTAGAGAAACTCAATAAAATAACCCCAAAACAACACAATAACAAAAGATAACACAGATTCTTATTTATGAAATTCACATTTGTTTTTTTGCATTCATCAAAAGTATAGAATCTATGCTTTTAAATGTAGATAAACAACACACACTTGTATAGGGAATTCGAATTAAGTTTGCGGATAAAGTAAAAAGTGTATGATAGATGGCGCTCTCGAAAATGATTGATTACCTCAATGCAACTATGATATTTCCAATTTTAAAATTCAATATAAAAGTTATCGTCTGCATGATAAATATAATGGAGTCTGGTAAGAATAATAAATTTTCATACATTTGACAGAAAAATAGACGAGAAAAAGTTTTTTAAGATATGCAGAAAGAAAAAAAAAACATTTTTTATCTGCTTCCGAGTTTTATGCGTTAAGATACGAGGAAAGAAATTTTAGGTGTACAAACCATACAGATAGAAAACAAATAAAGTATTAGTACCTTTGGTTCTCTCTCTCTCTCTCGAAGTGTGATTTCAAGTATAAAGTAATACAATAATACATTTAAAAATGCCTAAAGTTATAAAGTGAAAATACACTATATCAAATAAATATATTCTTATTTTATATGATTAAAATGAGGGAAAAAACGGCTCATATAAGTATATTCATTTTAAAATGATTTTCTTCTGGAAGAAAATATGGAGTTTTATATCATTTTCCTGTAAGTTAAGACTGATATAACATGAATATTAAAAATTTCGGTTCAATCAGTCTTTTTAATACTTTGATGAGGAAGTATTCTACTAAATAAGCTTATCAGAATATATTTTTTATTTTTCTTTAAAAATATGTTAACGAAGTGGTTTAAAGTATCTCCTGTGATTGTAAAAATAATTTATCTGGGAATATAAAATTTTTTCATCGACTACGAATTTTTAACTTTAACTAAATTTTCACTCTTTTAAAAAATTTGCAATTTTGCACACAATCAAAAAAATTATATTACTTTTGAAACTAAGTCTTAAATAAACGTGATGTATTTATTTCTATAATAATTCAGTATTTAAAGTTTTTTTTAGATAATTCTACATTAATTAATAATAATTTTAGTACTTATTAAATTTCTGCCTTCTAATATGTGTGTAAAAAAGAAGATTTCGCCTTTTTCTACATGAAAGTTCATACATAATTTAAATGAAGTTTTATACTCATACAGTAAAATATTTCTGCATTGATGAACAGAGTAACATCCAACAAATTGAATTAATAGGTCTTTTATAAATCTTGATGACAAAACAAGCTTCTAAAGAGTGTTTTTTTCCAGGTATACAAGTTTAAGTTGGCATTATTTTCCAAGATGGCGACCGATTTAACAGCTGTCAAGTGATTTATTCTCAGTTTGGTTTGGCAATTCATCAAAACGATCATCAAGCAAGGCGTAGATTCGTCGAATGTGCCCAAAACGACATTGCCGTTGTTCCCGATTTTCATAAGCGAATTTTGTTTAGCGATGAAGCGCACTTCTGGTTGAATGGCTACGTCAACAAACAAAACTGCCGCATTTGGAGTGAAGCTAATCCACAAATCCTTCTTCAAAAACGATGAAGGCCACAACGTTACAGTCAATGGTGATCGGTATAGAGCCATGATTACTAACTTTTTCATTCTTGAATTGAACAATCATGATGTCCAGGAGCTGTGGTTCCAACAAGACGGCGCAACATGTCACACAGCTCGTGCCACAATCGATTTATTGAAAGACACGTTTGGTGACCGCCTAATTTCACGTTTTGGACCTGTGAATTGGCCTCCAAGATCTTGTGATTTAACACCGCTAGACTATTTTCTGTGGGGCTATGTAAAGTCATTGGTCTATGCGGATAAGCCACAAACGCTTGACCATTTGGAAGACAACATTCGCCGTGTTATTGCCGATATACGGCCACAAATGTTGGAAAAAGTCATCGAAAATTGGACGTCCAGATTGGACTACATCCGAGCCAGCCGTGGCAGTCATATGCCAGAAATCATATTTAAAATGTAAGGCCACAAGATTATCTTTCGAATAAAAAAAATTCATGTCAATCGAATAATCATCGTTGTTTTATTACAATTTAAAGTTCTATACCTCTAAAAAAACATCCTTTACAGTGGTAGAATTCGTTTGTTTACCACAAATTGCACATAACTTCGTCATGAACTTTATATAGTTGTAATTAATCATTTACTATAACGTGGAATAAACTGAAGAACAAATTTATTACACAAGCTATAATATGGAAAAAGTACGCGGCATATTTACAGATTATTTATAGAGCAGCTTTCTGCTTGCTGGTAGTTACATTTTTTAAATTTTTCTTACCTGTTTCGGATATGAGCTCTATAGAAATACAGTCGGACTTCTTTATAAAGAAGTCGCGAAATCCCGGAAAAAACTTCGTTATCTATAGGTTCATCTTTTAATATATTTTATAAACCACATAAAACAAATTTTAAATTCATAAACACTATATATTAAAAAAGGTAATTATTCACACCCTTTTTTAAACTATTGCATGTTTATTTTGTATATCTTACCCATCAAAAAAGAAAGAAAAACTGCAAGGAATACAAGAAAAAATATGTCGAAGAATTCACTGTATTTTCAATATTAAGAAAATAGTTTTACACTAAAATTAATGAACTTTAAGCACATTTTACAATTTAAAGCATACAAGTAACATTAAACATACATTATTTTATAATTAGAACACGGGGGGACACAGGACAACTCCACTGAGGGTGAAAGAGGATATCGAAGATGAGGATTAAAGGTTGCTCTTCTTGGATGAAACGTCCAGAGCTCTATTTCTCTCGGCGAGTTAGGATCTAATAAAACCCGTTTAAGATTTATGACCATCATAAAATGTGTTAAAGAGAGAAAAACTTGACATTTTTTCAGAAATACTTTAAAAAAAAAAGGGAGAACGAAAATTGAATCACAAAAGAAAAAGTTCATTATATAGAAAATACACTTCGCTATAGAGAGGTTATTTTACGAAGATAATCGTAAAGTGTTCAAGGTTCCAGGAAAAAGTTTGCGTTATAGAAAAATTCACAATTTAGAGGTTCGTAATATAGAGGTTCGACTGTAGCTTCATATTATCTGTAGCTCGTGCGTTAGCCTCGTTTTCAAGAAAACTGTAACGACTTGACAAACAAAACCAAGTCAAATTATGCTTATTTTTTGTTCTTAAAAGAACTAAAAAGTAATAAATCTAAATATTTTAAATATTACAGCCTTAAAATTCAAAAAATTAAGAAGAGCGAAGATAATTAGGAATTACGCACTTTCATATGCTTCTTTTAGAAACTAAATATTATTATAGCTTAATAAGTGAATAACATGATTACACTTGTAGGTAGGTGTTGGATATAAATTTTTTAGATCTTTTACGATGCCTTCAAATTTCTCGTAGAAGGAATGTTGTAATTATTCCCCTTTTAAAAGATAATGCTAAAGTTCTTAAAAGAAATTCTTACATAAAAACATTCGGATTCTTATACAGTTATAACAATAATTAAGAATAATGTAGGAATTGAATGATCTGACTCAAACATATGTTTTATGTATTAGATTTAATGTATTTAGAACAGTTCTTCTCAAAGTTTCAATATTTGCGACCCAATATTCAATCATAATTTTCATCGCGCCCCTCCCAGACAATAATAATGTAGTTAATTAAAAAACCTATATTTTGACAAAGCTACAATATGACTTTAACCTCTTGCCATCGACGTATATAAACGTCTTGCTCAACCAAAGCATTATTTGACCCGGACGTAAATATGCGTCTTTCCGAAGTATGCTCTTTTCTGTTCACTACTATCCATAAAATTGTTCCGAAGGTTTTGGAATGCAATAAAAGGACCCCCAATACATCACACACACTCGCCTACGTGGAAAATGGTGACATTAGGGAGCGAATCGTGTAACTTTTAATCGGCAACTAAGGGATTAGTGATAAACCGTACAAATTATCAAGATAAATGTTTATTTTTGTATTTAATTTTATATATTACAAGCCCATGGAGTAATTTTTGTAATTATTAATGTTGTTCTTAACTTAGTATAGTTAAATTTATTGTTAAAATGCATTGTCCAGTACTAATACATTTATAAGTGTATTGCGTCAGAATGTACACTGCTCAAAACAATTAGGGGAGCACATGATTTTAACAAAAGTAAGCAAAGATGTATACCAATAAGTAACATAAAATGAATCATCCATAATTTAAAGGCTACCAGGAAACGGAAGAAGAAAACTTTATATGCAAATCAAAGTTTATGACGTCAAAAACCAGAAAAAGGAGGTAAGGGCAGAAATCGGGATGTTGCAGAAACGTCTGTTTTGTTGCCATAACTGTGAAATTCGATTGCGCAGTATTTTTTTTTGAGACAAAGTTACTTGAGAATGTCTCAACAAAGTGATTTACCGGAATCCATGGCATGGCGTGTTATAGGCAGACTGGAATCCGGGCAAACACAACGTAGTGTCGCGGACGCTGTTGGAGTCGCCAGAAGTGTTGTTGAAAGGCTGTGGAATCGATTCCAAGAAACAGGAAATGTTAGACGTCGACCAGGGGCAGGTCGGCTACGCGCCACTACATCAACTGATGGCCGGTATATACAGTTAACAGCCCGTCGAAACAGAACAGATAATGCTACGCAGCTGCAAAGACAGTTGCTCTTGGCAACAGGACGAAGGGTGTCCAGCCAAACAGTACGTAATCGGCTTCATGAGGGAGGGCTCTATGCACGTAGGCCAATGGTCTGCATTCCGTTAACCCCACGCCACCGTGCGGCCCGAAGAAGATGGACTGCTGAACATCGAGATTAGGAGCAACATGATTGGAGCCAAGTGCTGTTTACAGACGAGTCCCGATTCAGTCTAGAGTGTGACACCCGACGTGTTATTGTATGGAGGGACAGGGGCACTCGAAATAACCCCGCATTCGTTCGTGAAAGGTCACAATACAGAAGAGCTGGTTGGATGGTATGGGGTGGAATCAGCATAGGCGGACGTACGGACCTGCATATCATTCGTAATGGCACTTTGACGGGCCGAAGGTATGCAGACGAGATACATCGACCTCATGTCATCCCTTACGCTGGAGCCATTGGAGATTCCTTTGTTTTCCAGGATGATAATGCCCGACCGCATAGAGCTCGTCTGGTGGAGAACATGCTTGAAACCTAAACAATACAGCGTATGGAATGGCCAGCGTGCTCTCCTGACCTGAATCCAATCGAGCATGTTTGGGACATGTTCGGACGACGCATTGCTGCGCGACCAAGGTCACCTGCTACTGTCCGAGACTTGGAGATTGCACTTCTTGAGGAGTGGAACAGTATTCCCCAAAGTCTGATCGATAACCTCATCGCATCCATGGCAAACAGGTGTGCAGCAGTCTTAGCTGTTCGAGGAGACCACACGCCCTATAACTCATGCATCATGTCTAAACAGTACCTTTTTTTATCGTTTACATGTAACCAAATTGTTGCCCTAAATCATCTTTTAATGTTTTTTCCATAATTTTCAAAGAATTAAAGCTTAATTCCAAATTTTTCTTACGCCTTTTTTCTGTATTGCGCATTGATACGCGTGTACTATGCATTGTATGCCAATACGTGGCTGTCTCACACGGTTTTCTTCACTTTTTTGCTTGCTCCCCTAATTGTTTTGAGCAGTGTATTTTGTTTGTTTACTTTCAGTAAATTAATAAGTTTTTTAAAATAATCTTTTGATTTCGACTTTTCAATAGGCTCACGCACCCCTCGTAGAGTTACCACGAACCCCTAGGGGGCGCACCCCACAGTTTGAGAAACACTTATTTAGAATAATACGGTTGATTTTAGCAATAGGTGTCTAGGCTGCACCAGCAGCCTTCAAACCTCTATCTGGAACTCTGATTTTCTTGGTTTTGGAAACTTGGGCTTGAAGAGTGGGGCGTGACTTCAGAAGAGGAGGTCCAATGGGAGTGCAGGAGGCGTTGGCTATGGAAACGGTCTTTGATTGGAGGATGGCAGTGAGCTTTTAAGAGTGAAATCATGTACTTTGTGATAGAAAGTGACTTTTAAAAAATTTTTGAGAATGAGAAATTCGAATAATAATATTGAGAGAATTTTAAAAAGTTAAGGGGAGAGAGAGAGAGAGAGAGAAAATTAAGTATTACAATTAAGGAAAAATAGGGGAATTTAAATTTTGTTCATAATAGCTTCTGCCAGAAGGCAGGTTTTTTTCTTCGTCGGAGTTTGCGGTTTTAAATTTAGATAGAAGGTCGAGAATTTTGGGGTTTTTCTTTACAAGGTTTGAGATTGTGTTAAAAAGTTCCAAAACTTGAGTAAAATCTGAACTGTTGTTATCTTGGGTAAGGAATCCACCGGGGGAGTCTTCCTTTTTATTTACAGTTAAATTTTCAGTTTCGGGAGGGGTCTGGCTGGGGATTTCTCCACTAACGACGTTAGCGAAGGAAATTCCCTCTTTTGTCCATTTACTAGAAAAATGTTTCCTTTTAATCGGGTCAGAAAAGGCTGTACTTTTTTTAGGTTGGGGGAATTTGGGACATTTTGTATAACATGCCGAGTGACCGAAGTCCTGGCAGTTTATACAAAATGGGTTTACTTGTCGCTCTTTGATGTGACAATTTCTAGTGGCGTGTTCTTTCCCGCATTTTAAGCATCTTGGCTTCATATAGAATAATAATAAGCGCCCCCCTCTCTTTCTACATTTTTTATTTTTTATACAAAGCACATGAAACTGAATGAATTAAGTCCATATTTTTATTACTGATAACAAGAAAACTAAATTGAAAATCAAGAACTGTAGAAACAACAGTTTTTGCAATAAATATGTACAAAACAGTACTGAATATTTTTTTCTTTGTTTATACACCCTGATAATATATTACAATTCCTCAGCAGATTTACCCATACAATATTTCAAGAATGGTTTTTTATTCTGATTCAACTTCAGGAGAAACAGCTTGAAGAATACGTTACATAAATTCCAAACGTAAAATACATCCGATCCCTCGGAATCAAAGATATTTCTCCTGTAATGGTAACATCTCGTACCGACATCTCTTCTGCTTCTGATAACCCCTATAGAATTATCCCAAAGAAAAAAAATCTTGCCAAAGCAGACACAAGACAGCATTATTTTTTGCGGTTTGATATTGTTACTGACTCCTGATATATACTTACATTTATCACAAATTAATGTTCCATTTTAATAGTAAAAGAGACATGGCTCGCAGTTGGCGCTGATGTTTCAGCTGTTTCGAAAGCAAAATGTTATTCGAATTCCAGACTATGCATTGGTTGCATGCAGTTTTTGCATTTAAATTCGATGCTTATCTGGAAGGGGGATACACGATGGTCAGCAAAAAAAAAAAAAAAAAAAAAAAACCTTTGTGCGGTAGTGAGACATATATTTAGGACAAAAGACCAAATCAGTAAACTTCTCATAATAAAATCAATAACGAAGGCTGCTTGGTAAATTTTTAAAATGATTAATAAATTCAGAATGTTAAACTTAACTTCTAACTAAATCAAAAAGTTGTTTTTATTTAAATAATTTTTTTAAATTGTATACTTCGTTGAACTATAGATCTGGAGAACTCTAGTAACGGGTACAAAGTTATTCAAAAATAATACATATTGTAAAACCTTTGTAATTTTTCAATTATAATTGTGTTAATGTTTCATTAATCCAGTGTTTCTCAAACTGTGGGGCGGCGCGCGAGCATATTGAAAATAAAAGGATTAAATAATAATTTTTTGGAATGAAGTAAAACAAAATGCTTTCTGACATAATAAAAAATACACATTTAGACTGATATAATTTATTTTTATCATCTCGTGATCATCAAAAATAAAAGATTCCACTTCAAACGCTCATTAGCCATCTTTGATCCTATAACCAAATTTAAAAAATATTTTGTTTGCTTTGCTGCAATCCCACGATGAGAGATTTTTTTATTACGTCTCTTTTAACCTAAAATATTACTTTAGCTGACCTTCGAACTTACTGGTATGGTTATCTCCGTCGTATTTTCAGGGAAGTTGTAAATAATATATTTCTGTTTCGCCTTTTTCCATGTGAAAGAGTTTTATGATATATAGATAAGCATATTGAGCACTTTGAAGAATTATTTGGCCAAGATTTATTTTTGAGTAATTGAAACATATAATGCATAATGAAAAACGTTTTACAAAATTATTGCTTAGAACAAATGCTACACTTTCCCCATGAACAATTTTGTGGTTTTGATTGCAGTTTTGTGCGACTCATTATCGTTTATAAATGTAAATGAGCAGAATATTAAAAAAAATGGGCATCTGTGATTCCTATTGAAAGAAGTTGAAACTGATCAAGCTATTGAAGAAACTACTGAAATAATGCATATTAATCAAGATATATATATATATATATATATATATATATATATATATATATATATATATATATATATATATATATATATATAGCGAAAGTAAATACCAGAAAAGCGTTAGACATGAAACGTTTGAGTTGATTTGAAATTTTCAAATGCTGTTTAAAGATCTCTATGAAGCCATAATGTAGCACTTCGCCTTGTCAAAAAGACACAAGGAAGAAAAAGTTCAAAATGCTATTTGTAGATCATATAATCAAACTACAGAAAACTACAAAAAAGTGAACAAAATATGACAGTTTTGCTGTGGAAAATAACGTTCCTGTGTTAGCGAAAAGTGTCTGTGATTTACGTCCTTTATTAAGGACACGCACATTTGGAACATTTTCCTTAGTTTTATTGGATTTTTTCTCAAATTTTCAAAGAAAAGCTGAAAAGTTCTTGAAAGTAGGTAAGTATATTTTCTCTTAATTAAATTATTCACTGGAATTTTTTTTTTGTGATTTTTATCGTGTATAGTAAAAATAATTATAAAATAAATTATAGTTTTAAAACAAACAAAAAACGCGCTTTTATAGTGAATCGAACTAAAACGTTAAAAAAAAATTTATAAATATATATTACTTAAAAGTAACATGTACAAAATTTAATACTTATCTTTTTAATATGTACGGTTTATAATTCGGGTCGTATTGTAGCTTTAGCGCCCAAAGTGCATTATTATTGCATGCAATACATTATTATTTTTAGGGGAGCGCGATAAAAATTAAGATTGAAAATTGGGTCGCCAGTAGTGAAAGTTTGAGAATCACTGAATTAATCCATTGGTGGATTGAAAATATTCGTTTCAGAATTTGAAAACCTACCTATGCGGAAAAGATGTTTTTTGGTACACAGATGAAGGGGAAAATGAAATAAAAATTTCATACATAAAGTACTGCCACAAGGGAAATAAAATTTAGTTATCTGAACTTTTATGATTAAAAAAAAAAGTCAAAATAATTTTTATTGAAGACTAACTTGTATTTTAGTACTTTTAACAATTTATTGCGTTGAGAACACTCCTATTAAATAGTTACAATAAAAATCACCGAGTACATTTAGCAGCCTCTTTAGAGTTACATTTTTTTTAAAAGTGAATTGTTGAAATTGCAGAGCACGATAAAGCGGAAAATAAAAAAAGATTGGATAGGACTGATTCCACTGTGTGAGAATAGTAAGTAAATGAATATTTAAGTCACCCTATTCTGCTTACGGGGGCGTTTGGTGACGGACCTCGTAATTCTGAACTATGGTCAAGTGATGAGGATGACACCTGATCTGGCACTCCCTCTCCCAATCTCCACACCTCACCGACGGGAGGTCGCTTTAGCTTCAACAAATTTAACATGCATCAGCCCCTCAACGCGGCGGGTCTTCAGCTGCTCTACGCTCGAATTTGCAACACGACGGGTATGAGTCCGTGACCGGCGTGTCATATGTTTATGCTACAGTGGCCTTTACACAAGGAGAGATAGAGCTGGGGTTATGAAACAATGCAATACACATTGTTCTACTGACTGCTCTGTACTTATTTATCAGTAATCATCATTTTTAGCTATTTATATTGTAGAAAAATAATTATTTTGAGTTCAAAATCACCACGTCAAAATTAAGCCTTTCCCCATTCTTTCGAAAATTCAGTCTTTTTGTGGCAAGATTAAATTTTGAAATTATTTGTTTTAATTATTAAATCCCCATACCGTAGAACATCTTTTCCGCATAGGTAGGTTAGGGGTACTCTAGGCAACAAAAAGCAACTTTTGTCAGTTTCCTAGTTTTAAATAGCCTATTCTTATTAATTTTGGTTTGAAAAAATGATTATGCCAATGAAATTTATTTATTAGCTCTGGTTTTTATAATACACCACAGCCCATCCATCAATTTGTGGGTAAATTTGAAGAACAAAACATTACTAATTAAGAAATACAATACAATATATAAGTCATGTTACAAAAAACAGTGTTCACATCAGAAATCAGTTGTATTTTTTTTAGTTTATTTTCTGTGAACGTTTCGTTTTGAATTGCCTCTTGTATGTCGAAGCCCGAGTATCCTATATAACTGTCCAGCAGTAGATAGCAGAGTGGCGCAGTGGTAGCGTGCTGGACCCATAACCCAGAGGACCGTGGATCGAAACCCCGCTCTGCTATAAATATTTTCTTTTGTGGCCGCGGTAGCCGAGTGGTATAGGTATCAGACCGTGGCTTGCTTTGTCACGGGTTCGAGCCCAGTACCACTAAAGACCCGCCGTGTAGGGCAGCGATGCACGTTAAATCTGTCGAGAGCTGAAATGTCCTCCCGTTGGTGTGGTGTGGTAGTTAGGAGAGGGGGGTGCCAGCTCAGGTGTCGTCCACGTCACTTGACCATGGTTCAAAATTACGTGGTCCGTCGCCGAAAGCCCTCGTGTAGCTGAACAGTGCGACGTTAATATTCAATCAATCAATCAATCAACCAGCAGTAGTCTACGAGCATTGACTCATCCCAACGACTCTGATATATACGTTCCATTGCTACGATATTTTGTGTGAAACCTTCCACCATGTTAATTGTTTACAGCTCCACATTTTATAGCAGAAAAATCAAGAAGGTAATGCAAAAAGAAATGAAGCGTTAGAGACATATTGGGTCAGGAAACTTTTATAGAAGTTATTTCACTAACTGTTGGTAGTTCCCATTTCTTTTGCTGCCTAGAAATCCTCGTACCACGCTTTTAAAAGCTTCCTATGCTGTTTTCTTTTTCCCTTCCAGAATTTGATCCAAAGAGAGGTCCTTCATGATTTTGTGTATTTGAGGGGCAACGAAGATTCCCTCCTTAATCTTTGCACCACTAAATCTTGGGAACTTCGATCTAAGGTATGGAAAACCTTTGGGTGATCTGCTTTTTAACATTTTCTCTTACAACGTAGTTGCTCCACATTACTGGTACAAGCAGTCTTTGAGACTTAAACAAATCTGAATTGATTTACCTTGAGATGTAAGTTGAAAAATAACGAATGTCACTTGAATCGTGCACTATAGTCTGTTCTTTGCTCTACTGGTGCTCTAGTTTACACTCAAAACACACATGAAAAGATTAGACGCCTTTCGTATAATTAAAAAAATCGACCCTGAGGCAAGAGCTTCCATCTACCTGCTCAAATGAACATCACAGAGATTATACACAGAAAGTAAAGATGAGTAAAAATACAGCTATTTATTAGTATGGAGAAGTTCTGATTCTTGAAAACAAGAGCAAATATGAAGTTTTTATGGTGATTTTCGTGTTTATCGGGCTAAAATACTTCATATAAACTGTTTTTGAGCTCGAAACATTTTTGGTGTTGCCTAAAGTTATTAATAAATATTTACCTTCATATAGGTAACTGCGCGATCTACCTTATTAAACAAACTTAACGTTCAATTAAATTCATAACTCAATAAAGGGAATTACTCAAACAGCTGGCACTTCAAGTAATAAATGATATACTTGATCAAGGCTTGATAATTTATACAGAGGGATAAGGGCAGTTCGGATACGAGTAGAGCAGGGAGTGGTATATCTAGTAATACTGCCGGGAGTGATGTTAAGGTATCCGACTACGTTCGGAACCGTGATTTTGCAAAGCGCATAAATAGATAATTTTCATGATATTTAATGTCACTTAGATTTGAATATATGCATAAAATTATTTTAAGGACATTTTGCCAAAAAAAATTTATTTAAATATAATATTTTGGCAAAAAATTAACTTAGAATAATCTTTTTTCCTAATGCTCTCCTTTTGTGAAAAAATGCTTCTATTTTAATAATATTTTACCTGTATATAGCTCAGACCTCTCTACAGAGGCTCAACTGGAATTTTTGAAATATATAACTTAAAAGTGGGTTTATGCATATTTTACGACAACAGAGATGAGCAATTTTAAGAAAAAAAACGCTAATAATTATTTCAATTGGTGGTAACTTAGAAAATAATGTGAATTTTTCAAAAATTCTAGTTGAGCCTCTGTAGAGAGGTCTGAACTATATAAAGGCAAAATGTTATTATAATAGAAGCATTTTTCACAAAAGGGAAACATTTGGAAAAAAGATTATTCTAAGTTAATTTTTTGCCGAAATATTATATTTAAATAATTGATTTTTGTCAAAATCTCCTTAAAACAATTTTATGCGTGTATTCTAATCTGAGTGGCACTAAATATCATGAAAATTATCCATTTATGCGCTTTTTTAAAATCACGGCTCTGAACGTAGTCGGATACCTTAAAATCAGCTTCAGGAATTCTGACTATTGTTCCGTCTTTAGATCGAAACTTAATGCTATCAGTAGTGCCAAAACTCTAATAAGGGCAGTATCTGGATCCTGACAAACAACAGGAGCTCCATTCATATTTGAAGAATTAGCCAAAGGTTATGGTCAATACTGGTCTGGATATTATTTCCGATTTGGCTAGACTTGGTCAGAGGAAACAAGTGTGTCTCCATTGGATTCCATCGTATGTGGGTATGCCTGGGAGCACGACCACTGATGAGCTGGCTAGTAGGGGTTGTGTTCTTCTTGACCTCAGTTCCTCTGTCTTGAGCCATTCTGAAATTTATTCCCTCCACTGAGTCAAAATGTATCTAACTTGGCAAAACTCTCCTGCTCACCACTGGTACGCAGATATGAGTCATAATCAATGTATACCGTACAGGAGACCCAGGGCTCTTCAAATGGCCTTGATGCGCTTTAGAAGAGATCACCTGCGTGGTATGACCTTTGTGCAGGGTTTTAAGGGTGCAGGGTCTTCTTTTACCTGTCTCTGCTTTCTCCCTGCTTCTACTGCTCATCTTCTGGACTGCTGGGTCATTTCCCTGGGATAGTTGTTTGGAAATTAAAACCATGCTTGTGACATTACTATGCGGAAAGGTCAAATGGACTTGGTGTAGGCTTTCTTGCTCCAAGGGGATTTGAAACAACAACAAAAACTCAATAAAGTCCTCCGAATGAAATAAATCTGAAGCAAATTAAAGTTGAAAAAAGTTGAAATATTGAAAAACATGATAATTTCTCACAATAGTTTTGGAGCTATCTAAAGATGAAAGGTAAAATTAAAAATAGCCGGAATCCAAATCAAATAAAAGAAAAACTTAATTTCTGATTGCCTTATAATAATATTTTTGATACCTTAACGAATTTAAAATATAGATTTTATTCTTTGAATTGGTGAAATTATGTAATATTTCGTTGAATGTAATAAAAACACATACCATATTTATTCCAATCTAAGCCTCACTTTTTTTCAATCTTATCCCTACTGAAGATTGTCTTATAGGGCAATTAGAGCTATTACAGGCTGTTTATAAAACTGGTAAAATAACTTATTATTCCCTTCTTATTAGTTTTTATTTTAAATTTATTTTAGTTCCGTAAAATTGGATATCGATAAATCATTTTTCGCAAAAACTTGTTGAGAATTTGGGGTGTGGCTTAGAATCGAATAAATACGGCAATTTATTCCTTGAATGGAATGAGGTTATATAATTTTTTGTTCAATACGATAAAAATACATAATTTATTTCTTCATAGGAATTGAAGTACATAATATATTTTTGAAATATGAAAATGTAGATTTCACTGTCTGAATGAAATGAAAATATCGAATATATTCACCGAATGGAATAAAACCATGAATTATATTCCACGAAGGGAATAAAAATATAGACTAAGTTAATCTGAATGAATGTCTCTCTAGAGCTTCAGGATGGCCTATTCAATACGAACCTCGTAATGTAGGACCTTGGTCAAATGAGGACAATTGGGGTTGGACATACCTTTCTAACTTATCCGCCCCTCCACAAAAGTACTTCGAGGCCTAGTTATAGCTAATATGATGTAGGTCCTTTAATTTCGCTCAATGGTTGGGGATGGAACCAGGATTCTAATATCGACATTCATGGAAATGGTAACCATGACGATTCAGTTTTAGTGATTTATTCATGAAAAAGCCAACTGGTAAAATGGAGCCTTTTTATTAATGCTACAATTAAATATAAAATGTTTCATATTTTAAAAATAAAAAAAACGAACTATAAAAGTTTTTGATATATTGAAATAAAAATTGTATGTAAGTTTGGTTGTCATTTTATATATATACGTTATCTTTTGATGTAGAATATTAATTTAAATCAGTGCTTCTCAAACTTTCAATACTGACGCCCCCTTTTCGATCACAATTTTTATCGCGCCCCCCTTATACAGAGTGTTTTTTTCCAGGTATAGAAGTTTAAGTTGGCATTACTTTCCAAGATGGCGACCGATTTAACAGTTATCAAGTGATTTATTCTCATTTTGGTTTGGCATTTCATCATGAATAGACTCACGCCTGAACAAAACTTTCAAATTGTGCAATTTTATTTCGAAAATAATGGTCGATTTTCATAAGCGAATTTTGTTTAGCGATGAGGCGTACTTCTGGTTGAATGGCTACGTCAACAAACAAAACTGCCGCATTTGGAGTGAAGCTAATCCACAAGTGTATGTCGAAACACCGTTACATCAAGAAAAACTGACTGTTTGGTGCGCTTTATGGGCTGGTGGAATCTATCTTCAAAAACGATGAAGGCCACAACTTTACAGTCAATGGTGATAGGTATAGAGCCGTGATTACTAACTTTTTCATTCTTGAATTCAACAATCATGATGTCCAGGAACTGTGGTTCCAACAAGACGGCGCAACATGTCACACAGCTCGTGCCACAATCGATTTATTGAAAGACACGTTTGGTGACCGCCTAATTTCACGTTTTGGACCTGTGAATTGGCCTCCAAGATCTTGTGATTTAACACCGCTAGACTATTTTCTGTGGGGCTATGTAAAGTCATTGGTCTATGCGCATAAGCCACAAACGCTTGACCATTTGGAAGACAACATTCGCCGTGTTTTTGCCGATATACGGCCACAAATGTTGGAAAAAGTCATCGAAAATTGGACGTCCAGATTGGACTACATCCGAGCCAGCCGTGGTAGTCATATGCCAGAAATCATATTTAAAATGTAATGCCACAAGATTATCTTTCGAATAAAAAAAATTCATGTCAATCGAATAATACATCGTTGTTTTTTTGCAATTTAAAGTTCTATACCTCTAAAAAAAACCCTTTACATTAATAATGTACTGAATGCAATAATAATGCATTTTGACACTCAAGCTACAATAGGCGATCTTAATTATAAACCGTACAATCTAGTAACATAAGTATTAAATTTTGTATACTACTTTTAAGCAATAAATAAATAAATAAAATATGATAATTATGTTATTTTTCCTTTCTCTAATTTTTAAATTAGACATATTGCAAAATGTGGTGGCTGCTTAGAAGACAAATTATAGATATCTGCTAAATATAGAACTCAGAGGGTCAATTTCTGATCATAAGCATTCCTTATAAAAACTTTGCTTTGCAAAACAAGCCCATGGAAGTCGTTAATACTTATTAAACTTGTTCTTAATTTAGTATTAATTAGTTATAAAATACTCTGGGCAGCACTGATACATTAAAAGTATACCGGCTGAAGTGCCCACTCTTTGCACGAGTTCATGTATAAGAAAATAAAACATCATTGATATAATAGCTGAATTGTAAAGAGAGCAAAGCCAAATGCTCGACAATGTTTACAAAAATGTAAAATGATTTTTTTAAAATGGTTGCTCAAATTATAATTAGTTTTAAGTGAATTGTAATTTTAAGCCTCACAGAATTAGCATTTATAATTGATGTTAAATAATGAATATCAAATTCCGATGAAGAATAACTGTATTATTTTTAATATTTAAAGCGAAAAAACTTCATTATGTTTAAACCCGGGAGCAGGCGCGCACTCGATACGGTCGATCGGGGTTATTGAGTCACCCCAATCTTTTTTATATATAATTATTTTATTGTACACGATACAAATCATGATTCCAGTGAATAATTTAATCAAGAGAAAGCAAACTTACCTACTTTCAAGGATTTTTCAATTTTTCTTTGGCAACAAATAAACAGTTTTGCCAGAATTAACGATTTCGTGTTCTGTGTGTCACGCGTGACCACTTCCGGGTAAAAAGGGTATTCATGACGATTATATGAAATTGTGTAAAACGTTTTTCTTGTTATTCTTTATATGTTTGAGAATACTCGTAAAAATAAGTCTTGGACAAGTAATCCTTCAAAGTGTGCTCTTCGTGGTTTTCCAAATATCAAAAAACTCTTTTGCATGAGAAAAAGCGCAACAGAGAAATACATTATTTACAACTTCCTTAAATGAGAAACAAACACATAAGAGAGGGGTCATAACTAACTGTACCAATAACTTAGAAGGTCATTCAGATTACAGCTATAATGTGCAGTATTTCAAAAATAATGACAGTGATGAATTTTTTATGTTCCTAAATTTCTTCGATTCTGGGATCTGTTTTTTCTCTGAAAGAGTTGTATGTTAGACTTAAAAAGAAAGCGCAGTAAAAAAAAATCACTCATCATGGGATTACAGGAAATCAAATAAAAGTTTTTTTATTTGGTTATAGGATCAAAGATAGCAAATTAGGTATTGAAGAAGTTTTTATTTTTGATGACTTGATATCGCACGCATATATATTATATCAGAGTAAAAGTGCATTTATTATTATTTTTTATTATTTTTTATTATTAATTATTTTTAAAACCTTTATTTTCAATATGCTCGCACCCCCCTCGTAGGGTTATCGCGCTCCCCCAGGGGGCGCGCCCCACAGTTTGAGAAACACTGATTTAAATACAATAAGTAATAAAATAAAATTAAGTCAATTCTTACTTAGGTCAACAAAAAGTTTTTTTTTCGTTTATTAAATTGAATTAATGATTTAATCTCTGAAAAATCTATTTTAACATCAAGTGTTAACCACTACATGTTTCAAAATATGTATTTGAAGCCAAGAAAAAATTCGCTAGATAAACTTACTCGTGTTACCTGCTTCAGGTAATTCTAAATACGTCAAAACGCTGATTAAATTTAAAATTAAGAAATAAAATTTAATTAATAAATTAACATTTGAAAAAACTATATTAACATCAAGTGTCATCCACTACAAGTTTAAAAAATATATTTGAACTCCATCGGATGAATAAAAAGTATTTTACTTACGATTGAAAATTTGAACAAGATATGTATATACACATATATATATATATATATATATATATATATATATATATATACATATATATATATATATATATATATATATATATATATATATATATATATATAAGTATAGGGAGAGAGTGACTAATAGCAGGAATTGAAAAAAGGGCTTTAAAGTAACTTACGAGTTTAGATTTATTGGATACTTTAAATAATTACATTAATGCTATTTTTGTCACATTTATTTCTTTTAGCAGTCAGCAAAATTTAATTTGAAATTAGAAAAAAATTTCATTGCTGCTTGTGAAAATTAAGGTCTAACAGAATGCTGTTGCAAAGAGTATAGAAATGCAATAACAGCAATGTTACTTTCATAAATAATTATCTTATGTCGATTTTATTAATAAATACATTTAATCTCGTCTAAGTTCCAACCTTGCCGTGACCCTACTGTCGCTTATGAATTTGGATGAACAGAGTAAAAAAACCTTTTTAATAAAATCAACCTCTTTATTTTACGTATCAATCTTAGTATAAACAAAGGGGCGGTCAACTTAATTACTAACCTAGATGTATATCTATACTGCTGTGTTAATTAAATCCGTTATCTGACCGTTAATTTCGCAGCATTGATAATCTTTTTTCACTTGGATATATCCTTACTGAAACCCATAGCTTCAATTATTATAACTCTAATTTCATTATCAGCCTGACGCCGATCGATTCCACCTAGCATTTCACTTAACCTTAAATTGCAACTCGCATTTACATAAAGTACGGTTTCTCCACAGAAAGTGATTTTGTAATCATATAACAGTTAAAAAGAATTTTTCTCATGAATTCTTCAGAATTTTTCCTTTATGTATCAGCCGGACATAGCTGAGCCCCCTACCCAAGATTTTAAATACCCCTACTTGATTCCCAACATATGAATAAGTTATGTAAAGGATCCTAAATAATCCTAAGACTGCTTCTGCTACATCTAAATACTTTTTAAACACGTCTTTTTTCAACTCCTACTTTTAGTTCACTCTTTGTTTATGTATATATATATATATATATATATATTTAATTATAAATCTTGTTCAAATTTTCAGTTGTTAATAAAATACTTAATATTCAACCGTTCAAATTCGAATACATTTTTTAAAACTTGTTGTGGATGACATTTGATGTTAATAAAGTTTTTTTTAAATATTAATTCATTAGTTAAATTTTATTTTTTCGATTCCTACTATAAGCTCATACTCTCTATTTATTTATTTATCTTGGTGAAATTTTCAATCGTTAATAATATACATTTAAAAGCGCTCAATTGAGCTGAAATTTTATATACATGATTATTTTGGATAACAATACAGAAATTTAATTATAATTAATAAAAAATAATTATTCAAAGAATTACAAATTCACCCACGTTGGCATCATTTTTGGCGACTTGTGTCAAAACTTTAAAAGATTTTTTTTCTCACGTTTTAAAGCATTCAGTTGAACTGAAGTTTTAAATACACGATTGTTTTGGATAACAATACCATTCTTAAATGATAATTAATAAAAATTAATTACAACTTAATGTTGCGAATCTGTCCCATGTATATACATAATAGCTGATATACTGGTTCTTCGCGCGGTTAAACTGAAAAATTAAACAACACAGATTGAAGGATAAAGGAGTTTTTAATGAGTTAATTTTACGTGAATTGCAAATTAAACAAAAAAAAGCTTTTTCCATATCTCATCTGAACAAAAAAAAAGCATTTGTTACATTTTAAGACTGTAGATCTAATAGCTGATAAAAATGATTTTTTTTATTTATAACTCCACGTAATACTCTTGAGGGTCGCTTTTTGAAAATACCTCCCTAAACTGATACCTGCTCAGCAAAAGTAACATAATGTTAAAAGTTTAGTGTAATGAACGCTTAAAATGGTGTAAATAATTTATATCTGAAAGGGTAATACAATAATATTACTTTCTGTTGTATTTATTTTATGTTAAATTGTAATATTCGCAAGCAACGCCGTTTCTCAAATTATGCTGGATATTCAATGAAAAATATAGCGAAATGTTAATGATAAAGTCAAGTTGGCAAATGTCTACCTACTTTCATAGTTCGAGTTTTTTTATTGGAGCTTTGTAAGACCCGCCGTGTAGAGGAGCGATGTACGTTAATGCTTTATCTACCACATTATGATTTACTGCATTTTTTCATGCAATATTTTTTTGGGGTCACTACATTGAAAAGTAAGGGATATACAAACACAAAATACTCCACTTTGGGAAATTTAGTCCGTTAGAGCTAATAAATTAATTAAAGATATTCCACTGTAAAATTAATTATATACACCGTTCACTTAAAATAAGTAGTCAAATCGTTTTCTAAGGTCTTCATTAACATACAAAAACACAAGACACCTTAATTTTGACATTAACTATTTTTTCGGGACTAAACTGATAATCTTCGCAATCCGCTGAAAACTCAATATCTGCTAAAAAACTATTCGCCTTCCCCACTAAATACTCATCATAGAACCCGTGCTGCCATATATCTTTGAAGAGTGGATTTCAAAGAATATTCCTGCTAAGTATTGGTAGAATATTCCTTCTAAGTTGGTGTGGTGTGGTAGTTAGGAGAAGAAGGTGCCAACTTAGATGTCGTCCACGTCACTTGACCATGGTTCAGAATTATGTGGTCCATCGCCAAAAGCCCTCGTGTAGCTGAACAGTGCGACCTTATTATCCTCTCACTCACTCCAAAAATTACAGTACAGTAGTTATAATTATTTTTATACTTAAAAATGCAATATCTGCCTATTCAGTTAAAATTATAGTGTTATGATTAACTACTAACCATAAACAAATTTTGAAAATTTGTCCAAATGATGTAGTGTGAAAGAGAAAGTTTATTTACTTTAAGTATCAGAACTGATAAAAGCATTTATTTTGAAAAAGATCAATTTCTTACCACCAAATGTGCATAGTAAAATCATTAAAAAATATTAAAATAAAGAAAGATTTATAATAACCTCTCCCTTCAAAACTTAGTTTTATTCTGAAATAAAAAAATAGTAATTACGCTGATTACAGGAATAAATTAGAAGCGAGTGCCTTGCGTAGCCAAAACAAAAAGGGTTTCTTCACAAATAAAAGATATATGCTGTCGTGGTAATTGCTTAAAGATGGCAGATTTTTTTCCTACTTACTTGACAAATATCGTTATATTTTGGACACTTCATGCAGTATCTTTATAAATTATAGCCTATGTGTTATTCTGATGTATAAGCTATATTGCTGTAAAGTTTCAGTTCAGTTGTTTTTGCGTGAAAGACGACCAAGCATCCAAACAAACTTTCGCATTTATAATATATATCTAGATTTATATATTAATTGTAACTATTTAATAAAAAGTAGCTGATATAAAAATTTTTATGTCGATCTCAGTAGAAATTGACTTAATTTTTCTTTTATATTACTTGTGTTTTTTTTAACTTTGTTCTGTGTTATATATGTCGAAGTAACAACTGGCTGCAACAGATGTGGCTCCAGTACGTTTTCCTATTAAAGTAGGAATTAACTTAATAATTTTTTTTATATAACTTGTTTTCCTTTAACTTAATGAATATTTTTGAATAATTATAAACTCTATTAATTTTCTTGATAGAATTACACGTTCTCGTTGAGTTTCTTCTTTGCGGCAATTTAGTAATTTAGTCTATAGCACGCTATTTGATTTGACCAAAGGGAGCGCGTGGTCACTACCCTCGCATCGGGGTCCATGTCTAGTCGTTTTTTTATATTGTTAAAGTTAGTATTTCAAAAGAGAGTCGAATTCTTATTCAGTTTAAACCTACGACATAATCTCAGAACTTGTGTAAGAAATCTCAGGTTAATTTATATGTGTAAACTATATTAATAATTATGTTTATATTATATATACTCTTTAGCGTGTCTGACAAAGTTCAACATTCTTAAGAAGATACGGGTAAGTAATATGGAATTATTCGAATAAATATTTTAGTGCGTATCTTTTTCATACTTTGAGGTTAATTCCTGTCGCTGTCAATGTAATATTTTTAATTATGATTATAAAAAATTTCCTCGACTAAAAAACCCTAATTAAAACTCCTTAATAATTATTCGATAGAAAAATATTTCCAATCATACTCGATTCAAGACTCAATTCAATCTCACTCAATTCAATCACACTCGATTCAATCACACTTAAAATCATGGGACCGAGTGATAGTTTGTTTTTAAATGAGTAGAACCATCTTCGGTGTATGGTAAAAATACAAATTGCAGGAAATCTTTAATTTTTTCTACCGTTTGATTATGAGAAATATATATGGCCACCGAAATCCCTGTTTGTTGATTCCCAAGTCTATTTTATCCACTGTTCCCCAAATAGAACAAGAAAAATTATTTTTGATAAAATTTGCATTAGTCCTTGTGTTAAATAAAATTGTAATTAAAGAAGTAACTATTCGATAGAAAATTATTTCCAATCATACTCGATTCATTTTTTTCAGATTTAAGTTACTATTGCATATTTACCACGATAATATGTCATATGTTACATATCATATGCGACTACTGTAAAGCTCGTTTCGTTTTTTAAAAGTATTTCTGAAAAAAATTCAAATTATTCTCTCTTTAATACATTTTATGGTTGTCATAAATCTTGAACTGGTTTCATTAGATCCTAACTCGCCGAGAGCAATAGAGTTCTGGACGTTTCATCCAAGAAGTGCAACCTTTGACCCTCGTTGCCCAGTTCACTAGAAACACCTTCGATATCCTCTTTCCCCCTCAGTGGAGTTGTCCCGTGTCCCCGTGTTCTAATTATAAAATAATATATGTTTAATATTAGTTGTATGCTTTAAATTATAAAATGTCCTTAAAATTGATTAATTTTAGTATACAATTATTAGCTTAATATTTTAAATACAGTGACGTATAAATGGTTCGACGTTCTTTTTTCCTGTTTTCCTTGCAGTTTTTCTTTCTCTCTTTCTTTTTCGGTGGGTAAGATATATAAAATAAACATATATTTATTGTAAGAAAGGTGTGAATAATTAGTTTTTTTTAATATATAATGTTTATGAATTTAATTTGTCTAATGTGGTTTATAAAGTATATTAAAAGAAGAACCTCTGTATAACGAACTTTTTCCCGAGATTTAGTGAATTTCCATATTTATACATTTTTTTTATTTCTAATGAGCTGTGAATTGGTGTTTTACCGTTGCAGATCTAGTACTTTCCTCGGAAGATGGTATCTCTTTTTTAGTGAGGCACCATATCGGCAGATCTGATTGAGATAATTCTTATTTAACCAGTTATTTCGGTATTAATTTAATTGTTCTCCTTTCGAAGGTGTTTTAAAAAATGATGTACATCATATTAATACGTAAGTACGTATACGTATGTCTGTGCGTATATGAACGCTTCTTTTGTTCATATATATATATATATAATTATTAAAATATTTCATTATATCTCAATTACTATAAATTCTCTATTGTCTGATTATGTGCTATGAAGAAACATTTTTTATTTTCACGAAAACGTGTTAAGAGAGAGAGAGAGAGAGAGAGAGAGAGTTTTCTTTTCCATTAACTAGTGTTACTTATATATTTAGTTGTTAATAATAAATTAAATGAACACGTAGTTTGCGATTATCAGTTATAAGTTTGTTTTACATATTCAATAAAAGTATGATGAAATATTAAATGTAGCTATAAAATCAATATTTATTTAATATTCTATTTTTGCGTATTTTTTTAATGTTGATTCATAAGCAGTGTTATTTATCTGAGGCTTTTCATTTAATAATCTCAAGCAGATTTTCCTGTTTTTAAACTAGTACGAAAATTATTTAAAAATAAGAGTTAATTATGAGAAATAGGTAGTAACTAAAAGTACTGTTTTTCGTATAAAACTAATAACTTATCTTGTATACTTAAATACTTAAATATTGTACTTCTGTCAAATTTTATCTTTTTAAATTCAATAGGAATCCAACATCATGTTTATTTAAGCTATCGAATCGCATCATGGTTCATTTCCGCATTATGTGCTCATTAAAATAATGTAAAAATTGATTCCAAGAAACTTTTAATATGACCGGTTTTATAAAATCAAGACTGGATGAATATAAAAATCAAGAGAAATTGTTATGATGAAAATTGAACAAGTTTTCTCTAACGCACAAGTTAAATAGTCTTTATTTGGGTTTCCATAGTTACCCCACTCTCTCATAGTTTACCATACTCTTTTCTTCTTTTTTATTTTCATTTTTAAAATCATTAGAAGTATGTAAATAACTTAATCCTGCCTGGGATGGCCTAATTTCTGAGAATGTTATTTATGAATGAATAAATAGTAACAAACAAAAATAATAGTCAAACACCATGTAAAGAAAGGAAAATCGCTTTTTATTTTGCCACTTAATAATGTAACTCTATTATATGTATATACATACTTATATTAATTGTAACTGTTTAATAAAAAGTAACTAAAATAAAAATTTTCTTTTTTGACCTAAGTAGGAATTGGCTTAATTTTTTTTCCTAATTGCTTGTGTGTGTGTGTGTGTTATAATTCAAGAAACATATGATTTATAGCAAATTTAGATAAATATTCTTAACCTTATAGTAAATGTGTTTTCTAGATTAATTGAAACCTTATTAAATAACATTAAAATTAAAACTCCTCTTTTGTCAGCATGCATAAGGAAAAAACTTTTTAATAGAATTAGTTTAATAACAATGTTTTATGAATCTGAGAGAAAAACGATGCATTCGAAATCGATTTTTAGTTCGTTTATAACTTATTTTATTTTTCTTCGTTTTCGTTTTCTCTTTCTTTCTTCACTCCAAATGAAATGTGCTTGCTCTATAATTATTTAGCATTATTTTACACCTGCTTCTTATATACACTAGATTTTATCATAAACATGCAAGAAAAGCGTGGTTATTGTGGCGGGGGTGTAGCTCAGTGGTAGAGCGTTTGCTTCGCATGTAAAAGGCCCGGGGTTCAAATCCCCGCTCCTCCAGTATTTTATACTTTTTGTAAAGTAAAATTAGTACAACGAATAATGCCAAGTAATCAGATAAATGATAATTCTTTAGGGTTAAAAATGTTATGCTTGATACAAGGGCATTTTCATATTCTAAAGTATTAGATCAAATTTTCAATCGTTAATAAAATACTTTCAATTCATCCTTTCACGATCTAATACACCTTTTCTAAACTTGTTGTGAATGACGCTTGATAATAATACATTTTTTTGAAATATTAATTCATTAATTAAATTAAAGAATGAATAAATAGTAAAAAAATAGTAGTCCAACACCATAAATAAACAGGAAAAACTGTAGGTGTGTCTCTATAGCGCAATTAATAGCGCGTTGGCCTTCTAATGCGAAGGTCGTGGAATCCCACCTGGAATGGCCTAATTTCTAAGAATGTGATTTCTATTTTATTAGAATAATTAAATTTAATTAATTAATAAATAGTAACAAACAAAAAAAAAGTTCAATACTCTATATAGGAAGGAAAATGGATAATTGCAAGGAAAATCGCTTTCTATTTTGTCACTTAATATTTGATTCTGTTATATATATATATATATATATATATATATATATATATATATATATATATATATATATATATATATATGTCATAATTTTTAAGACAGAATCAGATTAAAGTTAAAAAGTCAAAAGACGATCTTTATTCCTTAATTTGTACATCTGTTCTGTTCGAGAGCAGGGAGGAAAAAACACGCCATGGTGGTGGTTTCAAGTGGATAACACTTGAAAACATATGGTAAGTATCGCTGCTTTGAAGAAGGTGCTTGCAAGTTAATGCTGACATATGTTGACTATTAAATCTAACGATCTGGAATTAGACATGTTTATTGGCTAGGCCATATGTTCGGAAGAAATAAATGGGTGATTAGTTTGATACTTGAATATGGGGACTGAGAAAGATGAGTCAAGTGCTAGTTAGGGAATTTAATTTTTAATCTAATTTAATTATCCTTACATTCCCCCCCCCCAATTTTAAAAGGTAGTCATGGCGTGGTTTTTTCTCTCTTTACAAACTTAATCAATTTTCAACAAACACAAAACAATACATAGTTATTTAGAAAGACATATTACACACAGTAGAAATATTTAAGCAATAGGAATACTAAAATCAAAATGCAATATAATAAACGAAATTATAACAAGAAACACAGTAATGACAATTAATTGATAAAAATGAATTTCCATACATATAATTGAAGATTAGCTTGTTTAAATCTATTCGACATCTAGAATAAGAGCTCGCGTTTCCTCCTATTCCTTCATAATAATAGATTCGTATTATAGCTGGTAGATATTTTCAAAAAAAATTATGTTGGAAAAGAATATATCACACAATAAGATAGTAAATATAAAAATACATGAAATCATACAAATGTTAAAATAATAATTTTGTATAAAAATCTACTCTGGCGCCATCGTAGTAATATCTTATATTGTTACACACATTTTGCATATATGAAATACATTTTTTAAGAAGATAAAAAAAATATAGACACTAATAAAATGAAATTATTAATAATATGAAAACGGTGTATAACACACAACTTCTATGCACTATCGAACACAATAAACAATGTTTTATTTCATATGCGTTATAAAATATAAAAATTATAAGAATATAAGAGCTCTTTTTTATTATTTTGAGTCGGAAAAGTGGACTCACTTCAATAATAACTTTTAGTATTTCTGAAAATTTTTCACAATATTCATTGTAACTTAATATCGCATGCAATATTTTGAATCTTTCCGTAACCTTCTAAAAATACGTTTCATAGACAAAAATTCTTGAGTTTCTCTTGCATCACACATTCACTAATAAAACTGTATCACCTTACTTAATTTTGAACACATCTCTCTGAGAAATCTACGTCATCAACTCACAGATGTTCAGGGATGCTGATAAGAAACAATGAGAGGTGTACATATCAAACTAAACAAGTTTGTCCTCTTAATGTTTCGAGACATATACAAAATTATAATGATTGTATTCTCCCTTATCCACTGTATAATATCCAAAAATAAACTTCAAGTTATTAAATTAATTTTAATTTTAGATAAGGAAAATTTTAAGAAATAGTGAATCCTGATATATGGCCGGTATATCAAAACACACAATTTCAAAATAAAAAAAATTAAATGACATGCAATAAGATTACTGCTGAATAAAATAATTAACAAAACAATTGAATTCAATGGAGAAAAAAGAATACAACTTGACTTTACTTTTGTTTCTTATAACAATCAATATCTCTAGTATTAGTTCTCTGATTAGTCATTTTTCTAAAAACTTAATTTATATCTTTCACTTTAAAACACCAATTTCTATCATAACTCTTAACTCATTCGACATCTTAAGATAAAATTATGAGAAGTATATTAAAATTTCTCAAAATTTTGTATGACTAAACCTATATACTTTGTTTTCTCAATTAAAATATAAAGAAAATATCTCATTTATAACACAACTATATTATAAAAATTAAATATCATATCATATATTATTCTTTTTCGCAGAGTTCTGTTCAACAAAACTCAGTTACTTCAATGTTACTAAAATTGGAAATATACCATTTAACTGACCTCCACTTTGCAGCAACAGAAACCCTTGGTGAACGGTAATCCAGATGCTGTTGTCACGTTATTTCACTAGTAAAATTTTATTATTTTTTTCAGTGTTGTTGCTTCACTATTTCACAGTATTACCGTGCAGACTTTCCGGCGAAGAAGGGTTTTTTTTCCTTTTTTTGTGGTGGAAGGGAGTGACGTCTTTCATCACGGAGTTTAGGGGATTCAGGCTTCCCCCCTTTTATTTTTATTTTTCTCTATTAGAATGTTTCTCCATTCATCGTAAACTGGATGGTCTCTTCAGCAAAGACAGAATATCGTTCGGCGGTAAACACTGCATTTTTCTCTGTGTTATGAGCGATGTTCTTCCGGGGATTACTAGCGCTTTTCTTTTTCTGTAGCATTTTTTATTCCGGCAATCCGATGTCTTCAGCATACGGGAAGTTCCATCAAATTCTCCATTGCATTTATTACTGTGGTTGGCGTTCGTTTTTATATTAAAATTATTTTATAAAAAAGATTAGTTTTTTACGTTAAGATTTGAAATCCATTCGCAGATAAAATATCCTGTCGGCTTTAATTCTGTCATGATTTTTAAGACAGAATCAGATTAAAGTTAGAAAAGTCAAAAGACGATCTTTATTCCTTCATTTGTACATCTGTTCTGATCGAGAGCAGGGAGGAAAAAAACACGCCATGGTGGTGGTTTCAAGTGGATAACACTTGAAAAACATATGGTAAGTATCGCTGCTTTGAAGAAGGTGCTTGCAAGTTAATGCTGACATATGTTGACTATTAAATCTAACGATCTGGAATTAGACATGTTTATTGGCTAGACCATATGTTCGGAAGAAATAAATGGGTGATTAGTTTGATACTTGAATATGGGGACTGAGAAAGATGAGTCAAGTGCTAGTTAGGGAATTTAATTTTTAATCTAATTTAATTATCCTTACATATATATATATATATATATATATATATATATATATATATATATATATATATTATATATATTATATTATATATAATATATATATATTATATACTATATATATAATATATATATATATATATATATGAACTGTAACTCTTTAATAAAAAGTAGCTAAAATAAAACTTTTCTTTGTTGACCTAAGTAAAAATTGACGTATAAAAAATATTTTTTTATATTATTTTATATCTCAATTTTATTCGGAGAGAATTTGTCATATTCCAAAAAATGGAGCTGCTAGTTTATAATTGAAGTGCAAATTCTGTATTTCATTTTTACTCAGCTGTGGTACTTTTCCAAAGGTCGATGACCAATATCTTACAAATAACTGCAAACAAGGTACATTTCCTGGTTTGAATTGCAGAGCTCATTCCATATCCTATAAAAGAAAACGTATCATCTGCGGACATTTCTTCTTGTGGTAGTATTTGAAAAAATATAAGAAGAAAAACACTCTTATAGCTCCAGAATAACTTGTAAAGGTTTTCCAGTTCCATCCTCAGGCTTCGGATCGATTGGAAAAAGAGAAATGTTCGTAAGTGGTAAAACACTTAGTCGCGTGCTCATTTTTGTGCCTCGGTAAAAAGGCCGAAGGAATATTTAACTAATTAAGTCTGAAACGGCGACTTGCATCATAAATATGAAGATGACAGAAAAAATAGATCATTACGTACAACACTTTTGGTTAAATGTTATTTGAAAATTATGCTTTCTGTAATAAAAAAAAATTCTTGTGGTCTATTTCATGTACCTTTAAATATTATGCTTAAAAGAAAATTGATTCAGCATACGGTTTTACACTCGTTAAAACGTAGTATTATTACAAGATCTTATTGTTTTTTTGCCAAAGAGAATCAAAGCTCCCAGAAGATTATTATTTTGGAAATATAGATCTCTCTCTCTTTATACATATATATATATATATATATATATATATATATATATATATTATATATTAGGTTGGGGAAAAGAAATCCATTATTTTTTCGGTAGATGGCTGTAGTGTCGATATCTCGTGAAGTATTGATCAAACAAATTCAAATTTATGCTCGTTGTCAAGGTTACATTTCACACTAAAAAATATTTTGTTTTTTGTTTGGTCCATTCAGTTGTGAGTTACAGGGTGTAAAAAATGGAAGTCAACAAAGAGAAAATTCGATACATTTCACAGTTTTTCTTTGATAAAGGCAAAAATGCAAGTCAGGTGGCTGAAATTGTGGATGGTGTTTATGATGCTGATACTGTAAAATTACGTACAATTATGGTTTCGTTGATTCCGTTCAGATACTTTTGATGTTAAAGATGCACATCGCACAGGCAGGCCCGTTGTCGAAGATGTCTCTAAATTCACAGAAGTAGTCGAAGTTGACCGGCATGTTAATAGTCCTAGCATCACCCAGGAGCTAAAGATCGACTATAAAACAGTTTTAAACCATTTGCGCAAAATTGCATTCAAAAAGAAGCTCAATGTTTGGATGCCACACCATTTAACACCAAAAAACATAATGGATCGAATTTCCAGCTGCGAAGCCTTGGGCAAACAGAATGAAATCGACCCATTTTTTAAACGGAGGGTGAATGGGGATGAGAAAGGGGTCACATACGATAATATTGTGCGAAAAGGGTCGTGGTCTCAAAGCGCGGTGAAACATTTCAAACGGTGGCCAAATCGGAACTAGCGGTCAGGAAAGTTCGACTGTGTATTTGGTGGGAATGGAAAGGAATAATTTATTATGAGTCACTTCCGTATGGCCAAAAACTAAATTCAGATCCCTAATGTCAACAACTGGACCGTTTGAAGCTAGTGATTGAATAGAATCGGCGAACAGAAGAGGTGTTGTGTTCCATCAGGACAACGCCAGGCCACACTCGTCTGTAGTTACTCGCCAGAAAATCTGGGAGCTTGGTTGAGAAGTTTTAATGCATCCATTATACAGCCCGGACCGGGCACCAAGCGATTACCACCATTTTTGCATTGCAAAACTTCCTGAGTGATAAGAAATTGGGATCAAGGGAAGATTGTGAAAATCGATTACTAGAGTTATTTTAGCCAATAATGAACAAGACCTCAATGAGAGAGGCATTATAAAAATACATTTAAAATGTCAACAAATTATACAACAAAACGGTGCATATTTGACCCAAATCAGACAAACCTAAGCATGTTAAATAAATTCTTGAATTTCATGCAAAAATAATGAATTTCTTTTCTATATTATTTTTCTATATTTTCTTTTTTATTTTTCTTATATATATATATATATATATATATATAACAATCCTTAGTTTTCCCTTGAAAATCGATGGATGCGATATCCTAGTGGTCAAGGTAACGGACTCGTGGCTGGCGTGTCATGTATTCAAGCCTAATACCGCTGAAGACTCATCGTGCACAAGGGGTAGATGCACGTTAAATATGTGCCAATACTCAAATTTCCTCCCGTTAATGGGGCGTTGAAGTTAGGAGAATGTCTGCCAGTTCAGGTATTATCTTCTTCACGTAACCATGGCCCCTTCGCCAATAGCCCTTTATAGTGTAACGTTAATATTCACTCACTCATTTCTCAGATATCCACTGCATCTGAAAAAGTTTTTAATGTATCTTTTGACATGCGAAAAGTGGCTATATACAGACATATACTGAATGTATAGCTTAAGAATCTGTTTTTGTTTTCGTGTGTTTCATACTTAGATACGTATGAAAGGCGGAGGTTTATGAAAAGAAACATACAATACAAACACAGAAGGATATAGACTTTGATTACCAAAGATGATGAAATTGAATAGAAGGGGTGCGCTGCTTTCTTTTTCGAGACGGGAATCCATTTCAGGCGAAAGTCCGACTTCTTTTCCCGAAGATGCATTCGTGCCTTTTTGGGGATTCGAACCCGAACCCTCTGGATTACAACCCGAGTGTCATAACCAGACGTACATACGAGCCAGCATAACCACACCGAGTGTCATAACTTAAGAATCTACAATAAGATAATGAACGAGAGAGAAAAAACTACGATCTGACTTGACATAAAATGAAATATAGTTCTTTTAACATTTAAAATTTCAGGAGAAAGTATCGCATCTTAGTTTTTACATGTATTTTAAATTTATTCAAGATTGATTTTTAAAGTTCAGTGTTTCGAGAACGGGAATTTTTTACATTAAATTGCGCTTTTTTTTCAGACAACAGTGATTGCTAATTACTGGGTGAGATTTACATTTGGCATGTATCCAGTCTTAAAGAAATTCTACATGCTTTCGCATTCACTTTTGTGCATGTTCAATTTAAAAGAAAAATTGAGCTATTACACGTCTCAGGTATTGATAAAATATAAGCATTGGAGAATCACAAATAGTGTTTGAATTGTTCTGCTTTATTTATAAAATAGTTTGATAAAAAGTAAAGCAATCTAGATTTTTAGAAATGAAAATATTTAGTTATTTCTTGAGAAGCAGAAAAATATCAGTCATAATAATTTTTTCAAAATAAATTTAAAAACTCGAGATTATAATGACCGTAGTAAAAAGAATAAATAAAAAATAATTTATTATTAAAGACATGTGGGCTTTTATGTCTTCAACCATACTGAACATGTCTTTTAATAAAACTTCAAATGCATAAAAGCGTTGGAAGAACGCTAGATATACAGTTCATAGGATAAAATATTCAAAAAATACTTGTGTTTGGGGGGGACTATATAAAACAGTCTTCTCTTGTATCTAATACTTAACTCTTAGCAGGTAGGGGAGGGTTATATTTTTATACTATTTGATCAAGCTCATTAAAATACTATTTATGGATCAGGTTTGTTAAAATACATAAAAGAGAAGAGTATATAAAAATATAATCTTCGAGCAAGTATAATAAAAAATATCGATGTGAATTGATTGGGAAATATAATTCATATTAAGTTATTGAAAAAAAGGTAAATTTAATAAGTCTGTTAATTTTATGAAGTCACATTAACCGTATTAGAATAATCCAAAATTAATTTTATCTATATTATTTAATTATATTTATTGCCTAAGAGAAAAGGAAATACCCCCATGCCACTAAGGAACCTTACATTTACAAACATCCGTGCCTTCTCCGGAACTCGAACCCAAGCCCCACAGCACAGCAGTCCGCGTCACTAACCACTATACTAGATGGGTGGTATAATTAATACAGCAACACACATTAATAATTACTTCTATTCTCTACTATAAGTCTTATTCTGTTTACCAAATAATAATGTCTTTATATGCCCAACAAGATATTAGGTTGGGAAAAAGAAATCGATTATTTTCCATGCAATTCAAGACTTTATTTAACATGTTTTGGATTGTCCGATTTGGGTCAAATATGCATTGTTTTGTAGCAACATCTGTTGCCATTTTAAAGGTAGCTTCATCATGGCTCTCTCAAAGAAGTCTTGGTACTTATTGGTGAAAAACTCTGGTAATCAATTTTCACAATCTTCTCTTGATCCCAATTTCTTATCACTCAAGAAGTATTTCAATGCGAGAAAAAGATGCTAATCGCTTAGTGCCAGGTCCGGACTATATGGTGGAGATGCATTAAAACTTCCCAACCAAGCTCCCAGAATTTCTGGAGTCACTACAGACGTGTTTGGCCTGGCGTTTTCCTGATGGAACGCAACACTTGTTCTGTTGGTCAATCTGGCCGTTTCTGGTCAATTACTAGCTTCAAACGGTCCAGTTGTTGACAGTAGAGATCTGAATTTAGTGTTTGGGTATACGGAAGTAACTCATAATAAATGATTCCTTACCAGTTTCACCAAATACATAGTAGAACCTTCCTGGCTGTTAGTCCTGGTTTGGCTACCATTTGAGCTGCTTCAGCGACCTTGACCACGATCATTTCCCCCCAATATTGTCGTATGTGACCCATTTCTCATTCCCAGTCATCATCAATTTAAGAAATGGACTGAGTTCATTGCATTTGGCCAAGGCTTTGCAGATGGAAATTCGATCCATCGTGTTTTTTGGTGTTAATTGGTGTGGCACCCAAACATCGAGCTTCTTTTTGAATCCAACTTTGCGCAAATGGTTTAAAACTATTTTATGGTCAATATTTAGCTCCTGGGCAATGTTAGGACTACTAGCATGATGATCAACTTCGATTATTTTATCGACATTTTCGACGACGGGCTTGCTTGTATGAAGTGTATCTTTAACATCAAAAATGCCTCAACGGAATCGACGAAACCAAAATTGCACGTACTTTGCTGTTACAGTATCGGCACTATAAACACCATTCACAGTTTCAGCCCCCTGGCTTGCATTTTCGTCTTTATCAAAGAAAAAACTGTAAAATGTACCAAATGTTCTCTTTGTTGACTTCCATTTTTAACACCCTGTAACTCACAACTGAATGGACCAAAAAAAAAAAAAGCAAAATAATTTTTTTAGTGTGAAATGTCACCTTGACAACGAGCATAAATTTGAAATTGTTTGATCGATACTTCACGAGATATCGATATTACATCCATCTACCGAAAAAATAATAGATTTCCTATTCCCCAACCTAATAAATACTGTTTCTTGAGACTATTATCAACATACAATACTTTCAGGTATATGTAACTCATATATATCTAAAGAATATTTAAAAATTACATTCTATCAAGCAAAACAGACAATGTATCTTTCTGTATTTTTGTAAAAGTTCTACCCTTAAAGTTGAGCATATGTTTTTATCAATTTATAATTCTATAAATACGGTTCCAGTTTATGTAACTCAACGTTTCTTTCCAGACCATTAAAAATTTATTTTCTTTAATTCAATTTTCTTTATATTGTATAAAAAAAGATATTTTATGTAAGTATCAATTCATTTCTTTTGGAAAATCTATTATTTAGCATGAATTTACGTACAGCATTTTTTCTCAATCTGTGGGGCACCCCCTCTAGGGGACGTGATAACCCTACAAGGGGCCGCGAGCATATCGGAAATAAAAGAATTAAAAAAAATTAATAAACTGGAATGAAGTAAACAAAATGCATTCTGAGAGACATATAAAAAATACACATTCAAACACATATTTATATATATCATCTGGCGATAAGCTTGATCAAAAATAAAAGTTTCCACTTGGATATGTTTATTATTTACCTGATCCTATAACTAAATTTTAAAAAAAAACTTTTTGTTTGATTCGCTGTAATCCCACGATGAGAGATTTTTTTTTTATTACATTTTCTTTTTAAACCTAAAAAACTACTCTTTCAGAGAAAAGAAAACATAACTCAGACCTAAAGAAAATTTCTAGGAAGATAAAAAAACGTATCACTGTTATTATTATTGAAATACTGTACATTAGCTGTAGAAAGTAAAAGAAGACTTAATTAGCTAAGATTTATTTTTATGGGTTTTTAACAAAGGGCAATAGTCAGTCCATTAAAATCAATGAAATACCTACTGATATGAGGTTGTAACTCGAAAGAGCTGGGTACTCAAGTCATCCACCCAACGATATATTTTTATGGGTATTCTGAAACATATAAAGCACGTTTTACACAATTGTTTTTAGAACATCCATATTTTTATATTGAATACACTTTTAACCCGGGAGCGGTCGTGCAGGGCACATAGTCAAATGACAGCAAAACTACCTTAATTTGAACAAAATATGACAGTTTTGCTTGCAAATATCAAATATTCGTGCGATGTTTGCGAAAATTGTGTGTGATCTGTGTCCTTTATTAAGATTACGTACCTTTGAAACATTTTAGTTCAGTCTTAATGGATTTTTTCTCAAATTATCAAAGAAAAAAATGTACTTGAAAGTAGGTAAGTGTACTTTCTCTTAGTTAAATTATTCACTGGAATTGAGGTTTTTATCGTGTACAATAAAAATAATTGTAAAAAAAAAAAAAACACACTGGGGTGACTTAGTCATTTTGCGCGACTATTAATGTTAATATCGAGTGCGTGCCTGCTCTCCCGGGTTAAAACATTTTGGAGTCTTCTCGCTTTAAAAGTAAATGCCAGATGTGTTAATTAAATATCCTTTTGCAATCTGTTCCAATTTAAAATTTAGAGAAAAGAAAAATAACATAATAATTATCCTATTATTTATAAGTATTTTGCTTAAAATAAATATTACTTTAAGGTAACAAATACAAAATTTAATACTCATCTTATTAATTTTTTCAGTTTAGAATTAAGATCGTATTGTAGCTTTAGCGCCAAAGCGTATTATTATTGTATAAGGGGGGACGATGAAAACTATGATTGAAAATTGGATCGCCAGTAGTAAAAATTTGAGAAGCACTGACTTCCAGTGAAAATCGCTTAACACGAAATTGAGGGAACTGAAACACTTTTCGCGTTAAAGGATATTACAAATAAAAGACGCATATTCAAGAAAGTAAGTTTATCAGAGTACATTTTATTTACTTAGATAGGTTTACATGTATGTATTTAATAAAGGTCAATGAAATAAAAACATTCACAAGGACTTAATGAAATTTAATACAAAATTTAACAATATAAAATCTTTACAGATTTCCATTTTTTTGTTTTTTATCAAAAAGCATTGAAGAAGCTCCATCTTCATTTTAAATGAAACATCAACTTGCTTTTATCCTGAACTCTTTGTCATTGTGCTTGTAAAAAACTTCTTCTAAAAAGGTGAACTGAACTACGAACTACTTTACTTGCACATCGATGTATTCGGCACCGATTTTCAGAGCCAACTGATGAGAGTTTTTATGTTCTTGTGTGGTGTTTGTAGGGATGAAGGATGAAAATATCTTATATATAGAGAGATAAACAAAATCGACTTATGTCACAGGTTATTACGAGGGTATTTCGAAGCCAATTTAGCCTCCTTTCTATAAAAGATGTGACCTGTCTGATGTACCTCTCCTCCACACGTCTAATAAATTTCGCCTTCGCGGCTGGTGTTTTCCGTATTTTGTTCATTCCGAGAATGGAAAATGTTTTGTGTTAAGCGATTTTCGTTTCGTGTTAAGAGAAAAAAATGCATGAAAATACACAGTTGTTTGTTGATATCATTGTATTATTTCGTGTTAGCCAATATCCCGTCTCGTGCTAAGCGTATTTCATTGTATTTTCAAAAGCATATTCCCACATTTTTTATCAAGGTTATTCTTTATTCTGTATTTCGTTATCTCAATGCTAGTAAAAAACTTTAAACAATATTAAGCTGATTTTGACTACAAAAAAGGTGTTTTTTTTTAAGTAAAGCTAAGAATAAAACTCATTTTTTCTTCTGTCACTCTTTAATTTATTACAAATACTGATCATCTTAATATTTAGAAAGGCACTACTAAACGCTAATTATTATCATTGGAATTTTGTGAAAAGATGGGGGGGGAATATATTTTCAATAGTATATATTTGGTACAGTTAGGAAGCTATTTCATGAAATAAAATCTTCTGAATTAATTTATTAGAAATTCAGTTAGGTGATTAAGGAATCAAACTGGGTGTGTTATTTAAGACTGGAGCTGTCAACTAGTTTTTTTTAAAAAAAATTATTCGAAAATATAATTAATTAAAGGAATAAGTAAGAAAATAAAACTGAAATGAAGTGATAATTGTTCCATGAGATTTATTTACCCGGAATTTAAGGTATATTTAGTGATAGAATTCTTCTCTGATAAAGATACATAATTTAATTTTCCTGGCATAATTACAGACTTTAATTTGTCATTATATTCTGCCTTTATTCTAAAGACTTTTGATGACAAAATTATGGTAATTAATTTCATATCTTAGAAATTTATAAATATCATTTTTAAGTGGATTTTTTAATTCGCTTTTTTTCTTTTAATTTAGAATGAGATATTTCAAAGTATAATTATAAAAGAATTAAAGTAGTTATTTTTGACCATTCAATCAAATAATTTTAAAGAAATTATTTACATTTCCAGAGCATCCATTACAGGAACTAAATTTCTAAATTTTTTACTTGCTTCTATTTTTCTACTTTCTGAAAACTTGTTTCCTGTTCTTCTAAAATTTACTTTTAAGTAGTATGTATATTTGTTGTAACTATATAAACATAATAGAGTATTCGAATATTTAGTATAATTATATAAAATTAGTCTCTCTCTCTCTCTATCTATTTATATAAAGTGTATACGTATTTATATAATTGCATTAAACAAATGAGGTTTTATTGTAAATTTTTTAAAAACTTAAGCATCTCACCATTCAATTTAAAACTTAAATTAAGGTGAGTGATTGCATACATTATTTACGTGTAATAAAAACCCTTAGTTTTTTTTAAGTTCTTTTTGTATATATAACAATTAGAATATTATTACCGCCCATCCGGTATAGTGGATAGTGACACTGACTGCGTAGTCGTAGTGCCTGGGTTTGAATCCCGGAGAAGGCATGATGTTTGCAAATGTACAGTGCCTTTGAGGCATGGGGTTACTCTAAATAGCCGTTGAACCGCAAGTAATCTCGTGAGGTTGGTGGAAGGGCAAGAGAGGTGGGAGGACCCTGACCACCCCCAAGGTGTTCTCCCTCAAAATTGGGATGCAACCGAGAAAAATAGTACAGTCACCTGCATGGTACTCAAAGATAAGGCTAACGACAGGTGTAACCATCTAGCCCTCAGCTGCGATGAATTTCGTGGACCTTGATCTGTTGTTACTGTCGATCAGGTGGCATAAGTAACAACAACAACAATATTATTGCCATTTTTTATTCTTCTTAGCATTAAGAATTTTATTACTTTGAACATTGACATCATACTCAGATTTAACACTTTTTGTCCATCGTTTATAAATAAAATTCTTAAAGTGAATATCTAGAGTTCAAACAACTTCGAGATCCCACCGGTTTTCTTGCTCTGTGATGTTAATAAACAAATATAAAATCAAATCAGGAGGCAATATTGAATGAAATCGGTAATTTTTTTAAACTATACATTATATTAGCTTATACATAATTCAATCACGTTAAAGCGACCACCACGTACTTTCGATGTCTACGTTAAATAACAAATCACAGAAGGTAGGTGGTAGCACAGTGCATTTGATCGCATATAAAAGATGTTTGAGGATTTCGGAAAACATTACAATCGTTGGCGTAATGCAGAAACAGAGCGATTTATCTGACGTCCAAAACAGCAGGATCATTAGCTTTTGGGCCAAAGGGGAAGCATCTCCGAAATGGCTGTGTGAACTGTTCGCGTGCCACCGTGGTAAAAGTATACAGTGCATGGCAAAATGGGACTGTCCAAATTCAGCGACTTGGCAAATGTGATGCACCACAGGCCATGGATGGCAGAGGTGAACGACGGCTGTGGACATGCTACCATTGAGAAACTGACCACCCAAATGAACCACGGGGCTACTAAAAATGTCTCCCTAACTATTGTTCAACGAAGGTTGCTGCGTCTGGGCCTCGGAAGCAGACTCCTGGTTCATGCACCTATGCCGACTGCTGTTCATCGGCAACGAATGCTGGAATTTGCGTAAGTACCGCAACTGGACGTCCACTGAGTGGCGACAGGGGGCGTTTTAAGATCAAACATCCTATAACCATTGCCGGAACGATCCAGGCTGGAGAGGGGAGCACTATGGTCAGAGGAATGTTTTCCTGGCATTTTCTGGGTTCACTCATTGTTGGCGAGCTCGGCTTTGTTGAGTTCGCCAATATGCCAAAAAGGTTACTGGAAAAGCCTAGGCAGTCCACTTATTGTTGGGTAGGAGAGAGGGTCGCTTTTTCTTCGTAATCAGCGGAACCAAACGTCCCCCATAATAAACATTGGATTGGCAAACGCATCTTTGTCGTTCTTGAATTTTCGTTTTCGTACACCTCTTTCCTCTCGCCATACTCATAATTGTGGAGGGCAAGATGGATGAATACCAGTATGCATCTGTCCTTGTACACCATGTCCACCCTTATATGCGCATTGTTTTCTTCAATATGAGAGCATCTACCAGCAGGACAATACAAAGCTGACAATGTATGTGTGTGGTTCGAAGAGCACCAGGATGAGTTTATCGTTCTCCCCTGGCCAGCAAACTCACCTAATTTAAACCCAATCGAAAATCTGTGGGACTATCTCACGCCAAGGATAATCACCCGCGTAAATCTAGCGCAGCTTGCTATGGCACTGGGGTCTTTGGGTCAACGTCCCAGTGAACACCTTCAGGAACCTCATTGACTCTCTTCCTGTAGGTCTCGCAGCAGTCCGCTCTGTGAAAGGTGGTTGTTCGGGCTTTTGACCGTGTGGTGTATAAATAAATATTTAATTTCATACTTCACATTGTTGTTCAAGATGTTTTAACTCATTTTTTCGAAGTTTTTGAACAATCTTATCTATTTTGTTAATATCACTATTTTTTCTGTTATTGTTGTTATAATATTAAGACTTGAGAATAAAAGTACTTTCAATAATTTTTAAGTTATTATGGTACTTACGTATTATACCGTCGACCAATTCGTCTAATAGGGAAAAAAAGTCGTCAGATTCCTCGAGATGCTTCCAATAGTAGAAAACTGTTCCTATCCAAATTCAAACCCAATATTATGGTTCGTGCAAATGATAACAGCATCTGGCGACATCTTTTGATTTGGCCATATTTTCGATTTGGCTGGATTGGTTGACGGTACAATAGGTAATAACAGTTTTTTCAAACCAGTTATTGAATCGCTTACATCATACTAGATTGTAATTCTTTCAGTTGACCATTCCTTGTCAAAAATGTTTTTGTACGAAATTTCAACAAAAAAAAGTACAGTGAAAAATTGAAAACTTATATTACACAATTTATATAACATTAATTTAGAAATAATTCATAAACACGCATGTGTATACTTTTATATACACTCATGTCCATAAATTAAGCATAATGAAGCTCAAGCAAAGAGACAGAATCAAAACAAATTTGACTTATTTGTAAAGTCTATTTATTAAACAAAAGGTAAAGAGCAAAAAAGATGCTATATGTGACATAATTAATAAAAATTGCGATTTTTACTCCCTGGAGCAAATTTCAAAAAAGAACCTATTTACAAAAAAACGTATAACATGGTTAGTATGATGGTTAATACGGACTATGTCTCCCGGACGATGCAATACAGGCCTTACAACACCTAGGCATGCTGAGTATCAAATTATCAATCTGATCTTGGGGAATATAACACCACTCAACAAGCAATGCCCACCGAAGTTCCGGTAGACAGGTGGGAGGGGGTTGACGGGCAGCAATTCATCTACCAAGCATATCCCACACATGCTCTATTGGATTCAAGTCCCGTGAGTATGCTCGCCAATCCACACGGGTGATATCCTCCGATTGAAGGCATTCGTCTACAATGTTTGCACGATGAGCACGGCGTTGTCATCATAAGCAGAAATTCAGCACCTATATGGCGCCCCGAAATAAACGTACATGTTGTTCCAGAATGACATCCCGATAGATGTGGCCTGTCATCGTTACACTCTGAACATGCAGGTCAGTTATGGAACCAAGAATAATTCCTCCCCAAACGAGCCATCCTGCACGACTGTAACGGTGTCGTTCAATGGTGTTCTCTTGGTGGAAACGGGCACATGGCGCTCTCCATATTAAAGTCCGGCGAGAATCGGATTGCAAACTAAACCTGGACTCGTCGGAAAACATCACACCAGACCACTGTTGTGGTGTCCACAATGCATGCTCTTTACTCCAGGTTAATCGCAGGTGACAGTGAGTTGCGGTAAATGAAACACATCTGACAGGCCTACGAGCATATAGACCAATGTACCCTAAGCGTCTGTACACGGTCTGCCTTGAAACTGTCGTACAGGTAGCTGAAGAGAGCTGACGAGATAGGTCTGATGCTGTGCTCCGTCTTTTTCTTTTGACAGTAACTGCCAAATACCGGTCCTCATTCGGCGTTGTAACCCGGGGGTGACCTGTGCTGTAACATCTACTCACATTACCATCATCTTGGAATCGTTGTCAAAGCCTGGAGATGACACTCTGGGCGATTCCAAGTTCTTCGGATACTTCCAGCTGGGTACATCCACATTCCAGTCGTGCAATAATTCTACCACGTAAAAAATCATCCAAATGCTTCCTTTGGGCCATAACTATGCGGTTATTGCACTGAAAGACTTTTAAAGCACTTGTGAACAATTTTACTTCTTTGCCACCATTCCTTATATACCCCTCTCTTACACTCTCGTCATTGTGACGTACTATCCGCGCCATCTTGTGTTTCCTGTATAATTTGCCTATTCTTCTTCAAGATGTGTGTGATAATTCTACAGGTAAAATTTTTATTTTAGAGTTCAATTTCTGTGTAATTCTGAATTATCCTTAATTTATGGACATGAATGTATTAAATATATAAAACAATTTTGAGATCATTTCTTAAAATTTATCTTGAACCGTAGATAGATTATTTAAAATATTTTTACGTTATGAAACTCATTTCTTTGTTTTGATCAGGATTGCTCAATGAATATTAAGAAATGTTAGACAATTGTCTACTAAAAACTAGCATTTTTTAAAAAATGAGTGAGAGCACACACACCTGCAGAAAACGAGATTTTCACTAATTAAAAATTTTTATAATAAACAATATTATGCGGATCAGAATATAATTGACATTTCATATCTAAAAGTATTGATTTTGAAAATTAATATTTCATTAAACAAATTATAAATTATTTCAAAATGAAAAACAATGAAGTTTGAATATGTAGATTTGAATATGTATGAATTGAAATAAAATATGCTGAATAAACAGAAACCTCTCTCTCATGATTGATGGCCCATATGTGATTGATTACCCTCAATTCAATCATAATATATCCAGTTTTAAAATTCAATATTGATACTATTTTTTTCTTAAAAGATATAATAGAGTCTGGAATAAGTTTTCGTTCGGTTGACAAGAATACAAAATGAAAAATATTTAGAAAAGAAGGGGAAAAAATATATTTATTTTCACATTTTCTTAGGGGGAAGATAGGAAAAAAACCAACTGTCAGGAAAATATTGATAATCAGAAAAATTATAATAGCGGTTTTTATGCATTTTATATATTGCAGATGTGTAATTGGAAAACAAAATAATATCCTATAAAACCTAGAAATTACGCAAAAGAATACTTGATAAAAAATACTTGATAATTAAATGTAACCCAATTTTATTGAGAAATAATTTAATGATTTTTCATTAAGATTTTCCTTGTTTATAAAAACATTAATATTATTATGTTGTGGGGAGACCGTATGTATAATATCATTGCATATATTTCTATTAATTATTTGTATTTTAATTTTATCGATATGCTCTAACCGGCAATATTATTTATAAATTATACAAATTATAAGTATAATAAGTTGAAATACATTACGAAAACATTTTTTAAATAGAGTAAACCAGCCAAATAAATTACTGTCTTCATTATTAACATATTTAATTTAAAGTACAACTCATTCAAATGAAGTTTTCGAAATATATAGGTATAATTTAGTATCTTAAAAATATTTATATTTTATTATAAATATCTTTTATTCGAATTGATTTTAAATAACCTTATATTATAAATCAAAAACTTATAAAATTAAATATAATTACTTTTGCTTCGATTAAATATTTTTTGATACATAAAAAATACTATTTTAACATGACTATACGTAAATTTGTACATATGCAAAATTTGTGATAATCGATACAATCAAGAAAAAATCCAGTCTATATACATTTTCATAACACATATTATTTTTGCAAAATTTTGCATATCATTTGTATCATATCAAAATGATTTTGAACTTAATACCTTGTGTGGTAACTGTCTCCAAATAAATACATGGATTTCAATAACAAATTTCAATTTAAAAGCTAATATTTCTTAATAAAATAATAACACAGAAACATTTTAAAATAACAGCCTAAAAAATTTGAAGACAGTGAAGAAAATGTATGGAGAGAAAATTGTATCGATAAGCTTTAGAATTGATTACGAGATTTATCTATTGCACCGATATCAAGGATTACAATCTTTGTTAATAACTTTATATTCAAAAGAGTTAGAATGTTCTAAGATTTTCATAGCTTTTTACAACTTTGAATAAATTTGATGTTGTACCGGGTGTAATTGATCAGTATGAATTACCATTTCAGGATATTTTCGAATGTTTTAAAGAAGAATGAGTAATAGTCCGTTGTGCCTTTTTTAAGACAAGATGTATGCAGTTCTAACATTTCATTTGGGAACTTAAATAACTGATGAAGAGGAATTTCTACAATTTATCACGGAAATTTATTTTTAAATCAGATTAAGGCTATGCGGGATATTACAACCCTCAATTTTTTGTTGGTTCCTGGCTTTTATATTTTGCACTGAATGTAAAGAGGATAAATCATACACGCATATAGTCGGAGTATATAGCTAATCTAATTTAATTTCTTTAATACAGTCTGTGTGTCTCCCAAACTATTACGCCGAGGACGAAAAAAGTTAAGGTCTGAAAAATATTTCTTTTATTTATTTAATTCTTAGAAGAAAGGCAGTCATAAAACATTCATAAATGGTACGAAATATAGCTTGCAACTATTGAAATGCTTTTGTGAACAATAATTATATTCTATTTTTGGAATAACTTTTCAATAGAATACTAGTTATTTTCAAATTAACTTCTTTTTCTTTTTCTAAAGATGTTCAGTACTCATATATATATTACTACTTTCACTGTCTACCAATTTTGATGAATCTATTATTATTTATCCAACCCCCGTTCTTGGCATCTTGCCCTTTTGACGCTGAACTTCTCAGTCCTGACTGACGACGTTGTCCAGTGCATTGTAGCAGATGGTCACCATCCATTCTGGTATGGCCACAGAATATGCAGGCTTCATCAGCAGGCAGGTCAAGTCAGTGGACGTATACTTCCAAAATGGCATGTCAGGTGGTCAGGCGAAAAGGGGAAACGGTCTCGGCTCTCTCCAGGTGTCTTGGGATAAGACCCGCAGTGGCTAGGGTTTCCCATGGCTCTCTAAGGCGACGAATCTTAAGACGTCACCAAAGGCTGCGGTATGCAGCCAATAGGGAAAAACCGTAACCATGCTTCTTCAAGCCCAATAATAATAATGATAGCATTTGGCGATGTCTTTTGATTTGACGAAATCGATTAACTACATAACACTTAAGAGTACCATATATATATATATTTTTATTGCTAAGAATTCTTTTGAGATCGTCCTTCCCAAACTCGTTTTTCATTTCGCGGGAGATTTATAGTCAAACTAAACTGAATGCTAATAATATTTTGAGAAAATTTCAGAGTATTTTAATAGTTAAAGTTAGAGCGACTTGGGTTTCTTATTGAATTTTTGTAACCCATTATTAATTCATGTTTGTAAAATCATTTTGTGGCAAATAGTTGGTTTCTTACGGAGAATGAAAATAAAAATAAACTACTATTTTGATAGTTTTCTGTCACATTCTGTTAAAGTCAATAAAATTCAAATGCATAATTTAAAATTAGAATGTTAAAAAACTGGATGAACTTAAAATAATATTCGAAATTTCTAACTGAAATTTATACTTTACAGTGAATTTCCTTTCGAAATGCAAAATAGTCTCAAAAACAATATTAATTAATTTACCTTTTTACTTTAAATAATGTAAATAGGGGAATAAAAATATTTACTAGACTAATGTATCAAATAAACTTATTTATATTTTAGATCACAATTCAACACTTGATGATACTCCATCTACTATTCTATTTTATATATTCTGCTTAAACTTTTTAAAGAATTCCTACGAAAGATACTCAAAACTTTGGTGAGAAAAATCGGATTTCTCCAACAATAAAAGTGGCTCGCTACTACACTCCTTCTGCATCAAACTGCCTTGCTGCTAGAGAAACTTTTCAAAAAGCCTGGTCAAAAGAAATGATTTCTTTTGCCTACCCATTGTTGTTACCAGCATTGATGTATATTTATGCGCATCATATATTTTAATATAATCTTTCGTAGACGTAAAATTCTTTTTCAGTTGCCATTCGTATTTTTATTATTTATTTATTCGAGAAGAAAAAAATACTCGAAAATCAGTCATGACATTTCAGAACTCAGATAGGACTTGCGGCACCTTTGTATTTAAGTCTCAGACATATTTTAGTAGATATGATTAATAATAAAAAAGATCTGTTTGGTTAAAGAATACGGGCCGTAACCCACTTGCTTTGCTGGATATTTCATGGTGTTGCATGAATATATAATGTTTATATATACAAATTATTGATATATAAGTCCTAGCAATAAGCATTCGACTGTATTAAAAAACATTGTTATAACCCTCATCCCTTGATTTAAAAAAGATAGGACTTAAATTTCTAACATTAAGGGGACATGGTACGATTTAAGCAAAAAATTTTAATTTAAGGGTTTTTAAAATTTTTTTCGTTGCCTCCTATGTATGTATACTATGTAAAACAGATTTTGTGCACAGCATTTCATAAAATGCTAGCCATATAATTTTTTAAAGAAAAAAACTATTTAAGAAGTGAATTTAAGATGCTACTTTTCCTACAAAAATCTACGTACACGCATGAAATTTGATTTACGAGTACGTCAAACTATGTATAACAAAAATTGGTATGGGTTTTGCGATAACATTTTTGGTATTTGTACGATACCTCTTTTAATGAGTGCTTATTAAAAAGTCCTTAAAAATGTATAAATTCTGAGTTCAATTATTTTTTTTAAAAATAAGTATTGCTTTGAGTGCATACCAACTTTTGTTACGCGTAATATTGGCAATAGGTAAAAAAAATTCAAAGCATTAGGAACAATAGAAAAAAACCCTTAGCATTTTAAATTAAGACAAACTAGTTATTTTATCTTTCTGAGATAAGTAAGTTTAAAGTTTTGATTTGTGAGCCATAGGAATGTGAATAAAAACGAACGTAAAAGCTATCATAATTCTGCTTTTTTTAAGTTTACAGCTTTCAAATTTTGTGAGGTTATAGAAAAGTATATAATGAGAAATTTAGGCTTAAAAAATTAGATTTGATTTTTTGACCGATTTTGGTCAATTGAATCGTACTGTGTCCTCTTAAATTTCAATTATCCTTTATGCTTTCGTAACCCCTTCCCTTAAAGAGAATTTCTACAAAACCCACTACTTATAGGATCTCTACTCAACAATATATACATGTTTGCAAAATTTGAAATCTAAGTCTACTAATTCAAAATCGGAATTTTTTTCACCCATATATGTCCCGTAATACCCTTTGAGAATCGAGTTCTGTAAGACTAGTTTCGAATCAGATTTAAATTTAACAAAAGAATCATGCATACCAAATTTCATTACTGTATTTCTATAAATTCAAAAACAGGATTTTTTTTTCAAAACACCCCGATAATTCCCCACTCCCCTCTCCAATGTATCGATTTCCGTAAAATCCATTCCTAGAGAATCTCTTTTCAACAAAAGAAACATACTTCGGAAATTTCTTCGTAGATTCAACAGTTCAAAAACAAGAATTTCTATCTGTTACGCCTCTTAAAGCCTTGAAACCTCCTTGGGGTTTACTTTCGTGATATCCCCTTTGTACAGGATCTCTACGCCATGAAAGTAACATGCACACCAAATTTCAACTTTGTAGGTCTAACCTTTCAGGAGATATCGCAATGAGTGAGGTAGTGAGTGAGCCAATTTTTTTCTTTATATATATTTTTTAATATATTCTGAAATGAAAGTATAGACATAAATAAATTTAAATTAGCAAAGCAAATGTGCTATTTGAAGTTGTCGCAAGGTGATAAAAATCATTTCAAAAAGAATTTAAATATAAATTATTTAAAAAAACAGTGGGGTGAAAAAACTTTGACTGTTTTTTTTTCTCCTCGGATTTTTGTAGGTAAGAAAAGCTTGTGCAGTATGTTAAGAACTAATATATATAAACTTCAAAGCATAAAATCCATTTTCCTCCAAAAAAATTTCAAATAATTATATCTGTGACGAAGTAAAAAGAAGTTCCACGCATTGTAACTGACTTTTCATAATATAATTTACATTCTTGGCAAAGATTTTAAAATATATTATCCTAAAAACGATAATTATAAAGCATATAACAAGCCTTTAGCACTTCTAATCATGGAAAATTTCTTACTTTCTTTTATTATGGCTTCTTAAGCCTAATTTGATCTTGGAGTTTCATCGTATTCGAAGTTCATTGTCTAATTAGGTTGCCAAAAACTTTCTAATTTCTTTCCCACCTTCCTTCTTTCTGCAGCAGTGTATGCATTTTTCATCTGAATATAGAAGTTAGTGTAGATGTTGCAATTTATCATACAAGATTAGTAGAGAAATTGTTCTAAAGTAATTACGAAGATTTTTTAACATTCTGCACTTTTCAATTGTAATGGAGGTAATGTCTTACTGACGTAATTCTGAAGAAAAGGAATCAATTATCTTATCTAATGATAATATAATCGAATTTAAAATATCTTGCAGATGTCCAATGTAACTGATTTAATGCAATAGAATTTGTTCTAATGTTTTACAGGGATATTTTTTTCATAATTTTATATTAAGAGTTTATTTATTTTTTTAAATAAACATCTAAAATTAAGTGAAATTAATACAGGAAAAATCTGAGAAATCGGCATTTAAATTTTGTAATAAAAATTATTTTAAGGCTTATATAAAATGGAAAAGGATATCCGTGAGTGCTAGAAAAGGATATAATTTATGATATAAAACGTTGTTTCTGAATTGTTACTTAACTAAGAAATCGGCATTAAATATAAATTTAGTAATAAAAATTAATTTAAGTGAATTAAAAAGATATGAGGAGTGCGCGAGTTTAAAATATCAAAAAGTGTAATGGGTTATTATTACGGAACAAACCATCAGGATGCAATAAACTGTTCATCGGTCATTTAACACACCGGTTGAGTGAGACGTATATATACGCCAGTAGTAGTTAAAGATTGAATATTTACCCTTTTTATGAAAATGTTGAGGTACTGGTGCCGTAATTATCGGTTTTTTTAGAAAACCATAGTCAAAGTAAAAATTAGGAGTTCTTTTTATTAAACTGAAGAGAATTTCGTAGTCCCTTGGGGGTGAAAAAAACAAGGTAAAAACAAATCTCAGCTTGAGATAAGCAGAATTTAACAGAAAAATTATAGTTCTAGACAGTATTGAAATTCGAGAAGATGGATGTTATATTCAAAGTCTAAATATATTTACCCCTTAACTGCCGATTAAAAGTTACCCTATTCATTCTCCAGTATCATCGTTTTTCACACACATTTGTGGTGTATTAGAAGAAAAAAGAAGGCATACATAAGCAAATTTTTCTGTGAAATAAGTAAATCCTATGCAAACACTGTCGAGGTATTTTATTGCATTCCAAAGCCTTTGTTACAGCTTAACTGTTAGCAGCGTAAAGAAAAGGATCGTATTGTGGAAAGACGCATATATACGCCAGTGTCAGTTAAGAGGTTAACTCCAAAATAAACGCGCATACAGCTGAAACTATTCTACTTAGGAAGCATTTTGGTCCACATCAATCACTTCACTCAATTGCGTCAAAGAACATCATTACATATCAAATTAAAAAATCTATTTTATTTCAGATCTTACATCTCTGCATAAACAATTTCGGGGGAAAATGCGATGTGGATGGAAGAAGTAGACTCAAGAAATGATATAAAATCACTTACAAAATATAAAATATAAATAACAAGTAACTTCACAGTATCTTATTAGGCATAATTGTTAAAAAATTAAAAACTTTAATATTTCCGTGTAGAAAGACTTTAAAAGCAATTGTGGAATTTACAAAAAAAAAAAAAAATCAAATATAAAAAATATGGTTTAAAAGAAATCCAATGTTAATACATTCATCACAGTTTTTTTTTTTTTTGCAACAACGTAACATATAATTAAAAAAAATCCCCTAAAAATGCCTTGGTGAAATTTTAGAATTGGTTTACGAGCTCAAGTACATGTCATTATTTTTCGAAAACCGTTTGAAAGATTAAAACGCCCAGTCTGAATTCCGCTACGACATAAACATCATTAAAATATTAAATACTTTTGATGGAAACTATCTAAAAGACGTGTCCAGATTGAAATTCAGATAGTGTGTAATTTTCAACTTGATTCAAATATCGTTTTTTTCTTAATGGATGTTCGATCAATCACTTAAACTTAGAGTTAACTTCCTGAGCTTTTCGAATCAACGCATTTCATTATTTGGAAGGTTTTACATATTCTGAGTAGGATAAATTCACCTTTTTAAGATAATTAACAAGTGTTATTTGGCACTGTTTCATTATACAAATGATGGTTAAAGTTGCAGTTAAAGAAAACATTTCGAGAACATATACTATATGTGAAATCATTCGAAATAAGTGCAAAATCAACATCGCTTTCTGGCAGCGTGTTAACAACGTTTCTCTTCCGAAAGATCGTTGACCGTAACTTTAAACAATAACCATTCGAATTTTATACTCACGTACTAATGTGTAAATGATTATTTATTCGATAAGATTTCATTTCTTGTATAGGTGGGTAAATGGTTACATGTTAGATATCGAGGCATAAATTTTGCATAGAGCCTAATATATGCTGGAAATCCTATCAAAATATAAGTAATCTACAGTCCCTGGCCAAATTATTAGACGCACTCCTGTTTTTTAATAATTAATGGTTTTATATAAGTTTATATGTAATACTTTCATTTTTAAACATAGATCCAATGGAGTTTTAATGAGAAAATTTATTATATATTTTGTATTTGTATTTATTTCTCCACATGGCAACATGAAGTTAATAAATTCTCACACGAACGTAAACAAGTCTAAATCTGCTCGAGTCGCGTTCGCACATGCTTCAGTTTCAGACGTGTTTCTGTGGGTTAATGTGCTTTGTTTGTTAATTTAGCAATTTTATATTACGCAGTTATTTGTTTATTTAGTGTGCGGCGTTTAAATAATCAGTTTGTACACTTTCAGCATGGGTAAAAAAGGCGATCTTTTTTTCACCATGTAAGAAATCAGAAGTAAAGGTCCTTGTGAATGCAAAATTGTTTTCAAACCACGAATATCACGAAGGTTGAAAGTTTCTGAAGCTAGTGTACGGCGCATATAAAGAAGAAAATTGAGTCAGGGAAAGAATTGAGCCCAAAAAGAAAGAAAAAATGCTGCAGGAAGCCTATTTTTACCCCAGGGTCAGAAAGATCTTTAAAGAAAATTTGCCTTGAAAACAGATTTTCTACCACAAAAGTGATAAAATCGCAACTCCAAGATATTAATGTGAATGCTTCTGAACGCACTGTTCGAAGAAAATTAAAATATTTAAATTTTAAAACCTGCCGCCCCGCCAGGAAGCCTATGTTTAACCCCTGAAATAAAAGCAAAGCTTTTGAATTGGGCCAAACAGTGGCGTGAAAAAGGTGTAGACTTCTGGAGATCGGTATGTTGTTATAATTTATTCACAAACGAAGTGTTTAACCATTTTCTATGATTACAAAAGGAACAGCAACGATGTTTATTTATTATTTTTTTATTTTTGAAAGGTCTGCTTTAGTGATGAAAGCACATTTGAAATTTTGCAGAACAAAGCTCAGTTTGTGCGTCGTCGTCAAGGTGAAAAGTTTCATTCTGACTGTGTTTTTCAGACTGTGAAACACCCTACAAATATAATGATTTGGTCAGTCATCAGCGGCAAGGATCTGGACGTCTGGACGTGGTTAAAGGTATGATGCGGCAAGACCAGTACAAAGATGTCTTGCAAAATCGCTTGATTCCGCAGCTGGAAGAATGGTTTCCAAATGGAGAATCATACATTTTTATGCAAGATGGAGCTCCCTGCCATACAGCTTGGTCTGTTAAAGCTTTTTTCGCAGAACAAAATATCCTTCTGTTGGATTGGCTGGGTAATAGCCCTGATATGAACACAATCGAAAATGTTTGGGAGTTAATGAAAAGAGAGGTGGCTAAAGATGTGATTACAAATGAAACGCAGCTCTTAGAAAGAATAATTCACGTAGGGAATCATCATCCTCAAATGCAGGAGACAGTACAGTTTTGTATTGATAGCATGCCACGCAGGATTGAAGCTCTCAAAGCGGCTAAAGGTGGCACAACAAAATATTAATATTTAATTATATTTGTTCCTGTTTTTTTTCAAGAGTCAATAAATACATATTTTTTTCTTTAATGATGATGCTTTATTTGTGATAAAAATAGATAAATAAATGGACAACCAAAAAACATACACTGTACCTGATAAATACAAAATCCCTGTGTAGTATCATCCAATAATTAATGTTTTTCAGAAAATCTTCGTCTAATAATTTGGCCAGGGACTGTATACATATAAATGCGAAAATCGACTCACTCTCATGATGATATCTCAGAAACTATTAGACTTACAGATTTGAAAATTCGCTGGCATGTTCCTTTCATGAAGTGGAGATTCGCTAGAAGAAGAGTTTTGGGGAAAAATTGCCTTCTCAAGGGGGGTTGAGAAGGATGAGGGGCCTGATTGATAAGTCTTCCGGGATTAGAATTAAGAGACCTACAGACCTGAAATTTGGCGAACAGATTCTTTTCATGTAGTAAAGATCCTCTACAAAGTTTGCATAAATCGACACCCAAGGGTGTTATAGACAAATATATTCCCATTTTGGAAATATTTGACGAACAGACTAGAAATTTGGTAGGTATGTTTATTTCACAAAGCAGAGATCCGGTACGAAAGGGTTTTTATGAAAATTGACCCCCACGGTACGTTTCGAGGGCTTAAGTGTAGTTATATTTTAAATGTTAGACCCACATACTTGAAATTTGGTAAGCATGTTTCTTTTATTGAATAGACATCCACTATTAATGGATTTTATAGAAATCTACTCCTATGGGAGGAGCGGAGAATTACTGTGGTCCATTATTAAAAAATTCCCTTTTTCGAACTACTAGATCTACAAAAAGGAAATTCGTTATAAGTTTTTCTTTTGTTGAATTGAAATCCGTTAAGAACGGGCCTTTCGAAAATCGACTTTCAAAGAGGTTTACGAGGCTTGTTGGTAGCAAATTTTCCACTTTTGTACTATTAAGTTTAAACTTTGAATTTAGTACACATGTTTGTTTTGTTGAGTAGCGATCCACTAAAAGTGTGTTTTGAAAATCCACTAATTGAATCAGTGATATACCTAACATTTTTTTTAAAAATTCTTTATTATTTCTTTCATTAGGCATTTTATTTTTTTGTCAGTCCCCCCCCCCCCCACGCAATTTCTTTCATAATGTATATTCCTTTTATTTTTGAAAAAAACCTCACTCTTAAATCAAGTAATTTAATAATCAGGTATTTCAAGTTACCAATTTTGCTCCATAATTCAGTTCCAAATTCATCGTGTGCATTAACATTTTAGTTTTAATTTACATCAATGATACTTAAACACTTACAGAGAGGGATTGCACATTTCTATTGTTTTCAAAATATAAATGAGTTTATTAGATAGCAAAATAAATAAAATATTATTTAACTTTTTACCTCATGCAAATTATTTTGATGTATTACAGTAGCACAAAAGTTGGATTCCCGAAATAACCACGGGATAGCTTTTAAAAATAACTTTCGCAATTTTGAATACACAAATAACCATAACACATTTTCTAGCTTTTAATTATTTATAAAATGCCGTTTTGGGGACGTAGTTGGATAGGTGCTGGCCTTGTGCGCCCAAGTTTGCAGGTTCAACCCAGCCCCAAGTCGTTGGATTTTTCTGATTGAAAAAATCGACAGCTTCCATGTCGTATGATTATGCGGCAAGTTAAACATACCTAGTCTTTTTTCCTTGGGAGTTCTAGGCAAAATTAAATTCCGAGAACGATCGCATTGTCATAGCTTAGGTGCCTCCCTCCTTCTGGGTTTGAAACTGGGCATTGTGGCATTTGGTATCCACCTTTATGACGTCACACTAAAAAGTGATATCAGCTCCTGGGGAATGAGCTGCATCTGCCAATGGTAATTATCATTCCGCAGCCACATTTGAAAGGAACAGAATTGTTTAGAAAATTACTGAAATTCGATTGTACTCGTGTAATATGTTTAAAGATTTAAACGTAGCTTTTTATGTTTTAATATTAAAATTTTCATTATTTAAACTCTCGCTAAACATTCTCTCAAACAAGCTTCGAAAATTTAAAAACATTCTATTGTACCATGTTTTTATAACGGACTAAAAAGTATTCTTCTTGATTTTTTTTATTTCTGCTTTGCACTCTTTTTTTTCCGTCTCTTTTTTGTTTTGTCGTTTTCGTCTTTTGTCTTTCCTTCTATTCGTACTTTTTTCGCAGTTTGATGCATTGTCATCCCCTTCTGAGCTATGGTCCAAATTTCAAGTCTCTAGCTCATCGGGAAGTTAGTTTGAAATCAATCACAAAATTCCACCCGGACAGACATACAAGAAAGCTAATTAATAATAAATTATAGTTTTAAAAAAACTATAAAAAAGCACCCTTTTATAGTTGATTGAACTATGTTGTGACTTAATCTTTTAGTCGTCAAATCTGGAATTAACCACCAGATCTGATGATGGATCTGAAAATGGGAAATCGTTAATCCTGATCCGGACAATGGAACAATTGTCGTCAGTCCTGGACAAGTGAGCAAAATTTTGAATTAATCTGACCTTTTAAAGTGGGTAAAAATTATTGAGTTCAAAGTTTCCGTTACATACTAGAGAAGCTTATAAAAGGGTGTTAAAAACATGGTAAAATAACTTAATTCTGAAGCATTTCACTTAAGTTTCAGGTACTACACACCTAAAATTACATCGACTTCCGACGCTATCTTTAGATAAAACGTATTCGCAAAAATATATGGGTGAAAACATAACTTCTCCCGAACTAGTTGTCAAAAGAAGCTTTTCTGTGTGCCTCCGAGCACTTTATCGATCCGGAAAAAGGGAAAACTCTTGAGAAGTCGAGGGGAACAACACTTCATCACGTGGACTCTCTTTTTCCAATCCGCAATCACAGAACTAAACTATTTCTCGACCAACGAAATTCGATTACAGTTTTTAGCTTCATTTCACTTGATCTGATGATGAAAATGAAGGGAAAAAGGCATATTAGAATGTCAGAAAAGTAATTATACTCAATTTTGGAATTTTGTAGAAGTAATTTTTAATTTAGTGAGCTTTAGTTTGATTTTTAGAAGTTTTAAATGTTGCATTTCACAAGGAATGAGATTCGTATGACACAAAAAACACGCATGTGTGATTAATTCTTTCCAGGTTCCTTTTATTTTTGGATTATGGATAAAAAGATGACAGTTTTTTTATGCTTATTTTCAAACAATCATAATTTTTAACATAATAGCACCATTCACATACAAAATTTCCTAAAAATTATTTCAAAAAAGTCTATTCAAATAAATGAGTAATTTTCTTGTAAAGTTGGCTTTTTGCATGGCAGAAATCATTAGACTTTGAAGTCAACTCTCACTAACTACTCATATAAATATAAAGCTTAGAATACCTAGCTTTTATCCTGAATTACAAATTTTATTTACTTCTTTTACATTCGCATATATGAATAGGAAATTAATAATCAAAATTGGATTATGTATGATAAATTCGAAAACACGCTACTGCGCATAATACAACATCACAATCTGGACAGTAGAATCTTGTTTTTCTTCTTACTGTCTTTTGAGCAGCAAATAATACACTGTCGTGTTGGATTAGTTTTCCTACAGACAAGCATGAAAGGGTGCTCAAAAAAGCACGTCCTCTTTTTGCAGAAAGTTCCAGAATAGTAATTTTAAGTAATTCGAAACGATAAATATGTCCATGAAATAGTTCGGGAAAGACCGATTGCACAGTGTAAATTTTCAGTGTGCCCGAACTACTCTCGGGATTAGACATGATGGTACATTTCGCCTTCCCTAACTTGGTTCAGGAAAAACCGTGAAGGGATTAAGAAAGAAAATGTGTGTATTATTTGTAATTCTTAAATGTGTTGTATGGAAAAAAGAGTTTGTTATAGAAAGATCGATATAAAAAAATAATTACTGACTAAATAACTATTATTTAAACATTTTAACCCTTTATCTACCGCATTACGATTTACTGCAGTTTTTTCATGCAATATTTTTTTTTGGATCACTACATTGAAAATTAAGGGATATACATAAACAAAACACTCCACTTAGGGAAATTGAATCCGTTAGAGCTCATAAATTAATTAAAGATATTCCACTGTAAAATTAATTATATACACCGTTCACTTAAAATAAATAGTCAAATCGTTTTCTAAGGTCTTCTTTAGCATACAAAAAAATAAGACACTTAAATTTTTAAATTAATTATTTTTTCGGGACAAAATGATAATCTTTGCAATCCGCTGAAAACGTCATCAGCTGAAAACGCAATTTCTGCTATAAAACTATTCGCCTTCCCACTAAAATATGCATCATAGAGCCCGTGCTGCCATTTATCTTGTATGAGTGGATTTCAAAGAATATTCCTGTTAAGTATTGTCTGAATATTCGTAAAATTGGTTATTCTATCTTATTTTAAAGTGATTGGTACTTATAAGTACCGTCCGTAGATAAAGGGTTAATTAATCAGACTATATGCGGCCGGAGTAGCCTAGTGGTCATCCTTATGGTTTCGAGTTCTAATGCCACTCGAGATCTAATGCCTCCCTTTGGCATATTTAGAACAACTTATGGCACACGTGCCAAATTTGACACGTTGTACAATTCTTGGGGGTACTTTACACTTCAATACAAATTACCCAATTTTTGAGTGAAATTGATAATTTTGAACTGGAGCTAATTGAACTAACATCTACAGAATTATAGAAAGGAAAATTTACAGAATGTGTGTGTGTGTGTGTTAAAAAATATTCAGAAGATAACCCTGAAGATAAAATCGGCAGTGTTTTAAATTGTTGAATGACATTTCTCGAGAGAATAATTGTTTGAAGATAAAATTACATGAGCTCTGCTTTCCTTTTTTGGTTCTAGATTTCTCTGTTAAGGGGTCATATACCTTTTAAAATATCCGGAAAATCGATTTTTTTTTATTATTTTATTTTATAGAGTAAACCTTTCTGAGTGTTCTAAAAGAAACCGCATGCAGATATTCCCAATAGAACGGACGTTATTAAGAAAATAAAAAGAGTAGAAAAGGCGATTTAAATATTGTTTACATTTTGGCTTTAGGGTGACAGCTGTCATGTCGCTGGTGACAGCTGCGTTTCTCTGTTTCTAATATTTTCATTCTAATTATTATCAAATGCTTGAATCTAAGCCTCAAATATTATTATTGTTGTTCTGAATATTAACTACAACTTCTACTAACTTTATAAACTTCTACTTCTACTTTGTTTTGATAAAGTGAATCTTGAATTTATACTCGCTCGTTTTTGATTTTCATACCGTATCTTATTCTAAGATAAGTTTTAGGAAAAATATTATTTTTTTTATAATTTTTTGAATGATGAATTCGACTGAATCTGCCAAAAGACCATCTGGTAAACGTCCTAAGAAAAGGAAGTTTACTGGTAATATGCATACGAGATGCAAAGCTGTACACAGTGTGGATGAATCACTAAACAACAGTGCATCTGAAATAAGATTCGGCTGCAAGATGTTGATTCATCTTTTATTGAACATGATGACTGTTTTGATGGCTATAGAGTGTTTGATAAAACTATCATGTTTACAAACATTCAAAACTTTGCTTCTTGCAAAAAAATGTGGTGGTGATATTAAACTATCAGAAAAATGTGTTAGAGGTTTGTCTAGTGTTTTTTCGATTGAATGCAAAAACTGTAAAGACTTGTGTTCGTTTAGAAATTCAAAAATGCTGGGTAAAAGAAAAAATATTCCAGAAATAAACAGACGTTTTGTATACGCAATGAGGACAATTGGACAGGGTCATGCAGCAATGACAACTTTCTGTGGTGTCATGGACTTTCCTCCTCCAGTTGCTGAAAAATCCTATAATAACATTATAAACAAACTACAATTGTGTAGTAAAGAAGTCGCAGAAGCTTCAATGCAAAGTGCAGCTTTGGAAGAGGTAACTTTGACAAATTCTTCCGATATAATAATTAGTGGAGATGGAACATGGAAAACCCGTGGCTATTCTTCTCGTGTTGGTGTGGGTGCTGTTATAGGAGACAAAACAGGAAAGTGTATTGATGCGAAAGTGATGTCTTCTTTCTGTAAAGGATGTGATTCTTGGAAACGAAGAAAGGGGTCACCTGCTTACAAAAAGTGGAAAATTCTTCACGTTAAAGAATGTTTGAAAAACCACAATGGTTCAGCTGGCATGATGGAGACTGTGGGAATGGTTCGTATATTTCAGCGTTCATTAAATCATCGTTCTGTGAGATATACATCTTACATCGGGGATGGCAATTCCAAAACATTCTCATCTATTACTGCATCCAATCCGTATGGAGAAGATATCACAGTTTCAAAAATTGAATGTGTTGGACATGTTCAAAAAAAGAATGGGAACTCGTTTACGAAAATTAAAACAAATGAGCTCCAAACTCAGTGATGGGAAGTCGATTGGGGAAAGGGAAAGTTGACCGACAGAATGATCGACTTAATTACAACGTACTATGGAAATGCAATCCGACAAAATAAAACATGCCTGTCAGATATGCGAAAAGCTGTTTGGGCTGTATATTTCCATATACGTTCAAGCGACGAAGAACCATTGCACAGTTTTTGTCCCGTAGGTCCTAATTCTTGGTGTAAATATCAAAATCAAGTAGTAGAGGCCAGTGTGGAAACTTTTAGACACTGTAACAAATTGCCAGTGGCAGTAATGGATGCCATAAAACCTGTGTTTAATGATCTATCACAACCTAAACTTCTACAAAATGTCTAGGGGTAAAACCCAAAATAATAATGAATCCATTAACTCATTAATATGGAAATTATGCCCAAAAACTTTAGGTTGTGGTAGAAAGATTGTTGATATATCTACAAATGAGGCAATTGTCATTTTTAATGATGGCAATCAAGGCAGACTAAAAATTATTCAATCGCTTGGTCTGACTGTTGGTCAATTTGCACATAAATTTGTTACACTTGTAGATATAAAAAGAATTCAGACTGCAGAAGTACATTTTAATCTCCGCACAAAAAAGTACGACAGGCTAAAAGAATGCAATTTAAAACTACTTGTAAGAAATTAACTGAAAAAGAGGGAACATCATATGCATGTGACGAATTTTAGCATTTTAGAATCATAGTAATACACTGCGCGCGCATTCATATAACAAATTGTTTAATATTTATAATAAGTAGTTGTTAATTAAGGTATTGATTGTTTTTAAGTAATATTTATAAATTTTTAACTTTATTTTGGAGAAATGAATCACTTTGTTGCATTTTGATTATTTTGTAGCTTTTGATATCGTTTCGATGCTTGTACTGCATTGGTGTAATATATGTTTTTAGTTATAATAATTTTAATAAATTGAAGTTTATTGACTAAAAAACTTCACATTAGTTTTAATTTAAATTTAGTTGTTGTTTGAGTAACCAGAATAATATATATATAAAACTGTGGTAAATTTTACGTTTGATGTCAATTTTCTCAGAACGTCATTTTTACTCATTACGCGCATGATATTTTCAAAACCGTGCCATGGAAAAGGATAAAATTTTTACTGTAGATTCTGATCATATCTGTACTTAAAATAACGAACCAGTTTGAATTTTTAATGAAAAAATTTGAAATAACAAATATAAAATAGCAAAATTTTTTTAAAAATTTTATAGTTAAATTTTAAATTGTGATAGTTTACTAAAGATTTTAATACAGTGTTTCATGCCTCGTCATTTTAAAGATAACACAATTTCCAACACTGAGCAAAAATTTCATCAAAAAATATTGGTAACTTTTTTTATAAAGCTGCGCGTAATGCATATCACTTGCGAAAAGAAAACAAAAATTTCTTTTTGTAATTATCTAATTAAAAATTTATCCTAATTAGCACTGTGTTTGTTGGTTATGTTTTAAATAAAGTAATATCTATTTGTTTATTCCTCCAAAATTTACATTCCAGGAAAGAATAATAAAAAAATTATAGAGCTTTAAACAGCTCACTATTTTTAACCATTTTCAACTTTTTAAAAGGTATGTGACCCCTTAACAAATCTTTACTCATATCAAAAGCACTGTCAAAAGTCTGCAAAAAACTTGTTTAAGGCTGTTTTCGGTTAATGTTAATGAATAGGACCCAAATTTGGAACATTTTTTTCAGATGTAAAAGAAATGAAAAATTATTATGATATTCTGGCTTCACAATCCTTTAGAGAGCAGCATTTTTTATCATACTTCCCATTTTTAACCGAGTTGATTCTTTTTTTCTGGTATAAAATGTGTTTCGCATTTTTTATCCTATATTTAATGTTAAATGAGCTTTGCCTTTACGTAGTAAAACAAAAAAAGAAAGAACTATTCATTTTACGGAATATTTTGAAATTTTTAAAAACAGTATGTTTGTGTTAACAAAGGTACGAGTTATAATATTGCAATTTTTCATGGAAATTGGGTTAATTTTCTTTCTGAAAATGTGCTTCGCGTTTAGTTAGAGCTCTCGTACTTTTACCGAAGACAGCCTTAACAACTTCTTAGCGGAATCGTGCGGAATATAGTCGCAATTTATACCCCTGATAATGCGATATAAAAAAAGAGAGATGCAGGGACAGAAGATTAACATTAAAATTTTTAACTATATTGAAGGAATACTTATATATTTTTTGTACGTGTTGCTTGTTTATTCTTTTAATAATTGTTTAAAATATACTTAATTCAAAAAGATGAATAATTAATATACAATAAAACTATAAATCTGCATTCTTGACCTCTATTCTCAAACTCCGCATGCATTGTTGCGAAAATTGAATTGTTTCAAATATATATATCCTTCTGTGCGGCACCCTGAATCATATTGGTAGATTGGTTTAACACACCACAGCAAGAAGTCTGTCGACCCCTTGTGTAGAAGTTAGGAGAGGGGTGTCAGCTAAGGTGCAGTTCTCGTCCATCAACTATGGTTCAGAATTACGAGGTTCATTGCTAGTTGCCTTCTTATCGCTCCAGAGAATGAAGCAAATAAAATCAAGTCATACAACTAGGATATAAATTTTCAATTATATAAGAAATTAATTTTTTATCATCTAGTTCAAAGATACTCAAGCTGCGGTCCTCCGGGCCTTTTTAAGTGGCCCGGTCATGATCCAATGCTCTGAGAAATTCTTTTATATAAGACAATGTATTAAAACTTTAGTGGGAATTTCTTTGACAAGAAATCAAATATATCAATTTTGCTTTTTGCTGTCGATGTTGTACTGTTGTAAATTAATATTCTTTTTTCTATTTGTAACGATTACGGTTAGTGATAACAAGTAACAATAGATTAACGACAATTTTATGGGTAGAACTAATTTTGAAAAATCTTTCATACCTTGGAAGCGAAAAAGACTCGTATGATTTGAAGGTTGACTGTTGTATAGTGAAAACAAACATGGATAACTACTTGTTTGAATTGTCATACAAAAGTGCTGTATTTTTAAAAATACCAATAAAGAAGAGTTATTTAATGACATTTATCCTCTTTCAAGAGGTGATAAATAGGCTGCATTGAATATTCTTTGTAACAGCAAGAAAACGTTTCGTCAGTGGTAATGTCACAGTAGTAACAAAGACATCCTACAAAGTATGTTATATTATTGGTAATTATATGAAACCGTTTTCTGGTGCAAAAATTGTGATGGAGTGTTTCTTAAATTCTTTTAATTTAGTGCTAGTGACAAAAATAAAAAATATAAAAAACTAATAATTAAAAAAGCAAAACAGGAGGTATATAATATTTTGATCAATTTTCCATCTTTTAAATTCCCAATGTTATTTTGGTCTCAAGCCTTTCTACCTCCTCTTTTTATTCCCACTTTGAGACCTGTGGCAAATAACTAACATATGCATGCGGCCCAGAAGAAAAAGAGGTCGGGTACCCTTGATCTATAGATGAATGCGCTTTAAATTCCACATACAAATCTAATTCTCGAAGTAGGTTTTAGAGTATGCGTTTTTGTTTTTCTTAATTACCCTTGGAAGATCTATAAATTGAAATATGTGGAGTTTTATTAATGAAAAAACTCGTGTAAAACTTTATAAATTCAAAAAACAATTTGCTTTTAATATTTTTGAGACAGTTATAACACCTTTACAAGTTGTTCTTAATTCAGGAAACAGGATTTACTTTTTTAAACATCCTATTCGTTGGTAGCAAAAATTCACTCAAACACTATGTAAACGAATTAAATTTAATTTATTTTACTTGATTCCTCATAGAGCACAAAGAAAATTCCGTCCAATTTTACATAACTTAGCCATAAAAAAACATTTCATCTGCATAATAAACAGATATGTACACCTCAACTACTTACTCAGAACTTTTTAAAAGCATAATGAAATGCCAATAAATTGAATCGAAAAGAAAAATGGTCATAATAAATTTCTTATTATTATAGACTTAAATAGTTTTTTGGATAAGTATATGGAACTCTATCACGCACATACCAGTTCTTCATATTTAACAAAATAGTGGGATAATACTATAGGAATAAATCATATGAAATGAAATATTCATAAATTATACTCATATGTAAGAGCTTATAGCAAGCCGCGCCCTTTCTCCTTTAAATGCGAGAAGTTTTAACTGTCGATTGAAGATTAACACTTCTTACTGGAATAACATGTTTTAGAGAATGTAAAATTTTTTTAATACGCAAAAGAGAAAGAGTAAATAAATTTAAAAGTATAAATTACCGGTTGATTCATAAATAGTCCAATAATAAATATCCAATTTCAGAGGATTATAAATTTTCATTGAATAAAGTTATTTACATGGAATTTTCAATGTGTTTTTCTCTTGAGCAGTATACTTTTCGTAAGCGTTTTAGCAAAGCTAACTGAGTTTTTTTTATCATTTTTGGGGTATTTTTCCAACTCCCTCTTAAATTGTCCCCTCTCTTGTTTATTTTAAGTATTCCCATAAAAAAATCTCAAGGAACACAGACAGAGGATGATAGTGATAGTTATTTTTCTCAGGAGGCAGAATATTTATTTTTTAATCTTAAGCCATTTTATCGTTGATTTTACTGTATGACTTAGTGCAGAATCTTGGTGAAAAACAAAGCTTCCTTTGAGGGTAAAGACGTTAACTTTTTTTGATCAAACGTTTCAAAACTACATTCTGATAGTATTTAGCATCAATTTTAAAGTTTAGTTCTTCAAAAATTGGTTTTGTTAAGCCTTGAGAGGACATTTCTGTCCATATCATAACACCTGACGGCGAACTTGCATTTTTCAAAACAGCTTCGTCTTTGCGGAGTTTTTTGCTTGAAATATATTGAATCTTCGTTTTGCCAGTTGTAAATGACAGATGAAACAGTGCTTCATTAGAAGTTATCCATGCTTTTTATCTACCTTTGCGTAACATTAAATACAAAGGCCAAGAACGTTTTCTACGATCTTAACAGACATTTGACGACAGACTGAAAAACTTACTTTTTATAGCCAATTTTCTTTATCTGACGATACATTGTCAATTGCTATATATATAGTTTCTTTGCCATAGGTTTTTGAGGCAAAGTATTTTCTACAGCGGTAATTCTTTTCAACTTCTTTTTTTCTCTTTCATTAAGGACTTCCTTTCGTTCGCGTGTTTTCCCTGGAGCTTTTGATTGCGAGCCAAATTTTATTTCTTTTTGAAGTTAAGATAGTAATACAATAGAAAAATGTCTTTTTGGATATTTAAATGCTTTATTATTTACAGAATTTGAAGAAACATCCTTCAAAAGCTGTAAAATTTCAATCTGGGTTTGAGGATCTAGTTTCAGTAATGTAATTTACTCCCACTAATAAAAATGGTTAAATTGGTAATTTAAATGTTTCATTTTTCAAATAAAACCGGTAGTAAAACGATAGAAATTCAACATAAATAGTTATATATTTTTAAAATTCGTCACACTTATTTTGAATCAACCGGTAAATGGAAATAAATGTCAACTTGATAAAATTTGCATGACATACAGTGGCAGCAAATAAACCTGAACAGAGTCCGTTTTTTGTCTAGGTTTTGTAATTGACTTTTAATTTTTCGTTACGAAATTATCGTACTACCTTAATTATTTCCGTTGATTCTATTGAATTTTTTATGCTGGGGTTTTAAATCTGTTACTAGTTTTTTGATACAACAAATATTTTTGTAGTACAGTTGCATAAGCACAAGAATGTGTAGTATGTACAGAATAACAAAATATACAGAAAAATGTTATATATGGAGTACGTACAGTAACATATAACTTTATAAACACGATATATTTGACATGCATTTTGAGCCAAAAATTAAATCAAGTACAAAAACTTAATAAAAAAAAATAAAAACATCGTGTTCTGGACTTTGTCACCATTCGATTCTTCCATTTGTGTTATATTTGTAATTCGTATATAATTTTTTACAATTCCTACTAGTTTACTTCACACTCTCCTTCCATATATTTATTTATATATCTTGTTCAAATTTTCAATCGTTAATAAAATACTTTTTATTCATCAACCCAATTAAAAATAAATTTTTTTTAAACTCATATTGGATAACACTTGATGTTAATGCAATTTTTTTCAAATATTAACTAATTAATTAAATTTAATTAACTGAAATAAAACTTTTCTTTGTTGGCCGAAGTAGGAATTGACTTTTTTTTGTATTACTTGTTTATTTAAACAGTAAAATGTGATTCGTCATTCTTGTTAAAGATTGATTAGTTGACCGTTAAGAGGTAATTAAGATATTTACAAAATAAAATAAGTAATACTGTTGTATGGTTGTTTTGTAAAAAAATTAAGAGTGTGTATAATATAATTTACCAAGTAGGTTCACGACCTGAAAGCAAGGTACTAGTAAATCAATCCATAGTAAAACAAAGTGCGATAAAATTTATAGAAACCACATGTTAAAGAATCATGTAAAATGTTTTCTTTCCTAGAAAATGATAATGCAAAAACAATGTTCACAAATATGAAACAAAAGTAAGGTAAGAGAAGCACTGTTTTATAATTAATGATATTGGTTTGTAACTTTGAAATATTGTTTAAATGTACTTTATAGCATCAGAGTTATCGGAATAAAACACATGTTGCTCAAAATAATGTGAAGAACACATTAACAATATTTCAATATACTTTCGACATTTTAACTCTTGTTCTGTAGTCATGAACCTATAGATTTTTTGGATTATTTTCGAGAATGCTCTATTTTCAATTTACGTTAGTAAGATAAGAAGCACACAGACACATTTTAAACCATTACTAAATTTTTTACCCTATTTATCTTATTATTACACCAGTTGCTTACGTCTAGACAGATATTTCTTAAAGGAACTATAAAAAATAGCCATCATTAATTATATTTTTATTACTTGCTATGTACCCTGCATTTTTCAAAGGAATTGAAAACATTGTATATACTAATGTAAAATGTAATTAAGCTCGTGATATATTACTACTTTGTTTTTGAAAGAATATATCTAGAACAGTGATAATATTTTAGAACTGTATTTTGAATTGTTGGATGATATGAGTTAGTTTTGGTTGAATTCTAATCAAACATTTAAGTAATAACTGGTAAAAAATATTTTTCTAATAAATATGGTAGAAATATATATTTATATATCTTTTAACTTCCTTAAATATGAAGGGATATCAATGCTCTTAACAAATTTGCCAATTGTCTGTCTAAAAGAATAATTATATCTTACAATATTCATCTAAACAAAGTGTCATTTTTTAATTTTCGCTGCACATTATTCATGTGATGGAAATCACTCATAATTTCATACGTACACATTTTTGACATTGAAAATCTGAAAGAGAAATTGCGCACGAGGTTAATGTAATATTCTAAAATTGCCATTTGCATGCGTAATGATCGACACACTTTTCAACTATCAAATAAAAAAAATGATGGTTTAAAAAATTTAAAATAAAACGCGTTAGTTGTGAACCTTTTTTTTTGTTTGTTGTATTTGTACTAATCATGAGAGTTTTCGCTTTAGGGTTGTAACAATCTTTTAGTCACTAAATCTGGAATTAATCGCCAAATCTGGAAATAGGATCTGGAATTAATCTTCAAATCTCGAAATGGATAATCGTTATTCCTGATGATCATGATCAAGAAAATGGAACATAATTATTAAATTATTGTATTGTCATCGGTCCTTGACAAGTGTGCTAAATTTCGAATTAATCTGAACTTTTTAAAATGGGAAATAATTAATTTCAAAGATTCCATTACGTACAAGTGAAGTTAATAAAAGAGTGTTAAAAAGGGTCTTAATTATTGAAACTTAATTATGTCGTGGATTTTTGCCAACTGAAGTGTGAGGGTTCACCAAATGATGAAACATTTCCTTAAAATAAAAACTTTATTACGACTTTCTAATCACAATCTAAATTTCATCGAATTTTGGGGAGTACACCAGCTTAAATAGTAATCTAAATATCTAGAATATAAGTCTTATATTTATCAATAGATGATCCTCAACAATAATGCCAGTATTTAAACAGCTCATCGAATTCCTTAGCTTTGAACGATAACAATTCCAATATTGACTTCTTTAACTAATTTCTTAGATTCCATAAGACAACAATCACCAACACTAACTTCCCGCTTCACTTGACTTTAAATGGGAACCCTCACTAATAAAAATCATGGTTCCTATATATAAAGAGGTTTTATAATCATAAAACGCGTCAGAAAATTTTTTTTTCTACAGGATTAATTCGAAACGCAAATAGACCCGTTAGAGTTAAAATAAATCTGTTGTAATATCATATTTGATGTGTTTAAACCATAATTAAAAACTTTGTTTTATAATGATTCTATACGATTCAAAAACGGTTTAAATATGGCTTAAACATGGGATCCTCTCTATTTTTAGTCAATGTTATAAAAAAGCTAAGCAAAAAAAATCATCTCAATGTCTCACATATATCATGTCCAAGATTAAGGTTATAAACGTTTTTCTTCAAAAATCATGCCCTTTCGGGCGTGATATATGTATGCATGATATTTTTCATGGCATTTCGTCATATTAAAATGCCTCCAGTAAAACTGATAGAGTTAGTATTTCACATTTGAAGAACGGTACAATATCAACCTACAGCTTAGGAAAAGATGTTTAGCGTTAGTCTTTGCAGAACTACTGGATTGAGATTGTTCAAGCATACGAGAAGTTTGACTCCGGTTTTAGAATATTGCTATTTAACAAACAAGTCAATCTGTTTGCAGTGTGAGGCTAACTTCTCATAATAGTTTACTTGATTCCTTTAGATGGAGAGCCGTTAGCAGGTTTGAAGCTGATCAGTCTCAATAGGAGGTGGCTCGATGGTTACAAGTGGCCCGAAAGTGGTCTCCCGGTTATGGAATCAGTTCCAAACAAATAGTACTGTCACCAGGAAGGGCGGACAGGCGTGCCACAAAGCACCGAAATTCGCTACTTGTCATTGAACGCACGACGACATAGGTGGACAATGGCTTCTCAGCCTGCTCGTGATCTTGCTGTTGTGTGTGGAAGAAGAATTTCCAGTTAAAGAGTCTACAGCCGACTTGCACCCGTAACGCGTCATTCAGTCTTGTGCTTCTCTTTAACTGCATCTAGTAGAAAAGACCAGATTTTGTGAAGTTGAAAACATCAGTCGTGGACACTATGAATGGGGCGTGTTACTTTCAGCGATAAGTCGAAATGTACCAGTCAATTTCATTATCATCGTCTTCACCTGGAGAGAAATTGGAGCTCACTTTCATCCCTCCTACGTAACAAGAATCGACGAATTTGGTGGCAAAGGAATCCTTGTGTGTGGTGGCATAATGTTGGCCCGTTGTACACCGCTGCACGTCTTCCATGCGGGCAATGTCAATTGAAAGCGCTCTAGTGTCCTATGTAAAGTGGTTATGGATGCTATGAGCACAGACTACATTTTTATGGACGATAATATACGGCTACACAGTACTCACATTTTTGATGTATTTCATAAAGGAGTGGACATACAGCGTATGTGTTGACCCTTGATGCCTCCGGATCACAATTTTATCGAATATATTTGTTATGGTCAAGGAATAGCCATTTCTCACAATAGCCCTCCTTCCAGGAGCCTCCATGAATTAAAAGTCCCGCTTTTGGAAAAATTGGCTTTGTTGCTACAAAGACATATGAACACCCTCATAAACAGGAAAACAGATCGTTGTCAGGCGTGTATAGCAGTTCACAGTCATCACACTCCAAATTAGATAGACTTTTCCGAATTTGCTTTATCACTGATTCATGATTTCACATTTTCTTATATGACTTGTATCTTAACCCTTTCTCGGAGAGTGGCTAATAGATCTAACCATATAACAAAAAAAATCTCTCCAAGCGGGTGATGGATATTTAGTCTATCCACATACGTTAATTGAAGTTACAATGCATATAAATCAATACAGATGGCACCACGATACCTTTTTCTGCATTTAATGTCATCTAATGGGTAGTTAAAAACAATGTTTCTCAGTGTAAATCTACAAATTGTATTTTTATTACTATAAACAAAATTTCTGGTCTGTGAAAAGAATTTGGACAAGTCTTAAGTTTACTTTTCACCCATCTGAATGAGTTAAGCAAATGTGCAATTAAAAAAAGGTTTTACTTAGGTTTTTGGAAAGTTTTATACGTGGATAGAGGCTCTATCCACTTCCCGCATAGAACAGAAAAATGATCTTCAAATTTTCGTTCTCCACTCGAGAGAAAGCACTTAGAATCACGTGAGAATGTTGGGGGAGGGAACTATAAATAAACTTTGTTTTCAATATGTGGTTCGAGATTCTTGGGTTGGAAACCTTTTCCTTATAGCTTTTCTGTGCGTACAACTGTGCCTTCAAGCAAATGGTCCTACTTGCTTTGAAAAGTTTCGCAGTAAATACCTCATCAAATTTGCGAAATAACTAACTTAAATCCTAAAAAATATTACTTTATTTCTAACTTTTTATACTAAAATTAAATAAAATATAAAATGTGAATACATACCAATTTTTGGGGGAGGGGACAAAATAATGTTTATAGAGAATGAGAACATTACATTTATCAAGTGTGTTTTAGCTTTGTGCCTACGAAAGAGTTAATTCACAAAGTCTTTTCTGTATTGTTATGTTGCTACAGTCTTTCTGACATTGTAATATGTCTCTGTACCAAATTCCGTGGCAACAAATTAAATAGATCGTCAGTCTTCGCAGAATTTATATTTGTGACCTTAATTTTGGACACAAGTGTACGTAAAAGATGTTTATTTCATAGTTTTTGAAAAGTAAGAACTTAAGAGAACTAACAGAGGTAACTAGTCTCTTTAAAAAAAGAAACAGCCAAAAATAATTCAGATGAAGAAAGTGGAATAAAATAGAAGGACAAAATAAAGAAAGACGCTGAAAGATAAACCCAAGTGCTATATCTGATTGCATCAATCCAATCTATTTTTGATTTGCACTTTTGTTTCGATATCGCCTTGTTTAATCAGATAATCAATTCCCTTAGAAACCAAACAATTATCTCCGAAAAGTAGTTTGATCCAGAGAAAATAAATGCAATACATAAATTATCCATTAGGCAGAATAATGACTGATTACAAGAATTCGAATTTTAATGAAATGAAAAAGAAGGAAATAAAAACAATTATTTTAAGTCTTATTTTATAATTGGAAATCTTTCCTTTGATTTTCTTACTGGAGATAACAACTGATTAGCATGTATATGTAAAAGTGATACATTGAAAGCGAGAAATAGCTCTTAACTATTTTAGAATGATTTGTTTAAATAATAAAGAAAATTGGTTTATCTTCTTGTTCTTTTGAAAGTTCAAAACGCAATTTTAATACTCCTAGTGAATAATTTTAATTTATGCAATACAATTTATATGTCCTTTTCCTACATACAACATATAAATTATCAATAACTCAAAAAATCGCTTAACATGAAACTGAGGAGAACTGTAAAATACTTTTTAGCGTTAAAATAATTTCGTGTTACAAAAGTTATTTACGTGTTTCGTGTTGCGCAAACAACAACAACAACAAAACATATCGTCGGTCTAATTATCAGACTGCGTAACTCCATCTGGGATGCTAATTTGATACAGTAGGGCTAGGCACCAAATTGTTGTTTATGTTCACCAAGATAGGCGATAATATTACAAGATGGTTTACTTTGATATTTTTATCGTGCGATAATGTGGTTGTCATGAGGATAACGTATATTAGTGTTAATTTTTTGTTTTGGTTTTTTTTCTGCGGGATCTCTGCTCAGCATAAGTAACACATTGTTATAAATTTTGTGTAAGGAATGCTTAAAATAGTGTAAATAATTTATATCTGGAAGTGAAATACATTAATATTACTTTATGTTGTATTTATTTTATGTTAAATTCTTGCTACCACCCCTCCCTTCGAAATCTAGTTTTATTATGAAATTAAAAAAAAGTAGTGATTACTCTGATTGAGGAATAAATTAAAAGCGGAGCGCGCACTGAGGCAGGGTGTAAACAAAACAAAAGGATGGAGGAATCGTGCCAAAAAGCGCTTGGCACGTTGCACTCCAAATCAGTTACACCGGTGGAGTTACGCAGTCTGATAATTAGGCTGACGATATATTCAACAAAATTAAGTTCATTATAAAGTACATTTTATGTACATATGTATACGCAATGCATTTATTTAATAAAAATCAATGCAAGAAAAGCATTCATAAAGTAAAATTTAATACGAAATTCTCAAGTTTTTTTAAAGAAACAAACATTTATTGAGTTTTGGGAAAATAATCTGATTTTTTTCTTTGCACATTGTCTTTCTTAGTATCAAACTGTGAATAAATTTTCTGTTCATTTTACCATTGGAGTGTGCACCTAAACAACTGCGCATACTTTTCATGATGTTCTTCATTTCGAAAGACGTGGGAACAGAAGTTGCATTATTTATCTCATTTACGCCGCCGGAATCTGTTTCAATGATATTTTTTAAGTTTTGAACAAACTCCAAAATGTTTTTGTCTCTCATAAATAGAGTTGTATACACTTTATTTATTGCACTTTATATACACTTTATACACAGTTATACACTTTATTTATTACAGCGAGTTCTTTTGACAATACAGTAAGACAGTCCAATAATGCAGAAACTTTCCCAATATTTCATTTTATTTCGAAAAGAGAAATCTTTTTGTGTTAAGCGATTTTTGTTTCGTGTTCAGATTAAAAAAAATGTGTGAAAATACATAGTATTTTTTTGGGGATTATTGTATTATTTCGTGTAAACCAATATTTCGTCTTAAGCGTTTTCGCGTGAAACGTATCTCACCGTATCAATAATGCATGGAATTTATTCTCATTTGCTGTGTGCTTCTTTTAAAAGCTGTGTAAGATTTCGTTTTTTTAACAAAATATTTAAGGGTACTGTTCCTTCTTACACATTTTGAATCCTAAAAACTATCTAAATTGCTCGCATTTCAAAATTTAATTTATAAGTTCTGTATGTATGATGTTGTACCTCGCAATCAATAAAACTATTTTAGGATTTACAGACAAAGAGGATAAATGTGACTACTTTCATTTACTTGGATATTGTTTAATGACTGATAATCTTTAAAATGCAGGAAAGGTTCAAGCAATTAACAAGTTCTTTCGGCGTAACGCATAATTTATTCGAAAAGTTTCTAGTGATTACAATCGTTATTCTCCTAACAAGAGATAAATAACACTTACGGTTGAATCTACAATTGTGTATATATTCATAAATCACATAATATTGAATCTCGAATCTATAATCACAATTTAACATAAGATAAACGAAACACCCAGACGATGTTATTAAATTGATTCCATTTTTGCTTACCTGCACCATACTCCCACAAGCTGAAAAGATTCTTCCTCGATCTTCTTGTTTTTTTTTAACTCCTTAACTTCCGATTAAAAGTTACGCGATTCGCTCCTCATTACCCCCATTTTTCACATAAGCGCACGTATGCAATGTATGGGCTGGGAGAGAAAAGAAACACATAAGCAAGTTTTTGTCCTTCGCAAAAACTGTCAAGGTCATTTTATTGCATTTCAAAGTTTTAAGAATAGTTTTACCGATATCAGCTCAAAGAAAATAATAGCATTTCGGAAAGACGTATATATGCGTCCGCGACACTTAGCGTACTGGTTGAGAGAGACGGATACACATGCCGGCGCATTTAAGGGGTTAATCAAATAATCATCACCTTGATTCTTCTGGAATTTTGTAAGAATATCTTACTGCATAGCCAAATTCGGCAACTTGGCAACATTTGGTGCGATCAGCTTTTTCCCTGATCTGTCACTAACATCACTCTTCACTTGATATTAAGAGTATTATCTCTTGCCGTTCAAAAATAACTTTTGCACCTACAATACACTTTTTGAAAGTGAAGCCAGCAAAATTTTGGGGTTTACATTTAATTTAACTTAAAACTTTTTAAAATCCGGTATCTGGTAACTTGTTGTGAAAATTCATTTATGTGTGACTTTGGCTGCCAACATTTTCAATCCTTACGAACAACACATACTTGAATTCTCTTACTACTGCTAATTTTTCAGACAGATATTTATTGTCTCCAGTTCTAATAATTATAACCCACAGTGTACGGGAGTGATGCACGTTAAATCTGTCGAAAGCTTAAACATCCTCCCAAGGTGTGGTGTGGTAGTTAGGAGAGATGGGTGCCAGCTCAGGTGTCGTCCACGTCACTTGATCATGGTTCAAAATTGCGTGGTCCGTCGCCAAAAGCCCTCGTATAGCTGAACAGTGTGACGTTAATATTCACTCACTCTAGTAATTATAAGTAAATTTGTTTGTACAACTGCAATTTATAGAATTACACGAATGATATTTTGAAAATAATGTGACGTTTGAGATAAATAAAGGTAGCAGCATATTGATTAATTTAAATATTTACTTTATTTACGCCACAGCGATTAATTACAGAATATACATTAAAGTTATTAAAATATCAATTAGATTATTAGAGTCTAAGTTCTGTTGTTTGTGAGGGAGGAGTTTTGCGTCCTTTCTTAGCGAAGTTTTCTTTGTTTACTCGTTTAGAGTCTCAAAGATGACAGGGGTCGGCGTCTTTAGCCGAGTTATATCCGGTTCGTGGGAGGAGTAGAAGGGTTCCTCATGGTGTCAAATGTTGCCGGAGTGAGGTCCAAGACAAGACAGCGCATTTTTTAAGGGTGCAGATGTCATTGTACGTGTGGTGATCACATCTACAAAAGAAGCCGATTCATACCTGTGTGGAGGGAAACGTTACACTAGTTAATATTGGGATAATATTTTACAAAGAAAATGACTTGCTCTTCTGAATATTGTGAATTTCAAATTTTTATAGTAACCTGATGTGTGAACTTGTAACTATTCAACTTATTTCTTTCTGGAATCGAATACTCCTATCTTGGATAAGCAAAAATTGTATCCACAATCTCGCTATTATAGTTTTACTTACATAACGTTTTTAATATAATTTTATTTTCTGCATATTAATGAGTCGAAAGATAATTTCCTTTATATATAAAATTTATATTGAAAAACATGTGACGAAATGCAGTAACATATCTCATATATTAAAGAAATTCTCCCATTCACCTTATTAATTGAAAATTTCACGTAAATTATCCCATCTAAATACTGTCGTCATAAATAGGAATTTTGTGTATGTTCACAGATTCACGTTTAAGAACTTCTTGGGGCGCTGGGACCCTACACAAAAGTAGGCCTTGACCCCCTACTCAAATGTAGTCTCGCCCTATGACCCTTAAAAGTAGATGGTAAATAACATGCGTTGTCGAATACCCATACAAATAAACGTGTATAACTTACCATTGCTCAAACCGGCTCGACCGACCGCCGCCTTTTGACTGAATGTGTAATGATGGTGCATGCATGTGGCTATATGTGGACAACGGTCATCACATGTAGCCAGTTGGCATATCGTCTGAAATTCGAAGTTTTTCGGAGAATACAAAAAATATTCTAATTATGATTTAATTTATTCTATTTATGATCTTATTAACGCTGATTCGAGAGTGAGACGATGCCTCCCCCCCATTGTGGCTGAGACCCTGGGCCCAGTTGACCCATGCTTTAAAGCGTCCGTGCAAATTTACAGCTCATTTGAGTTTTTCTCCAAAACCCTTTCCTGTTTAACTGTCCGAAACCTTACAGAACTACTTAAATGCCATGCCATTACTCACTAAAAAGAACTTGCCATTGAATCACGATACAAAGCCCTATAAAAGAAAATATAGGAGAGATGAATAATAACCTATATGTATGTCATTTTTACCGCTGTAGGAAATTTAAATACATGCTTATAATATCTACACATTACTTTTAACAAATTTGTTACTCCAACTTATGGCATTTTGCCCATTTTTCATATTTAAGCTCATATTCATATTATTTTTTTCCATATTATTCTGGAAGGATTCCAGATTCAATTTTTTTATGCGTTATTTTAGAATATACTGAATAAAAGATACTGATAATACATCAAAAAGATATAGAAATAAGTTTATGAGAGAGCTTCATACTTTAAAACATGAAACTTTTTTTTTATCTGTGTGTATTACATAATTCTTATCTTTTTCTTCAATTCTAGCGCGGGTACATTTTTAATTATTCAATAGTCTGCGCACCTGTCGCTAATATACATCATGTACTTCGTCCATTGTTTTCAGAGAATAATAATTTGCCATATGAACAGTGCAAGGAAAGCCACACAACGGGGGTGTAGCTCAGTGGTAGAGCGTTCGCTTCGCATGTGAAAGGCCCGGTGTTCAAATCCCCGCTCCTCCAAAAATATTCTTTTTTCAACGAAAATAATTTTTTTAAAAAAATTAATTTTTATTATTTTATATTTTTTTAAAAATCAGAAATGTGTTTAACGTATATTCTTCCAGCATCGCTGAGCCCCCTTATAAGGTTTGGATTCAAAATTTATTTCCCATTTTGATTTAAACGTTACAACAGTTTAATTATAGTGTGGCGGCCATTCCAAATTTTAGCAAAAAAAAAAAAAAAATAAATAAATAAATAAGGTTAAGTGGATCCTTCAATCTTTTTTTCAGGCACGTAATTTTAAATAAAAACTCAATTAACAGACTCAATTTACGATTTTTTTTTTTGATAAATTGAAATAAAATTTCATGTTGAATAAATCCTACTGCTTTCTAACAGTAAAATGAATGTGTTTCTATTCGTCTTAGTTACTAAACCAGCGATATTTAACCTGCGACCGCGGGCATTTTTAAGTGACCCGGTCATGGCCCATTGCCTTGAGAAATTCATTTATTTATGGAAATTTGGTGGGAAATTCTTTGTTAAGAAATCAAATATATTAATTTTGCTTGTCACATGGGGGCGAATTGACATTTTTTTCTAATTAGTGATAATTGACAACAGTGGAGTTGGGACCATTTCATAAGTGGAAATAATTTTTAATTATTTTTCATATCTTGCAAGCGAAAAATATTCGAAGAAACAGGTTTTTTCAAGACCATCGGAAAGTTGACTTTTTTGTAGTTAAAAACAAGCATGGATCAGTAACTATTTGATTTGTCACGAAAATGAATTTAAAAAATACCAATAAACAGGAATCGTTCAATGACCCTTTACCTCGAATATCTCTTTCAAGAGGTGATAAATAGGCTTTCTTGAATAATTTTTACAGTAGCAAAAAAGTAATTTGTCACAGCGGTAACAAAGGCACTCAATGAAATTTGTTACACTATTGGTAATTATATGAAACTATTTACTGATGCTGAAATTGTGAAGGAGTGATTCTTAAATGTTTCCAACTTATATGGAAAAATTCAGCGACAAAAATAAATAATATAACAAATAGTAATTAGAAAAAGCAAAATATGAGTTTTAATGTTTTGATCAATTTTCATCAGTTTAAATCTTATCTTGGTCTTAAAGCATTCCTCCCCCCCCCACCGTTAATCTTCATGTTGCGGTCCGCTTGAAATAGCTAACATATGTATGCGGCCGGGCAAAAAAAAAAAGTTTAAGTACCCTTTAAACGAAGTAGCATTTTTTTTTCTTGTTAATTCAGAGGAATTTTGAGGATTTTTCTAATTTACTTCTCCTTGAAGATTCTCGCTGGGTAATAAGTAATAGCTTATTATTTCCGAAGAGAAGTTCTAATATTTTTACAAAATCCAGATGCTTGATAATCATTTAATTTTATTTTGGAGCATGTACTCATAAGTATATCTTAAGATATCCGAAGACGTTTGGAGCACTTTTTAAAAAAGATAGCATGCTAAAAAATTATAAATATTTTTTTAGGAATTAGTACCAAAATAAATACTAATACTTAACTGTGTGTGTGTAACAATATTTTTTAAAAAACTAAATTTTACAAAAATCCCAATTATAAGTGAAATTTTACCAATACTTTGATATTTTTCAAAGCAATTAAAGAAAAAAAAGTTATAAACTTACCGTATAATCCGGCGTATAACGTCATCCTATAATTTCAAGCTACATTTTTTAATTTTAAGGAATATTTGTCGTACAACGCGTACCCTCTTTTTTACGAAGGAACCTACAATATACGTTGACAATGCTATTGGGTTTTAAGGCCGTTGCGCCTCTCTCGAGAGCATCTAGATGTGTGGAGGAAAGGGAAGAAACACTCGACATGATTCGACTAATATATTTATTTCCACACTAAGAACAGATACAATTTCAACAAATAATATTAAGAGAATGTCTCGATGAAAATCGTGAAAGTGGAACAACGACAATAAAACGTGAGCAATTAGCGACTAACAAACTTGATCCTTCTTTTAATTAAGGATCTAACCTATTATCCGATTTAATTTAATCTTAATACAATCTTAGTGAACAATCGTCACTCTGTCTTTAAGGTTTCCTTCTAATAAGAATCAAATCACTCTAATTCTAATATTTTACCTGATAGCATAAATCCTCGAACCCTGATCTGCATAACAATGTCAAATTATAAAATGTGACCGTGGTAGACATGTGGACATGGTAATGAATTCCTGACATGTAACTAAGTCTTGTCTTAATGCCACTGTGTAGAAAAGGTCCAAAAGGTAAATCTATCAGAGTCCCATTGGTTCCCACTTTCCATTGGCGTAGTGGGGAATTTCGAGGAGGGGGTTTCACAGTTCAGGTGTCGACGTCGTCACTTGACCGCTGGTCAAAATTGTGAGTTCCTTCGCCAAAAGCACTCGTTTTGCTTTTGAGTATGACAAAAATAAATACTCACTCTCAGATATTATAAGCTTGTATGTGTATTATATATTGTATCAAAATTTTTCAACCCAAATTTCTTTCTCATTCTGAGATAAAGAACTTTTTACTGTAACATGTACACACATTATCATGAATTTGCCATATTTTATGAATTCTTGAGGAACTGGATTATAATTGGGTTATAACGTACGAGTCCAAATACGTTTTTTTAAAAAAAAAACGAATATGCTTTTAAATGAAGAAAATATCATTTCTTTTTCTTTGTCTGCTCAGAAGGGGGGATGTGCTGTCGTGAAACTGGGCAGGATTGAGTTACTGCCGTTAAACTGGGCAGGAATGTGGTCTGCTAAGAGATATGCAAATAATTAAAATTTCAACACCAATGGGACAAAGGTAATTGTGTGATACGCATATGAGATGCGCAGCTGGGAGAGTTAAAAAGCATGGTTGCTCGTGCCATTGAGTTATTAAAAATAATCTGTGGACTTTGTTGGACGATATTGTGAAAACAGATGCTCGAAGACGTAACCGGTGACAATAAGAACAATTCTTGGGCTTTGAGATGGTACAGTAGATCTCAATGAAACAAATGGGTCGAAAAGACGTATCAGCCGCTCGGTCGGAGCGATATGTTAATTATTTGGTGTTGGCAACAATGAATGACAGAATTAATAGTATACCATAACTTTGGGTCATGGAGTCCCATGAATACAAATGCACACGATAATCGTGCAATCATACTAGCATTCACGTCCTCACTAACAACAGCGCTAGAATCGATTCGACGCAATTTACCACCTTCCGATGGTATAAATCATTCGAAAAGGACACCGACGCAGGTAAAAGGAGCCAACGTCCATTAAAACGGCGACCACTAACTCCACATCACAGGCAGTATCGATTGGATTTTTTCCAAGCTCGGGCAAGGCGAAGGCGTTTGAGCTCCAGCAATTAATCCGGGTTCAGTCTCAATGCTGATGTAGTGACCTGTCAGGTCACCAGATCTCTCGTCAATAGAGCACCACTGGTACGTGCCTGAAATACAGTTGTAGCTGTCCCGGAATACTGGTGAATTAACTGCTCATTTGCAAGATTATTTCAGGATCTTTCACAGGAGGACATAGATGACCTCATTAAAGCGATGTCATGCCATGCTGAATAGCTACCACAGCTGTATTTACTACTTAATAGTTTGTAACCTTTTTCACCCCATATCATCTGAATAAAACTATTTGTTCATCTGAATTTGTAATCATTTGGTTATCTTCTCATATACTACATGCATATTAAAAGTTTCGTGAAATTAGCTCGTTTCCTCCTGGGTGCATATATTTTTTCTGCGACAGAGTGCATATATATACACTGCTGGACAATTGCTAAGGACGGATAACACTATCATCCATAGCAACCACAAAATGAAAGGAAGCAAAATGTGGAAAATTAGAATAAGTGCGGGATATTAGTAAGAAGAAATATTAGTATATGAAAATTTTTTTTTCCACGTCTGTTCATCACGTGATAGCGTTCATAAGAGCTTTAAAGGTTTTGACGCGTGTGGACAGTTGTTGTTTCAAGTCAAAGTTTTACAGGAAAGATTTAATAGACGAACTTAAAATTTTTGGCATGTCTTCCCGACATCACATAGATGATTTTATGCGTGTCCGAATTATTGGAAAGATCGAAGAAGGGCGAAAAATAACAGATGTTGCCAGGGAGTTCGACATCGCTCACAGCGTTGTTTCACGGCTGTGGAAGTCATTAAAAACTACTGGAATGTGTAGTAAACGGGAAGGGGGAGGTTGTGTTAGAAGTACGACGCCTGCAGAAGACAGTTATATCGTCCTATCAGCAAAAAGGAACAGGCGCACCACAGCTCAGCAGGAGGCAAATCAGTTTGTTGCTGCCTCAGGAAAGCAGATCTTACGAAAAACTCTTGCCAGACGTTTGAGGGGAGGAGGACTTTACGCACGCAGATCTGTTGTGTGTGTCTCATTGACAAGACAGCACCGTACTGCCCGTTTGCAATGGTGTCGTGAGCATCACAATTGGACTGAACAGGACTGGGTATGTGTACTATTCTCAGATGAGTGTAAGTTCAGTCTGTCATCGGATTGTAGACGCCAACTGATCTGGCGCGAGAGTGGTACTGCTTATCGTCCAGGAAATATCCAGAAAAAGGACCGATATCCGACATGCAGTATCATGGTGTAGGCCGGCATCATGATCAATGGCCACACGCGCCTACATGTGGTTGCGAATGGGACTATGACGGGTTAACGATACATTGATGAAGTTCTACTTCCTCATGTTCGTCTTTTCCGTGGTGCTGTCAGTGATAAATTTGTTTTTATGGACGACAACGCAACATGTCATCGAACACTCGCTGTTCAGGATTGTCTAGACAGCGAGGGTATTCAACGTCTTGTATGAACAGCGCGTTCTCCAGATCTAAACCCCATTGAAAATGTGTGGGATGCTTTGGGAAGGCAAGTTGCTGGTCGAAACTATCCTCTGACAAACAAGAACACCCTCATCCGTGCACTCACAGAGGAATGGGATAAATTGCCTCAACAGCTGCTGGATAATGTTGTGCAAAGTATGGTACGACGTGTGGAATGTTGCATCACACTCCACGGTGGACATATCCCGTACTGATACCTTTCTTTAAGGTGCCTGATGACTTTTAGATGCATTGTTCCATTTCTCCGTACGCAGATCAAATGAACGTTTTTTTTTTTTTCTTTCAGATGTTTCACAGCTTTTGTACTTTCCAGAACAATAAATATTCTTTATTCTAATGTCTGAACAGTGTGACAACTATATTTTATCCTACTAGGCCTCATGTCTCGCTTAATGTTATGCTACATAGCAATTTGTGATCCGTCCTTAGCAATTGTCCAGCAGTGTATATACATATATAATTCTTTCCTTTCCTCTTTGGTACATAGTATGACAAATTACAGGTGAAGGTTGGCGCCGCAAAACTTGTTTAAACCTGCAATCCTGGTTCCTAAGGCCAGGAGTTTGTCTTTATACTATGTGCCTTCTTCCTAATTTTAGTTATCTTAGGTGTATAACTATATGTTTATTTTTATATTTTTGTGTATATGTATATATATGTATAAATTTATTTATATGTGTGTGTATATGTATATAATTATATATTATAGAAATTTTTTTATATTGGATTATATTTACTTTTATATTTTTGGCTGCATTGCGCCTAATTATGGAAGACATTTATGAATTCCTGCTGTTTTTCATTATTGTAAGCAATTACGCTTATAGCCTAATTATGATTTCTTAACAGATTCTAATTTTGGCTATTGTATATACTCTTTTACTTTTCTACTTATCAATATTTTTTAACTCTTTGATTTCATATTCAAGACTTGTTTTACTTTTTATTATTTTTGTATTTTATGGTTTTTAGTGCATTAATATTTACTTATTTATTTTTATTCTTTTTTAGTATATTCTAGTTTTTTAGCTTTATTTTTTACTTATATATTTTTACATTATCGTTTTTATTCATGTAATATGTTCTATCATGTAATACATATTTGTTTGTATTAATTTTTGGTATTTTGAGGTGTTGATGGTTATGTCTACTTAGCAATGCATTCACTTTTCCTTAACATTTATCTACTTTATGATTTTGGTACAATTTGCATTAGCGACTGGCAATTAGGTTAGTTTATAACTGATCTTTGCTCGGTGGTGTACTGATTAGGTAAGTACAGCATCGTTATAACATTACCTATTTGTGTCCTGTTGTTTTTGTGTGGTGGATGGCTGTCTTTTGAGCCTTTTCTTAGCTTTGGTTTTAGTTTTGAGCATAGCTTTCTCTTATTTTTAAGAGCTTACTTTCAAGTTAGTTTTTTTAAAAATTAACTTGTTTCTGTTTTGCTTTTGCACACTCACTTTTGACTTGGTATCAATTTCTGGATTATAATTACAGAAATCTCTATTTATTTTGACTTGACTCTTATGAGCTTACTTTCAAGTTTGTTTTTATAAATTAACTTGTTTCTGTTTTGCTTTGGTACACTCTCTTTTGACTCGGTATCTACTTCTGTATTTTACAGAAATATCTATCTATTTTGACTTGTTAGTTATTAGGATGAGGGCATTTTATAACTCTCCCTCTTTCTCCAATAACAATTTTGGAAAGGATCTGAGTTCTGTTACAGAATTAAATATTTGTAATAGTAATTCTAATATTAAACTATTCAAGACTAGAATTTTTTGGAACAAAAATTCATTAATGGCCAACATAATCATTATAAACAAAACTTGTTAGATTCTAGTAATCACATTTCTCAAAATATTAATAAATGTTACATTAAGAGTCCTGCTATACATGGAATTATTGATAATTTATCTTCTTATAATTTTGATAACACTCAATCTTATAATAGTCTTAAGTTAAAATTCAATAAATGTAGAGATAGTAGATGTAAGACATGTACTATGTTAAATATGGATCAATATGATTGTGATTCTAAATTTAACCTTTGTAAAACCTTTAATTGTATTTATCTTTTTTAAATTGTAAAGTGTGTCATTATAAATATATTGGACAGACCTCCAATACTATTAACTTAAGGATTAATCAGCATAGACATGATGTTAAATTCTTTAATAATTCCAATAATTCTAATAAAATTGAACTTAGACAGTTTCATATGCATGATTTCAAAAAGGTTGAACTGTCTATCATTAAAATTACTCCAATTATACTAAGCACAGATTATGGTGGGAAAATCACTTTATTAGGAGTTCTAATACAATCTATCCATATGGCCTTAATGTTTTGTATTTTGCTAAAATACTCTTTGCAAATAATGTTACAGAATAATAATAAAGAATTTTTTTATAATGCCAATAAATTAAACAATACTTCTAAAAGAAAATCTAGAAGTAATAGAACTAAAAGGAAAAATAGAGATAAAAATTCATTAAATGACAATATTAGAGTTCTTATTGATGATTTTGAAAAAAACTTTAATATCAAGAAGATCAAATACTTCATGTTTGGTCTTAATAAACATGAAATTGCATTGTTATATGAATCCTTAAATAATGATTCCTTAAAGGTTTGTCATGCAGTACACATTATTAAAGACATTCTTAACTATCTAGTTAATAAATTCAATATTAATGTTGAGAAAATTAATGAACCTATTACAGAGTACTGCACTTTATTATTCATGAATAAAACTCTTGACAAAATTAACTTTTCTAATCTATTTAATAGACATTTGTCACTTTTCCGGTTAGAAAGGTGGTTGTAAAGAAAGCTTTTAAACATAACATAACGATGGACAGATTTATCTTTAATTACAACAATAGTTCGCCCTCTATTAATATAGAAGATTGTATATGTAAAAACTATAATGATTTTATTGATGGTCATCATAAACATGTAGTTACTGGCAACTTAGACATAATCAATGATAATATTTTAAAGGATATAATGAGTAAAAGCACTGTTTTAAAGATTAAATGTTTCTAATAACAACAATACTGTTAAAAAACAAATTATTAAAGATATAGATAATTTTATTACAAAATCTGCAATTAAATTTCGACTACCTATCAAGGCATTTGATGAGTATAAGTACAATATTTTAAACGACCTTATAAATTTTAGTTACCATTCTCAATATGAAACTACTTTTAAAGATATAAAACAGAAAATTTATGAATTACAAAAGAATTTTATCATAGTTTACATTGATAAAGCATCTGGTAACTATGCTGTGATATGTAAGTATTTATATTATAATATTCTTAACGATCACTTTCTATAAATAATGGATCTTTTAAAAAATTAGATTTGTCACATAATGAAATTAGTAATCGAATTATTGCTATTTATAAAAAATTAGGTTATTATATTCCTAAAATTAAGTATCCATATATTTTTTTTAACTCCAAAATTCCATAAAAGTCCGGTTAAATTTAGAACTGTAACAAATGGTTTTAGAACATATATTAATACTGCAGGCAAATTACTTCATAATATTATACAAAACTTTATTAATCAGCAATGTAATAAAGCTATAATTAAAAATAGTAAAGAGATTATAGATATTTTTAATAATAGAAATATTTATTCAGTTCATAGTTATGACTTTGAAGATCTTTTCAATTCCATTGATTCATATGATATTATTAAAGTAATTTTAGAAAACCACAGTATGTATAACCTTAATATTAATTTTAACAAATTTAAAACTCTCATAGATTTTGTCTTAAAAGAAAATTACATCAATTTTTTAATGGTTCTTTATATAAAAGGAGAAAGGACTCCCACAAGGGGGCCCAGTTAGTAATAGTTTGGCTAATCTTTATTTACATTTTTATGAATATAATTATGTTATTAATAATGACTACTACATTTTAGATATATTGATGATTTAATTATTTTTGGTAAAAATGATAATTTAAATCCCATTATTAATTTTTATCCGCCTTACTTAAACTTAGTTAAACTTAATAATAATCCAATCAAAACAAATTACCTAGTTGTATCACTGTATATTAAGGATTTGAAACTACATAGTAATATTTATGATAAAAGAGGGGCTTTTAATTTTAATATCATCAAAGTGTCTTACTGGAATTCTAATTTATCAATATCTATATATAGAAATATTATTTTTAACTATATTTATCGCAATAATGTATTAATTAGCGATAAAGCTAATATTTTTTTAAATCTTAAAAAAATTTTAATCACTGTATCCAACATAGATATCCTGCTAACTTTCTTTGTAATTATATTTATAATGGTTTTTTATGATACAATTTGTATTACTGTAATTATTTACTGTTATTATGTTTTGTAATGTTTTTTTTAATTTAGACAATATCTAATTTATTCTACAATTATTAAATAGATGGCGCCACATGCTTATTTAAAAAAATTTCTAATATATATTTTTTGAGTTGCTTTTATATTTTACACTAATTTTATATGATTATTATTTTTATGATTTTTTTAAAAGTATATATATATATATATATATATATATATATTTCTTATTATCGTATCGCAATTAATTTTATGCGGTTCTGCTCTTACCCCTATTTGGCGGGAACACGTTACTGCACTCTTGGCCATCGTTTTAACTCCGAATTAGTAGGTTATGTTTTTGTTCCTATGTTATTTAGTGTAATGATTTTGTAATATTTAAATTCTACATATATAATTCTTTCCTTTCCTCTTGGTACATACACTGGTGTGCAAAAATTAAGGACGAGACGGTTTTTTCAATATAACTTTGTACAAAAGCTTTCCAAATCAACACATTTAATACCGTAAGATCCCCAATACGTAAGGACATGTGTAATGTAAGCAACACTTACAAAAAGAGAAATCAGAGGGATAAAAAGAAGCTTGATTGAAAAAGTAGCATGGAGCGCAATGCGACTGAAGGCCGAAACATCCCTGTGATGGGTGTCCAGCAAGAAACATCCGGTCTTTAGTAGGGGATATGATCTCCCCTGACTGCTAGGCAGGTTTCACAGCGTCTGCCCATGCTGAGAATGAGGGTGTTAATGAGTTGTTGAGGCATTGCTGCCCATTCGTCTTGCAGCGCCAATCGAAGCTCCCGAATCGTTACTGGTGGTAAGGTACGAGCTGCCAATTGTCTGCCTAGAAAATCCCATACATGCTCGATGGGATTGAGATCCGGAGATCGTGCCGGCCAATCCATACGTTCAATATTCTCACTCTCTAAGAGCTGTTCGGCAGCTACTGTGCGATGACATGGTGCATTGTCGTCCATGAAAAGGACCTGCAGACCCATAGCGCCTCTAAAAAGTCGCACATATGGAAGAAGAATCTCGTTACAATAACGGGTCCCGTTGACTGAACCTGCGTCGAAGATGTGAAGGTCTGTACGACTACCAAGCATGATGCCTCCCCAAACGAGAACACCGCGACCTCCATACCTGTCCCTTTCAATGATGTTCGAGGGATGATTGCGGCTTCCCCGCTCTCTCCAGATGAGTATGCGATGAGAATCGCTACTCAAACTGAATCTGCTCTCATCTGTAAAGAGTACTCGTCCCCATTCATTGTCTCTCCAATTCCGATGTTAACGGCACCACAGAGAACGCCTTCTCCGATGGGCAGGCGTTAAAGGTACACACCGTACAGGGCGTCGTGCAAACAGACCACCACCGTGGAGTCTTCTGGCCACGGTAAAACGCGATATCGGTCGTTCAGTCGCCTGTGTCGTGTGTCTAGCGATTTCTCCCGCTGTCTGCCGCCTGTTTCTTCTGGCCTGTAAGACAATGTACCGGTCATCTGCGGGTGTGGTTCCTCGTGGACGACCACTACTGAATCCCCGGATAGCTGTTCCTGTAGTTTGAAATTGTCTCCAAAGTCGTGAAATGATGCTGTGAAAAATTCCGAACTCTGCAGCCACACTTGTCACACTGCGGCCTTCCTCCAACTTCCCAATGATTCGACCTCGGGTAAAAGCATCCAGATGTCGTCTAACAGATTGATTATTCGCCATTTCTCGCTGAGGCAGCAACTGGGTGTGATTTTAACTGCTATACGGCGTGCAATCTCTTTGCCAGAAATACTGATCTTACACCGACAACATGCTTTATACTACTCAGACACTCCCCCATTACGTCTACCTGCATATCTGCGCATGTGCTACCGTGCATCACCTTACTTAATCTCCTGATTGGTCTTTCTGTCCGCTCTGCCTCTTCGTTCAGCTGATATGCTAATTTTTCGACTTCGTCCTTAATTTTTGCACACCAGTGTAGTATGACAAATTACAGGTGAAGGTTGGCGCCGCAAAACTTGTTTAAACCTGCAATCCTGGTTCCTAAGGCCAGGAGTTTGTCTTTATACTATGTGCCTTCTTCCTAATTTTAGTTGTTTTAGGTATATAACTATATGTTTATTTTTATATTTTTGTGTATATGTATATATATGTATAAATTTATTTATATGTGTGTATATGTATATAATTATATATTATAGAGAAATTTTTTTATATTGGATTATATATATATATATACTACAATGTTTTTGTATTTGAAAGCGCTTGTTATACTCGTTTTCAAGTTACGTTAGCAGGTTTATATAAATAAAAAATAAATATTCATTTAAAAGTTAAAGGGGTACTATAACAAATTATTTTTTTGTCTTTGAAATGACTTCAATGAACTCTAAAAATTTAACAATTAATTTATTTTAAATTTTTACTTCAAGAAGTTTACTGAAACGTATATATTTCTCCAAACGACACATTAAAATTCAGTTTCCTAATTCCTCAATGCACCTTATTAACTAGAAAGGTATTAATAATTCTTGTTCAGTTGAGCGTATCTTAAATACGAAACGTCCTTTTACTTCTCAGTAAATAAAGACGATATAAAAACAGACTGAAAACTTATTTGAAGGCACAGTTTCTAGTATTATCTTTGTGGTACATTGCTAATGTTTAGTTGACCGAAAACACTTAATAAAGGATTGTATAGTGTTGAGTAATAATAATCTCCAACCCCAAAAGAAATTAACGAATCCTTCCACGTGAAGAAATCCTGAACCCAGATATTCCTCAAGGGATTTTCACATCATTACTTTTATAGGTAATGTACCGAAACTTTCATTTACGGATCATATTTTAAGGACTTCAACGATCCCGGAGTTAATAAAACTTTACATTTAATAATTCGTAAATGACTCTAAAAAGACATTACTTCTAATTATAAAATTCATTTTAATTTATCGCATGTAAGCAAGCGTAATTATAATTACTGAACTATTATACAAAAATATCGAAGCTTATTAAATGTGCATTTTGTCTGCTAGATTATATTTTTTCCCATTATATCCTAAACATTTGAAATGCAGGGTGTTCCATAAAGAAGTATACACTTTCTACGATGTGTAAATCATGTATAGTTAGACAGGCATCGCCTCAATGATCCGTACTCTCAACGTTTGTGTTTAGGCCCCAATGGAAGTGACGTAAGCTACAGAAAGCGTGCCATATGACTAATCAGTCGAAGTGGCGGTGTCTGTAGTGGAAAAGGCTTTTTGTGTTTTTGAATGGAATTTGGAATCTTGAATGAAACGCCACGATTCAGAGAACACTTGTCTAACAATGGTATGAAAAATTTAAAACTACGGGATGTTTGTGCAGAAATAAAAGTCCTGAATGAACTGAAACACAGCGTATCACAGCGGCTATCAATAGTTTTGATGCCTTAACAAGCGTTAGGGTGGAAATGGAGTAATAGTTCAATGTATGCTGTGTTGGACTAAAAGTTCACACACAGAACATCTGTGATTGTCTCTAACAAAACATAAAAGAGTCCCATACACAGTCAGATTGATTGATTGATTGAATATTAACGTCGCACTGTTCAGCTACACGAGGGCTTTTGGCGACGGACCACGTAATTTGGAACCATGGTCAAGTGACGTGGACGACACCTGAGCTGGCACCCCCCTCTCCTAACTACCACACCACACCAACGGGAGGACGTTTCAGCTCTCGACAGATTTAACGTGCATCGCTACCATACACGGCGGGTCTTTAGTGGTACTGGGCTCGAAGTGACAAGGCAAGCCACGATCCGATACCTCTACCTCTCGGCTACCGCGGCCGTCCATATACAGTCCACTTTGAAAATATATATATATATATATATATATATATATATAATCCAAGACATATAGAACTTTAATAAAGTCACCACATACTACCATAATATATACAGTCAGACCTCTGTATAACGAAGTCGCTAAATCACGGAAAAAAATTCGTTATATAGAGGTTCTTCTTTCAATATACTTTATAAACCACATAAAACAAATTTTAAATTCATAAACACTATATTTAAAAAAAGGGATATTATTCACACCTTTTTTAAAATTAATATATGTTTATTTTAGATATCTTATTCTTCAAAAAAGAAAGAAAGAAAGAAAAACTGCAAGGAAAACAAGAAAAAAGAATGTCGAAGGATTCACTGTATTTTCAGTATTAAGAAAATAATTTTATACTAAAATTAATGATTTTTAAGGAAATTTTATAATTTTTAAAGCGTTCAAATAATATTAAACATACATTATTTTATAATTAGAACACGGAGACACGGGACAACTCCACTGAGGGTGAAAGAGGTTATCGAAGATGCTTCTAGTGAACTGTCAAATGTGTGTTAAGGGTTGCACTTCTTCGATGATACGTCTAGAACTATTGCTCTCGGCGAGTTAAGATCTTATAAAACCAGTTCAAGATTTATGACCACCATAAAATGTGTTAAAGAGAGAATAACTTGCAATTTTTTCAGAAATACTTTAAAAAGTGGGAGAGCAAAAATTGAATCACAAAAACAAAGGTTCGTTATATAGAAAATGCATTTCGTTATAGAGAGGTTATTTTACGAAGAAAATCTTGAAATGTTCAAGGTTCCAGAGAAAAGTTCACTATATAGAAAATTTCACAATATAGAAGTTCGTTATATAGAGGTTCGACTGTAATTCTTTTGCAAGTGACATATCTTACATTGTTCTTGATTTGTAGTGCATTTAAACTGTATACTTCTTAATGAATTACCCTGTACATCAGGGGTGTCAAACTCGCAGTCCACAACATACATTTTTGCAGCTCGGTCAATATATATATACATATATATACAGTCGGACCTCTACGTAACGAAGTCGCTAAATCCCGAGAAAAAGTTCGTTTTATAGAAAATTCGCTATACAGAGGATCATCTTTTAATTTCTTTACAAACCACAAGAAAAAAATACTTTAAATTCATAAACACAATATATTAAAAAGAGTAATTATTAACAACTTTTTGTAAATTTATATGTCTCGCCTTTCAAAAAGTTTCTTTCGCCAGTTTCTTGACGCCTTTATCCACTTCCTGAAAAAAAATTTTCTTTGATGTTCAAGCACTTACATTTTGACATTTTCGAGCAACTAGAAACGAAGTTATCAGTACGGCTGATCAATACTACAAATAAATGAAGACTAATTCAAGGACACGGAGACAACTCCACTGAATGTGAAAGGGGACATCGAAGAGGTTTCTAGTGAACTGGATGATGGGGATAAGCGGCTGCGCTTCTACGATTAAGCGCTCAGAATTATATTGCTCTCGGCAAGCTAGGTACTTAATAAAACCAGTTCAAGATTTATGACCACCATGAAATGTGTTAAAAGAGAGAATGATTCGAAATATCGAGAAATATTTTAAAAATGGGGAGAAAAAAAATTTAATCACAAGAGGAAAAGTTCGTTTTATAGAAAATTCACTATAGAGAGGTTATTTTACGAAGAAAATCGTGAAATGTTCTTCTTCCAGGTAAAAGTTCGCTACATAGAAAAATTCGCAATGTAGAGGTTCGTGGAGTTTTGACTGTATATATCTCGGCACATAATATAATAAATAATAATAAAAAATTCTCCCAAAATTGGAAAAATAGTAGCAGAGAAAATATGTTAAGTGTAAGGACGTAACAGTGGCGTAGCGAAGAATATTAGGCCCCCCTCCTGCAAAGTCAGGGTTTTTGCTCGAAGCCGGATCTTATAAAGGATAGCAAAACCATTTGATGATATAGGTTTTTGGGCCTCTGGAATCCTGCGGTGTGTGCTTACGCCACTGGAACGTAGATATTAAATTTTTCTAGTTATTTTATATATGTTTATTTTAATGTATTATTCGAAACAAATCTACGTTTCTGTGAAGATTGATTTTTTTTTGCATCCCACCCAAATTTAAACCTTGGTTGTTAGACCCAAATATGTCTTTGATTTAAATATCCCTGCTATACATCATTTGAAAATTTGCAATACGCTCTTTTGCAATTTAAATCTTATGAAGACTTTACTATAAAAAAATAAACAGGTACTTGAAATGTTTTGAAAATTACAATTTATTGAAATCTAATAACGCGTTTTTACTCCCTGTCTAATAGATCAATTTTATTGAGAGTAAATAATTATTATTCATTTTAACAATCAAGCAGATTTTTCATGGGTTTTAATTTATTTCCCTCAATGTATAAAAATATTTATTGTATGCTTATGAACACACGATAGAAATTAAAACTTCTGATTTATTATGGACGAAAGAATTCAATTGTTCGGATGCACTACGCTTTCTTTTTCCGACATTTTCGCATGTGGGCGTTAAGTAGTTCTCTTTTTCGTGCGAATTCATTGGTTAATTTGTTTATTTCATCCTTTTTCTGTAAAGGGCAGTATTTAAATAAAATGGATATATATATATTTATGTATGAGAATATCAGTTATTTTAATTATTTAAAAATATTTACATCTAAATAAATTATGTAAATTATATTTACGTAATATATATGTTTACTTAATATCCCAGTAATGCCAACGTGCAAGACAGCTCGCCAAGTTGGCAATCCTGATTTCGCATGTGTCGTATGCGCTGAATGGGCAACCATGTGCTTCCTTTCCTATAATGTCCCCAATACCACTGCGATAATACGTAACTACCATTTACATAACTTATATAATGCCGTATACTATGTAAGACTAGGAAAACTTAAGCCCGGAGAGTCGTTTCTTAAATTTATCTAAGAAAACAAAAGAAGGGAGTTCGTACTTTTTATCAATTAATGCCTTATTTTCTCGTAATATAAACCCAAATTTTGGCAACTTTCTTGCCAATTAGCTTCATTAAAATGTTAAGTTTCATTTCTTTTAGCGCATTTTTGTGCTGAAATGCCCTTTCTACTGAATTAAAAAGTCGATCCGGTGTTTCGTTTCTAGTTATAGACTAATCTTTTTTTTCAATTATTTTCGCTTGCACTCCCCTTCTCTGGTTCACACGCTGGAGTTGAGTGGAAATAAGGTGCATGGTGGTAATATTAAAGTAAAGAAAATAAAACTTCACGGAAAATAGTGTAGATGGAGTTTTTAATTAAAAAAACTCACGCCTAAAAATTTTCAATTAATAAAATAAACAAGCGTTGCCAATCTGAGCATGATTGCCGACTGAATCCGAGCAAAACCGACAGAGAGTAACACAGCCGAACCAGAAACTTGATTTAGATTCACTCTTCAACAAAACTCTCCTAAAGAAATTATCACTTCAAAAAGTTTTTCGTGATGCTGTGTAATAAACTTATTTAGTTAAAAGTGACGATGTATTGCAAATTAGAACTGCATATTCCATGTAAATTACATTTTTAGATCAGCAATGAGTATAAACAATTGTATAATTCATACAATGGGTGTTGATCCACCGATAGGTGGACAGGGATTACTCCCCCCTTCCCAGTTATATTAAAATATTTATTGGATTCATAGGTAATATCTGAAGACTCATGACTTATATTAAAGTATTGAATACTAAAACAAAACTTACCTAAGTAATATTGTTTATAATTGTAGTTAAATTTCAAACATTTAAGTTAAAAATTCGAAAATTTTGAAATGCTTTAGAAATTTTTATATTCTTACCTTATATTTATGAATGTAAAATATTATTATTTTTTTATATATATTTTTCCTTTTATACTTGTGAAAGAATACATTCTTTCACAATTCAATTAAATTGCAAATTAATTAAAACTAATTAAAAAACTATCTTTTCCGAATAAAAAAATGATAGCTTTATTTAAATTATTATTGAAATATCGCAAGGAATGTTGAAAATTTTAATATTTATGTGATTTTATGTTAAGTTATTCTTGTTACATTTTTCAAGGAACTTTACAATATTCTAAGCCAATATTTAAAAGTTTGCAGTGAAAAACCAGTTTATTGGCCTCAACATACGTCGGAAAACGACGTATTTCTTCGGAATCCACTATATTTCTTTTTACTGAAATCATATTATATCATTATATGATTTTAGTCATTTTTCCATATCAATAATTGCTCTTTAAATACTTTAAACACTGTAATTTACATATAAAAGTTATGTTTTTCAACTAACTTTGAAAGTTTATGATCAGTTATATTATTCTAGCTAATGTCGATACAAAGAATTATTAATGTAAATTATATTAATAAATTATATTTAAAAACGTTTAGTAAGAGCTTCAGGTAGATAGAATACTAAGACTAGACAATCTTTTTGAATAAACGTAAAAAAAAAAATTATTATTCCCCATAACTTTAACAAAAATATAGATTTCATATTACCTAGAAAAACCAGCAACATTTCGTCAAAAAAATTACTTAAAGTATGCAGAATGAATTTCTTCATAAATCTATGCCACGTATAGCATTAAGCAAACTATGCACATTTGCATAAACTCATAAGATTAGAAAGGGAAAAAAATGCGTGTAGTATTTATTTTCATTGATGCGGGTCAAATTTATGCTGAAAAAAAAATTCGGTTAATAATAAAATAACGCTACCCAATGAAAAATAATATTTAGGAATGTTTAAAATAAATAAATATTTATCTGCTTATCTACGTTAAATTTGCGCATCATTATATATAAATGTACGTGCGTTTGTTTTTACACATATTAGGTTAGGGGAAAAGAAATCCATTATTTTTGCATGAAAATCAAGACTTTATTTAACATACTTCCGATTGTCTGATTTCGCTCAACTATGCACCGTTTTGTTGTATAATTTGTTGCTATTTTAAAGGTAGCTTCATAATGCCTCTCTCGTAGAAGTATTGGTCCTTATAGGCGAAAAACTCTAGCAATCGATTTTCACAATCTTCTCTTTATCCTAATTTCTTATCACTCTAGAAGTCTTGTAATGCGTGAAAAAGGTAATAATCACTTGGTACCAGGTCCGGACTATATGTTGAATGCATTAAAACTTCCCAGAGTTTCTGAAGAGTCACTACAGAAGTGTGTGGCTGGGCGTTGTCCTGATGGAACACACCTCTTCTGTTAGCCATTTCTGGTCAATCGCTAGCTTCAAACGGTCCAGTTGTTGACAGTAGAGATCTGAATTTAGTGTTTGGCCCTACGGAAGCAACTCATATAATGAATAATTCTTTTCCAGTCCAACCAAATACACATTAAGACCTTCCTGGCCACTATTCCTGGTTTGGCCACCGTTTGAACTGCTTCATCACGCTTTGACTACGATCGTTTTCGCAGAATATTGTTGTATGTGACCCATTTCTCATCCCCAGTCACCATCCGCTTAAGAAATGGGTCGATTTCATTCCGTTTGGCCAAGACTTCGCAGATGGAAATTTCATTCATCATATTTTTTGGTGTTAATTGGTGTGGCACCCAAACATGGAGCTTCTTTTTGAATCCCACTTTGTGCAAATGATTTTAAACTGTTTTATGGTAAATCTTTAGCTCCTAGGCGATGCTACGACTACTAACGTGCTGATCAATTTCGATTATTTCTGTGATTTTATCGACATTTTTGACGACAGGGCCTGCCTGTATAAGGTGCATCTTTAACATCCAAAATACCTGAACGGATTGGACGAAACCGAAATCGCAAGTAATTATTTGTTACAGTATCGGCACCATAAACACCATTCATAATTTCAGCCGCCTGGCTTGTATTTTCGCTTTTATCAAAGAAAAACTGTAAAATTAAAAGAATTTTCTCTTTGTTGACTTCCATTTTTAACACCCAGTACCTCACAACTGAATGGACCAAACAAAAAAAAAAGCAAAATAATTTTTTTAGTGCGAAATGTCACCTTTACAACGAGCATAAATTTGAGATTGTTTGATTGATACTTCACGAAATATCGACACTACAGCCATCTACCGAAAAGATAACGGATTTCTTTCCCCCCCTCCAACCTATTACATTAAATATATGCTTATCATGGGAAAAAAATTCAAGTTCGCCAATGTTTCCCGGATCACGCGAGTCAGAGCAAAACGTTTTTAACATTTAAATATGAAAAAATCGCCATGAATTAAATTACTTAAATTAATTTATTTCAGAAAAAAAAAACTTCCCATTAAATAACAAAACAAACTTTAATAATCACCAACTAGCTGGCGCAGTTGGTTTGTCGCTGGCCTTTTACTGCCAAGAATGCGGGCATGCATGTAATTGAGTGCCTATTTGACATGAGTGATCTCTCAGAAAAATTAAATTCCTAAGTACAGTTTCGCATCGTCAGAGCTCAGGTATCTGCCTGTGGAGCGTAAATTGGGTTTCAAAATTATTTGCGGCAATTGGTATCCCACCCATATGATACCAGCTCCCGGGGAATGTACGAGGTCTGCAGTGATAAAATACCAATCCGCAGCAAACAGAATTAAAAAAAAACTTCAAAAAATGATTGGGGACTAGGACCAAGTATTTACCTCAGTGCTTCTCAATATGCGCGACCTCATATTCAATCATCATTTTCATCTCGCCCCTCTCCCTAGAATAATAATGTATTGAATTCAATAATACTATACTTTTACTCTAAAGCTACAATATATACGATTTTAACCTCTTAAGGGCCACCGACGTATATAAACGTCTCCCTCAGCCAAGCATTAATTTTCTGGACGTATATATACGTCTTTCCGAAGTACGATCTTTTCCGTTAACTGCTAACCATAAAATTATTTCAAATGCTTTGGAATGCAATAAAAGGACCTTGACAGTATTTGTGAAGTATTTACGTATTCAGAGCATTTGCGTATTTATTCCTTTCCTCCTTCCCCTCCACCCCAAAAGCATCAAAATATGTGTGCCTACGTGGAAAACGATGGCATTGGGGAGCAAACCACGTAACTTTTAATCGACAGTTAAGGAATTAATTATAAACCGTACTAATAATCAAGATAAGTATTAATACAAGCCCATTGGGACACTGGTAATTATCAAAAACTTGCTCTTAACTTAGAATTGTTAAAAATTAAACTAATATATATTATAAATGCGAAAGTTTGCGAGGATGTTTGAGGGTCTTTCACGCAAAAACAACTGAATGGATTTTAATGAAACTTTACAGTAATATAGCTTATACATCAGAATAGTAAATACATAGGCTATAATTTATAGCATAGACTATAATTTATAAAGATATCGTATGAAGTGTCCAAAATATAACGATATTTGTCAAGTAAGTAGGAAAAAATTATGCCATCTGCGAGCAATTCTGGCTTGCGCTGCAAAAAAGCCCACGTCAGCATATATCTATCTTTTGTTTGTGAAAGAACTTTTTTTTGTTTTGGCTACGCAAGGTGCTCGCTTCTAATTGATTCCACTGATCAGCATAATGCCTATTTTTTTTATTTCAGAATAAAATTAAGTTTTGAAGGGAGAGGTTGTTATAAATCTCTCTTTATTTTAATGTTTTTTTATGATTTTATTATGCACATTTGGTAGTAAGAAATTGATCTTTTTTCCAAATAAATGCTTTTAACAGTTCTGATACTTAAAGTAAATAAACTTTCTCTTTCACACTGTATCATTTGGACAAATTTTCAAAATTTGTTTGAGGTTAGTAGTTATAACGCTATAATTTTAATTAAATAGGCAGATATAATTATTTTTACACTTAAAAACGCAATAACTACTGTACTGTATTTTTTGGAGTGTGAGACTGAGTGAATATTAATGTCGCACTGTTCAGCTACACGAGGGCTTCTGGCAACGGATCACGTAATTTTGAACCATGGTCAAGTGACGTGGACGACACCTGAGCTGGCACCCTCTTCTCCTAACTACCACACCACACCAACTTAGAAGGAATATTCTACCAATACTTAGAAGGAATTTTCTTTGAAATCCACTCTTCCAAGATATATGGCAGCACAGGTTCCATGATGAGTATTTTAGCGGAAAAAATAGTTTGTCAAAATTTAAGTGTCTTATGTTTTTGCATGTTAATGAAGACCTTAGAAAATGATTTGACTACTTATTTTAAGTGAACGGTATATATAATTAATTTTACAGTGGAATATCTTTAATTAATTTATTAGCTCTAACGGATTAAATTTTCAAAAGTGGAGTATTTTGTTTATGTATATCTCTTAATTTTAAATGTAGTGATCCCAAAAAAAATATTGTATGAAAAAAACTGCATTAAATCATAATGCCGTTGGATAAAGTATTAACTTGCATTTCTTCCCTACACGGCGGGTCTTACAAAGCTCTAATAAAGCTCGAGTTATGAAAGTAGCTAGGCATTTGCCAACTTGTCTCTATCGTTAACGTTTCGCTATGTTTTTCATTGAATCGTCATTATAATTTAAGAAACGGCGTTGCTTGCGAATATTACAATTTTAACATAAAATAAATACTACAGAAAGCAATATTAGTGTATTATACTTTCAGATAAAAATTATTTACACTATTTTAAGCGTTCATTACACAAAACTTTGAACAATGTGTTACTTTTGCTAAGCAGAGATCAGCTATGGAAGGTATTTTCAAAAAACGACCCTCAAGAGTGTTACGGGGAGTTATAAATAAAAAAATTCTTTTTTATCAGCTATTAGATCTACATATTTAAAATTTAACATACTTAAAATTTTTTGTTTAGCTGAGCTACGCAAAAAGCTTGTTTTTGTTTAATTTGCAATTCACGTAATATTAACTCATTAAAAACTTCTTTATCCTTCAATCTGTGTTGTTTAATTTTTCAGTTCACCCGTGCGAAGAACGGGTATATACCAGCTTACATTAAATAGTACTGATACTTTTGTAAGTGTATTATATCAGTGTAAATGTGTATTTCATATTTTATTATCCAGAAAGTATTTTGTTTGTTTACTTTCAGTAAATTAATAATTTTTTGAATAATCTGTAGTTTTCAACTTTTCAATATGCTTGCGTCACCCTCGTAGAGTTATCACGCCCCTCAAGGGGGAGGGTGCCCCACAGTTTGAGAAACGCTGATTTATTTGGCTGTTGAACGATACTGCGCCGGCGGATCACTTCAAGGAATTATGTCACTTCTGAGAAATCCTAACAATTAAAGTCAAAAGAGTAGATCACAATAATTTCATTAACGGGAGTATACATAGCCAAGTCACAATACAATAGCACAATGAAATGAGGGTTTAACATAGCGTAAACAATATTTAATGAATGTTAAAAGTAAATATCTAATTAGTTCTCTAACATATTGAGACGCTGAAAAACAACAGAGTCATAAATAGCAAAAGATTACCTAACAAAGTAAACTTTTAACATTATTAAAACATTAAAATTCACAAATCACATAATTGCATAAAACGTATCTGGACATTTTTTGTGAATTTTTATATAAGTCTTGCTTAAATATTAAAACCAATATATATAAATGCAATACCTCTATAATTTGAAATGTGTATATATTAACAACCTTTTATAATCATAACTAAAACATCTTGAAATTTTTAAAAATTCGAAAACATATCTAGTTACTATATTAAATGCAGTAGTTTTTAAATCAATATGATGATATCATGAATGTATGAGAAATATGAGTGATTATCACCAATAACCAAGTAAACTGAGCCATATATTTCAAACGTCTATTTCGACCTTAATGAGATTCAAACGATGATGCAACAGTGACGATATTTACAGCCATTATCATTATCCCTTATGTCCTGCAATTTGCGTAAAAGATCAATTCACTCCGATATTATGCCATAAATAATAATGGTTTCTGAGAGACAAAATACTTTTTAGTATTGGAATAAAATGCATCAGAATTTAAATGAGGTAGAAAATGTAAGAATTTCAAACAATTTTGTAAAAAATTGTTTGTCAGACTGTAATACCCATACATTTCAGAAAACTTTTTGAATATGTACATGCATTAAATGACTTCATAATACATTTATCATGAAAACAAAGGATTTTCTTCGATAATTTTGTGTAAAAGAAATGTTTTTGACAAATGGAAAAACAAATATCTCAAAAAACAAGTAATATATATATAAAAAATTAAGTCTATTCCTACATAGGGCAACAAAGAAAAATTTTATTTTAGTTACTTATTACTCAATAGTTACAATTAATATAAATATGTATATACAGATATGACAGAATCAACTATTAACTGGCAAAATAGAAAGCGATTTTCCATTTTTCTTTCTATATATTGTGTTTTGGACTATTTTTGTTTGTTTTTGTTACTATTTATTCATTAATTAAATTTAATTATCCTAATAAAAAAGTATAGTAAGAGAATAAATAACATTCTCAGAAATTAGGCCATACCATGTTGGGATTCAAACCCACGACCTTTGGATTTAGAGTCCGAAGCGCTATTTATTGAGCTACAGTGACACAATGAACAATTTTACTTTCTATATATGCTGTTGAACTATTTTTTTATTACTATTTATTCATTTTTTTAAAATTTAATTAATGAATTAATATTTGAAAAAACTGTATATTAACATCAAGTCTCACCCACTACAAGTTTAAAAAGATATATTTGATCGTGAATGGATGAATAGAAAGTATTTTATTAACGACTGAAAATTCGAACAAGATGTATTATATACATAGGGAGAGAGTGAACTAATAGTAGGAATTGAAAAAAATAGTCTTCACTTGAGCATAACTTATTGCACTTAATATAAATCAGTGATATAAGGAAACAAGCTAATATATCCTAAATTCAAGACTCGGCATTTGCTATCAATGTCAGCGACTATACGACAAAATTGCAATGTTTGCTATACACCGGTAGTAATCAATCTGTCCTATATCTTATCTCTCTGAGTTTCAACCATTTTGTGTGCTGCAGTACACTTTTAACAATTTCAAAATTTGGCGGAAAATTAAAAATAAATTAAGTTTAAAGGAATTTACTTATCTAAAATACACTCTATAAGAGAGTTTAGAATAACAACATTTTCAAGGTTAAATAAGAAATATTTATATATATATACACCAAAGATAAAAAGAAATGTTTATTAATTAATTATAAGAATATATTTAATGCGAATTTTAAGTTTTATGATTTTTAATAATTTCGTATGTATTTGATCGTAAAAATGATATCACTTGAAATTTTAACTATAAAATTGGTCAAATATATTTTTTTAAAAAAAATTCTAAATTTTTTTTATTTTTTTTTATTTTATAAATTGTAAAAGCACATTTTATTGTTTAACAATTATTTTTTTAATTCATCCTGATTACAATTATTAACCGTATATATAATTAAGATAAACTTTACCTTACTAAATTAGTGGAAAAGATGCTAATTTTAAAATTATATTTCATTAAAAAATTTTAATTTGAATAATGAATAAAATTATTTACTATAAATTAAGTAATAGTATTGATGTATGAAGATCGGGGCTCCAGAATTTAATGCTATCAGTCTCAAAGAGCAAGTTTTCCAGAAGCCATGAAAATTTATTGTAGAAAAAAAAAATTTCAAATACATGATACAGCACTAAAAATCGCTTAATATATATATATATATATATATATATATATATATATATATATATATATATATATATATATATATATATATATAAGTCTCAGAAGATCCTCACACCTTCTCCCGCCCTCAGATACAACTATGAGTGTCTAAAAATACAAATACGTAATGTTTAAGATTACTGGTAAGCACTCGCTCGACGCTAGCAACTAATCTCTAGTCGACTCTCCAACAGTCAAAACAATACTGCCTCAGTTTTAGCGAGCAACTCCTAATTTTATGCTGCACAGATTTTTCTCGACCAATTTCTCCTGAAAGTTCAAGAATCATCCATTTGGCCACCAACTTACCAATATGGTCACCAAAAATGATCCTAATTTGGCTGTCACCGACATTGCGCGAAATTTTCATTAAATCGCCATTGTAACGTAAGAAACGGCGTTGCTTACGAATATTACACACTTTAAACATAAAATAAATGCAACAGAAATTAATATTAAGGTATTACACATTGAAATATGAATTATTTACACTATTTTAAACATTCATTAGGTAAAATTCGTTACACAGTAATTTTTTCTTTGAATACAATATTATTAGTCATATACCATTTACTACGCTAAAGCAAATACATTTTTTATCGTTGGTAAATTCATTCATTAATTAATTCATTTTAATATCGTCATGACTCTATATAAACCCTTATATAAATAGGGTAACTTTTCTAGATTCTAAATTAATAAAACACAAATAAAACATTAGTTTTGCACTAGGAACACAGTTGAAAAATTTATTAAAACGTAAAAGAATTGTGTAGGAATGAAATGTTTTTAAAATAAAAATTTAAAAAATTATAATGAAATCTAAATGAAATTTTTTTAGTGTCCTCATGGACAAAAAAATTAGCGCACCAATAAGGAGTCGTCAAAATGAAACGAAATTTTACATACGTAATGCCTACTTTGATATAAATAAATGATTAGAAAATCAAAGAAAAATTATCATTTATTTCAGAAAAAGGCAAAAGAACGAAGGATTTAATACCCTGTTGAACCCCCTCTAGCGCGAATACACGATGCGATACGATCGGGCATTGAGGCATACAAGTTCTGTATGATGTATTGAGGCATTTCGTTCCATACTTGCTGTTAGATTGCCTCCAATTTATTTAAACTCGTGGGATGCCGAACTTGCCGTCCCAAATGATCCCAGATATGCTCAATTGGTGACAAATCTGGGGATAGGGCAGGACAAGGAAGGGTAGTAACAGTGTGGAGACAGTCTTGTGACACCCTTGCCACGTGAGGCCGATCATTGCTTTGTTTAAAAATGACTCCTGGGAGCGGTTGCATGTGTTGCAACACATGTGGTTGAAGGATGTCATGGACATACCATTGGACTGCCATGGTGAAATGGATCAATACTAAGGGTGACCGTGTATTGTAGGCAATAGCACCCCATACCATCCAAACAGCTGTGGGAGGGGTGTGTCACTGTAACGCAAAGGCAGGATTGAGGCGTTTGCCACGGGGTCTCCACACATGAACACGATTATCATCATTGCTGAGATTGAATCTGGATTCATCGCTAAAGACGACCTGGTTCCATTCCGCTGCAGTCCAGTTTCCTCGTGCGCAGCGCCACACCAAACGGAGGCGTCGATGGTGGGTGTCAAGGGCAGCACACGTAATGAGCGCTGCGATCCCAAATGTCCTTCAGCCAGGTGCCTTCGTATGGTTCGAGAAGACACAGGGTCCCCTAATGAAGATGCTACTTGTGCCTGGATGGCGGCCGATGAAGCCGTTGGCTGTACACGTGCATTTCTAAAGATGTGGCGGTCCTCTCGACGACTGGTCTGTCAAAGGCGTCCTGAGCCTGGTATTCATGTAAATGACATTTCTCGGATCCATTGGTCCCAACATCCCAGCTTCCATCATACTGATGATTCTCCCCATCTCAAACTGCGACAGCTGCTCATATTGTCTTCAAAAACGGCGTAATGGCATATCTACATCAGCTCTTCCTTTATACATGATTCAGCATACTCACACAAGATGGTTACAATAGATAAGGAAACTGGGATACGTCCATCCTTCGTCCTGTATCTGGAACTAAGAAATTGTTTGGTGTTGTTCCTTGATTGGTGATGGTGGGCATGGAAATCAGTGGCATGAACCAATGGGATGACAGGCGCAAGGCTGCTGGAGAGAGGCTTTCATTGGATGATGGGAATGAGCTTCGAAAGTTGGGCATGGGGATTTTGAAAAACGTAACAATTGATGATAAAAATAGAGAAATTAATGGGAGAAAAAATTTTCAAAGAAAAAGAAAAATTTTATTAAGAGGAATTACAAAGTAAGAGGGTTAAAATTTATTCATCATAGCTTCGAAAAGAAGCAAAGCCTTAGCTTTGTCATCTTCGGTATTTTTTAATTTAGGTAGTAGTTGCAAAATTTCGGGAGATCTTTTTAAAATATTAGAGATTATGCTGACCAGTTCAATTACTTGAGCTAGGTCTGAATTATTATTTTCTTTGAACTGGATTCCGTGGAAATCTTTGTTATTTGAATTTTCATTTGTTTTTTCAGTTAAGTTTACAACTGGGTTGAGGGTGGGGGGTTCCACTAACAATTTTGGCGAAAGAAACACCCTCTCTCTACGAACATTGCTATCATACTCACACAAGCAGTGGTGGGTTTCCTGCATTATACTCCACGGAAAACGACGTTAAACGCCCTCTACCGGCTATACGTAAAGCACAATCAAGCTGCATTTCTAATCATTTGCGTATCTCCCCGACATTTACCATCATGCCAAGTTTCGTTACGATCCCACAATTATTTCCTGGTGCGCTAATTTTTTTGTCCATTAGTTTTTTTTTTTTTTTTTCATGTGACGTTGAAACATGAACTATTAAGAATGAATTGAGTTAAATGAAGAAAGAGTAAAAATAGGATATTAGGAGAGAAATTATATATTTTTTGAAAGTATATATTTCTCCTGAGGACAAAAGTTCTCTTTAAATATGAATTACATAAGTATTTAAAATTAATTTCTTACCGAAGGTCAAACTGTGAAGGTCTCCTTGGACCTCACTTTGAGAACGAGAATAAATAGGAGTCATGTAAGAAACAGTAGCCATTTTTATAAACAACTTTCTTTATTTGGTTATCTTATCCAAATAGAATCAAAGACTTTTTAACAAATATATCTAACTAGTATTATGAGGTTTTAAAGGTAATATCCTTTAAATTAACTTAATTAATGATCCAATTAATTAACAATTAAATAACGATCACTCAGAGATTACCATGATAAGAGATCCCAAAATTATATTCTATGTTCTTATTGAACATTTAATTTTAATTTCATTCGCAATAATAAGACTAATATTTACCACACTGCAATTCAGCTCAGATCAGCTCAGCTTTTATCTGAGATTAAATCTTCCAACAAGAATAATATATAAAAGAAATATATAAAAGAAACAGTTAATATATAAAAGAAACAGTATATTTTTAAGGCGGAAATATTAAGTATAAAGAATTACCTATTTCAAGGAAAGAAAACGTTGATCAAAATACTCTAGGGCTCTTATAGAAGACTCGTATAAGTTAAAGGCTAAGCCAGGGCTTCTCAAACTATGGGGCGCACCCCTCTAAGGGTTCGTGATAATCCTAGGAGGGGGCGCGAGCATATTGAAAAGTCGAAAACAAAAGATTATTTTATAAAAAATTATTGATTTATTGAAAGTAAACAACTAAAATGCATTCTGACATAATAAAGATTAAAAAAAAAAACATTTACGTTGATATAATACTCTTATAAAAGTATCAGTACTGCACAATGTATTTTATAAATAATTTAACAATACTAAGTTATGAACAAGTTTAATAATTACCAGTGACTTCACCAGCTTGTCGTACATATACGTAAAATTATATGCAAAATATTAACACTTATCTAGATAATTTATACGGTTATAATTAATCCCTTAACTATTGCTGATTTAAAGTTACGCGATTCGCTTCCTAATAACACCGTTTTGCTCGTATGCAAGTGTTGTGAAAATAGCCCTGCTTTGAATGGCTCTGGGGTGGAGTGCCCCCACCCCTATGATGTAATGCTCTTTTTCGGGCACTCCGAACTTAGCAGGTAGAGAGTGAGGTCATTTACTGCCTTGCAGTGTAGGTAAAGCATTTTTAACGGACCTCTCTGGAACTCTTTTAATAAACCAACAGCACCCAGCATCGGGTAGATGCAGTCCACACACTTTTGAATTCGAACTTGAATATATATTACACTCAACCTTAACAACAAGCGTAAGTGGTGTATGGGGAGAGGGAGAAAGGAAATAAAAAAAGAAAATCCTCCGAAATAACTGTCAAGATCCTTTTATTGAATTCCAAAGTCTTCGGAATAATTTTGTAAATAGCAGTAAACAGAAAATATCGTACTTCGGAAAGACGTATATATACGTCCGGGGCAATTTGCGCACTGGCTGAGCATGACGTTCATCTGCGCCGGTGGTACTTAAGGAGTAACAAATGTATTGTAGTTTTAACGTCAGAGTGTTGTATTATCAAATTTAATACATTATTTTGCATAGAGGGGGGGGGGGACGTGATGAGAAAATCATGATTGAATATTGAGTCACAAGTATTGAAAGTTTGAGAAGCACTGGGCTAATTCTCAGCATAATATGAAACAAAATGCACCTTCGGAACTGACTAACCCGAACAAAAGGAAAAGGATTAATCCTCCTTCATTTGATCAATCATCTATTACCAAACCTGCATGAAATCGAGAATTCCCTTACAGTTAGCCATCATTACCAAACAAGATTATTTCCATTACCACAGAATACTAGTCCATTATCTGTTCTTCATTCTATATAGTTTCGTATATAAAAATAAAAACAGAGTTTCCTGTCTCCAAACTATCAGGGAATCTAATATCCCCATTCTGAACACTCTTAGCACCAAATTCTTTCATATTTTCTTGAAATATTTTAAATGCCATTTGCTTGTTACAAAAGATGAAATAAACTTTTCAAAGCAATCGATATCTACACTGTAAATGGTAAAACTAATGATTAGTGTAACGAATTATTGGCAGTGGGCGGTTTTTCGAACATTGTAGACAATAATAAGATTGTAATTGGTCGTGAGAAAGGTGTGATCCAAGTAATGCGTGTTAAATGGATGGGCGATGCAAGAGCGTTATTTTCACAGTGAAGTTCAAAATTTAAAAAGAATTTCGCATAGTAAAGGTACTAAACTTTTTTATAGAATGTTTCTTGTTTAAAAAAAGTATCAATATGCTCACACATGACAGATATATATATAATGATAAACAATAAATATATATAACAACCACGTATATAACTATTTGAGATTTCATGACCTTGGGCACTGATGTGTAGTGGTCAGACTGCCGCGAAATCCCCGGTGTTTAGTTCCCAAGCAAGGATGGTACTCATTCATCGACCATTCAATGGATGAAAGGCTGAGTTGACTTTGCCTAACCCGAGGTTTGAACCTCAGTCCAGTGGCGTGGAAGCGGGATACGCTACCACTCAGCCTCTGGGATTCTTAAGCAACGACAATGATATATTTTATGAGATTTCTTTTATGTGCCGTTATTATGTAAAAAATCTTTTTATTCAATGTTAAATCAGTAAAAATTAAATTGTTAAAAAAGTGTAAAAGAGAGGAGGGGGGTAGTAATTACAGTTTAGAGCACAGATCGTACTCATTAGGGTTATTTACCCATTAGGTTTATGAGATGTCATTATAAACCACGTTTTTTTTAAAACCTTACTTTCAAAAGTAAGAGAATGAGTGAATGTTAACGTTTTGCACTGTTCAGCTGCGCAAGGAGTTTTGGCGACGGGCCCGTGATTTTGAACCATGATCAAGTGACGAGAACGATACCTGAACTGGAATCCGCTCTCCTAACTTCCACATCACACCGACGGAATGACGTTTGAGCCTCGACATTTTTAACGTGCACAGCGTGTCTTTAGCGTCACTAGGCTCGAACTCATGACACACCGGACACGAGTCAGTTACCTTGTCCACTAGGCTACCGCGACTACCTACTTTTGAGATAATTAAAAGGTTAGCTTTTGAGAAGAAGTGACATTAATAAAAATTTTCAAAAAAATGTGAAAAGGGAAACTGAATTGAGAAATGGAATTGGTGATTTTTTAAAAACATTATGGTGGTTCTTATGTAGCCGTGGTATCTAGTGGTCATGATCACGAATTCTTGACACGCATTGTCGATTCGCAGATAAAGTCACAATGCCTCTAAAGACTCACTTCATAACAGTCAGACGCCCGTTAAATCAATCACTGCTCAAAGTCCTTATGTTGGCAGGTTGTGGAAAGAAGGAGATTGGAATGCCATTTCAAGTGTAGTCTTTTTTATTAACCGAGGTTCAAAATTAATAGATCCGTCACCATTAGTGAATTTTATAAAGACTGAACGCGGAGGTGGTTGTTTCCCGAGGAATCGGTTTGTAGCTCTAAACCCCTTTTCGGTGAGTTCGGATCCCTTGGGCATTCTGCCAATAGCTGTCGCGTTGCTTTAGAGCAGGGGGTGGGCAGACTTTTCCAAGGTACGGGCTACTTCTAAGTTTTTCAAGGTGCTGTGGTCCACCCAGTGGCTTAAATGTGGTGATCTTCGAAACAGATCTACAATATGTATTATAACTCCATAATAAATACAGAATATGTAGTTACCTACACAACTACAATAAAATAACATTACGCTCTTAAGATCATGCTTAAATCAAAAAGCATGATACAAACATAATAATAATAGCCACAAATATACAATAATATCAAATCATGCATTTATTATCAAACAATTCAAAATACATTAAAAATAATACATTTTCATCTGAAGTTAATTCTCGCAGTTATAGTCAGTAGTCTGCATTCTGTCCGCCAATCTGGAATATTTCGGATCATAATTACTGACTGCTAATCTCCAGGCGATCACCCCAAATGGTCTCGGCAATCCATTGGTCAATCGCGATCGACTTAAGGTATCCAACTCAGTTCGGAACCGTGGTTTTAAAAAGGCGCATAAATGGATAATTTTCATGATACTTGGTGTCACTTAGATTCGAATACATGTATAAAATTGTTTTAAGGACATTTCGACAAAAAAAAAATATTTAAATACAATATTTCGGCAAAAAATTAACTTAGAATAAGCTTTTTCAAAATGTTCTCCTTTTGTGAAAAATGCTTCTATTATAATAATATTCTGCCTGTATATAGCTCAGACCTCTGTACAGAGACTCAACTATGATGTTTGAAAAATTCACATTACTTTCAGAGTTACAACCATTTGAAATAATTATCGGCGTTTTTCTCTTAAGATTTCTCCCCTCTGTTGTCGTAAAACATGGATAAACCCACTTCTAAATTATATAGTTCAAAAATTTTCGTTGAGCCTCTGAACAGAGATCTGAACCATATGCAGGCAAAATATTATTATAATAGAAGCATTTTTTCACTTAAGAATATTTTGAAAATGGGTCCTTCTGTGTTCATTTTTTGTCAAAATATTATACTTAAATCATTTTTATTGCAATACTACTCTTAAAACAATTTTATATACATTTTCTAATCTAAGTGACACTAAATATCATAGATATTATCCATTTATACGCTTTTGCAAAATCACGGTTCCGATCGTAGTTGGATATCTTAGGATCGTAGTTGGATCCCTGCTGTAGAGATTGACGTACACGAGTAAATAAACTTTCGCTCCTTTGCTATTTTTGTATTGAAACTTTAAACCACCATTCTTTAAGTATGTATAATGACAAATATTATTTTAAAAAAACCATTCAATTCTATTCACTTTCTAACTACCACCTGCAACAGAATTCTAGTTTTGCTGATAGAGAATTATAAAGAATTAACTTCCTTAAAAAGCAGTTTTATATCTCCAGAATCGAAAAAAAAATAATAAAATTTAGTTTAAGTGTCACAATAAAAGAAAATCTTATACATTCTTGCCCTTTAGAAATTTGTATCAGTTCTAACTTGTTTTCGTTGTTTTAATAAAAGTATTAGGAAATAAAATCGATTAAAAAAATCTTATTTATATATTGTTTTGAGTCTGCAAATGAAGTCTCTGATTAAATAATAAGAAACAAGTGCACTTTTTTTTTATAAGCACAAATAAAAAATATTTCAAAATTAATTAAATATGTTCGCGAATTTTATAACGAATCACTAATGTTGTTTTAAAAGATGAGCAAATTACAGATTTTTTTAAAAAAATGCTACAAAACAAAATTCTTTTTTTTCTGAAACAAATAAATAAAAAATTGAACTTTTCTGAAAAATTCATCCAGACATGTGTAGTCTGAGGATAATATTCTGCAGACACTTTTAATGAGCCTATTGTGTTACCTATTAAAGCGGTGAATATATAATAGAATAGTTAGTAAAAAAAATCTAATATATAAGTTCTTTTAGATATGAATCTGTGCTAATTTAATTTGTGAAATACTAAAAAATATTTACAAATTCGCTAGCTTCCGGTGAAAAACAAGTCCTCCCAAAGTTTAATCTGAATTTTCCAATCATGTCTAAAATGCGCCATTTCTATATTTTTTATTTAGAGCTTTCTAATTAGTGCTTTGTTCATCCTCTTTAAACTCTGTGAAGTTCTTATACTAAAACAAATGGCATTTTTATAATTAAAATATTTTTAGTCGAAAAATCACTTTTTAAGGCTACACTACATACAAATTTCAAAAATAGCGATTTTTTTTGTTGCATTTCCTTGTGGTCAATAACATTGGGAAGATTTCTACCAAATTTCTGATAACAAATTAGTTTTTAGTAGATATTGGAAGCTTTCTGACATTATTAGGATCGTGTTCGAATTGTGACAAGAAAATAATTGCAGTCAGGATTTTGTCCCACTGTTTATTGTATATCTTCCATGGGACATTTCATAAAATAAAGAATATATTAAGATGCTATCAGATTACAATACATCGTCCAGCCGTATCTTCTTTTTCCCGACCACTTCTTTTTTGCTCCCGCTTTTCTTTTCTCTCTCGTTCCGACCTCCACTCTCCTCTCGTTGCCAGGTCCTCCTCTCCATCTCCTGTGTCTCGTTCGACCTGTTGCCAGGTACAGGCAGTAGATCCTTACACGCCCCACGTAAGAGTAAAATTTGCCCCTTGTGGCTGATTTTACCATTTCAGACACCAGGAACAGAAAATTCACAAACCGTGAAACAGAAAATTCACAAACAGAACACACAATAACTGTAACAGTCAAAAGTCTTGATGATTGTTCTAGTCAAAGTTCCTTAAAACAAACACATGAAATAATATTAATAGTTCACCCAATTGAAATAACTGACTATGTTCCCAGAAAGATCTAAACTGTAATGGGATTGCAAACAGATACATAGAAAACACATTATGCAAAAAACCCACTAAGTATTTACAATATAGTCCTTATCCTTATCTAGACAATGCGTCTGCACTCCTATGTTGTATACCTGGCCTGTGAGTAATGGAATGATTCCATCTCTGTAACGCCAACGGGTTAGCTTGGGACTTTTTGGAGTCGCTTGATTTAGGAACTTAAGGGGATTATGATCAGAAATGATCTCCACCTTGGCACCATAAATCCATTTGTCGAATTTATTCAACCCGTATAACACTGCCCAGGCCTCTTTCTCGATGCTTGTCCAGTTCTTTTGCGTAGCATTAAATTTTTGACTAGCAAAAGCTATTGGCTTGTAAATTCCTTCGGTATCTTTCTGTGCCAGACAGCATCCAACACCATAATCTGATGCATCACAATGCACCTGGAAAGGTAAATTGGCATCAGGGGTAGCAAGACTAGTTACTCCACAAAGTAATTCTTTTAGCTTAACAAAAGAATTTTGCTCAGCCTCCCCCCATGAAACGTCGTTGGGTTTATTCTTCTTGGTTAACTCCGTAAGCGGAGTGGATATTTCTGCATAATTTGGGATATATGCGTGATAGAAGCCCATTAGTCCTAACACTGACCTAACCTCTTTCTTAGTGGTAGGTCTAATTAGCCTATTTATTGCTATTTTATCTTCATCAGGACCATGTTTACCTCCCCCTATTGTGTGACCCAAATATTTTATTCTCTTAGCCGCGAAAGAACACTTATCTAACCTTACCGAGAACCCCAGTTTTTCTAACTCAGCGAGAACTAATTCTAAGTGAACTAAATGTTCTTCAAACGTCTCTGAAAATATTACGACATCATCCATGTATGCCTGTGCATACTCTGAATGAGATTTTAAAATACGATTCATTTCTCTTTGAAATGTACCGGATGCCCCAGCAAGTCCAAAGGGCATAGTTTTCCACTGGTACACAGCATTATGGGTGGTAAATGCCGTCAATGGTTTGCTTTCTTCGTCCATTTTTATATTTGCCAATACCCTTTTAAAAGATCTATACTAGTCAACCAATGCGCTGACCCAGCTATGAAGATTAGTTCTTGCATATATTTCATAGGGAAGACAGGTACCTTAGTTACTGTATTTTAAGGCCCTAAAATCTACACACATTCGGATAGAGGAATCTTTTTTGACTACACAAACTATAGGGTGAGCAATTTCAGCCTCCGATGGTTCAATTAAATTTAAATCAAGTAATTCTTGTACTTGAAGCTCCACTTCCCTTCTATATGCAATGGGAACACTATAACAATGGGGCTTTCTCCGCACTGCATTGGCTACAAGCTCAATTTTATGGGCACCTACCCACGCTGGTTGAACCGGTTTGGTAAATATATATTTAAATTTACTAAATAAATTTTTGAGCACTTTCAAATTATAGCTATTTAAATTATCAGTTTTCAGATTATTGAGGACTTCGTAAAATTTAGATTCTTCGGTGGTAGTTAGTGAAGTTTCAACTTGACCGAACTCTTTTTCTTCTTCGAAAATTACATTTACCGAATTCGAACTAGCTACATAATGCCTCAGCTTATTTTGATGGATGTGCTTAGTAGAATTATCTGGCATTTCTACTAAAAATGAATGCGGATTCCGTTTTTCAATAATAGTCGCAGGACTCTGCCATCTCGCAAACAATTTACTTGTTGCATCAGGGATAAGCACTATCACCTTTTCTCCCACCTTAAATACTCTGTCAGACGATCTCAGATTATGGTAATAAGCCATCTTTTCCTGCTGCACCGTTGAAACAAGTTTGGCTTGCTCGGCCGCCTTCTCCAATTTACATTTTAAATCTTCCAAATATTTGGAAACGGGAGTAGTGCACAACTGTAAGTTGTTATGCTTACCCGTCCAAGTAGACTTTAAAATTGACAAAGGACCTTGCGGTTGCCTACCATATAGTAGCTGAAAAGGGGACACGCCGGTAGTTGAATGTGGTATTTCCACACGCCCACAATACGGAATTTGTAAATGCCACCCTCTACCCGCATCTCTAACTACGTTATGTAGCATATTTTTCAAAGTTCTGTTAAACCTTTCCACTAAACCATTGGACTGTGGATAACCTGGGGTAGAGAATCTCGGGCTGCTCCCTATTCTTTTTGCGAACTCCTTAGTCAGTTCGGCTGCGAAATTTGTCCCATTATCAGAGACGACAACATTCGGTATCCCTGTTCTCGAAAATATGCTTAACAAAGCTTCACAGGTTACCTTCGCACTGAGACTTTTCAACGGCACAGCCTCGCCCCACCTAGTGTGCTGATCCACCAGACATAAAATATTTTATGTCCCTTTGAGCTTGGCGGATCAATTGGACCTATCAGATCCATATTCACCACCTGAAATGGCAATTCAGGCCTTGCCACAGGTGTAATGGGTGATCGGTCTTTAATCCTAACCGATCGAGTGAGCTGACATTCTTTACACGACTCACAAAATTTCTTCACATCAGCCCTCAGACTCTCCCAAAAGAAAGAATACTTGATTCATTCAAGCGTCTTCTTGGGACCCATGTGACTACTGAACACGGAAGTATGCGCTAGTCTCAACACCTCAGTTCTTCTGCATTTCGAAATTACCAGTTGCCCAATACTCTCCCCGAGTATTTTATCTCTATGAAATAGATACCCATCTACTTCATAGTAGTTTCCTTTGTCTTCCTTAGCATGCTTCCAAGCGAATGCTAACTCGGCACAACACTCCTGCTCGGAACGAAAACTATCAGCCACTATGCTTCCTTTATCCATCTCAGCGGTCACCTCCTTATCCTTAGTACCCAATGTTCCCACTTCATTCCGACATGAAGTAATATTCCTTTGAGAATCCTCAATGTGCTCCTGTGCTTTCTCTGGCAGAATACCCGATGAAACCTTGGTTTCATCTACATTTCCTGAGTCAACCCTCAGGTCCTGAGAGCTTTGAGCCAGTGAATTCTCTTCACTCTGGGCTCCTCCCAACATATCCAAAACATCTGGTGGAAGCAACATGTCTTCTACCAAAACTTCTACCAAAGCACATAACACTTGCTGGTGCACCACATTAACCTGGCCACCGGTAGCAAGACCAATTGGAACATATACTAAAGGACATTTAACCGCTGGACCGAAAATACCTTTCAAATAAATCGTGGAAGCTGCTTCAACCGATATTCCAGGAACTAAGTCTTTCTTGATAACAATAATTTCCGTACCAGAATCCACTAAAGCATGGACTAATTTCCCATCTACACTGATAGATGTTTTCACTAATTTACTTAATTTGTCTTCAATAGCCCGCCTAGGAATGACTTTACCTAGCAAATCAACTCTAGCAGTGACCGTTCCATCTTCCAATTCTGTCCCTTCCGTTGACACCTTATTCACATTAAGTCTTTTATTATCTACCTCTTTGTTTTTCGGACAATCCCGCTTAAAATGTTTATCTGATCCGCAGGTGAAACAAGCGAATTTTTTAATTTCAGTTACTTGACCTTTATCAAAGTTTTTCCTAGAAGAAAAATCTGACTTTTTCTCCCCAAATGGCTGTTTACCCCAACTACCATTAAGACTTCTTTTTTCACTATCATTCCATTTAGCTCTCTCAGGTCCATCATAGGATTTCCCTTTGGAAGCGTAAAATATATCACATTGTTTGCCCAAGTCCCTAGGTTTGTACCATTCTTCCCCTTGGAGCACACCAATATGGGTCGCCGTCTCAGAATCCAACATTTCAAACATTTTATCTGCTACGATCAGTTGATTAACTGACTCAAAATCATTCGCTCCTCTTAACCTACAGTAGTATAACCACATCGATGTTAAACGGGACGCGAACTGAGAGAAAGTTTCGTCAGAGTTATGTTTGGCCTTTCTAAAATTTTTTTTTCTAAACATATTTTTGGTGAGGGTTCATACTCCTTGAGCACAACCTGTTTTAAAGACTCGTAATCTTTTAATTCTTCTTCGCCTAGGTTAACTAATAAGTTTGACACTTTGTCTCCTAACATGCATAACAAAACCTTCGGTTTCTACTCGTCGCTGACATTTTCACTAGTGAAAGCTTTTTCAAGACTAGAAAAGAAATAGTCCCACCCGTCTGATTTATTGGGTACCTTTACAGTTAAGAACCTAACCATTTTAACTATTTCATCTAAAGATTTTACACGTGAGGTTTGACCATTATTTTGAGTAGCACTCTGATTAGCATTCCTAGATAATTCTATTTCCAAGCGTAATTTTTCAATTGATAATTGTTCTTGTTGTTCTAGTTTTTGCTGCTGTTCTGTCTCTAACCTTTCGGCTGTAATAACTTCCAATAACTCTTTTGCCTCTTCCTCCTTGTAATATTTACTAGAGATTATTAAATTCCTTAAAACAATTTTTGATATAGACGGATCAGGTGACTCATCTAAGTCCCACGCTAATTGAATTAAGTCAATTTTCTTACTTCTAATGAGAAATGCCATTTTTAATAAAGCTAAACCTAATGCCAACTTACCTTCTGACAAATTTAAATATAAACACTTAAATGACCTGTAGTATTATATATTTAACAAGCAAAAAAATAATACACTCGTTTTTTCTAAGAGTACTCAAATTCCAGAAACACAATACGAAATATGTTTACAATAAAACTTATATGCGACACAGTTATTTGTTACTAATCAGAACGCAGAACCTTTTTCAAAATAAAAAAAACACAGTAAAAAAATAAGCACAATACTTTCACTTTTTAAAAAAATAAGCACAATTAACCACATATTTAAGCTACATTACCGTAGAATTATTTTTCAAATCATAAATCTAATCCTAGGTTCTTTCTTTTTTTTTAATTAAAAGAAGAATCTTATGCAGGAAACAAAAACCAATATATATATATACATCCTAAATTATGAGCAAAGAAAATAACCTCAGATTACATTAAACCATCAACTAACTGACAAATTTCAACACTTTTGCTTAAAATGAAAAACTATCATATAATATTAAAAAAAAAACATGCCACATATTCTGAGTCACAAATAACCTACAAAATCTCTTATTTACAACATTTTAACAGGAAGTCTACTTGAAATACATATACATTTTTTAATGGATATTTTTCACTCACTCAAACATACATTTTTCGCAACCATTATTTCAAGATAAATTAATCTAATTCTTTTTTTTTAATTCTGCAAACCGAATTGTTATGCAAAACACTTTCTATACCCAGATTTTAATTTTTGAGACAACTTCAATATACACAAATTTTAATTTTTGAGACAACTTCAAAACAGTAAAGAATGATGATAAAAAAGAAATTATAGTTTAACACTAGAACTCTAAATAACATATTTTACAACGTTTAAAATGATACCCTATCATTTCCAGGTAAAATAAGTACACAATCTTCTTATTTCATCTACCCAATAATCCAACAACATAGAATATTGCAATAAACCAATAAAATTTTTTTTCCAGATATATCTGCTTTTTCTATTTTATTTTTTTAAAAAAACAAATTAAATATGACTGCATCCCATTACTCTTTTAAATATTTACACAATATTTTAACTTAGTGGAACAATAGCCACTTACCTTGACATGAACGCTGTTTCTTTGCTTGAACACTACTGGGATTTCTCCTTCGTTGTTTTCAGATCACGGCTCCATTCATCAGAAAATGAAGAAAAATGCGACATCTGTTCGTTCATTAGCCCAACTCGGCAGATGATAGTAAAGTTCTGTATGAAGATCATGATTTTTCACTTGAAACTGCTGCAAGAGAATTCCCGGGATCCACGTGATCATCAACTTGAAAATACACCGCAGGATTCTATTTCCTCTTCTTAAAAATTTTCTTTCAAACTGAATGTTCACTAGAACCTTGTTCACAATTGTGTAGTACGAACACCGATCAATTTGAAATATTTTATTCATTTAACTTCTGCTCCATTGAATCGCACTTCTGACACCAGTGTAAACTTGTGGGTTCTTTTCGGATCGTGTTCGAATTTGACAAGAAAATAATTGCAGTCAGGATTTTGTCCCACTGTTTATTGTATATCTTCCATGGGACATTTCATAAAATAAAGAATATATTAAGATGCTATCAGATTACCATACATCGTCCAGCCGTATCTTCTTTTTCCCGACCACCTCTTTTTCGCTCCAGCTTTTCTTTTCTCCCTCGTTCCGACCTCCACTCTCCTCTCGTTGCCAGGTCCTTCTCTCCATCTCATGTGTCTCGTTCAACCTGTTGCCAGGTTCAGGCAGTAGATGCTTACAGTTTGGTTTCGGTTTCATTTTAAAGCATTTTTCCACGCTTCAATTGAATTAGTTAAAAATACTTTTCAGCAAATAAACACTTTCAGTGTGAAATAATTATTAATTTCATTTTTCGTTACTAAAACCATTTGTACTTGATAATGTTGAGTTTTTTGAGTTCTTGCAGTTACTTAATTAAGATTGATTTCAAGGACAATTTTTGTTTTGAAAAAGATAGTTTTATGACATAAAAGCTTTATCACATTACTTTTTTTCCTGTTGAGAAAATGACATGCCCAAAACTTTTCTGGTTGCTATGAGAAACAATGTTTTGAAGGGAAGGAATAGTACTGAAAATGATGTCTCTAAAAATCAGCCGTCAGCTGATACCATAAAATGTATAAAACTGAAAAAAAAATGATACATTTTATGGTATCAATCTGGTAAAAACCTGGTCTTTTTTAGTTTAAGTTAGTATCCATATTATTTTGTACATAAATGCTTTGTGTTTCAATGCTTTTGTTAAAATATTGTGTTAATATTAGGCTGTGTGAATAACATGTCGTCGTAACAAAGGCTATGATAAGCAAAAATATTTTTTTGAATAAAAGAAATCGTCTTCAGTCATATTTAATTATAAATAAGAGTTTCAATTTCGAACTTTTTTCTTATTGAGAACATTCATAATCTCGTGCACCACAAAGTATCACATGGGGGCTTACATAGAAGTAAGCGTGAAGCACATATCACAAAGAAGAGGAGTACAACACAATCATCCATGCCTTATCCGGGATTCGAACGCAGCCACTATGACACCGCAAACAGCGTCACCAACCACTATTACGGATGGACGGCCATGTAGGAAATATGAAAAACAACATTTTAAATAATTAGAGCTTTATATGCATTATTGGATTTTCCTTCATGACTTTACGAACTTCAAATGGGTTCTCAGACTTTTAATTTTAAAGATATAAGTGTTTTCTAATCCCTAAAGTTTTTTATCTGTTCAAGATAGAGTCGTGAAATATTCTGTATATACTCCGGAACGTTTTTTTCTATAATAGTTAATATGGGGTAAGGTCTGAGATTTCTAGTTATTTTTTTAAAAAATTCTAAATTTAATGTTTTAAAAATGTTTGTTTTTTTCCAGGTTCAGCTTGTAAAATAATTATTAAAACTCACTAAGGAACATATTTCAAAATCCTTACTAACTTTTCTCCGCAATAATATAGAAAATATAAATCACATAAAAAAGTTTAAAAAATTAAAAAATTGATCATTTTATATAAAAGTTTGAAAAAAACTACCAAAATTCTTAATTTTTCTGAAATTGTACGATAATGGCTGGTCAAACTGACCTTTTACTTTCAGAATCAACTTAATAATATAATTGGAATATAAATCAAAAATTATTTCTACTGTTACTGTCACCGAAAGTTTTTTTGTTGTTGTTTTTTTGGAAAATGGTACTTTGTAGCTTTAAAAAAATTCAGTGTTGTCAGAAATCTGATATATTGTTGGACGTAAATAAGCACATCAACTCGGCAAGAAATACAATATTATATGTATTTGCTTCGAAAATTTATTTTCAGTAGTAATTATACTTGTGAAGCGGCTTCCTTAAATGAATCCTTATGAATTTAAGATTATAATAATATTACTTAGTATCCCAAAATAACTGAAGTCTCCTGTTTCTGCTGTTGGGATGGTATGGAAGTGGAGAAGGGGGACGTCTACTCAAGCCCTTGTTATTTGACTATGACTCAAAATTACGTACTCTGTCTCCAATATTCTTCATGTTCCTATTCAGATGATGACGTAAATTAAAATCTAAAGTCTCTTGACCGCTATAATCTGATCTAGTCTCTGGGACTATTCAGAGGCATACACTGTAGAATTCTCTATTGAACTGTTTCTGAATAAATCCTGTCGTTGTCCTTTGAATATGTTGTTGTTGTTCGTTTCCATTTCTAGCCAAGCTAGACCAAGTCTATGATTTCACTCACTCTCAAAAAGTCCAACAGCATCAGAGGGTCTTCATAAAGATCTTGTTTGTAAGCCCCAGACAGTCAAGAAAGTGTTTTGGAGATGCCTGGTAGTCAGAACAACTGACACAAATTGGAGGAACTTTATTTCCATCCCTAAATTCAAAGCTCGGAGGTGGCCACTCCGGAAACGAGTTAGAATATTTTGTTCCTGCCTGCTGCATTGAAGGGAAAGAGAACCACCAGAGCAGTCCTTTAAAGATACATCTAATAACTTCTTAATCGTAGTGTTTCAATTTCTTAACATCCACCTTTCCTATTTAATATTCTTCTGCTTACATAGGTATGGTTACGGTATCCTGGAGGTCATTATTTCATTTATTATTTATCCAACGCCTGTGCTTGGCTTCTTGGCATTTGTTTCCGAATCTCCCAGTACCAACTGACCACGTTTACATTCGGGTATTCAACAAGTCCAGTGCATTGGAGCATGTGGTCGCCATCCATCCTGGGATAGCCGCATAGCGGACAGGCCTCGTCAGCAGCTAGGCCAAGCTAGTGGAGGTGTACTCTCAAAAAGTCATATCCGGTGGTTAGGCGAAAGCGGGTAAAAGCCAAGTGCCTCGGGATAGAACCCACAGTGGTCAGGGATTTCCAAGGTTCGTAGTTTTTTGTGTCGTGACAGTACATTTGTCAATTAATGTTGTTATAATGCTCTTTGTTATTCTAAGGTTCAAGGGAACTTCCATTTGAGACGACTCGACTCCCTGCATGGGTTTTTAGTAGTCTTGTCCCAACATGACTTGTAATCCCTGTAACGCCCCAGCCCAGCCCTACGAAAGAAGTTGCCTAGAGGTATGGTCATGAAATCGTGGTCGATTTTGTATCAAGCCCTGGAACTCCTTAAAACACGCCATGTAGAGAGGCTAATGCATGTTAACACTTTATCTACCGACGGTACTTATAAGTACCACTCACTTTAAAATTGCATTGAATAACCATTTCTACCAATACTCTGCTGTACTTAACAAAAATATTCCTTTAAATCCACTCTTCTAAGATATATGACAGCGTGGGTTCTACAATTAATATTTTAGCGGGGAAGGCAAATAGTTTTATAGCAGAAGTTGCATTTTCAGCTGACGTTTTGATTGGATTGCGAAGATTGTCACTTTTGTTTCGAAAAAGTAGTTAATGTAAAATGGTGTCTTATTTTTTTATATAAGAAAGACTTTAGAAAACGATTTGACTATTTATTTTAAGGGAACAATGTATATAATTAATTTTACAGTTGAATAACTTTGTGGTACTTATAAGTACCCTTAGCATACTGGGTGCTAGAGCAAGAACTTAGCTTTTTTTCGTCCGTGTAGCTTATTATTGATTTTTGTTGTGTTGAAGCGTCATCACTATAGTGCGATAGAGTTATGCCTTTTTTAGCATTTCTTTTTGATTAACTGATTTCTTTTTTTGTTGTTGTTTTATTTTAATGTTTTCAAAAAAATTGTAACTTTGAATCCGAGCATGTATTTTTTTGCCGCACAATTAAATGAAATATGTATTCTTATTTCAAAAATTTTATAACAACATTTTGATTTCCTTACGTGTAACTGAGATTAAGCAGCAGTTGAATATTTTCAAGGTGCTCATATTATTTTTATTATTATTTCCTTTTCTTAGAAAGTCTGTAAAAAAGAAGTCTTCAAGAGGCTTCGGATTTATTATAAAACGTACCTTATAAAATCAGTGATGTACTAACAGATGATTTTTTCTCATGAAGAAGTCCCAGCAAATTATCTGCTGGAATTTTCGTTAGATTCTAAGGATGACGATCTAGAGGCTGAACTAAGTGCAATAGTTCTCGTTTGAAAATACAGCATTTCTTACCCCAGGATGCAGTACTTTAAAAAAACATTCAATCAAAACTTCACTCAAAATGCACAACGTGTAATGGATTTCTGTGCATTAATGAAAAAATCAGTCTCTTTGTTGTTGTTACTAATGTGACCTGATCGTAAGGCCAGATGAAGGCCCGCGAAATTCATCATGGCAAAGGGCTAAGTGACGTCCGTCGTTATCCGTAGCTTTGAGCACCATGCAGGTGACAGCACGATTTGACTCTGTTCCACCTCAATTTAGAGGGGATTCTGGGGGTGGTCAGGGCCTCCCACCTCTCTTCCCTTTCACCCAACCTCACGAGAGGACTTGCGGCTCGACGGCTATTTAGAGTACCCCTATGCCGCTAAGGCATTATACATTTACAAACATACATGTCTTCTCCGGGATTCTTACCACTATAACGGATGTCGGCCATTCGGCATAGTTGTTAGAGACTCTGACTGCTGTGCCGTAGGGCCTGGGTTTGAATCCCGAAGAAGACATGGATGTTAGTAAATGTATAATGCCTTAGCGGCATGGGTACTCTAAATAGCCGCCGAACCGCAAGTCCTCTCGTGAACTTGGTAGAAGGGGAAGAGAGGTAGGCACTTCTGACCACCCGAGGGGGGAGCCCTCCTTAAAAAACTAAGGGAGGTAGGGGGGGGGAACGAGCCAAATCATATTGTCACCTATATGGTTCTCAAAGCATCTAGCCCTTTGCGATGATGAATTTTGTGGGCCTCATTTCGGCCTTTGCCGATCAGGTGGCATGAGTAACACCGCTGTTTCTTTGAATATCTCATCAAATGAAATTTTTTTTGTAAAGAAAGTAAATAAATTTAATAATCTTTAAAAATAAATATTTTATGCTTTAAAATATTAGTATTCTCTGTGGTTATTTAGCATTTTTAAGAGTTAAAACTGCGTTAAAAAGGTCATTCGGTCCTTTCGTTTTATGAGAATATTTGAGACTTTTGTGTGCTGACGGTACTTTAAAGTACCAATTTAATTAATTAGCTCTAACGAATTAAATTTCCCAAAGTTGAGTATTATATTTATGTATATCCTTTAATTTTCAATGCAGTGATCTAAAAACAAAATATTGCATGAACAAATGTGCAGTAAATCATAATGCGGTAGATAAAGGGTTAAATCTTTCGCGGTACAAAGTCCTCACGTTGGCGGGGAGTGGAAATTAGGAGCATGCTGTGCTGGTCAGGTTTTGTCCTCGTCACTTGACCGTGGCTCCAAAATACTAGGTCCGTCACCAATAGCTCTCGTGTTGCTTTATATTGCAGACGTTACTAAAAAAAACACATTCGCTCACTCTCTCATCTTAACTTGAGAACCGCTATATTTATTGCCTTAAACATAGTGGCTAGGTGTAATAAAATGGCTATGAATAAGGATGAGTTAAATTGCCACCTGGTGATAGTATGCAAAAACGCTAATCTGTTTATTCACGATTTCATAACTTCACGATGTAAAAATATGCGAAAGCAGATAGAAGAGATGATCTTTTTGAATAAAACAACCGCCGTCGTTGTTCAGTTGTGTGACGCATGATTCGAAAGATCTATGATTCAAATCCCTCGGCAGCATACTGTTTTAGTCGTGCTTAAACACTGATATTTATACACCATAGCGATCATGTAAGCTCATTTCTCAAGGTGCACGAAGACATGTTCTGTATGCAAAGTTAATGAAATTCATGTGTTGTATAAATATATACTTGATATATATAGAGGATTGTAGGGAATTTCCCTTTAGAAGCAAGAGCAAATAAAAAAAATGTTTATCCGTCAGATATCTACTCAAATTATTTATACATGTAAAACTGAAACAATCTTATACAACAGGGAGAGATACACGGATTACAAAATTTCTATCAAGGTAGAACTCTTTCTGTGTGGAAAACACATTTTTAAATAAAATGTGCAATAGTGAAAAATTAAAATTAAAGTGAAAACTAAAGAGGTAAATGTTATCAAAATACAAGGTGTGGCAATTAGATTGCCCTACTGCGCATGCCCTAGACAGGGGTGGTGAGCCTTTATGGATGAACGTGCCATTTTATCCTAAAGAAGTGTTTAATGAGGTATAGATGTGTCGTCAAATAATTTTTACTTGTGATTATTGGGAAAATAATAAAACTAAATGCTGACACACAAACTCTTTATTATGAAAAAATACTTTTTTTCACGGTATAGTTGTAAATGTTTTGGTTAAAAGTGTAACTCAAATTAAAGTAAACATTAGTGCGACTTTTGTTGGGGCAAAATGGATGACATATTAGGATTGTAAGATGCTACTTTTAGTAGAATGCATGCTGAATTGGAGTCGGCTGCCAAACGGTTTCTACGTAATGAATTATTTTTCCTGTGGTTCACATTTTTGACAAGAGGATTTGTGATTAGTTTCAAAATGCCGTTTTACAGACGATGCCCTGTATACCACTATTCCAGAACATAGAACATGCACTGCTTTGTTGCCTTTACTAATGATGCTATATTTCTAGTCCACAAAATTTGAAATTCTTTGTTACACTTACAATCTTGCACTTTTTGTTCTTTTGCTGAACTAGCCATGTTAAATAACAGTTAAAAATCGTAAATATAAGACAAATAAACTTTGAAATACAGTTGTGTCAATGAAATTTACAATGCTATGCTTAGACAAACTTTGCATCATAAACAATTGTAATCCACGGCATAACTCAGACAAGACAATAACAAACTAGTGTGCTCCCCCACTCCGCGACCGATCACTCGCGTTTGTTCGCAATACTTCAGAGAACTTTATTATTATGAAACATTATGCAAACCATTTTGATCGCTGACGTGCCCAAAATATTATGCCACATGCTACGGGTTCGCCACCCCTGTCCTAGCCTTTAGGCTTGGTGTGAAGGGGTAGGAATGGAATATAGTTGAACTTGCGTGTGTGTGAGATTTTACCTGTGCTGTTGGCACATTATTACATCCCTCTATGTATAGTTCAGTTTGCTTTCTATCCTTTGAGAAAGAAGTTATTGTGTCGAAGTGCCATGATCATGATAAACGTAAAATTCGAGCTGTGAAAAATTTCAAATTCCTCGTGAAATTAAAAGAAAAAAAATCAAATCGAACACTTGAAATTTGTGAAGGAGTGTTTGGAGATAATTGTACGTCCCATAGTCACATTTTTGAACGACACAAATGATTTTTGGAAGATTGGGACGTTGTACGCTCTGGTCTATCTGTGACATCAAAAAATCATCGTCATTGAATGGGTACCTCTAGGCCAAACTGTAAACCAGCAGTACTACATTTTGAGTTCCTGAGAAAGTTTAGAGAATGAGTGAGGAAGAAAAGGCATGATCTGTAGAACAACAACACTTGGGTTTTGCACTGACAATACCCTGGTGCGTATTACGCTCTCTGTACAAAGGTTCTTGTTGGAAAAACGCATTACTGTGCTCGAGCATCCACCGTACTCACCAGATCTCCCCCTTTATGATTCTACCGGTATCATAAAGTAAAAAATGCATTTATGGGAACACATTTGCCGTCTGTAGAAGAGGTGAAGGCAAAAACGTCGGACTTACTAAAGATGGTGACACCTAACGATTCGCACAGAGCCTTGAGCAATGGAAAACTCATATGCAACTATGGATTGGTATGGAAGGGGAGTACGTTGAAAGAGACTAAATGAATATTTGTGCATTGTTTTCAATAAAGATAACTTTCAAGACTGGTATGGTTATTCAATTGACACACACCTTGTATTACGATGTGTGACTCTTTCCTTGACACGTATTGTATAATCAGAAATTTATGTTATTTCAAAACAGTTAGCTTTAGATATATTAAATTAGTTTCACGGGCCATTTTAACTAGTTGGGGAAATTCAACAAAAATGACGCACTCTTATGCGTAAAGTGCGAATTTATTGAATTCTGTAGTTGAATTCTGTAGTAGAAATTCCCAAGATTTAGTGGTGCAAAGATTAAGGAGGGAATCTTCGTTGCCCCTCAAATACACAAAATCATGAAGGACCTCTCTTTGGATCAAATTCTGGAAGGGAAAAAGAAAACAGCATAGGAAGCTTTTAAAAGCGTGGTACGAGGATTTCTAGGCAGCAAAAGAAATGGGAACTACCAACAGTTAGTGAAATAACTTCTATAAAAGTTTCCTGACCCAATATGTCTCTAACGCTTCATTTCTTTTTGCATTACCTTCTTGATTTTTCTGCTATAAAATGTGGAGCTGTAAACAATTAACATGGTGGAAAGTTTCACACAAAATATCGTAGCAATGGAACGTATATATCAGAGACGTTGGGATGAGTCAATGCTCGTAGACTACTGCTGGTTGATTGATTGATTGATTGAATATTAACGTCGCACTGTTCAGCTACACGAGGGCTTTCGGCGACGGACCACGTAATTTTGAACCATGGTCAAGTGACGTGGACGACACCTGAGCTAACTACCACACCACACCAACGGGAGGACATTTCAGCTCTCGACAGATTTCATGTGCATCGCTGTCCTACACGGCGGGTCTTTAGTGGTACTGGGCTCGAACCCGTGACAAAGCAAGCCATGGTCCGATACCTATACCACTCGGCTACCGCGGCCCCCTAAGATCTATGGCAACACATGTTCTATGATGAGTATTTTAGCGGAACAGGCGAAGAGTTTTATAGCAGAAATTGTGTGTTTTCAGTTGATGGCGTTTTCAGCGGATTGCGAAGATTGTCATTTTTGTTCCGAAAAAATAGTTAATGTCAAAAGGTAGGTGTCTTATTTTTTTACATGTTAATGATAAACCTTAGAAAACTATTTGGCTATTTATTTTAAGTGAACAATGTATATAATTAATTTTACAGTTGAATACCTTTAATTAATTAATTAGCTCCAACGGATTAAATTTCCCAAAGTTGAGTATTTTGTTTATGTATATCCCTTAATTTTCGATGTAGTGATTCAAAATAAAATATTGTATGAAAAACTGCATTAAATCATAATGCGGTAGATAAAGGGTTAAAGAACATTATTAAAATGATGCACGTTTAGAACTTTTCTTGAATGACAAATATACTTTCCCTTAGATATAAACACCTATTGTATTTCCATTAAATTGAAATTGTTCACCGCATGTTTAACAATAGCAGTCGACTACTGCAAGAACTGCATGCTGTTTTGGAACGACGATGTAAATGCAAATTTATGGTCGAATATATCTGAAGCACATTTTTTAGTTATTTGGATTTATGAGAGTACTATTCAAATTTCTAAGTCACTAAAAGCAGATTTTCTCTTCGATATTATTTCTCTCAACATTCTTCCTATCCATCCACGTATGCATGCCGCTTGATGATCTGCTTACGGAACAGCTAAATACGTAATTTCAGCTGTTTCTGATTATACAAAATCAATATTAATATGATTTAATAAATCGCGTTCATGGTTTGGCTAACAACGGGGGTGTAGCTCAGTGGCAGAGCGTTTGCTTCGCATGTGAAAGGCCCGGGGTTCGAATCCCCGCACCTCCAATTCATAAACTTTTTATTAACTGTGTAATTTTTAAAAATATTTTTTCTTATCTTTTCTCTAATAATGATTTTAGAACCTAATTTGTTGAATTTTTTCGTTAAATATTTATTATATTAAAAAGTTTGTTATATTTGTGTTATTTATTATTTAAACCTCGGGAATACACGTTTTTTTTTGTATAATCGTTGCATTTTAAAAAATACTTTCCTTAAGGTATCCGACTACGTTCGAAACCGTGATTTTGCAAAAGCGTATAAATGGATAATATTTATAACATTTAGTGTCACTAAGATTAGAAAATGTATATAAAATTGTTTTAAGAATAGTATTACAGTAAAAAATTATTTAAGCACAACATTTTGGCAAAAAATGAACATAGAATGACTTATTTTCAAAATATTCTCCTTTTATGAAAAATGCTTCTATTATAATATTTTGCCTGTTTATAGCTCAGACCTTAGTACAGAGACTCAACTAGAAGTTTTGAACTATATACCTTAGAAGTGGGTTTATCCCTGTTTTACGACAACAGAGGGGAGAAATTTTAGGAAAAAAACGCCGATAATTATTTCAATGGGTTGTAACTCTGAAAATAATGTGAATTTTTCAAAAAAAAAAAAATAGTTCAGACTCTCTGGAGAAGTCTTAACAAAGCAAATATATTTATATAAGCAAAATATTATTGTTTTAGAAGCATTTTTTATAAAAGGAGAATATTTTGAAAAAAAGGTTATTCTAAGTTAATTCTTTGCCAAAATATTGCATTTAAATAAAAAAATATTTTGTCAAAATATCCTTAAAACAATTTTATACATGTATTCTAATCTAAGTGACACTAAATATCACGAAAATTATCCATTGATGCGCTTTTATAAAACCACGGTTCCGAACGTAGTCGAATACCTTAAGAGAATGAATGTGCAAGGCACACTCCTCTTCCACACGATGCCAAAGTGGATGAGTGAATGAATATCATCGTCGCATTATTTAGCTATTCGAGGGCTTTTCGCTACTGACTTCGTAATTTTTATACATGGCCAAGCGACGATGACGACACCTAAGCTGGCACCCCCCTCATCCTAACTTCCACACCACACCACGGAAGGACATTCGAGCCTTAGCAGAGTTAACGTGCATTGCCCCCCTACACGGTGGGTTTTCAGTGGTACTAGGCTCGAATTCATGACACGCTGGTCACGAGTTCGTTACCTTGACTTCTAGGCTACCACGGCGCGTCACACGATGCCAAAATAAAGGCAGAGTGACGACCGTTTTAAGGTATATTAGCACCTCTACACGAGGATGAATTCAGCGGCACCAGGATTCGAACCCTCAACTCGACAAATACCGGTAACGAATTACGCCCATATTCACAGCTAACCTGATCGCCGGTTAGAGGAAGGAAACGGAGGTTTCGCCGAAAACGTTATTCACCATCTTAAGTTAATAACTTAACTCCGGTTCAAGTTAAAAAATCCTTACCCAGGGTCACAGCTGGGTTAGTTTTAACCGCACATGCGCAGCAAGCGATTTTTCGAGTGTACGTTTTTGTGCAAGTTTTGAAGTAGTTTGAGTTTGGATAGATTTTTAGTTTACGATGAATACCATTCAGAAAGTTTCCACTGTTACTCAATTAGATTTTTTAGAAAAAATGGAAACCAGAAAAGTCAGAAAATTCTGTTATGTGTAAGTGCGGCTTCTTTAAAGCCAACACCAACTCTTTTTCGTACTGCGTAAAATAAATTCTGTTGGCATTCATTTTAAACAGATAGCGATATACGAGGTTAAAAACAAGCTGGCACGAGGCGAAGATAGAAATTGTAGCTACAGCCGGAAGTCACGGGGCTTATTTCGACCAATGGGAATCGACCAGTAAATCCAAGTTTAGAAACTCAGAGTCAAGTAACTGGAGGTCGAAAAAGAGCTGTGAATTGGAGTTCTAACCTGGAGTTGACTGCCGGTTACTTAACTCCAGGTTTCATCGCTGAGTCAGGTTAACGGTGAATACGAGCGTTAGTGACCATAACCACTAGGCTACGTGAACACAGTGCTATAAGACATCTAATGAGCCTTAGCACTGATTTGACCGGTAGAAAATCGTATGCATCTTCGTATTGATAAGGAAGGGGAGTATGTTGAAGGGGATTAAAATTATTTGCACATTGTTTTCAATAAAGGTAATTTTTTAGACCAGTCCGGTTATTTAATTGTCACAGTAGTATAAGCAACACAAATAGTCAACCTATTAAAAAAAAGAAAAATATATTTTTTTAAAATTATTGTTCTTGAATACGATACAGATAGCAACTTACTGATTTCTTTGTTATAACCAAAGTTTTCAATTATTCAATTTCTACTATTAACTCACACTCTCTTTCTCTATGTATTTATTTATTAATCTTCGTGGAATTTTCAATCGTTGATAAAATACATTTTAAAGCACTCAATTGAGCTGAAACTTTATATACATGATTATTTTGGATGACAATACAATAATTTTATTATAATTAATAAAAATCATTTGATTAAGACTAACTATTTAAAGAATTGCAAATACAGCCACGTTGGCGACTTGTGTAACAACTTGAAAAGGTTTTTTTTCTCATGTTTTAAAGCATTCAGTTGAACTGAAATTTTATAGACACGATTGTTTTGGATGACAATAAGATACTTTAAAGATAATTAATAAAAATTAATTTCCACTTATTGATGTGATTCTGTAATATGTATATACATATTTATATTAATTGTAACTATTTAATAAAAAGTAGCTAAAATAAATTTTTTCTCTGTTGATCGAAGTAAGGATTGATTAAATTTTTTTTTAAGTTACTGTTTTTATTATACTGCCAACAATTATTTCATATATGCTTTAGCAATATATAAGACAGAAACTCAAAAGACGAGAAGAAAACATGGATAAGTAAAAAAATGTATCGCAATGTTGTAATTAATTTTTATTAACTGTTATTTTGATATCTTAATTAAGTCATGATCTTTGCAATTGGCATCTCCAAATTAACCTAATTCTTAATTCTATAAGATCAAAAATTAACCTAATTCTTTATTCTATAAGATCAACTATTTAGCTACTCAAAGCAAAATTCTAGCGATAGTTCATGTGCAACATAAAATATCTGTGAAAATCAATAATAACAACCAATATTTTTATATTCAAAACAATTGCTGGATCCGTGTCAATTTTTGTTGTCACGAAGCTTCGATAGTCATTTTATTATTTCGCCTCTGTCTATAAATCAAATTGCATTATATAGCATTTACGAAAATGAGTGCATCTCCTGATACTTGTTTTGGGAACGGAAGATTCTATTTTTACATTTATCACGCTTAAATATGAATCTTTAAGCTATACCTTACATAAAAGTGTCAGTTAACATATCACATATTCTAGCTATTTAGTTTTTATGAATGCTGGAAATATTTTTTGTATCAAAATTTCAACATCTAAAATAATAAATATTAAGAACAAAATTTGGAAAAGAAAAAACAGTTCAAAGTTATTGATTGAAGAATAAATTGTTTTAAAATTTGTATGTATCAAATACACCAGCTATCAAAATTTAATATTTGCTTGACAAATATTATTTGAATTTAAATTCATATATTGATTGCAATTCAAGTTGTTATTCTATTCAAAACGACCTATTGCTTTTTAGCGTAATTATGATAATCTAACAATAGCCTTTAAGGACCCCCCCCATTTTATTTGTGCTTCACCGAGTTTTAATACCAGTTCAGTTACAGTTTGATATTTATTTAATCAAAGGCAAAAATCCGATATGTGATACATATAATTACTTAATAACTAATATAAATTCAAGGCTCAGAGCAATGATACGAATAAATTAAGAAAATTTATTTTTCCGGAAATAATAAATTCCAATAGCGAAAAAGCAAATCCCATGTGGAATCCCCAGCCTTTAACTACCTGTTAATGTTTGGGATTGAACAGAAGGAATAAATATGTTTTAAATCGCTAACTTTTGCCTTTCTGCTCAGTATTATTGAATAAGAATGTGACATTCTTCATAAATTAAAGTAAGAGATAGAGAAAAACACATGACTAAATGAAAACGGTAAATGCTTGAATTGAAATAGGATGTAGTGTATATAATTCCCTATTTGCAGAGTTTCTCACCCATAAGGTTAATATCTAATTCAAAATAATTTAAAAGATGCTATTTGAAAAGATAAATATTACTTTTGTGTAAAATAAATTCTACAACATAAATATTTTTGCTTTGAATTTTAAAAAAATAGAAGATAACGATAGATATTTTTCTAATTCATGTACTTCAAAATTTTCATGACATTTAAAGGTTTAATTAATGAAAAATTAAAAATTTAATAATATTTATTCATCTCCATTCAATACCACAATTTACCCCTTTAATTTTAATATAATATTATGCTATTTTACTTCGCTTAATTTTATGAAGTAATATGTTTTATCAATAACGTGATTAAAAAAATACATAGAAGTTTTATAAAAGCTTAGTACCAACCACAGTTTAAGGCTGTCTTCGGCTAATGTTAAGGAATAGGGACCAAATTCCGAATATTTTTTCACATATAAAAGTACTCTAACTTTAATGTTATATTCTGGCTTCACTATCTTTTAGAGAATCGCTTATTTTATCAAACTTCTCATTTTTATCCGATTTAACACATATTTTTCTTTTATAAAATGTGTTTCGCAATTTTTTTCCCAATACCTTAATGCTAAAAGAGCTATCCCTTTGCATGTTAAAAGGAAAAACTAATTATTTATAAAATAATTTAAAAATATAATACTATATTATATAAAGAAATGCATGAGTTGCAATATCACAAATTTTTATAAAAATCGAGGTATTTTTCTGTCTGAAAATGTGCTCCGCGTCAAGTTCACGCTCTTGTACATATGTCGAAAACAGCCTTAACGTGAGATCTTCGCGAACAGTTGGGACAGTTATCTCAAACTGATGCGCAATAATACACTGCTGGACAATTGCTAAGGACGGATCATAAATTGCTATGTAGCATAACATTAAGTGTAACATAAGGCCTAGTAGGATAAAATATAGTTGCCACACTGTTCAGACATTAGAATAAAGAATATTTATTGTTCTGGATAGTACAAAAGCTGTGAAGCATCTGAAAGAAAAAAAAATGTTCATTTGATCTGCGTACGGAGAAATGGAACAATGCATCAATGCATACCTTAAAGAAAGGTATCAGTACAGGATTTGTCCACCGTGGAGTGTGATGCAACATTCCACACGTCGTACCATACTTTGCACAACATTATCCAGCAGCTGTTGAGGCAATTTATCCCATTCCTCTGTGAGTGCACGGATGAGGGTGTTCTTGTTTGTCGGAGGATAGTTTCGACCAGCAACTTGCCTCCCCAAAACATCCCACACATTTTCAATGGGGTTTAGATCTGGAGAACGCGCTGGCTATACGAGACGTTGAATACCCTCGCTGTCTAGACAATCCTGAACAGCGAGTGTTCGATGACATGTTGCGTTGTCGTCCATAAAAACAAATTTATCACCGACAGCACCACGGAAAAGACGAACATGAGGAAGTAGAACTTCATCAATGTATCGTTGGCCCGTCATAGTCCCATTCGCAACCACATGTAGGCGCGTGCGGCCATTGATAATGATGCCGGCCCACACCATGATACTGCATGTCGGATATCGGTCCTTTTCCTGGATATTTTCTGGACGATAAGCAGTACCACTCTCGCGCCAGATCAGTTGGCGTCTACAATCCGATGACAGACTGAACCTACTCTCATCTGAGAATAGTACGCATGCCCAGTCCTGTTCAGTCCAATTGTGATGCTCACGACACCATTGCAAATGGGCAGTACGGTGCTGTCTGGTCAATGGGACACACACAACAGGTCTGCGTGCGTATAGTCCTCCTCCCCTCAAACGTCTGGCAACAGTTTTTCGGGAGATCTGCTTTCCTGAGGCAGCAAGAAACTGATTTGCCACCTGCTGAGCTGTGGTGCGCCTGTTCCTTTTTGCTGATAGGACGATATATGTGTCTTCTGAAGGCGTCGTACTTCTAACACAACCTCCCCCGTGCCGTATACTAAACATTCCAGTAGTTTTAAATGACTTCCACAGCCGTGAAACAACGCTGTGAGCGATGTCGAACTCCCTGGCAACATCTGTTATTTTTCGCCCTTCTTCGATCTTTCCAATAATTCGGCCACGCATAAAATCATCTATGTGATATCGGGAAGACATGCCAAAAATTTTAAGTTCGTCTATTAAATCTTTCCTGTAAAACTTTGACTTGAAACAACAACAGTTCACACGCGTCAAAACCTTTAAAGCTCTTATGAACGCGATCACGTGATGAACAGACGTGGAAAAAAAATTTGCATACTAATATTTCTTCTTACTAATATCCCGCACTTATTCTAATTTTCCACATTTTGCTTCCTTTCATTTTGTGGTTGCTATGGATGATAGTGTTATCCGTCCTTAGCAATTGTCCAGCAGTGTATATGCGCTGTGTTTATAATATTAAAACCTGAACATTTGTTTTTACTCTTATAACATAATTATAATTACCCCTTCCCGGCTTTCCCCGAGCTGAGCTCATGCAGGTGAAGAGCACCATCTTGCTCATCCTGATTGTAGCAAATCAGTCTTTCCCGAATTATTTCACACGTGCTTTTACTGGTTTCGAATAATTTAAAAGTACCACTCGGTGGAACGTTCCGCAAAAGATAACGTCCTTCTCTTAATTCATCCACTTCGCGCTTGTCTGAAAGATATTTTGTTGACTACAATCCCCCAACACAGAGAAGAAAACTAATCTAACAACAGGACAGTGTTTTATTTGAGGTTCAAAGAGAGTCAGTAAAGGGGAAAAGGTAAAACGAGAAACAAGATTCTACTGCCCAGATTGCGATGTTGGGTGATGTGCAATACTATGTTTTCGAATTCATCACTCGATCGAATTTTGATTGATAATTTCATAATCATTTATGAAAATGCAAAAGATATAAATGAAATTTGTAATTAAAGATAAAAACTAAGTATTCTAAGTTTAATGTTTATGGTTAGTGAGAATCGACTCCAAAGTCTAATGATTTCTGCCATACAAAAAGTCAACTTTACAGGTAAATTACTGTTTCATTTTTAAAAAAATTTTAACATTAGTTTTTTAGGAAATTTTGTATGTATATGGTGTTATTCTGTTTAAAGAGATATGTATGTTTCAAAATAAACATAAAAAACTGACATTTTTTCACTCATAATCCAGAAATAAAATGAACCTTGAAGGGATTAAAATACTGCGTGATGGTAAAAAACGTAAAGAAACATAAATTAAATTATCGTTTATAAAAACCAATCTTTTCGTTAATAAAAGGGTAAAACACACATACACACATTCTGAAACTTATAAATAAAAACATCGTCAATAATTTTATTACAACTAAGTTAAAAAAATCATTGCCTAGTATGCATCAATATTCATTAATTACGGTATTTATAATTACTCATGACTATTAGTAATTATATATACCGTCATAAGTCATTTATGTAAAATTACTAAAACCGTAAGGAAATACTTAATTCGTCTGTGATTATTAAAACCGTAATAAAATGCTCATTTCATGTTTGATTATTGATACCGTGATAATATATATTATTAAATATGATTATAATTCCTTGCTTAAATACGCATTTGTTCCAAGATAAAAAAAAACGACATAATGATTTGAATGTAGGAAATAACTCATTCCTCCCCCGATTATTGTAAGCGCAGAAAAATTACGATAAATTTCGACACAGTAGAAAATACAACATTAACAACTCCAACATGCCCTAACTAACGCTAGCATACACTAAAGAACAAAAGAAAAAAAAGAAACTTGCCTGAGGTGAACTGAAGATCGCGCTGATAATCCAAATCCAGATGATTCCATTACGAACATAATATTTAGCTCTAGCTCGAGACATCGGAAATCGAATAGCACAGAGTCTATCAAAGCCAATTAAGATCAGAATGTACGTCGACAAATACAGAGAGAACATTTGCATAAATTTCACTATCTTGCAAAGGATGTTACCACCATAAAATTGAACAGTGATTTTCCACACTGCATCAGCAAGCAAGCAAAAAATTGCCACCAAGAGATCAGAAATTGCCAACTGTACAAGGAGAATGTACACCGTTGACGTATTCTGTCTTCCAGTTTTTAAAATGGAATACAAAGTAGCAATGTTGCCAATGCAAGAGAAACCGGCTATTATAAAAAGTACCACAACTTTTATCAATGTTGTTTGTTCGAATTGTGGTGCGTGTTCAAGCATTTCGTTGCAAGCTTCGGAAGTGTTTTCTGACGTACAATTCACAACTTTTTGGGAATTATTTGAAGGTTCAACGGCGACAAAAACTTCCTCCACTGGAACTGGTATTTGTGGCACAAAGAACTCTTCCATTTGGTTTTTCTTCGAAATGCTAAGAGCAGTCGTCACTGGTTTGAATTTAGAGTCAGTTTTGTTCGGTTCGGGTTTTGATATTAAGCTTCTTCCTCTGCTTTCAGTTTTTGATAGAGTGTTGATAATTTTATGTCCTTCTCTGAGGGTTTTATTCTTGGGTAATAATTTAGCTTCTGTCTCATTAAAATTGTGCAATGCTTCGGCGTGATTCTTTTTTAAAATACTAGAAATGTTTGCGACTCGTTTCATTTTTGAAAAATTTCCGTCTAGAAAATATCTAGTCTTCAGCTTATTTGTATTCTCGTTAAATCTGATATGCTGAAATTGACCAAAATGATTGAAATTCGAATGACTCAAGACAGCTATGTTTTTTCTAATATATGTCCTTTGATTGTTGCCGTTGGAACTAACAAACATTAGAGAAACCAAGATAATGAAAAAGATAGTATTCATACTTTTATGATAGCAAGCTTCAATACCTGAAATCGTATGCATATTTTTAAAAGAAAAAAAGTCACTGGAGAAATTTAAACGATTTTTATAAAGTTTTAATCCACACAACGTTTATGCAAACCTTGAATCTTTTGTTTGAAGTATGTGTGACAGAAATATTTATATTTTTCATCATTTGACACAAAAAAATGACATTGAAAAGCGCAATGAAATGAATTTAAGCTTATATTTTATAAAATAGGACTGCACTAAAAATATTTATCAGTGCATGGCATATATTAGGAAAACGTCTAGTAAAATCAGGTATATATCACTTATTTGCTTTCCAGATATAATAAAAAAGCATCAATTTTTTACAATTCAATCAATGAGTTTAAGTAATTAAGTATTTGAATACGTTTCCTAAGCAGCTACATTCGTGATGAAAAAAATTGTATACATTTTAATACTCATTGAACAACAGTCAAGGATTATTCACTTTGATATTTGAATAATATTTTAAAGTGTTATTGAATATTTGGAGAATATAATTTTAGTTTCACACATTCTACAGTTTTTTAATTCCAAACTATAGCCTTGTTTTTTTTCTCCAATTTCTGATCTGAGCTCTGTGTTATATATCAGCAGAAAGTTTATCGAAAACTTACCGAAATTTATTATTTATCCAAATAAGGTCAATTTTCTCTTATTCTTTATTCCATTAACAGCACTTATCTAATTGTCAGATAGTACCATAACCTACAGAAAATAGAAACTGTTAGTGTTATTGGCTAATTTTTAAATCACTAGCAGATTTGCGCCTTTCAAAACACCCCGATAAATCCGGCTTCCAGCATTATCCGGCAGCGGAGAACGATCGAGGGAAACGTTTGAAATGCCGCGATTGTTGCCGGACCTTTTCGGTACTTTTCATCGCAGCTCTTAGAGCGCCATCTAACTTGATATTTTTGGGGAAAGTAGTTCTAAAGAAAAGAGTTTTATATATAAACAGTTCTAAATACAAGTGAGTTTTTCTTTTCATATATTTTTCGTAACTATCATGTACCATAAAAAGAGGCAGAGATGAGCAATTTATTATTATAAAGAAAATATTTCAAAGAAAGAGAAAACAATTGATTTTATAAAAAAATAAATATTGATTTTATCTGAAAAAAAATTAATTAAAATTTTTCCAATTTAATTTAAATTATTCTTAATATTGTAGTACAATTTATTTTTTGTGATGCTTTTATTTGGAAGAACCCGCATTAAATATTTGTTATTTTGTGATACTTACCATTGATTTTATCTCATAAAAGATAATCTGATAATTACTACTATAAAATACCATCAGTCAAATTAAACAGCGATGGTTTTTCTCCAACTTTAAAATTGATATTTTAAAATTTAAGTGCCTTTGACCATTATCTTAGTATTTAAACGCATATATTTTATTCACGTAGTAAAATCTAAAAATAAGAATTCCTTGAAAAAATATTTTTTAAAAGGTAGATTTAGAATTTATAATGAAATTGCAAATTACAAGAATAGAGAAACTTTTTTAGATCAACTAGTGTTTTTAGAAATAAAATATAAACTTATTAATGTATTAAAAAATTGTTAAAATACACTTGGCATAAGTTAATCCTCATACTTTAGGTAGATCTTTGAAAAAAAAAAGGAAAATTCTATTTTTTTCAAAGAAGTTTTGACATCTGCATTTCACATTTACCTTAATCATGGCGATCTCTAGTCATAATAACACATAGTGCTATAATTTTCAAATTTATAAAGGACAAGAAAATAATTTATTTGAATTGATTTAGAGAAAACTATTCTAAAAGTTTGATTTATTGGTGAACTATAAAAGGCTGTTGGCGATAGATCTTGTAACTTTGAGAATGATCGATTAAGTAGGATCAAATCTAAGCTTTCACTTCGCTATTCTAACTTCCACACAGCAGGAGAAATTTTAAGTTTCAATTAACGTACAGTAACCTCTATTGCTTAGCGCAACGTTTCTCAAACTGAGGGGCGCAACCCCTCCCCAGGGGTCATGACAACCCTACATGGGCAGCACGAGCTTATAGAAAATAAAAGATGATTATTTGAAAGTTATTAAATTAAAAAAAGCAAAACAATATATATATACATATATACATATATATATATATATATGTATATTTATATATATATGACATAATAAAAAATAAAATACACATCTACACTCATATATCATTACAAATATTATAAACGCGAAAGTTGGCATGTGTGTATGTATGTTTGTTACACTTTCACGCGAAAATAACTGAATAGATGTTAATGAAACTTAACAATAATATAGCTTATACATCAGAATAACACATAGGCTATAATTTATAAAGATATTGTGGTAAGTTTCAAAAAAATATTATGATAATTGTCAAGTAAGTAGGAAAAAATTCTGTCATCTGCAAGCTATTCTGGTGTGCGTTGCAAAAAAAAAAAACCCGCGACAGCATATATCTACCTTTTATGTGTGAAGCAAAACTTTACCTTTTTGTTTTGTTTACGCCAGGTGCTGGCTTCTAACTTAAAACTTAGATCAGTGTAATCACTATTTTTTTTTATTTTAGAGCAAAACTAGATTTCGAAGGGAGAGGTTGTGTTAAGTCTCTCTTTATTTGAAAAGCTACTATTGATTTTTTTCATGTGTAAGCCATTATCGCCAAAATAGTGAACCATAAATAAAATAAAAATTGATAATTTATTTCTATGCACGCTATTTTGATGATTTTACTATGCACATTTGGTAGTAACAAATTGATCATTACATTAAAATAAATAATTTTATCGCTTCTGGTATTTAAAGTAGGTAAACTTTGTCTTTCACACTACAACATTTGAACAATTTTGCGTAATTTGTTTGTGATAATAGTTAATTATAACGCTGTGATTTTAATTGAATAGGTAGGTATTGAATTTTTTAAGTATAAAAATAATTATAACTACTGTGTTGTATTTTTTGGGAATGTAGAAAACGTACCTACTAAGAATTATGCCGCAAAAGCGTACGTCTAATCCTTCCCAAAGTTCTAATAAAGCTCGAGCCATGAAAGTAGCTAGACAGTTGCCAACTTGACTCTATCGCCAACATTTCGCTGTGTTTCCATTGAAACACCATTATAATTTAAGGAACGGCGTTGCTTGCGAATATTACAATTTTGACATAAAATAAATGCAACAGAAAGTAATATTAATGTATTACACTTCCAGATATAAATTATTTACACTAGTTTAAGCGTTCATTACACAAAATTTATAACAATGTGTTACTTTTGTTGAGCAGAGATCAGCTTAGGACGGTGTTTCTCAAACTTTTAATATTTGCGACCCAATTTTGAATCATAATTTTCATAGCCCCCCCTCAATTCTTTAACAATATATTCGAATACAATAATAGTAATTGACATTTATGCTAAAACTACAATATGACCTTTATTATAAACCGTACAAATTATCTAGATAACGGTTAAATTTTGTATATGTTACTTTTTAAGTAATAAATATATTAAGTAAGTTACTATAGAATGATATACATAATGATATAATACTATATACATAATGATATACAGAATAATATAATTCTTATAGAATGATTGACATCATTCTACTCGTACTTTTAATTTTTAAATTGTAACAGATTGCAATAAACATGCATCATATATATTTTATTTTTCATTATATCAGAATGCATTTTGTTTTGCATCCTTTCAGTAAATAAATAATTTTTTTTTCAATTTTTTTTTCATTTTTTTTATTTTCGATATGTTTGCGCCCCCCTTGTAAGGTTATAACGCCCCTCTAGAGAGGTGCGCCCCACAGTTTGAAAGAGTGGGTGAATATTAACGTCGCACTGTTCAGCTACACGAGGGCTTTTAGCGACGGACCACGCAATTTTGAACCCTGGTCAAGTGTGGTGGACGACACCTGAGCTCGCACCCCCTCTCCTAACTACCGCATCACACCAACGGGAGGATCCCACAGTTTGAGAAGGTTTAGGAAGGCGTTTTCAAAAATCGACCCACTAGAGAGTTACGGGGAGTTATAATTTTTTTAAAAAATCTTTTTATGAGCTATTAGATTTACAGACTTAAAATTTAACAAATATGTTTTTTTTTTTTTTTTTTTTTTTTTTTTGTTCATCTGAGATATGCAAAAAGCTTTTTTTTTGTTTAATTTGCAATTCACGTAAAATTAACTCATTAAAAATTTCTTCATCCTTCAATGTGTATACTTTATTTTTTCAACTCACCCGTACAAAGAACGGGTATACCAGCTAGTAATACTTATAAATGTATCTGTACTACACAATGTACTTGATATTAATTTATCAATACTAACACACAACACAATACTTATCCTCTCTATTATCTATTATACTAGCATAAAATATATCATTTCGGTTACTTAAAAGTAATCTATTTAAAATAACTGTTACTGAAAAGTAACACGTACAAAATTTAGTACTTATGTTCATAATTAGTATGGTTTTTAATTGAGGTCGTATTGTAGCTTTAGCGTCAAAGTATATTACTATTGCATTCAATACATTGTTATTGCATGGGGGGAGATGAGAAGTATGATAAAAAATTGAGTCTCAAATATCGAAAGTTTGAAAAGCCCTGTTTGAGCACAAAGATTTTGAATAGAATCATGTCCGTGATTCAACACAGCATCACCGGGTACAATGCTCACGATTTTAATGCTGAATTATTATGACTTGAGAGAGAGAGAGAGAGAAGGCCGATATTTAAACCAAATGCAGACATTGAAATCAAACGTAAATATAAACATTTAATAAAGTATGTGGAAGGAACCTGTTTTAAGAAGAGAAGAGAAAATTCAAATTTAACTGAAAAATGCAACATAATATTCTTGAAGGAAAGGGAATGTTTTTAGATTTTACAGATAATTATATATACATACTTTTTTATTCGATAAGAGAACGAGGCTCAAAAATATTTCTTTTTCTCTGCATAACGCTTAATCATGACGTCCAAATTATATTTTATTGTTATATATTTTTTTTATCATACTTTTTTTTGTTTAAGACACAAAATAACAAATGCTGTACGTCTGTAAGGCGAAACCAAAGTGAAATTCCGCAAAATTCCAATTATTTTCATTTTAAAAAGATTACATAAGAGAATTTTCTAACAGAAGGTGAATGAAATATTTTTAGATCTTAAAATGTTTTCTTAGAAAGCATGCATCTTGCCTTCATACTCGGTATACACGAAATTTATATTTCTTTGGCTTCTCAATATAAGTTAAGTGGATGTGTATGCAATGCTGGATTTTTAAGTGAATATATGAAACTGTATATCTTTTTCAAAAGCTGTTTCTTTAATCAAAATGTGCTCAATTTCCTTCAATGCACCTTTCACAACGAAAGTTTAATGCATGGACGTCTTAAAGAAACTTTTCTCCCATCTTAAAGAAACTCTGATCTCTAGGATCAATAAACTATGATATGAGGTTTTTCAGATCGTCTTCATTTCCTTCTGTTTAGCCCATAAAAATTGCTTTAAATGTTTAAAAATATACAGATCTATTGGTGAAAGATCCGGTGAATATGATGGATGCTACACACACACACAGTGTTATATTCAAATTCATTGAATTCCTCAATTGTTTTGTGCGACGTATGCAGCTGACCTTTACCATTAAGAAGTATTGGTCCAACCGATTAACACGTGATAAGCGTATAATTTTCAATTTTTCATGAATTTCATCCATATACTGGCAGTATAATTGATGCAGTTGTGTTCATTTCCATCAATGCTTTCAGAGCATCAATTTTTACATATGTTTTGGATCTTCCATGCTTTTTTTGGAAAGAAAAATCAACAGAACTAAATTTTTCATATTAATGCTGTAATTCTTCGATCGCGAGCAGTATTCTCCCTAAATGCCTTGTTTAGATTGAGTGTAGCTTTTGCATCATTATAACCAAGTTTATACTCAGTTAAAAAAATTACATGAACATCAATTGAATTCATATTCTTACGAAATTCAAAACAATGGAACACTTTTGAAAGAATTTTCATAGCTGAAATGGGACTTTGAAAAGGCACAATACGATGATACATGAGGTTATGTTAAAAACAAAATCATAGCAGAAACAGGGATACAAATGTCCTCATGTAAACATAATCAGTAATACAAAAGAATATCCTTCTAAACTAAGATTTTGAAAATAACAGAATTTCCAAGAATCTGAAATACTGAGCAACTAAAATGCAAAGATTCATTAGACTAAAATGGATAAATATTGTGAATCCTAAAGTTGTCACTGATTTAGGACAGTGTAATAGGATTAAATATTGCTTTATGGATCCAACCTTCCTCTTCAGTAGAAGTTTTCGACATAATAGAAAAAATATAACCCTATTGAAATTTAGACCTATATCTACATGGGGGATGAACGCAAATCAATAAAAATGAAAAAGAATGTGTATGAATATTGAAAATAGGTTTTTCACAAGAGAGATATAATTAGCAAAAAAAAAGTTTCAAAAACAAAACACTTACCGCTATTTGTGCTAAACATTTAATCTTTTTAAAACGATATGTCTTAAAATGCGATCTCGTGCGTGATATGACATATTGATGAAGAGAACTAAAAATCAGAGGCGACACCTAGAAAGAGATTAAAGATAAAGGCTAAAATAGTTTTGAGATATATTTAAAAAGGAATCTAAACGAATAGTTGTAATCCAGGCAATATTGACAGAATTTTTGAAAAAAAAATCATGTTTTAATTCGTTTTTAGAAACTAAATCATTATTTCTTTTTATAAAATTTATTATAATATTTTTAAGTATAAATGTGTGTAGATTGCTACACCAGAATGGGTTTTTTATAATGTTAAATTCAAAAGAGTTTCTTCTATCAAAAATATTGCTTATTAGCAAATTATTTTTAACTTTTAATTGAAGGTCCAAAAAGTTTGGTGACTCGCTATTGCAATTGATTTTTTAATAATTTCAGATATTGTTGATAATAATAAAAACTAGGTATATAATCTACTATATTACTAAAAATAATTAATTCATCTGTATACATATAGAGAGAGATGACTTAATAAAGGAAACTTTATGAAGGAAAACTATTTATTTATGTAAAAAAATCAATACTTAAATTCTTTTTTAAGACGAATATTAACTGTGGAATAATGTGTATCTTTTATTAACAACTGATTTGTTCAATACATAAACCTTTCACAGGAAATCAAAGTTAGTTTGCTTAGCACATTTTTTTCTCTTGTGTATCTTTGTGCACAAACCTTGAGAGTAATTGTAACCTTCCAAGGATTTCCTTTTTCTCGAAAAGATAATATTTGCTCTCATTTCATTAAGAATTCTTCACGTAATTGCGCGAACTATGTCATTAAATCAAATTCTTCGACTAAATACAAAGATACAATAGAGAGTAAAAAAAGTGATTAGTTGAAGAATTTATTACGTTTTCAACTTAACTGAATTATTCGTGAAAGAAAAATATCCACACCTTAGAGAAGAAACATGTTCTTGTTTTACGCATGTATTCAATTCTTAATGATAACGAAAGGAAATAAGAAATTTTTAATTCCAAAAAAATTATTGAGCTAATTCTGTTTTCCGAAAGCTTTGTGTAATTCTTATTTATACTTAAGAAACTTTTCTTTATGCTTTGTAATGAAGTGCGTCCACAATTCACTGCTATTTTTTTTTCGTTTACAAATTTTTCCTGTTTAGACGATTTAGTTCAAAGTTACTTTCTTAACTTGGCTTAATTTTTTTAAGTCCATATTTTATTAATGATTGAAAATTTGAACAAGTATATATATATATATATATATATATATATATATCGTCGGTCTAATTATCAGACTGCGTAACTCCATCTGGGATGCTAATTTGATACAGTAAGGCTAGGCGCCAAGTTGTTCTTTATGTTCACCAAGATAGGCGACAATATTACAATATGATATACTTTGATATTTTTATGGTGTGATAATGTGGTTGCCATGGGGATAACATATATTAGTGTTGTTTTTTTCCCGCGGGATCTCTGCTCAGCAAAAGTAGCACATTTTTCAAATTTTGTGTAACGAACGCTTAAAATAGTGTAAATAATTTTTATCAGGAAGTGTAATACATTAATATATATTACTTTCTGTTGTATTTATTTTATGTTAAAATCTTGCCACCATCTTTCCCTTCCAAATCTAGTTTTAATATGAAAGAAAAAAAATTAGTGATTTTACTGATCGAGGAATAAATTAAAAGCGGAGCGTGCACTGAGTAAACGGCGAAGAAAAAACAAAAGGATTAAGGAATCGCGCCAAAAAGGGCTTGGAGCGTTGCAAATCCCTATATCAAATCGGTAACGCCGGTGGAGTTACACAATCTGATAATTAGACCGATGATATATATATATATATATATATATATATATATATATATATATATATATATAACGTATTGGCAGAGTGTGGTATTATTTATCGAATGATAGGGTTTCAAGAAAATATTTTCAGTGGACGTTTATCTTTTTTATTATGAAGCCCACATTAAAAGCTTAGGACAAAGTTGCGGTATATTTCACATTGATAAGATAAATTTGAGACGATTACAAAGCAAAGCTGACAAAGTGACAAGCAGCAGCGACATGTCCGGGAACAAAACATAAAGACAAAGAGAGCTGCAGGCTTTTTACATTTTTACGGGGACGAGCCTGAGACAAAAAAAGTAAACGGTGACAATTACATGATGAAGGCAAGCAGACAAAGAGAGCTATCACACAAGATTTTCGCTTTTATACCGGCAGTGACAAGCGCGTGACTATTATGTAATAGTAATTCTGGATTGGATAGAATGGTGGAGACAGGGATTTCGGACTAGTTGATTACGATTAAGATTAAATTGTTATTTTCAAACCAAAGAATTAAAGCTTGTTTGAATATTAGTAAAAAGAGTTAAAAAAAGAATGCTAGAGGGGATTATTACACACACACACCCATATATATATATATATATATATATATATATATATATATATATAGGGAGAGAGTGAGCTAATAGTAGAAATGTAGAAAAAACACTACTGACCGAGAAGATTTAGAGTTAAACGTGATAAGATTAAAGTCAAATGTTGAACATTTGTTATTAAAGCACCAGGTTCATCCCCCTGTTTAAAAGCACTTGTTTGTTGCTCACTTAGTTTATGTAACAATTATTTTATGTATTAATTTAATTAATTAACTTGTATTTTTCTTAAGATTTAAATACTATACTTCACTACAGATAGAAACATAAAACTTTTAAGGTAGCGCTTTCCGAGCTGTCAAAAAGACTAAGTTAATAAATTTGCAAAATCTCATTATTACGTAAGTGGGGGTGTACCCTAAATCGAAAAACATGGCAAGGGGTCTGTCTATAAGAAAAAAACATTTGGGAACCTTTGCTGTAAAGAAACGTAAAGGACAAGGTATTCGTCTCCCTCCCCTTCCTATCAATGTAACGGAGCTGAGACAGCTATCACAGTCGCTGTCGAAGGACTTGATGCAGATACCTTAATACGCTTTTCGGCGGAAATGAATTACCGGCTTTGTGTGTGCCGTGTGATAAGAAAACACACATAGAACATCTGTATTGGTGTCTAACAAAACTTGAAATCACATCTCATACAATTCTGTTGCAATTAACGTACAGTATCTCACATTGTTCTTGCTTTATAGTGCATTGAAACTGTACGCTTCTTTATGAATCCCCCTGTATTCATGTTAAGTAATTATACTAACAATTATTATTAATTAGGGCACAAAATATCCCCCATTATCTGTTTGCAACCTTATTATATTTAGAATTATAAGGAATAAAGTTTGCTGAGAAAGTTAGAAACGATTTTGCTTCGCTAACCTCTCACATTAAGACAAACTGAGATTCGCTACAAAGTCATTCATATGTTTAAATTGTTTCTAGGAATTATTTAATTCAAGAAGAACAGCAGTTTAATAAGCTTACTATTTCTCTAACACATTGCTTAAGCTTTAACCAAAACCTAACTGTTTTATTAATTATGTTTTCTCCAGAAATTATGTTGTAATATTTCTAGGTGCATTCAGTGCATAACAATGGAATGCATTAAATATTGAAATACATTTCAAGACATTCGTCTATGAGCATAACTATGTAGTTTTGTAAAAGCGTACAGTGGGTGATTGGTTAACGAACATAATCCGTTCCAAGACTATGTTCGCTATCCGAATTGTTCATTAACCGATCATCGATTCACCATAGACTTCTATGCGAAATCGATTCATTCGTTCTGGAGACCCTAAAAATTAAATTTTAAAAAATGTATAATTTCTTAGTAAGTTTTTAAAAAAATAATACATACATATATTCTTGCATATTAAACAGTCCTTTTCATTTTTTGCTTCTGGGGCGCTGAAGAACATGTCCAATGTCGATTGCTTTTCTCTCTTTTTCAGGATTTTCCGGAAGTAATTAATAGCATTGTCGTTGTAATGATCCCCAACCCTATTGACATCAGCTTGGATTGGGTGCCATTCTAAGACCATTGTTCTGACATCCGCCCACTTTTTCAAAAGATCTTTAATGGCACATGTCGGCATTGGTCCTCTTTCGTCTTCCTCTTGTTCAGAGGGAGACATATTTCGTTGTGTTTCTTGGTGTTCTTCATTCAAAATTTCTTGGAGTTCTTCTATCGTCAGTTCATTTTCATGTCCCATTATGATCTCTTCTATGTCATCCTCGTTCACCTCCAATTCCAGATCTCTAGCAGTTGTCAAGTTTAAGTGGTGTCTCCCTGATCACCTCCGAATATGTGTTCGTTGTCCAAACACAAAAATTTTTTCTTGAAAGTGTTCGTTATCCGAATATGTGTTCGTTATCCAAACACAAAAATCTTTCGTGAGAGTATTCGTTAACCGATTTGTTCGTTAACCGATCTGTTCGTTAACCGATCACCCATTGTATGATGTTTAGTGTCACTTGTACTAGAATATTCATGTAAAACTTTTTAAGAATATTATTACAATAAAAATTATTTAAATGCATTTTTTTGGCAAAAATTAAGAATGACATATTTGCATAACATTCTCCCTTTTTGAAAAATGTTTTTGTAAGGCAAAATATATTGCTTATGTATGGCTAATACTTCTATACGAAGCCTAAAAACTCAAACACTCAGTGGTACAAAAGCCCATAAGGGTCTACTGTGCTCATCTCAGTATACGTAACATTGGGCGCTGAGATACCTGAGCAATGCTCCAGTCAAGTGGTCAGTCTGATGCGAAACTCCCTGAAACTAACTGGGATAATTTAGAAATGTGTGGATTTGTTCATATTTTAACTCATCAAAGTAGAGAAATTTTCAGAAACAAACGCCTGTTGTTGCAATTCATAGTAACTATGAAAATAATTCGAATTTCAATAATGTGATCCTCTTCAGTTTTGAAGAAAATGGTAGAAAAGGTTTTAAATAGTACATAAAATAACTGTTTCAAATTTAAGTTTTTCTGACTGAATATCAAATCCAGAGATATAAGGAGAAAATCGTAGTTAAAGCCATTTTGAGAGATATATCCATATAAAAAAATCATTTAACACTAGACTGACGTAGTTATATATACGCCGGTAAAGGATTAAATTATACGATATTAAGAACAGTTAGAACAGTGCCTCTCAAACTTTCAAAATCTGTGACCCAATTTTCAATCATAATTTTCATCGCAACCTCCCCTCCCCTCCATTCAAAAACAATGTATTGAATGAAAATAATTTACGTCAGTGCTAAAACTACAATACGACTTACCGTAAAATCCGACGTATAATGCGCACCTATACTTTCAAGCTGTTTTTTTTTTAATTTTCAGGTATATTCGCCGTACAACGTTCACCCTTTTTTTTAAGTAGTGAGTGAGTGAATATTAATGTCACCCTGCAGCTATACAGGGGCTTTTGGTGCCGGACCTTATAATTTTAAACCATGGTCAAGTGACAAGGTTGACACCTGATCCTTTTTTAAGTAGAAACCTGAAATATATTTGTGCAATTCTCTTATGTTTTGAAGTCTTTTACCAGAGGTATTATGCCAGTCTGTGATTTAAAAAATATTATACTTCTAGAATTGCAACTCTTTAAGTACATAAAATAATTCGTATAATTAAGGTATCCGACTACCCTAAAATCATGATTTTTTTCAAAAATTGACAAATTTTGTTTATGATTTTATTTCATAGGCCATCGTATAAGCTCAATAAAAATACCAAGCTTTTTATTTTCCATTCACTAGAACAAAAGTTACAAGTGTTTTAGTAAAAGCAGATGCCATAACTTTACACAAGATGACAAACTTTAAAATGCGTTTTACTCGAAATGTGTTTTTTGCGAAAAGTTCAAACGGGGACAGCGATTGCTCAAAAGGTTTTGAAAATAATTTACTGAAATTTTTTGAGTATGTTATGTATAACTGTAGAAGTGTTTTGATCTTCAGATTCATCAATCGCTGCTTTATTTTAAAATTTACATTCCTTTATGTGGATATAATCACTTTCTTTTTAAGCAATTTCGTATAATCACTAAGATAAAGTGCTCTAGGTTTTGTAAAAATTGAAATATCTCTTATCCTGAAGGTCATTTCAAACACGAATAATAAAGTAACACATCAAAATTGAAAAATTGAGAATTTTCTCAAAAAAATTTTGTACAGAGCGGGCCCCGTTTATGTAATTTTTTGTACATTTTTACCAGTTTTTTCCAATTTTAATAATAATAAATTTTTTTTTCTGCTTTCAATTTTAAGATTTTTTTCCTTAAAATATACTAAATAAATATAAAAATCACAAAAAAATCCTCATATTTCCATTTTTTCAAAAAAAAGTTGTCGCAAGTAGTCGGATACCTTAAAATAAACAATGTTTCGATGTATGTATATGTCTAATTTTCTTTATGCTCATCTCTTCTTTTTTTTATTTTTAAAGCTCTTATCTTTATACCCGGCGTATAATGCGCCTGTAAATTTCGATCTTATTTTTTGTTTTCAAAGTGCGCGTTATCCGTCGGATTTTACGGTAATTAAAAGCCGTCCAAATTATCAAGATAAGCATTAAATTTTTGTATATAATTTGTATATTACATTCCCATGGGGGAGCCACCAAAAATTATTAAAATTGTTCTTTACTTAGTATTGATAAATTAATTATTAAATACATTGTGCAGTACAGATGCATTTTCAGAGTAAAGTATATCATTGTAAATGTGCGTTTTATTTTTTATTATATAAGAATTTATTTTGTTTTGCTGTCTTTCATTAAGTTAATTTTTTAAAATAATCTTTTTTTTTATTTTCGACTTTTCAATATGCTCTCACCCCCCATGTAGGATTATTACGTCCCCTACTGAGGTGCACCCACATTTTGAGAAACGCTGGGTTATATAATCATGATGCAGTTACTTTTTGTATCAATAACACTGATATTAATTACACGGAGATTTGGCAAAGTATGTGAAAGTTACCAAGAATGCCTCAACTTCTTAAAGTTTTTATTTAAAAGTAAGTTTGAACAACATATATTTATAATTATTACATCTATGTTTCATTTTATAGTAAATTAGTAAGGTTAACATTTTATCATCAAATGTTATTTATTTTCCTTTTTTCTGATTTTTTATAAGCGCTTTTTTCTTTCTATCACTAAGGAAACAGATATGAAAAAGAATTTGAAATAAATAAATACTTTTTTCCGTTTCGTCAGCGCAAGCCATAAAGTCACCTAAAAAGTTACAACTGATGTCAAATGGAATATTTTCGCGGGTAGCCTTTTACCATAACATTTACGAAACAAGTCGTAGTCTTTTCTTATCAGTGATATCATTTTCATAATACGTGGCAAATGGATTAAAAACCACAATGAAAACTATTATTTGTTAATACTTTTTATGTGTATATTGTGTGTTTTCGCGAATAACGCCAAATTGGCTAGATTTGCGCCGGAGAAATGGAAAAGTACTAAAAACAATTAATTAATAACAGTAAATAAGAAACTCTGTGAGCGGAAACACACACAGAATTCATTTTTACGATAAAAAATTAAAATATTAGAATGAACAGAAATACAAGTACGTGGTTAAAATAATTTTATAATATATTAATGGCTGATGTTGTAATAGTTGCATTCTTGATTTGAAATGGCTTGCTGTTTTACAATGTTCTCATGCGTTCACTTTTAGCGTCAACAAATTCTGTTCTGAATTGCGATCTCTCTTAAACTGCATCATAAATTTTAATCCCATCAACGTGGAAAAATGATTCATCGAAACTTATCTCATCCCCCCGTCATACTTCCACTTTAAATTAAGTGGGAATTTTGTGGATTATTTGAAATAAACACTTCAATTATTTCCGCAAGAATGAATTTTGGTGGAACAGGCGGTTTTACAACTCAACTATGGCGCCTTCAGCATACATAAACATTCTCATAAAAATTATTTTGTTTTAATATAATGTAATTAGAATAAAGTATTTGTTAACCCACTAAGTGATCACTTTCTTTTTCCAATATGTTCCAAAAAAAGGCACATTTTTCTGTTGAATATAACTAAGCATAATACTTAGCAGAAAGCGATAATGGAAAAATTTTATTTTATTTTTCGGTTTAAAAGTTTTGGCACATCTCGCACAATATTTCATACATCTTAAAATAATTTCTTTCAAACTTGAAGATCTTTCATACATTGTGTGTGAATTGTGTGTGTGCATATATATATGCATACACAATTTGAAGCATAGTGTAGAACTAAATTTTACGTTGCCATGGCGACAGAGATAATTTTTTCAATTCTTGTCATTTAATTTAATACATTGTCATTTCTCCTCAAGCAACAACTTGCGCATTTCCTTGTCAATCCCTGTTCTTTATCGGATATTTATAAGAAATCTATATTTCCGCTGTCAATGAAGAATTCCATCCTTCACTTCAAAGGAAATCCCGAATGAAAAGTAATTCAGTATAATGGACAAAATTACATCTTTGAAAATCACATTAGCAGTAATAATCTCACTATAAGAATTAAAAATATGTGAAAATAAAAATAGAAAGAAGAAAATATCAGTGGCCATACAGTATATATATGCAGGCCATCTTTGACTTATAAATTGTATCTTTTCACGAAATATTGGCGGAATTTTAAAAGAAAAGAGCTAAGTTATCTGCACAAACATGCGCAACTGGTATTTTTTTTAAGATAAGATAAGAAGAGTTTTTATATCGATATAAAATATATAAATAAGAGGATTATATATTTAAATTAAATGCTATTTAAAAAAATATTATATTTATATAAATACAAAAAAAACCTACAGCTTTAAAAACTTACTTGGATAGTATTTTAGAAAGAATTCAACCATCTTCCGTGAAACAGAAGAAAAAAAATGAGACTTACGAATATAAAAGTTGATTGTTGATGTTATTAAGAATTTTGTGTAATTAATGCTTAAAATAGTGTAAATAAAATTTATATCTGAATGTATAAAGCGTTAATATTACTTTCCGTTGTATTTATTTTTTGACAAAAATTAAAATATTCGTAAGCAACGCCGTCTCTCACATTATCATGGCATTTCAATGGAAACTTGGTTTTAAGCCAAGTTGGCATTCTTTTTGGCTACCAAATTTCGGGAGTTGGTGATCACTTTGTCGGGTTGGTGAACATTCTTGTTGACTTGCCTATCAAATGGATGCTTCTGGAACTTACTGAAGAAATCACGATATGTGAAGTAAGCAGACTTTCGAAAAAAGCTAAAAGGCAGCCAGCCGTATACACTATAAAAAGCAGTTGCTCGATGAAACTTAGTCAGTATCACTTTGACTATTGAATATTCCGCTAGTGAGTAGTTGTGTGTGTACTTTACGTACTATTAACGAATTCGTGTTCATTAAATAGGGTTATACCGAGGTTCAAACAAAATACAATTTTTTTTGCTCTTACCATTTGGAAATTCTATAATAAGCAACTACACAAAAAATATCCACTGTTAGAAATTTCACACTTTTTATCCAACAGTTAATGCTATTAATGAATTATCACGCCCCACTTAATTGAAAAATTTAAAATACTCACTAATAGGTGTTAGAAGATCTGTTTGATTTATCGACTTTATGGAGTGAAGAAAATACTGTGTCTTTTACATCCTGCTGCGTAAGGTATGCTTTCACAGTTTCCAAACAATGTAAAGCATTCAAAAACGTAACAGTTTTGATAAGAGTTTCATTATCAATTTCTGTATCAAAATCGCTATTTATTGGCTCCGACAAATCAACAGTTTCCTGAATTTCAGTTTCGCAGTCTACCATCAAATGTAAAATAATCGTTAAAATCTTAAAATATCCCTTCGTTGTGGAATGGGATGAGATAAGAAAGTAGTTTCCTGTAACATTCAAAATTCACACTATAGGTTACACTCATGACTCATCTGCACCTGTTAAGTCTAATAACACTCTGCACACTTTCCCATTGAAATTTGCTACTTGCAAGACAAAATTGTTTCTGTTCCTGTCCATATTTTCCATTTTTTTAGTTCGATCTACAGTAAAAGCATGTATTTTTAGTTTTTTTAACTATCATTTATTCATACACTTTTTTTTTTTAATTTTTGGCCCGCGACCGAAAACGTTTGCCCATCCCTGAGTTAGAACAAACTATTTTTTTTCCTCATGCACGCGTGTTTTTTTTTTTATTTCCATTTTCAGAAAGACTGGGCAGTTGCTTATATTATAAGAAACTGCTGACGTGAAAAAAAAAGTTTCGCTTTTAGGGCTGCTCTTAATCTTTTAGGCACCAGATCTGGAAGTGCAATTTGGAATTAGTCGCCAAACCCACCAAATCTGGCAATGGTGCATGGAATTAGTCGCCGAATCTGGCAATGGTGCATGGAATTAGTCGCCAAATCTGGCAATGGTGCATGGAATTAGTCGCCAAATCTGGAAATGATATAATGGATTAGTCGCCAAATATGAATTATCCTGTTCAGGACAATGGAGCGAAATTATGGAATTATTGTATTGTTATCGGTCCTTGACAAGTGTGCAGAATCTCAAATTAATCTGACCTTTATAAAAGGGTAAAAATCGAGTTCAAAGATTCCGTTACGTACAAGTGAAACTTATAAAAGCGTGTTAAAAAAATTAATTTTTTTCTAGCCAAAACTAATAAAAAAAATTCAGCTGTTGAAATAATTCGTATAAATTCAGGTTTATTATTCGTTAGATAGGGGATTTTCCTTTATTTTAATCTGGGAGAGAGAAAAATTCGTTAAATAGCGGTCTGTTAAATCATGGTCCGACAGTAGCTGTGTTTAAGCGCTCTATATGGCGTGAAAACTTTCTGGGATTTATTGTGCAAATTTTATTGTTGTATCCAGCATTTTAAGAATTGTTTTTTTGTAATAAATTTTCATCGCACGCTCTTGAGGGACTGTTTTGCTAAGACTAATAGCATAAAACCACGAAACCTGATCTACCTAACAATTTGCTACAATGGTATATTAGAGGCAATATGTGAATATTTACTTTTTCAAAGTAAAATTATTATTCCTATTTTCTTAAATGTCTCTCTCATTTTAGAATCATATTTGTAATAATGACGTTGTTCTTCTTACGCGGTGGCTTTATATTCAATACAAATTGATTTTCCAAACGTATAAAATGTATTGCAAACGATGATTAAGATACATATGTATGTAGCGCGTTTTAAATGCAACATAATTTTTACTAGAACTAATTAATTATTTACCTAATATATTGCATAAGAGTTAATGTATTTAGTGATAAAAATATATTTTTAATTTAAAAAATTCTAACTATCTGTTCTTTTCTTGCATGTTTAAAAAGAATTATCGAACTGAATGCTAAAAAAGGAATCGAATTTTCTCAGTCAATTAACAAAACCCTTTTCATCGCTGGAAATTTCCTTTTTTTACAAGAATTTAAGTGAAACAACATTACTTTCGTATTTGTGTAAAAACGCTCTATCAAAATTTTCTTGTAATGTATATGATACTAAGTGTAAATTTAATTTTAAGGAAGTTTTTCTAGACGATAAAAAAAGAATGATTTCTTATTATTTTATTATGTAAAACTATACTTTCTATCTCAATATTATTAGAGACTCAGAGGAAGGAGCTCTTATTTAAAAAAGTTATTTCTACTTGAAAATAAATTTAATTATTAATCTATAATTAAATAAAAATATTTTTTCAGGTGCACTTTTCTTAGTCAATTTAAAAGAAATATGTTTATATTCTTTTATATTCAACGCAGCATTGATAATAAAATTTTTATCTAATTTTTTTATTCTGTATTTTAAAAAAAGGTTCTGCATCATTGAATAAAAGATTCAATTCAATACCAATGCTTCAAGAAGGATACTAATTTTTACATTCAGTACATAGAAAATTTTTTCCAAAATGCAACTTTTGTTTGAGAGAGCTCATAAAATTATAACATTAAGATGAAAACTGTAAAATAATATTTATTTTCTATATCGCACACAAATAAAGATTCTTCATAAAAGGGGAAACGTTTTCTTGAAATTCTAATTTAAAATTTTTTTCAATAAAGTATAACTATAGTTATTAAATATTTTGACAACGTTAAAATTAACTATAAGAAATCAAATTAATTTATCTATTTTACTGCTAGAAATACATTTTTATCAATGGCATTTAATAAAGATTAATTTCGTTCATAAATTGTTTGAAAATGACAACGACTTTCTATCAAAATATGTTCAAGAGATTTATTGTATAATTTTCTGTGTGTATGGAAGAGAAAGAATAAGATATTAATTAAATGTTTTTATTTGTTGTTATCTATTGTTAATATTTATCGATTTCATTTAGTTACATTTCAAAACGATTTAACAAAACATGAAAAACTTATTAACTGTAACTGTACAAATTTTATTCGAAAGAAATATAGATACCATTTTTATATTCAAAGATTTTTTTTTTAAATATCGTCATAAATTTTAGGAACTCCAAGCAATGCTATATTTAATTTAGCTTATGTCTTTGTAAAAATTAGTGTGCCTCCTCTCTTTTAACTAACAAAGATAAAGTTTCAATTCCATAAAATAATTTTTTAAACTTTCTATTCATTATTTTACTAATTAAAAGTAATATTTGTATCGAAATATTAGAACTCAGAATAGAATCAAATCTTAAGTGCACTTAAATACGAATTTAATCTTTACTGTTAGTTTTCAGCTCGTTAAGATTCCAAGGAATGCTAAATAATAGGTCAAGAAAAGAAAATAATAATAAATAATCACAAGGAAACAATCATCAAGGCAATCAATTTTAATCTGACGAGAAAATGGAATATTATCACGCGGTAAAATCAATGAAACCAAACGATTATATAACACTCGAAATAGCATTGCCAGATATCGAACACAAACGTAGAAATAAAGCAAAATATTAATACACTGAAAACTGTATAAAGTTATGAAAAGCAGACTTCTGCATTATTATAAATATACACACATTTTTATTAAATATAAGTTTTGTCAATTTAGAATTACATATGTGTACAATTTACTAAGAAGGAAATCCATACGAGAGTTCTGAATATAAATAACTTTATTTAATTAGCATGCATATTTAATGAATTCGTTAACTGACCGTTATTTTTAATAAAATAATTAAAAACAATAACATTTTAAGCAAATGCTCAAAATCTTGTCTCTTACCGTCATGAAAGTTAACAGATAATATAATTTTAACAACACATTTTCTTAAAATTTTTGGTTCTTAAATCATAATAACACAACATCTCTCGTCAATTAAATATCAAAGTATCGCACAATGTCGCTGCAAGATGATAATCATAATACTTTTTAAGTGGGAAGATATTTCACGGATATTCAAAGTAATTATACATAGTTAGATACAATTCCCGAAGTACTAAATGGAATTCCCTCGGAGAAAACGATATCCAATCACTATCTTGATTTCAAGAGTAGGTCAAAATGAGGGCAAAGTAATGAAACACGAAAATTAACGGAAAGTAGACGCATATATTTTGCCTTAAGTATCACTTCTTTATCGTGTGTGACATACCATTAAATGTCTCAATTGAAAGGTCAAGTCAGCATTACAATCTGTTAATTAGAATAGTTTTAGATGTATTCTCAGGGCTTTGTTTCGTTGCATTTGCCTCCTTAGAAATTTATCATGGAATTAATCAGGAGATTGTTTAGAAGATCAATTATAATAATGTGTTATCATTCCTGATTTTGATTTTATTTTTAATTACCAGTAACTATAATTCTTCTTTATAGAATGTTTAATTAGATGGGGTGATTTTTTTTCAAAATTTCATTACCTGTGCAGAAACAATTATCTCTGGTGTATATATAAAAATAGAAAAATAAACTAAAAATTGAATTTTTATGTAAAGTATTTCTACAAGGGAAGTGAAGTTTACGTATTTGAGCTATTTTTATGCTAAAATGTCAAAGTAATTCGCATTAAGGAAAACAGATATTTTTAGTACTTTTAAACTCCTACTATTAGTTTCCCCACCTTCCTTATCTATTTATTTATTTATATATATAAATATATATCTTATTCAATTTTTTATCGTTAATAAAGTACTTTCTATTCATCCATTCAAGTTAAAATACGTTTTTTTAAACTTGTAGTGGATGACACTACATATATGCATACATATACACATACTTTGATGTTAATACATTTTTTCAGATATTAATTCATTAATTAAATTAAAAAATGAATAAATAATAACAAACACAAAACAAAAATAGTTCACCTAGAACCTGTTTTTGTATCGTACTTTTTTATGCGATTTTATTTTTGCGTGACCGCAAAAAAAAAAAAAAAAAAAAAAAAAATTGTAGTATTTCGTCGAATTTGCTTGTTATATGTAAGAATTCACGAAATTTTCGAATATTTTTTTGTGCACATATTTTTATGCGGTCGCTATCTACCGCACAAAAACAAGTTCAACTGTATAAAATGGAAAATTGCAAGGGCAATATCTTTCATAATATGATTCTGTCATTTGTATGTACATATTTATATTAATTATAACTATTTAATAAAAAGTAACTAAAATAAAATTTTTCTTTGTTGCGATGAAAGAACACATATTAAATACTTACTAAAGAACAGCTGGTACATATTTAACAACTATTCAAAAATAAGTTTTTAAGATACCCTACTGTCGAAATAACAGTGCAGGAGGAAGCAGGCAGAAGGCGGGAAAAACTTGGATCGGACAGATTCGACGTGGCGATGAGAAAAAGCTGGGTTCTAAAAAGCTGCAATGTGTGTGTGTGTGTACATTGTACCCTACTCAATACTCATTTATTAATAATTATTGCTTTTCGTATTTTAATTTGTGGAAAAATAATTTATTTTGAGTCTAAAATCTTAGTATCAAAATTAAATCTTTTTCAATTTCTTAAAGAACTTCACCTCTTTATGGCGATATTAAATTTTTAAACTATTATTTTTAATTATTTTTCCTCTAATCTGTCATGTTGTAGAACATCTTGGGAGTTACGTATTATCTCAACCGTATTGGTGACGTTATATGAAACCAAGCACATGGTTGCCAATTCATCGCGTACAACAAATGCTAAATCGGGGTTGCCAACTTGGCGAGTTATCTTAAACGTTGGCCTTGTTGCGATAATACGTAAATACCATCTTTCTATTATTTAACGACCACATATGAAATAGTTAAATCTTCATGTATTAAAATACTTTTTCTTATTTACAGTCTATAAATATACATATAATATGGCAAATATATCATATCCTCAGAATTTTATTATACATTCATTTCATGATAACACAAAAATATCGATAGAGTAGAAATATTAATCATACAAAAATGTCTTTCACATCTATTCCCAGAATACTCTCTTTGATAAAATGAAAATCCTCTTAAATTTAAAAGGGCGTATATATATATAATCGAGATTGAAGACATTTTTTGAAATTGTTACCATAAAATATCACAGTTGAACTCTCTTTCTAAATTTGAAAGGGATTCACATTTTATAAAAACTTTATTCCAACATTTATCAATCAATATGCGATATATAGATTTATTACAAAGTACGAAATGAGGAATAAAATTTAAATAAAAGAACATGTAATATATAAAAAGAGAAGGAACATATTGTTCTAGAAATAACTCTTTAATATTAATTAAGCTTTACAGAGGTGGAGAGCTGTTTCACAAAACGAGCATTTAGATTGAATTGTACTGTAAAAACTGAATTCTTTTCAAATGCTATAAATGATAAATCTCTCAAGATATATAATCTTCATAGTGGCTATCAGATTTGAAGTACAACTCTTTTACTTTCTACTCTTATTTATTTTACAATTAGCTCGTAAATAAAATATATTATTTAGGGTACTCGCTTTTAGGTACTCACTTTCTTCTTAGAATATAGAATATTATTTTTATTTTAAAGAGCGAAAGAAGATATTTAGAGAAATATACTTATTCAAGGGATTAATTACAAAACTTAATTTTAAATATATATGGGAAAATGACTACAACCTAAGAATGATAAATGCTTTTATTAACAAGATGAAGGATGAAATATCTAAATTATACTAAACAGCAAAGGAGAAAGTCTTTCTCCCACGTCTAGAGCATAGCGTTCCTAACGTCCGTCTGCGTATTTTCCCGTGTGTCCTTTAGTCGGACATTCCTGACGGGGTGTGACGTCAGTGTGGACTGCTCCACCCTAAGCAACAGGGGGAGGGGTTGTCACATTGCGCATATCCAACCCTACATATATATTTCGTAAAATTGTTTTTCTTACAATATTTAGTCTTACAGTATGCACAAAATTACTTAATACTATAGAATTTTATTATCAGAATATTAAATAAATACTTGTCATGCCATGATGCTTTAACGCATTTCTGCCAAAGTAGACTCTGTTACATAGCGTTACTCACCACGAAGGAGTAGCCTGATTGTAGTGAAGTATTGTATGCAAAGACATTTAAAGCGAACTTGCAAGTGATAAAAATTTGGTATCAAACGAATGAATAAGGGGCCCTCAACAGGTGTCTATAAGGTGAGTTTCTCAATCGGATGGTTAAAATTTCTGTTTCATGCATTTCGACTGTGATACCTTGCGTCGACAGTCACAATCTCTGGCCGAAGGACTCTTGCACATTACGAGCAGATGTCAGAGTTTGAAAGAGGTGGTACGTTTATACACCTTTATCAACAATTCATATATTTATTGGGTAATCAAGGATATATTTAATTCCTTATTCACAGAATTTCGAATGCATGAAAAGGATGGTTTCATAATTATTTTCTCTTTCCATTACAAAACAAATACACTCTACAACAGTGATTCCCAAAGTGGTTTATATGGACTCCCAGGGGTCTATGAACACCTGCAAGGGGTCTAAATCAGCGAAAAAATAATTTGGGGGTCCATGAGGTGTAAATGGGGGGGGGGTCTACGATAGTCTAAAACCAGATCGTAGCTTTAATTTTAAAAGAAAATTAATCAAGTGTAAAAGAGATTTGCCTATTTAACAGCTTTATTTACTAAATTTAATGGGGTTAATTTACAGTTACAAGAAGACAGCATAAATTTTACTAAAAAAGGACCATCATTTCAATGTTTCTTGTACCAAAATCAATCTAAAAGAATACCAAACTGGACGTAGCAAATTTTAAGTTTCTCAATTTGTCGCAGGACGATATGCCAGAAAAATGACGTGTTAACCTATGTTCAAAATTTAAACACCCTTTATTCAGGTTTTAAAACTAAGTTTTAGAATGCTTTGACTATGGTAATATCCCAATAGGTAATGAATTCATGTTGTCACATTAAAAAAAATGTCTGTTTACAAAAAGAACTGATTTAAATAGCCATAACGAAGATCTTAAAGTAAAGTTTAGAAAAGAGTGTCAGCAATTTTGGCTTTAAAAATATATACCTGTTATTTATCCCGATTTACGAAAAACCTGAAAAAGATTTTACCAGAGAGGGGGAGTTTCAGCGTGCTTGCCAATCTCCAAAATAAAAACAGATATAAAAACTACTAACCGAGGAGATTTAGGATTAAACCTGAAAAGATTGAAGCCAAATGTTGAAAATTTGTTACTGAAGCAACAGACTCATTCCCCCCCATTAAAAACATGTTTTATTTTATGTTACAATTATTTCATATATTAATTTAATTAATTCGCATGTGTTTCTTAAGTTTTAAACCCTCTACTTAACTACAGTTAGAAACAAAAAAACTTTTAAAATAAGTAGTGTTCTACCAGGTGTCAAAAAACATTTAAGTTGAAAATTTTGCAAACATTTAATATTAGGTAATTAGGGGTCTACACAAAACCAAAAAACATGGCAAGGAACATGGTATGAGACAAAAAAATAGGGAACCTCTGCTCTACAACAAAAAAATCACACCAATAAGGATTTTTCCGAGAGCGATAAAAATTAATGGGCGTGAGGAGCATAGATAAAAAAGCAAACGATAAAAATTTCTGAAGAATTAAATGATTATTCCATAGTTTGACCGTTGCAAGGGGAGAAAATTTATATAACGTTGGACTATCTCTAGACTGGATGCAAACGCGTTCACCCGGCATGACGTAGACTGATAAACCTCTCGGATGGTGTCCTTCGGAATTTAATGCCAAACTGTCAACAATGATTAGGTCAGTGTTTCTCAAACTGTGGAGAGCGCCTCTTGGAGGGCGCGAGCATATTGAAAATAAAAGGTTTAAAAAAAATTTTTTTGGAATGAAGTAAAACAAAATGCTTTCTGACATAATAAAAAAATACACATTTACACTGATACAATTTATTTTTATCATCAGGTGATCTTCAAAAATAAAAAAATCCACTTCAAACGCTCATTAGCCATCTTTGATCCTATAACCGAATTAAAAAAATAGTTTGTTTACTTTGCTGTAATCCAACGATGAGAGAATTTTTTATTACGTTTCTTTTAACCTAAAATATTACTTTAGCTGACCTGCGAACTTACTGGTATGGTTATATCCGTCCTTTTTTCTTAGGGAAGTTGTAAAAATATATAATATATTTCTGTTTCCCCTTTTTCCATGTGAGAGAATTTGAATTTTATGGTATATGGATAAGCATATTGAGCACTTTGAAGAATTATTAGGCCAAGAATTTTTTATGAGTGTTCTGAAACATATAATGTATAATGAAAAACGTTTTACACAATTATTTTTAGAACCTGATAGACTTTCCCCATGAACAATTTTGTGGTTTTGATTGCTATGTTGTACGATGTATTATGGTTTATAAATGTAAATGAGCAGAATATTAAAAAATGGGCATCTGTGATCTCCTTTAAAGGAAGTTGAAACTGATCAAGCAATTGAAGAATCTACTGAAATAAGGCATATTAATCAAGATAGCGAAAGTAAATATCAGAAAAGCGTTAGACATGAAACGTTTGAATTGATTTGAAATTTTCAAATGCTGCTTAAAGATCTTTATGAAGAAAACTATGAAGCCATAACGTAGCACTTCGCCTTGTCAAAAAAACACAAGGAAGAAAAAGTTCAAAATGCTATTTGTAGATCATCAAACAACAGCAAAACTACAAAAACGTGAACAAAATATGACAGTTTTGCTATAAAACAACGTTCCTGTGTTGTTAGCGAAAAGTGTCTGTGATTTATGTCCTTTATTAAAGACACGCACATTTGGAACATTTTCTTTAGTTTTATTGGAATTTCTCAAATTTTCAAAGAAAAATTGAAAAGTCCTTGAAAGTAGGTAAGTAAATTTTCTCTTAATTAAATTATTCACTGGAATTGTGATTTTTATCGTGTATAGTAAAAATAATTATGAAATAAATTATAGTTTTAAAACAAACTAAAAAACACGTTTTATAGTGAATCGAACTAAAAAGTAAAAAAAATATATACATATATGTTACTTAAAAGTAACACATACAAAATTTAATACTTATCTTGTTAATTTGTATGGTTTATAATTATGATCGTATTGTAGCTTTAGCGCCAAAGATTATTATTACTGCATTCAATACATTATTATTTTTAAGGGGGGGGGGCGATAAAAGTTATGATTGAAAATTGGGCCACCAGTAGTGAAAGTTTGAGAACCACCTGGTTAGGTTGAATCGTAAACATTCTGGGATAGTTGTAATTGTAAACCCATAACATACCAAATGGAGAGATCAAATGATCTAGCTCTCCAAGGAAGTGCAGGACAAGCTTGAAAACAATTCATAGCAACACGTGTTGAGTGCTGCTGGCATTATCGTTTTTAAAAAATAATTCCTGGGTATCAAAAGGAACGGTAACACAACCGGTCTAAGATGTCGTCAAAGTACCGTTTGCTATCAGTGTGCCAGAAATGGCTACCAAAAGGATCAGGCAATCAAAAGGAGATAACACCCAGACCATAAAATCCTATTATAGATCTGTGTGGTTTGCGATATTCGGTGCAGAATCTAAACGCTGCGCTGGAGATCTCCAGACATATTAGAGGTTGTAGTCAGGACACAGTCGGAAACGGGACTTGACACTAAAGATTATACATCTCAGTCACCGCAACTCCACTTTGATCGAGTCCGGCACCACTGCAATCGGACTTGACAGTGTACATGTGGGAAAGGTAAGCGGTGTAACGGTTGGCGGGGGGAGGGGGTAAATTTCTCCCCCTCAGTTGTCTCTGGTGGGTCATGTTGGTCACATGTGTGCGGGTCACGTAGTGGATTGTTGGTGACAATTCTGGTGTAGTGACAGCTACTCTGACAATCGCTCTGTCTTCCCGCTCATTTGTGGCCCTAGTTCTATCGCTGTCTGTCTGTCATCTGGCTTTGTTGGCAAACTCTTGCCAGCATCGTCTAATCGTCTCCTCCTCGTATTGCTTCGACTCAGATATCGAGCGATTCTTGGATTCTTCCAGCCCGCTTCTGCAAATCTGATAGAACGATCTCTTTCAAATTTTAACATCTGCTATTAATGTGCTCGAATCCTTCGGCGTGGCATTGTGACAGCCAAAGTAAGATAATGGGAGTATTTTGGTTTAAGAGTATTTATATGATATACACTAATTAAAATATAGAAACAATTGTTTTTGTAGTTTTAATATTTTACAAGGATTTAACTGAATAATTAAATCGTACAAGAAAAAAAGTCATTTTGTTAATTTGTTCTAGGGCATTCTTTATAGGAAATATACACTCATGGACTAAAACATTAGCGCACGAAGAAGGAGTCGTCAAAATGAAACGAAATTTTACTTATGTAATGACTATTTTGATAGAAGTAAATGATTAGAAATAAAAAATAGGATCATTTACTTCAGAGAATAAGCAAAAGAACGGTGGATTTAATACCTTGTTGAACCCCCTACTGCGCGAATGCACGATGCGATACGATCGGGCATTGAGGCATACAAAATCTGTATGATGTGTTGGGACATTTAGTTCCATATTTGCTGTACCTTGTCTCTAGTTCGTTCAAACTCATGCGATGCCCACCTCGCCGCCGTCCCAAATGATCCCAGATATGCTCGATTGGAGACAAATCTGGGAATTGGGAAGGCCAAGGAAGGGTATTAACAGTGCGAACACAGTCTTATGACACTCTTGCCTTGTGAGGCCGAGCAGTGACTTTTTGAAAAATGTCTCCTGGGAGCCGTTGCATGAGTGGAAACACATGTGTTTGCAGGATGTCACGGACATATCATAGGGTTGTCATGGTACCACGGATCAAAACTAAGGGTGACCGTGTATTGTAGACAATGGCACCCCATACCATCACACCAGCTGCGGGAGTGGTGTGTCGCTGTAAAGCAAAGGCAGGATTGAAGCGTTTACCACGGACTCTCCACACACGAACACGATTGTCATCACTGCTGAGATTGAAACTGGATTCGTCGCTAAAGATGACTTGGTTTCATTCTACTGCCGTCCACTTTCGGTCTTTTTCTCATATTGTCTTCAAAAACGGCGTAATGGCATGTCTACCTCAGCTCTTCCTTAGTAAACGATTCAGCACACTCAAACAAGCTTTGGTTACCTGTTTTATACTGCACGGAGAACGGCTTTAAATGCCCTCTACCGGCTATACGTAATTCGCAATCATGCTGCATTTCTAATCCTTTGATTATCTCCCCGACATGTACCTTCATGCCAAGTTTCGTTACGATCCCGCAATTATTTCTTAGTGCGCTAATTTTTTCTTTTACCCATGAGTATGTAATTGATATAAACACAGTATAATATTTACATATACAATTATATGATACTTGAATATAATATATGTATTTAATTTATATATAATCCATCATATTATTACTGTATAAGATACATAAAAAGAATTTATTTTTAGCATTTTTATCATTTGCTGTTATAATTACATGAGGTATGTTTATTAGAAATAGTGTTGTTTTTCTAAGGATGAAAAAGTAAAAAATATACCTTATATATATACAAAATATATTAGTATTACGTAACATATTTAAAAACATTGTTACATATGTAACATATTTATTACATTCCCATGTTTTTGAAGGTAATTGAAAAATATGTATAATTTAATTAAAGTATTTTTTAATTCTTAAGGAATATGTCTGGGGGAAATCTTTTTAAGTTATAAATCTTCTAAAGTATTTTGTAGCATTTTTTTTGGAAAACTACTAATACTAATTTCATTTCGTCATCATTTCTAAACCTTTGCTAAGGACTCCTTATAAAATTTGCAAACTTGTTTAAATAATTTTAAAAATATTTGACCTCTATTTAAAAAGAAATTTGTGAGAATCCCCCTGGATTCCATCTTGGACACCAATATTGATTTGAGGCAAAGAACGACCGGACAACATTTTTACAATTACAAATTATATTTATTCACTTTAATCAATTATCAACCTTCTAATTACAAAGATTAATCAATATGTCTACGTCAATGTGATTGACCCTTACTATTAAATTAAATCACGAAATATGATACTCATCAATTATTAAACTCTATATCGAACGGGATTACGGGAATAAGAGGATCGAGAGATACACGCAATTTGAATTACTAGTATTTATTAAATTGCCATTAATTTATTATATAATTACTATTATGATATGATAATCTAGATTTAAATCTCACCTTCCTTTTACTACCTCACTTTCCAGGCGTATCAAACTTTCTAATTGTAAATCACTGCCTAATGATCAGCGAGACGCTAATCGCACAATCAACTTGAATCTTCTTATAACTCCGCCAACCTATATCTTGGCGTAATAGCCTACTGTTAACTTACAACACTCTCCTTAAATACTTTGACTAATTTGCATATCCAGGTTTCTTCTTTTAGAGCTGGTTGGAAATATACACGAATTTACAATCCCCAAAAATGCCCAAGAGTGTTAGTGATAAAGTGCCGTACGGATCCATCACAAATTTTTCAATTTGTTTCGGATTTCCACATCCAGGAATTAAAAAATGCTATTGAAATATTTTTACTTCTCAAAAATAAAAAGTTTTGATAAAATATTACTTTGTCATTATGAAAAAAAATCCAACATCTGCGATATATTAAATAACTGTAAATTATAAAAAATTAATAATAATTTATATATTTAATAATAATAATTTAACTCTTTCAAATATATGTTAGAAAATTTAACACAGGAGCCTTGTCACGCGCGCGCGTCCTAGAGGTCTCAAGTGTAAGAGGAGATTCATCGAAGAAGCAGACATGATCTTAAAAATAGTAATTTTTATTTTAGATCTAACAATTAATGAACAATTTACAACTTATTCCTTAACTTTGGGAGTAATCCTAATTCTTAATCTACATTAGTGGCCCCCGTAAATGCAACACCCCGAAGGAAGAATGCAATTAACATAAAATTTACAACATGCATTAGCGGAGGTGAGATATGCAAATGATTGGAATTTCAGCGCAGACACACATCACGCGCGCCTGTGGCGCCTCCTCAAAACGCTATTTAAGGCTTGAAGATTTCAACGATTTCACGTTCGGAAATTGTGTTTTTCTTGTGTTTTTTTCGAAAAACGATGAGTTATGTCTCGTAGAAAACAGCGATCAGCTTTTGACCAAGTATCCGAGTTCGACAGAGGAAGTATAGTGTTTACCGAGAATGTGGATTATCTTTCAGAGAAATCGGTAGTAGTGTTGGACGAAACCAAACAACTGTAATGCAGATATGTGACCGTTAGATGCAAGAGGGTATGACGGATCGACGTGGTCGATCGCATCCACCTCAGTGCACTACTTCACGTGAGGACAGTCAAATTCTGCGCATGACAGTGACGGATCGCTCAGTTGCATCACGAACCGTAGCACAGAACATTCAGTCTATAACGCCTCATTCAGTGCATGCGCGTACTATTCGACACCGTTTACAGCAGAGTGGTCTGTCCGCAAGACGTCCATTGCTGTGTCTACCCTTGACGCAGAACCACGGACGTCTCCGCCGCCAGTGGTGTGATGAAAGGATGTGGGCGGCAGAATGGAATGAAGTTGTCTTTGCTGACGAGTTACGCATCTGTCTGCAACAGATGCGTAACTCGTCGGATTCGAGTCTGGAGACACCGTGGAGAAAGGATGCTGAACAGTTGCGTTATGCACCACCACACTGGTCTTGCACCGGGTATTATGGTATGGGGCGGTATTGGATATCATTCTCGCACTCCTCTAGTACGTATTGCCGGTACTTTAAACAGCCAGCGCTACATCTCCGAGATGTTGGAGCCAGTTGTCCTTCCTTAACTTCCATATCCATATTTCAACAGGATAATGCGCGACCATATGTGGCACGCATTGTTCAAAGGTTCTTCGTCAATCACCCGATTGAATTGCTTCCCTGGCCGGCGCGTTCTCCGGATCATTTGCCAATAGAAAACATGTGGTACATGGTTGCTCAACGATTGACCCAGATTATATCCCTAGTTGCCACTCCAGATTAACTTTGGCAACGTGGGGAAGCTGCTTGGTCTGCTGTACCCCAAGAACACATCCAAAGTTTCTTTGAATCAATGTCGAGGCGTGTGGCAGTGGTGATCTCCAACAATGGCGGCTACTCTGGCTACTGATTCTGGTAGGAGCCACACTTCCCAGAAGTCTATAAATTTAATCATTTGATACTTGGTCAACATGTTATCTAAAAAATAATTTTTGTTGTGCTATCTCTTGTCTTTCTTGGTGTTGCATTTACGGTGGCTAGCAGTGTAACATATGAGATTATTCAGAATGACTTATCTTGTATCGTATTCTTATGCATGTCTTTCTCGAACCATGATAACTTGGTACAGATTCACTACTTTTTTCTTTTACATTTTCCTGTGGATTTAAAAAGAATATTAATTTCAAGGCGCACAAATTCCAAGTCACTATTCACTTTCTGCTATTCCGAGATTTCATGTGAATTTCATACATCCCATTCACATTTGCATAAAAACAAGTCATCTATTCAGTACAGTGATAAGCACTGTAAATCTGGAGACTTGGCCATCGTCTTATGCTCCGACAGAATTTGATGAATGTATTAATGTTTTAGAAATTAAGTCATCTCTACGGAAAAGAGTTTTTAAACTAAAATCAAAGAATAATTCACCGAAGAGGTTTAGTTTAAGTACCGTGTATAGAACCCGTCGTAACCTGATAAAAAATAATTAAAGGAAAAAAAAATTTAACAAATGCGTAAAAAATTATTCTAATATATCGGAGAAAGGACATGTATAAAAAGTGTTATTTTGCTTATAAATAATATTTCTAAATATATTCTCGGTTGTATTTCATGGATCACTTTTACTCTTTCTTTGTACTTTATTCATAATTTGATTCGGTTCCATCGTTTATGCATTTTAAAAAAGGCTAGAGTCTCCCATCTGGTATAGTGGTTAATGACGTTGGCTGCTGTGACGTAGGGCCTATGTTCAAATCTCGGAGAAGGAATAGGTATTTGTAAATGTATAGTACCTTTGCGGCATGGGGATACTCTAAATAACCTTTGAGCAGCAAGTCTTCTTGGGTGGGTGGTGGGAGACCTATGACCGATCATGGGTGTTTTCCCTCACAATTGGGGTTCAACCGAAGAAAATCGTACTGTTCATTGGTGTTCAAAACTATGGCTAACGATATGCGTACTTCTAGCTCTTTGCCTCTTTGAATTTCTTGGGCTTCGATTTGAAACTGTCAGATAGGTGACATTAGCACCAATAACCAAGCCTATATTCATTATTCAAGGTTGGTTTATATAATTAGAGAAATAATGAGTGAGAGTTATATTAACGTAGAACTATAAAGCAAAATTAGGGCATTGGCTGCGGACCTCGTTATTTCAGTTAGGTTATGAGGCCGACACTAATACACCACGCCAACGGGAGGACTTTCAGCCTCGACAGATTTAACGTCCATCAGCCCCTCTATAGAACAGGTCTACATCGGTTCTAGATGTTGAATCTAAGGCTGGACAAAGCCGGCGCCAAGCTTGCAATCATAACCATTCGACTACCACGGCCTGAATCATTTGTAGTAATACACGTTATGACATATATGCATAAAATGATATATGTAAAAGAATGTAGACATTTTGATAAAACTCAGATAGGGATTTACGTGCTAATAAATTAAAATGTTACGAATTTTGTGTAAAGAAGGCTTAAAATAGAGTCAATAATTTATATCTGGATGGGCAATAAGTTAATATTACTTTCTGTTGTATTTATTTTATGCTAAAATTGTAATTTTCGCAAGCAACACCGCTTCTTACATTATAATGGCGATTCAATCAAAATTTGGCGACAAGTTTTCGACAGAGCCAAGTTGACATCATTTTGGTGACCCTGCTGGTAATCATTTTTGGTGAATTGGTGACTATATAGATGCTTCTGGAAATTACTGGAAAAATCTATTAATATCACGATGTGTGACATAAAGAAATCATTCTCGAAAGATCTGAGTGGACTATAAACAGGAACCGCAGGCTGAAGTTGAGTCAGTATTGTTTTGGCTGTTGAAGAATCGATTAGCGATAAGTTGCTGCTATCGAGTGAGTGCTTGTGAATACTCTTAAACATTACTTATTTGCATTTCAGTAATAGTTGTTTCTGAGCTCTGTAGAAGGTGTTAAGACCTTCTGGGTTTGTTAAGCGAGTTCTTGTGCTGTATCCTGCATTTCAATGATTGTTTTCTTCAATAAATTTCCATAGCTCTTGAAGAAATGTCTTGCTATTTGCACAAAATCTTCGAACCCCGATTTACGTACAATATTAATTGAAAACAAAAAATGTTATGATAGGATCATTTTAAAATTTAGCTGTTTGCTATTTGTTATATTTGATATACAACTATTAAAGTTTTAGAAAATATTAAAAGTTTGGAATTAATGTTGTAAATGCATTATATATATACAACAAAAGTAAAAATTTCTATCCGTGTTAGAGAGAAATTTATTTTTAATCAATAATATACTTTTATGCTGAACTTCTTATATATAAACATTATTAAAGTCGCTACAAAAACAGTAATTTTAATATCACAGCTCCTAGCTACTTTGTAATAAAAATAAACTCATAGAGCTGAGCTTATTCTAAAGAGTTACGCTTGTTAATATAAAAAAAAAATATTTTTTGAGAATCAATAAGTATTTCTTTATCTACTTCACATTAATGTTAAAAATATTAACATAAATTTCAAAATGTATATATTTTCTTCATATTTGTGTGTGGGTTGATTAATATATTTATAAATACATAAATTATAATTCTAAGAAATACGAACTAATGATAAATAAAAGAATTGGAAACAAACTTCTAAAAGTCAATTCTAAAATATATTTAGAAGTTTTCTGTGTGCTTTTTTTATTAATAATTCCTTCAGAAATAATGGTAATCCTCTTATGTCTTGAGTTTAGATATCCAATTGAAAAAGATTAATTAAAGTTCTTTCTCCCCAGCTAAAATATTTATTTGCAATAAAACATTTGAGGATGTTTTTTTATGTTATGAAAAAGTTGGAATTTAAAAAGGATGAATATATAATTCATTAAAATGGAAAGAGCTTGAATTTTTGTGCTATTTATAGAAAAGACAGTACTGTCCAATCTTTTCATCGCCGCGGCCTGGTCAACGTTGTATAAATTTACCGTAGCTCGCTGAGGTAAGGATGTTGATTGTTTATATTTTAGATTGTTTTGTTTTAATAATTTTAATTTAATTGTATTTAAATATGCCCTCAAAATTAAATACAGTTACACCAAAAAATAAAGTGATTTAGTGTGGAATGTACTGTGATTTTCATGGGAACGCACAAACCCGAAAGAAATACACCACAGTAAACAAAATAGGAATAATTTAAAGTTCCTTGGGCAGAGGACCGGATTTGGAGACCAAACGATGCGCCTTAAAAACGATTAATCCTAAGAAAAGTAATTTTACTTTCAACGAAAACCAGTTTGTCTATAAAGTTGTAAGTATAATGGACAATTCCTACATTTTAGAAAACAGATACATTTTCTTTCTCATAAAAATTTATTTCCTGCTTACTTTAAAACCTTATCTCTTTAGTATGATCACGTTTCAATAAAATTTCGCTTTATTTTTAAAGGGGAGAAAATTTATTCACAAAACTTGCTGCCTCAACTCAAGTGAATGAATTGTGTTGAAAAACATATTTGAAGCTTAAATTTATTCTTTAGAAAAGCCTTTTTTGAATATGCTGATTAAGGAAGCATATAACTCCTAAACTTTCCTTACGATCACCCACTTTTAGAGGCAAAATTGGCATCCTTTCCTTTTTTTAAAAAAAGATGTTTTCCACCTTCTAGCACTCTAAAAGAGCTTCTTATTGCTCCTCATCCTCATATGATAGGTTTATATTGATAGTACTTAAAATATAAATGCTATCGAATGTTAATAAAATAGAATATTTTTTAAAAATATTTTAAAGATTGTTCTTTAAAATTAAAGCAATGGATTTCTTTGCATCGGTAATTACCCGTTAGTTTCTATTCACAATAAGAAAAAACTTTCTCTCTTGATGAACATTACTTTTCGGAAGTAAATGTTTTTATAATTAAAATTTTTCAATCTTTTTTATTTAGGTTTTTCACTAGAATCGTTAACGTTCAGTTACCAAGGCTTTAATAGTATTTTATTCAAATAGCTAATTATCTATTAACCTCATAAATGCCGCGGGTGTGTGTACATGTCCTGCTGGGCGGCTGCCTTTAGTATCATAGACGTGTATAATCGTCTTTCCAAAGGAGAAGTTTTTGAATTGTTCCTGCTTTGTTTAAAACTAGTCCATGTCTTTGGAATACAATAAAATGTCATTGGCAGTACTTCTAAAAAATTAACTTATTTCGGAGAAGTGGAGAAGGGATTTTAAAGGGTGTATTCCAGGAACGATGAAATTCATAGCTAAGAAATTTTCTTGTTTTTTGTTTGAGTGTGCTCTTCTCTACCCTTCATTTGCTCACATTTTGGCTTATCGTGTGTAATAAGAGCTTTTTAAGTTCTTATACGAATATGTCTGACAGTGAGTTTGTGCAAGGAAAATTATTCGCAGTGAATCTCGATATCAGTTTGTGGCGGTGAACATCTATATAAATTAGTAACAAACATCAAGCGAAGACGATCGTTTTGGCGTGGTCGATAAAGAACTCGTGTACGGAACGGAAGGTATCCAGATCGAGAGAATCCTTCCTTCCTTCACTGGTGACCCTGGCCGCGTACAAAAGAACCGTACCCTTCACGCGCCGCAGTCATGGTGCCATCTTTCTACCACAAAAACAACCAAGCCGTCACTCAACAAAGCCGTCTCACACAAATGACGCAATTCTCAAGCCGTCACCTACGATGACGCAACCCACAAAGTGACGCAACTGCTCACATGCTCGGCACGAATATGGTATCGTTCGTTCGCATATTCGCCGAATCACTGGCATGGGGGTATGTGGCGGTGAATATCTATATAAATTAGTAACAAACATCACGCGATGACGATCGTTTTGGCGTGGTCGATAAAGTACTCGCGTACGGAATGGAAGGTACCCAGATCGAATCTTCCTTCCTTCAAGTTCATTGAATGCGATGCTGGTTTATATGTTCATTCATGTTTCTGGATATATCCCAACACAGATAAGTTATAGTTTTTTTTTATTATATTGTAAACATTAAATTTTTTATCTTCATTTTATTATTTTATCCTTTTATTTTCTTCTTTAGTTTTTCGAAGTGAAAGTAAACAATTTTTAGGTTGAAACCACGCTTATTCTTTTCCCTAAATAAACCGCATAACAATGCGCGCCTATGGGAAAATCGGAAGCACTGGTGGGGTGTAAATTTCGAAGCTTTTTCTTTGGCAGTTAAAGGGTTAAATCCTTTTTATCAATCAATGTTTATTATTATTCTAGCTTCGAAATTAATTCGAATATACACCGGGTGATTATAATTTAAGTCCCCCTTTCAAAGCGCTGTAAAAAAAAAGAACTACTGCTTAGTTTGACTTCATATTTGAACTGAATATACTTGAAGAAAAGGGATATGTTATCTCATAAGAAGAAGTCATTGGCGTTATCAGTCTATTTTAAGGGATTTTGGGGCAAAGGACAGTTGAAATCCAATGTTTTCCCTCCAATGAGGTACGATCTTGCCGTGGTGGATGTTGTTTTCCCTAACATTGTAACAACTGTTAAATGACTTGGAAGTCATTTTTCCGTCAAAAATCCAAAACAATCCGGCACATTGAACAGAGCAGTTAGCTTAATGAACAACTCATGCCTAAGATACGTAATTCAATTCATAATTCCGCTTGTAGTCGCATCTACTTTCATTGTACCACATACAAAGCTATCTATTAATATACTTAGGAACTTTCATTTTTTGTTACATGCAGTTTGGCCTTTTTCCGTTCAGATTTAAAGTCAATTTGTCCAGTGATTCCTTTTCTAACGGCACTTTGAAAGTGGAAATTTAAATTTCACTTCGAAAGCGGTCTACTTTTTTCAAAGCTAGTGGTAGCGAAAATGTTTCAGATAAATTTCGCGAACTGCTTCGAAAAACGCACAGCAGTTTATGCCTTCCCCTGTTAAAACTGCAGGGAGGTCCTCAAATGGTTTTGCAGGGGATGATTTTATTGCTTTTCGGTTTCTGTGTTGTTCGAAACGGGAGGTTTCTCATTCACAGCTGTGGCCTAGGGCGAGGATTGTGAAATGGACATTTTCTCCACTTCACGGCCAACAGAAACTTCTCCCAATTTATTGCAAATATATATTTCATATATTTGGAAAACTTGCTCAATTTCTGATCTAAAAACCAATTAGGTTTTAAGAAATTTTAATTTTCTGAGTTTTGATTTTAAATTCGGTTTCATTTTAAAGCATTTTTGCATTCCTAGATTGAATTAATTAAAAATATTTTTAACACAATCCAATATTTCGTGTGAAATGGCTATTAACTACAATTTTAATTTCTAAAATCATTTCTGTTTGCTCATGTTTTTAAGTTTTTGAGTTTTCTCACATTTACTTAATTAAGATTGATTTAAAGACCAATATATTTTTTGACACATAGTTTATATAATTTAAAAGCTCTATACTTTGTCTTCATTAATTTTTTTCCTTTTGAAAAATGCCATGACCAAAATGTACGCAGGGTACTGTGAGAAATAATACTTGAAAGGGATGGAATATGACTGAAAATGGTAAATCTAAAATGCAGCTTTTTCAGGTAATATTACAATTAGACTACAGAATACAAATGTTGCAGAATGAACTAAATATTTCCCTGATGTACCACAAACTACATTATAATAAATCTATTGTAGTACTACACTGCAGTATTTTAAAGTCATGCAACAAAAACTTAAACTTGCTTAACTGCCACGATGGGGAACTGAGAAAAAAATAGATATTATTTACAAACTTGGTGATTTCTGGATTACGTTTGTATAACTACTAATTTCTATATAAATATTTTGCATTTAAAACTCTTGTGAATATATAAGGTTCTGATAAAAGTGAATAATTGATCAAATTAACAGTTGTTATCAATGTTATGTCTTAGAATATTTTGAATTAAAAAAGATATTTCAGTCATATTTATTTCAAGTAGAATTTTCATGTAGAGCATAAGTTGGATAGTAACAGATTAAAAAATTAAAGCTTTACAGGCATTGGAATTTTTTTTTATGCCTTTACAAATTTTAAATATGTTTTTCTCAGATTTTTAATTTTGAAGATGAGAGTGTTTTCTAATCCCTAAGGCGTTTTTCCTGTTCAAGATAGAGTCTTGAAATATCTTGTAAATGTTCCCTTACATATGTTCTATAAAAGTTCATATGGATTTAGGTCTGAGAGCTCTAGTTATTTTTTAAAAATATCTTAATGTTAATATTTAAAAAAAATTGGGTTTTTTCCAGGTTTAGCCATAAAAATAATTATTAAAATTCAACAAAGAGATATATTTTAAATTTTATACTTTTTGTTTCCAATAATCTAAGAAATATTAATCACTTACAATAATTAAATATTTTTAATAATTTAACATTTTAGAAAAGTTTTAAAAATTTCAAAACTGTTCAATGCTTTAAAATTGTGAAATAATGGCTTGTCAAACTAACCTATTATTTTCAGAATCAATATAATAGTATAATTTGAATATAAAACAAAAATTAATTTTACTGTGACAAAACTGTTTACGACTTCTACTCATACTGTAAAAAGAATGAAAGATAAATATATAACATAGTGGCAGTCAAAAACACATTCATAATATGTTAAAATCCTGTCCCGATACAAATTTCAATGCATTTTCCAAACTGTAGCTAAAAACAATTATATGTTTATTAGGCCAGAAATTATTTATATTTAGATATATTTTTCCTTATTAAGTACATAATGAATAATGGCAAGATAATTTGTAAAATCCTGAAAGATTTTAATGAAGAAAAAAGCCAGACATAATTTTAGATAGTTAGAAATTTAATTATATAATACACAAATATGCATGTTTTAAAAGAAATAAGTTGGCTAAGAAAATGAAATTTACTAAAAATTTCCTGAATAAAGTAAATCAGATTTCATCCTCAAATACATATAATTGTAAGAAAAGGTTTTATTCAATTTACAATTAATTACAAAAAACCTTTTATAAAAAATAATTTTAACAGGTATAAATAGCAAAAAATATCAAAGAAGTATGAGAAAGACACATACATGTCGTTTACAGAAATGTCACAGTGTGATATTTTTCGAAACACGGCACTGCACACAGTCCAACATTACAGTCTTTACATTGAAAACGAGTTTCTTTTCGAATGCGTTTTCCATTATCATTTATCTTAAGGTTGCATACCACACATTTTCGCGATGTTTTTTTTTTTTTTTTTTTTTTAACAGTCACTTTCTACATATGAAGGGAAGTGCCTTCCAATTAAGCGGACTACATTTTCAGAAATTTTAGGGGAAACAAAGTTTCGAGAACTAGAATCACTACCTCCTTCTTCTATCAATCGTTCTATCAGTTTCATTCGAAAACCAATATGATTTAAAATCCCGCCATTTTTTTTAAAGATAACGAAGGAATTCCACACAATTTGATTTAACAAATGTCGAAAAATCTTCTTGTAGTATTTTCGCTGTTGATTTCGGGCAACAGGATAGTAAGATAGACACTGATCTGATCTATCAACACCCCCATGCTGTTATTATAAAACACCACGGCTTTTGGTTTCAGCTTCACAGAATCCCCCTTCTTAGCTTTCACTTCCATCATGTCAGCGTTATGAAAAGTGCTAAGCATATGCAAGGGTTTTTTATCCTTCCACTTTAAAACACACATTTTACCCTTTTGGAAGGCTATAATCTCCCCTTTCTTCAGTGTAGAACTTTTTAATGAAACAGGTAAACCTTTTCGGTTTGGTCGTAAAGTTCCACAGATATCCGTTTTACTGTCAATCAGTAATAAAGTATAAGTTTATATTGCATTCTAAGTCAACACGGTGGCTACTGACGAGCGACTACGTAATTTTGAACCGCGGTTAAGTGACGAGGACGATACCTGAGCTGATAACTCCCCTTCCAAACTTCCACATCACACCAACGTGAGGACTTTTGACCTCGACGTGTTTAACGTGCATCAGCTCCTCTTCAACGCTAAACTTTTGTGGTACCAGGGCTCGAACACTGGACACGAGTTCATAACCATGACCATCAGGCTACCGTGGCCGCAAAAGAAAATAGCAAGTTTGAAAGAAATGTAATGGAGAAGTATATTTGAAGAAATAACTTCAAAACTTAACGAAAAACCAAAATATCAAAATTTATTTTAGGAATAATAGTGAATATAACTTCGTACACCTAAAACCACTTTATGCAGTGTATTTTGAAAGTGAACGTTTCCCCTTTTAGAGAAACTTACTATAATTATGTCAAATTCCTTTCATTTTGCTCTAAGGGGATCCCCGAAACAATGTAATTTTTTTGATACACAAAATTACTTATGGTTGAATCTAATACAATTCCATATAAAATGAATGAAAACCCTTTTTTATCATATAAATTGTGTTTGAATAGGAGATGGTTAGTTAATAAGAACATTTAAAACGTGTCGGCAATCTATGGACCTGTGGCACGTGGTACAATTCTTAGTGGCACTCAGCACTACTCTACAAATTTGTCAATTCTTGAGTGGATGGAAGTTGATAATAGACCTTATTTGACAAACATCTTCTGAGTTATGGACATTTATGGAACTACAAAATAATCTGAAAGATAATTCTAAGGATAAATTTACAGCTATTTTGTAAATAATTGAATGTTATTGCTAGGGGATTTAATTGTTGAAAAAAGAAAATTGCATGTACTCTGCTTTCCACTTATGATTCGGCATATCAAAGTAAAAAATCTTTCCTAATATGAAAAATATTTCGACTCCGCAAAGAAATTGTTTAACAACTGAATGCTCAGAATCGTGTCACGCATTATACCCCTGGTTTTGCGATATGAAAGAAGAGTGGTGAAAGAGTTAATTCGCATTACAATTTTTATTTAACTGTAATGAAGGGAATAATTTATATTTCACTTTGTCTATTTCTTATTTAAATAAATATGTTGGAAACATACATTTTTAATTTTTTTATCTTTGTTGAAGAAATAGTAACATTTTATATTGTTTATTTTTATGTTAATAAATGTATTTTATTGATCCATAATTAATATAAAATAAAACTGTAAATCTAAATTATTTACCTCTATTCTTTAAATCTGCAAATATTACCGTAAGAATCGAAGGATTTCAAAAATTTCCTACTATGTGGCACGCTGAATGATACTGACAGATTGGTTTGGCACGTCTTAGCTACACAGTTGCCGCCCCTGATTTAAAATGTTGGGTAAGATAACCATTATATTTTTAAAATTTTATAAATATACAAAAGGAGAGTATTTTGGCAATACATGTTTTAAAAGGAGTAAAGTTTACGAGAACGAAATATAAAATTGCGTTAAAATTATTGGTACTCTATCAACCGTACTTCTTTTATATACTATATATATATATATATATATATATATATATATATATATATATATATATATATATATATATATATATATATATAAAAAGTACGGTCGATAGAGTACCGTAGTTACTGCCAACTCGTGACAATGAATTGGAAATTAAGTTCACAATTCATTGTTATTAAAATATATAAAATTTTACATGACTTATTTTTGTATTTGTTATTTTTATATTCCTTACTGAGAAAGCAACAAATGGGAGTTCATTACCTGCCAAAACTGCAGAGGCCTGGTTGTTTACTCCACAAGCTCCTACCTTATGCTTACTCTGCCCTACTAAGTAAAAATGCCGTCTTCTGCTCGTCAAGATCATGGAATTGCAGATATTGTTTTCCATATATTTTAAATATTAGTTTTCTAACTTCTACATCAGCCTTTTAATAGTCTACACTCCTGCAAAGAAGTCTGAATTCAAAACTATAAAAACTTATTATTCCCAACAATGTCATTTATACCTTTATTTTTTATAATCTATGAATGCGTTAAACTATTAATTTGTTATCGCGACTATTTAATATTAAATGCGAAAAAAAAAAAACGAATAAGTTTCAAACTGAAACTTAAATTGAATTTTTCAAAAATTGTCATCGATATTCTCATAACTTTTACATATTGTCATTTTAGCATATCACACATCTATCTTCTATGCAAAAATCTATTATAAGTTCATCAAATGTTTCAGCATATTTTTACTCATAACATGCAGTTTTCAACCACATTGTGAGGCCGCGGTAGCCTAATGGTCAAAGTAACGGACTCGTAGCTGGCGTGTCATGAGTTCGACCCCAGCACCACTGAAGATCCGCCGTGTAAGGGAGCGATGCTCAAGCGTCATCCTCGTCACTTGACCATGGTTTAAAATTACGAGGTCCGTCGCCAAGTGAGTGAATATTAACGTCGCACTGTTCAGCTACACGAGGGCTTTTAGTGATGGACCTCGTAATTTTGAAGCATGGTCAAATGACGAGGGCGACACCTGAGCTGGCACCCCCTCTCCTAACTACCACACCACACCAACGAGAGGACATTTCAGCTCTCGATAGATTTAACGTGCATCGCTGCCCTACACGGCGGGTCTTTTGTGGCACTGGGCTCGAACTCGAGACATGCCAACCATGATTCGATACCTTGACCACCTGGTACCCCGGCCACAGGTCCGTCGCCAAAAGCCCTCAAGTAGTTGAGTAGAGAAGAGAGAGAGTGCGACTTTAATATCCCCTCACTTAATTAAATTATATGAAATTTAAGGAATACTTGAAAAAATATTAGAAGTCGAATATATATATATATATATATATATAAAAATTAATCTAATGATAATTTTAAATATCAAAGAATTATTAGTATTTATGGTAAATATATGTTTTTCAACTGAGTATGTGAGACACGCATAAATATCTTTTTCGAAATTCCAATGCAGAATTTCAGTGGAGCTAATACAAAATTCCTAGTTTTGCATGGTTAAGATTATAAAAATGTCCAAATTTTAATAACCTTTTCTTCAGTCAACCACTAATGGAACATGAATGATGAGGGATTATGCATAAATATATATTTTTTTAACTTGAATTTAAAAAGGATCTTTATATTTATTTATATGCGCAAATGTTAACTGTAAATTTGTCCAGATGCTTTTAAATACTCTTTATTTGAAGATTCAAGTTCAAAAATATAAACTTGTAGTTAAAGTTCTCTTTGAATGAAATTAATGTTCAGACATTCAAAATTCAAATATAATTTGTTATCTGAACAATACAAAACAAGGGATTCTATGTAAGATGCCCTGAATATCTGGCTTTAAAATTATGAAAAACTAAAAGATTTAAATAGGGTTTTTTTAACAATGCATAAAAATTTTTTTGCAAATAATGTAATACAGAAGCTTAAAAATTATTCATGTTTAGAAGTGTCCGAAATTTTAAAAGATTTTAAATTTTGAACCTTTTTTTTTTTTTTTTTTTGACACATAACAAAATAATCATTTTTAAAAAAAAAAAATCCCTGAAAGTATTGATTAAAATAAGAAAAATGAAACAGTAAATTATCCTCAATGTTTTAATATATAATTTGAATTTAAATACTACAGATATTTTTAAAAACTTAGACATACATTATAAAAACTTAATTCCATTTGAGAATTTTAAGGTAAAGAAAAAAATGAGAATTCTCAACTCGTTGACTTGCAATTATTTCCATACACTTTAGGGTTTAAAGAAATTCTTCAAAGTTTTTTACGATTGCTACAGGAACCGGTCTCCCCGTGAGCCATAAAACTTCCCCTCAATGCCCATTGTGTCTCCCCGACCGTCTCTAATTATCTTTCAAGATACTAAACCTTTAAAGGGGGAAAAGAATTCGGAAAAACACGACTTTACCGTTTTTGAACACATTACTTGAGGAGGAAAAAAAATCAGTTTGGTTCATTTTTGGTGAGTCCCCGGCCTTACGAAAAATTCAGTGTGGTCCGTTTTCGAAGCCTCTCTGTGTTAGTAATATCGAAACTCGAACTGGTAGATACTGTTACTATTGCTGGTAGATATCGATAAACCAATCAGTTACTGTGAAAATCGAAAAACATGCGTATAACACAAAATATATTCACCTTTGTGTGTGTTAGTAATATAAACTATATATATACTATATATATATATATAAAATAAAACTGGAAATTACTTTCCTAAATTAATAAAATATTTTCTGTTCTCTCTCATGAAGTTTTAAATTTTTAACTTTAAATTTCCTTATTATTTCATATTTTGTCATGGTTTTATCACGTTGGTTCATCGATCAAACATAAATCGCGAAAACATGAAACGTTTTCACTAATTTTTCCAATCTCCAAAAACTTTATAAATTTTAATGTTTCATATTGAAAATTACACACATATAAAGCATAATGCGGTAATGCCTCGACTTCCACAAATCCGGGGTCAGGTGATTTTCAAATCTCGTCAATTCGTATTTGTTTGATAAAAAAAAATAAATGAAATCGTTAATGCTATTGAAGAAGTTGTCGATTTTGCCAGGCAGATAAATTTAAAAGTGGATAGTGATGACGTTCCAGAACTGCTGAATTATCACAATCAGGAGCTAACAATAGATGAGTTTACAGAAATGCATGAGCAAAAGCACGACATTGAAGAACTTGAGACTTTAGACCCAGTTCAATCGGAAGATCGAATGGCGGTTGGGAATTTGCAGAAATCCCCGGTTTAGGTGAAAAATGGCAACAGAATTTTAGAAAATATTGGCTCCAACGATGAACGTATTTTTTCAACAAAACAAGGAATACAGTAATTATTTTCCTGCTAAAAAACTCTTTGAACCAGCAAACTACTTTGTTAAATTTTATTAAAACTTCTGCATCAAAATAAATCTAGTTTGCAGTTTTGTATTTGTGTTTAATAAGATTTCATATTAAATAGTTTTTTTTAATTATAACTTTCTTTCGTCTCCGGCTCCAACTAAAAATAATTTTTATGTATGTATATGTGAATGTTACTTATGCGAAGTCGACTTAACGCGGTTATTACTCAACTTAAGCTCAGGGTATTACTATACATGTTCAAGTACTTCTAAAAGTATTTCTACTTTATAAATTTTTTATCAGTTGGTAGTGTTAATTTTTTTGTGAGAAATGTCTTTGACATTCAGAAATATTTAAATGTGAAAGGGCTTCATAGAAAATTATAAATTAATAATATCCACAAATATTTCATACATCTTTATAATTTGGTATTCATATGTTCTTACTGTACATTTTTTACTATTTTATTTGCGGAGTTTTTAAATTTAAGAGTTTCTTTATAAGCAAATGCTCTGATTTGGGAAGTAAATTCTGAAAAACATTCTTTCAAAAGAACTGCAGTATAAATGTGCTTTTACTTAACAAGTTCTTTCAAATAAAACAGTACTTTTACTAGTGTTACACATAAATATTATACGAAATTCAAAATTATGAAATGCACGCTTCCACGCCACATTCCCGAGGCTGAAACCCCGGACTGAGCAAAGATGATTCAGCCTTTCATCCCTTTAGCGTATTGATAAATGAGTACCAAGTTTGCTTCGGAACTAAACTCTGGGGGTTTGAGTCAGATGGACCATCTGACCGGAACATCTGTTCATGTACTTCAGTGCCCAAAGTCAGGAAAACTGAAATAAGCGCAGTAGGTCTTGGCTTTCATGGGCTGTTGAGCCACTGAGTTCAGTTTTAATATTATGAAATTAATCTCCAATAATTTTATCATTAGTAACACTTCAAGGCACTTCTGACACACCAGTTCATTTTTAACTGAATGCTAAAATTCTGTGTTCAACACAACTATATTAGTGAAGAAGAGTTTGATACTTTGAAAAGCCAGAAATATATATATATATATATATATATATATATATATATATATATATATATTAATGAAACTTAGCTATTAAAATATTCAAGAACAGCTTACAATATTTGTTTTTCGTCAGTACAGATTCTGATATATGCAATTTTCAAACTTTTTAGAAAAACATTTTTCTGATTTCATAAGAAATTTTCCCTTCTATTTCTCCTCTCATTACATATTTATTAAAATTAAGGAAAAAACTGCAGACAAGCAAGATAAAACAATACCAAAATTGTTTCAAGTGCACATGGAAATAATGGAAAATACCGCAATAACATTTACAAAATGAGTAGAAGGCTGTTGAAATATTTATAAGGGATGCTATTTCGAAATTTACTTTTCGTCCCTTCTCGCTTTCATTTGCAGAACCATGTCACAAGGCAATATTTTAGAAATGAGTTTCAGAAAATTTCAGTTTTTCTTTCTTTATAACTTTGAAACACTTTAATATCTAAAAATTCATGTTTTTTAGGTACGTCAGTGTTTCTCAAACTGTGGGGGACTCCCCCTTGAAGGGCGTGGTAACTCTACGAGGGGGGCGCGAGCATACTGAAAAATTTAAAACTACTGAATATTTAAAAAATTACTAATTTACTGAAAGTAAACAAACAAAATACTTTCTGACACAATAAAATAGGAAATACACATTGGCACTGATATAATACACTTACAAAAGTATCAGTACTGTATAATTTAACAATTCTAAGTTAAGAGCAAGTTTTTTTGATAATTACCAGTGCCCCCATGGGCTTGTATTAACACTTATCTTGATGATTAGTACGGTTTATAATTAATTCCTTAACTGCCGATTAAAAGTTACGTGGTTCGCTCCCCAATTCAACCGTTTTCCACGTAGACGCACATATATTAATGTTTTGGGGGGGGAGGGGGAGGAGGAAAAGAATAAATAAGCAAATCCTCTGAAATAAGTAAATCCTTCGCAAACACTGTCAAGGTCCTTTTATTGCATTCCAAAGCTTGCGGAATAATTTTATGGATAGCAGTGTACAGAAAAGGTCGTACTTCGGAAAGACGTATATATACGTCCTGAAAATTAATGCTTTGGCTGAGCGAGACGTTTATATACGTCGGGGGCACTTAAGAGGTTAAAGTCGTATTGTAGCTTTAGTGTAAAAGTATAGTATTATTGAATTCAATACGTTGTTATTATATGGAGGGGGGCGATGAAAAGGATGATTGAATATTGGGTCGCGAATATTGAAAGTTTGAGAAGCACTGAGGTACGTAGATTAACTTCTAACGTAGTTTTGTTTAAAATAAAAAAAGCTTTGAATATGTGTATATACCCACATGATATAGTAACCCCCGTACATTTTTAGACCATTTCTTCCTAAGTACTAGCATTAATCTTTCGATTGCAAAGAAAAATGGTCTTATAGCCTTCGCCTCTTGACTTAAATAGGATAGGGCTTGAATTTCTGAAAAAGAAATATATTTTATCTTTCCCACCCCTGTAAGCCCCTACCCTGGTGGTTGATTTTCTTATATCATTTGTTTAGTGTTTTTCTACTTTACAAAAGTAACAGGCTTGTGAAACTCTCTCTCTCTCAATGTCTGTAAGCCTAGTTTTCAAAAATGGGAAATTATTTTTGTAACACCTTTATAACCCCCTCTCCAACGTCTCTTCTGGGTCGATTTCAGTAAATTCCGTTCTCAGCGGATATTTGCAAAGTAAAAAAAAATATGTTTGCTGTTTTTGAAGTTTATGAATATATTACTTGAATGATTGGAAATTTTTTTCTATAAAGCTTCCATAAAGTTTCTTGGAAATCCTTAAAAGTCGATTTTTGAAAGACTCGTCCTTGGCAAATCACTTCTCAACAAAAAAAAAATACTTACTAAATTCCACGTCTATTGGTCTAATAGTACAAAAATGGAAATTTTTTATCTATGCATCCCCTGAACTCCACGCGCAATCGATTTCTGTAAAACCTGGTCTTAGTAGATCTCTATCAACAAATGAACCATGCTATTGGAATTTCACGTTTAATAGTCAAATAATGCAAAATAGTCCAACACAGTCTTTATATCCACCCTCTCCGTAACCCCCTATACGAGTTGATTTCCAGTAAACCTCTTGTCGGATCTTTATTCAACAAAAGAAACACGCTAGCCAAATGTCAGGTATGTAGATCTATTATTTCAGAAATCTGAATGCGAGTTTATCCTTAATGCATTCTGTCCCCTCGAAACCTTCTTTGTGAGTCAATTTCCCCCAAACCCTTTCTTAGCGGATTTATACTCAAAAAAAAAAAACGAAAGAAAAGAAAGAAAAGAAAAAGAAAGAAAAAAAGAAATATACTTCCAGTGGGTTAGTGCCTTTTGTTGTCTTAAAGGGGTTGATCATTGGCTACAATTATAGAAGTCTTCTCGCAGATCATCTTCACTCTATACTTCAGGCTATGTTTTCGGGAGAACGTGCTGCATTCCAAGATGACAATGCCCCTGTTCACACGTCTCGCTGTGTTCAAATATCGTTACATGAGCATAATGTTGAACATCTAACCTTGTGTTTTCAATCATCTGATCCTGAACATCCTTGAATGTTTTGTGGACGTTTTTAAAGATCAAAGTACGTGCTCGGTTTCTGAACGCACACTATCTGAACTCGAGACGGTACTGCACGAGGAATTGGTGCTAATTCCGATGAACTTTGTTCAAGACCTTTATTTGTCAATCCACGCCGAATGCAAGCTGTCATTCAGGCCAAAGAAGGCCTAACCCCTTACTAATAAAAACGTTTCATTTTTGCTCAGGTGTTCCTATTATTTTGTCTTATATCTATGTATATCTATCGATGGTTAGATTAACTCACACACTAATTCATAATGTAACTATTTAAATTTGTACTCGTGTTCAACACCATGTCCTAAATTTTGAAGAATTTATAAACAATTTAAATAAAAAGCTATCAGAAGAAAGAAAATACAGGGGAGGAATAAATTTCTAGTAATTTATCATTTATTTCTCGTGCTATTAAATATCTAACAACTTCCCTCTATAAATAAGAGCAAATTTTCATCGTTAGCCTAACAACCATTTCTCACTCATTTCTGTAAATGAGCAGTTGAGCAGAATGTGCAAGATGAATTAACGAGGCTCTGACCTTTCGTGTTTGCGGAAAGTTATAGTAATTGAAGCGTGTGTTGCTGACATTATCGTTGAAATTAATAAAGATAAGGAAAATTGCGCATCGTTAATTTGAAGCACCTAGATGCTACGTCCATATTTTTTTCTTCAAAGTATTAAAATCACTAAAATTAATGGCAAAATTAAACTGTATGGAACAGCTAGGTTATATTTAATTCCCAAAAATTTCTTCAAAATATTCAATGGAAAAATTGCATGAAGACATATTTGAAAAATTGAAAGAATTGTGTTTTGGTTTTATCACCTTATATTTATATGTATTTATCACCTTATATATATATATATATATATATATATATATATATATATATATATATATATATATATATATATATATACGATTAACCTTGCAATTTGCAATTTTGTTCTTACAAATTCAAAAGTTGAATTTTTGTTGTACATTATGTGAATGCGAATATTATATTCTATTTTTCTATATTTCTAAGAGAATTTCTAATTTATTTTTGATCGGATGAAAAAGTCATTCTTATATTTTCGTCAAAGTTTCTGGTCTCAGTTATCAATAGCATTGTGACGGATACCACAAAGCCTTTTTCATTACTTCTCAAAAAACACATTTTCTTTAACTTAAAGTATCAAAGTTGGTTAATTTTTTTTATTTTACATAAAAATGAAATATAAAAATGCCATGAACTCAAAACTATGTTTCGAATTAAAAATCTCATTAATTTACTTATTGAAAAAAAAACCAGTAGCCAGTACAGTGTGGCCATTCTGTATTAAAACTGTATGTTTTCTTTTCTTATAACACTTGTTTTCAACATTATACTCCTCTTTTAAAAAACAACAGATTACTATTTTTACTAAAAAATACAAGTGACACAAATTGTCAAGTTTAGTACTACTTGAGCACCTATGAGCCACTGCTATACCATGAAGAGAACTTAGATGAACCGATGAATCTGAAACCGTCACATGTACTTAATTTGTACGCTGCCGAGTTCTGCATTATTGAGGGACATGGCATCAACACGAGAACTCAAACCCGTGGAAGCGTGGGGAAGGGGATAATGTCTCAATAGCCAATCACAGAAAGAGCTGATCATAAAGGTTTATTCTCCCTTTAAGTCCACGTTTGAGGAAAATTCCTTTTTTTCTCGACGCATCGCAGTGATCACTTTTCCCCCCTAAAGAGGCAGCAAGCGAGTTAAATGTCATCGTGCGCTTCCAGAGAAGGTACGTGTGTCGTCTATACATTTACCGAATCATTTACTTAATTATGAAAAGGTGATTCTCCATTCTAGCTGGTGTCGGTGTTTCATAAATATTTTTCTTTTAGTATGCGCGTCTTAGATTTTAGTAAATTGGATCACCCCAAAATGTCTTGGTGGTCCACCGGTAGGTCGAGATCGACTTAATGCCCATCTCCGTTCTAGAGCATATACTCATTCGGTGGGGAAACAAAAGATTCACCGGGTAGAGAAGCTGATGACCATTAAATCTGTCGAGGATCAAAGTTTTCAGACTGACGGGGTATGGAAGATTATAAGTGGGGTGCCAGGTCAGTTGTCGTCCTTTTGACTTGACTGATGTTCAAAATTACGAAAACCGTCATCAATAGCCCTTGAGTTACTTAAGAGTGCATTTATCTACAAAAAGTCAAACTGTAAAACTGTACTCAAAGAATTACTGCGGCAATTAGCTCAACTCAACTTTTATTCATCGTTTCTAAATTCAAACTATTTCACATTCAAATTTGAGCACAGTTACCATACATCAAACAGTTAATAATAAACAATAGCGAGAGGTTTTCGCGTGTGGCTATTTGCATCTGCTTTCTTCACCTAGCTGGAAGACTGACTGGTTAAGTAAGTATTCACTCGGCAAAAAGAGTGCGCTCTATCGTCTATCGCGTTTTACCAATCATTACAAAATAAAATAAACGAAGAAAATAATTAATCGAATACAGTAGCAGCGAAATTCGAAGCATCATAAAAATTCTAACTAATTCATAAGTAATATTATAAAGAATCATGTAAAAGTTTCGCTAAAAAAATTCAGAATTAAAGAACAATTTTTACAAATATACGATATTCATACTTTCTTAATGTATTATATTATTAATTTGTTCGCATGGAAGGATGGAACGAGGAGTAGCTCAAGGGTAGAGTGTTCGCTTCGCATGTGAAAGGACCGCATTTCCAAGTAATTTTACTATTTTTTATCTTTTTTCTTTGACAAACATGTACTAAATTTTTTAAAACTTTGCTTCATTTAAAGACGATGACTTTAATTCAGTTCAATTAATGTTATACCATAATTTCCGAAGCTACTGATTACTAAAGTTTACATTCTGAACAATGTGTCGAATAACAAAAAGACATCATTGACGATATAGAACTATCGAAGCTTTCTCACAATTGGGGATTATAACATGTACTATCCAATTCATTTAAAAACGGAAAAAATTTTGATCTATGCACAACTTTTCTTTTTTTGGATGTCTCACAAACTATCTAAAACTCCTGAAGCTGCTAATTCAAATACTGTTTAAATTGTTTAATACGAAATTGAAGGGACTGAAACATTTTTTCGTGCTAAAGGATATTGTAAGTAAAAAACATATATTCAACAAAATTAAGTTTATATTAGAGTAATATTTTATTTACATAGATATGTATATACGTGCATGTATTCAAAAAAAATCAATGAAACAAGAACTTCATGAAATTCAAAAAACAAAATTTTAAATTTTTTTAAAAACAATACATTTATTGAATTTGTAGAAAATAACCTGAAATTTTGTTTGTATTTTCTTTTTAGCATATCAATTAGTCAGCAAATTGTTCGATGCCGTCCATTTTGTGTGTGTGTTATTCGTCTAAATAACCACGCATACTTTTCATAATGTTCCTCAGTTTGGATGACATGGGAACAGGAGTTGCACTATTCATTTCTGTTTCGTCGTTCGAATTTGCATCAATGATATGTTTTGAGCTTTGACCAAATTCCAAAACACCTTTATCTGCCATAAATGGGGCTGTTCATAATTATCATCATCTACTGCAGAGATTCTCAAAGTGGTCTATACAGACCCCTCGGGTCTATGACGACCTGCAAGGAGTCCACGACAGCAGAAAAATAATTTGGCGGACCGTGAGGTGTAAAAGGGGATCTACGCGATAAATACTATCATTGAACTAGTTTGTGACAAATTTTAAAAAGAAGTTTAATCGAATGGAAACCAGATTTTTTTACCTATTTAACAGATTTATTTACTAAATTTAATGAGGTTAATTTGTCGTTATATGGTGACAGCACAAATTTTATTACAACAAGGACCATCAATTCAGTGTTTCTTGCCAGATTTAAGCTGAAAGAGTATAATATTGGACGTCGCGAATTTTCAGTTTCTTAATTGGCCTCAGATCATTTGCAGGAAAATGATGTTTTAACTTACATTCAACATTAAATTACTCTTTATTCAGATTTTGAAACTAAGTTTCAGATTGCATTGATTACGGTAATAACAACAGTGATAAATGAATGTATGGCAATAAATTTATATGGTCCCATTGAAAGAAAAATGTCATTTTACAAGAGGAACTGATCGGAATAGGCAGCAACGGATATCTTAAAGTAAAGTTTAGAAACGGATGTCAGCAATTGTAGTTTTAAAAAGACATACCTATTATTCATCTTGAATTATAGAGTATTGTGAGAAAGTTTTTAATTTCTTTTCCTTGTAAGAAGACGTTTCAGCGTGGTTGTCAATCTCCAAAATAAATTAATTTAATTTAAAAAAAGAGTGGACATTACTAACCGAGGAAATTTAGGGTTAAGCCTGACAAGGTTGATGACAAATGTTGAAAATTTGTTTCTGAAGCCTCAGATTTATCCCTCTTATTATTAACATTTGTTTGTTGGTCAGTTGTTTTATGTATCAATTAAATTTTAAATTAATTAACATGTTTTTCTTAAATTTCAAACTTTATACTTCATTACAGATGTAAATTAAAATTTTTTAAAGTAGCTCTGTACCAGTTGTTAAAAAGACATTTAAGTTGATAAATTTACAAAAATTCAATATTGCGTAAGTAGGGGTATACCCCAAACCGAAAACATGTCAAGGGGTCTATAAGACAAAAAAAATTTGGGAACCTCTGATCTACCGCAACGAATTTTTTTGATAAAAAAAGTAAGCAGTTCAACAGAACAGAAATTTTCTCAAACATTTCATGAGTTTCTCTCTCTCCCGGAAGGGAAATCTTTTCATCTTAAGCGATTTTAGTTTCGTGTTAAGAGAAAAAATGCATGAAAATACAAAGTGGTTAGTCGGGACCGTTGTATTGTTTCGTGTTAACCGATATTTCGTCTTAAGCGTTTTCGCATTAAACGTATTTCACTGTACTCGGCCAACTAAACAAATAATGTCTACTATCAAGCAAAAAAGTATACATTTTGGTTTATTTCATTAAACAATTCTAAAAAAGGAGACCAGATTTTTTACAATGAATAGGAGGACGAAAAATTTAAGAAAAAATTACAACGCAAATATATGAAACATTTTGTTAATTCAAACAAAAATAAACTAATTACGCTTACATGCATTTTAATAATTTACTTAAATAGGTATATTTTACCTATTTAATGATTTTTTATCAATATATCATTTTCTAATGTATCAGAAATTTCGGATCAAGAAATTCCCATTAAATTGAATTTTATGGTGAGTGCTGCAACTAATATCTCAACATTCGATCTTGAGTTCTCACTTGTCTAATAATAATTATCAATTGAAAAAACTCATTCTACTGCTGCATTAGTTTCAGAGAAGCACTAACATCAATTTAACAAGAATAACTAAATTTTCATATGAAATGTGTTCATTTTTGAAATGGTAAAATATTTTTTCCCATCACTTATCACATGTTGATTTTCCCGTTGTTCTAATTTATCAGAATTTGAATATAGATTCAGTTCAATAATTTCTTCACAGACAATTGTCATCGATTTTAATACAAAGCATTTCTACCGATAAAAACTCAACACAGTTTTCTATATCTACCCAATTAACTCGCGATGAAGTTAAAAGACACCATTGAAAACTGTTATTTTCTGTGCTATTTGTTTCAGACTACAGTGGGTGATCGGTTAACGAACATAATCCGTTCCAAGACCTTCCTTGTTCGCTATCCGAATTGTTCGTTAACCGATCATCGATTCACCATAGACTTCTATGTAAAATCGATTAATTCGTTCTGGAGGCCCTAAAAATTAAATTTTAAGAGTTGTATAATTTCTTAGTTTTTTAAAAAATAATACATACATATAGTCTTGCATATTAATAAGTCCTTTTCATTTTTTTGCTTATGGGGCGTTGAAGAACATGTCCAATGTCTATTTCTTTTCCTTCTTTTTCAGGATTTTCCGGAAGTGATTAATAGCATTGTCGTTGTAAAGATCCCCAACCCTACTGAAATCAGCTTGGTTTGGGTGCCATTCTAAGACCATTGCTCTGACAGCCTCCCACTTTTTCAAAAGATTTTTAATGGCAGATGTCGGCATTGGTCCTCTTTCGTCTTCCTCTTGTTTAGAAGGAGACATATTTCGTTGTGTTTCTTGGTGTTCTTCATTCAAAATTTCTTGGAGTTCTTCTATCGTCAGTTCATTTTCATGTCCCATTATGAGCTCTTCTATGTCATCCTCATTCACCTCCAATTCCAGATCTCTAGCAGTTGTCAAAATTTCATCCATAATTTCAGGGGTGTATCCCTGATCACCTCCGAATATGTGTTCGTTGTCCAAACGCAAAACATCTTTCTTGAAATTGTTCGTTATCCGAATATGTGTTCGTTATCTGAACACAAAAAATCTTTCTTGAAAATGTTCGTTATCCGAACACAAAAATCTTTCGTGAAAGTGTTCGTTAACCGATCACCCACTGTATTCTTCGACATATTAGAAACATGTTTGGTAAATATTCTGCACTTCTTAGGTAAACTTTCCCGTTATGCCTGAATTTGATTCTTTTAAATTTGACAATTTTCATTTTATTATTAAAGCAATAAATTTTTCTTCAAATCGTTATTTACATTGAAGAACAAAACCGTATAAAACTTTAAAATGTTGAAAAGGAGGACACTTTTGGAAGAAGGACAGAATTTATAAATGAAGGACAGTCCTCCCTAAAGGAGGACGATTGGTTACCTTATATTAAAGAACAGGTTAATGATAACGTGGTTCAGGTTCAGTCTATGGTGGTTTAAAGTCCTCTCGTTGGTGTGACGTAGAAGTCTGAAAAGTGGAGTGCCATCTCAGATGTCGTCCTCCCTTTTTAGACCGAGTTTCAAAACTACGATGTCCGTTCCAAATCGCCTTCATACAGCCATGAAGTGCGACCCTTAATAAAACAAAATAACTATATCAATTAGCCTTATAATTTTTCCGAATCATCTCTTTTATTTCATCGAAGAAACAGATGGAAAACGAACAGGTAAAGCTTTATTATGAAGACAATTGTTATAACCTTTTAAAGTGTTTATTGTTATTTTGGAATATATATATATACACACAGTCCAGTTACATTAATGTGACCACCACGTACTTTTGACTTTGACGTTAAATAACCAATCACAGAAGGATGCTGGCATCGCAGTGCTATTGAGCGTATATAAAGAGTGTGTGAGGGCTTCGAGAAACACTACAGTCGTTGGCGTAATGCAAACATGTAAAGAGTTATCCGAAGTCCAAAACGGCATAATTTTTGGCTTTCGGGAAAAGGTTGGAAGCATTTCCGAAACGGCTAAGTTTGTGGACTGTTCGTGTGTCACCGTGGTTAAAGTATACCGTGCATGGCAAAATGGGACCGTCCAAAATCAGTGACGTGGCAAATGTGGTGTACCACGGGCCATAGGTGATAGAGGTGACTGATGGCTGCAGAGGTGAGTTCGGGAGAATAGACGTGCTACCGTTAAGCAACATACCACCCAGATGAACCAAGGGGCTACCAACAGTGTCTTCCAAACTACTGTTCAGCGATCGTTGTTGCGTCTGGTTCTCCAAAGCAGGCGCCTGGTTCATGCACCTATGCTGACTGCTGTTCATCAGCAACGAAGACTGGAATTTTCATACAGGTACCGCAACTGGGCATCCAATGAGAGGCGACAGGTAGGGTTTTCTGATTAATCACGCTTTATACTCCAACGGACGGATGGTTGGTGGCAAATACGGCATGAAACGTCTAAAAGCAAACACCCTGCAACAATTGCTGGCAAGGTTCAGGCTGGAGGCGGGAGCATTATGGTCTGGGGAATGTTTTCCTTAAATTTTCTGTGTTTGTTCATCATTGTGGAAAGCACGATGGATCTCAATAGAAGTACGCATCTGTCCTTTCAGACCATCTCTACCCCTTTATGCGCATTGTTTTTCCTCAGGATGGTGGCATCTACCAGCAGGACATTGCGAAGTGCCATACAACTGACAGCGTACGTGCGTGGTTCAAAGAGCACCAGGATCAGTTTATCGTTCTTCCGTGTCCAGAAAACTCACCTGACTTAAGCCCAATCAATAATCTATGGAACCCTCTCGATCGGGTTGTTCGCGTCATGGATCCTCACGCACGTAATCTAGTGCAGCAATAGAGTCGGCATGGCTCAACATCGTAGTGAATACCTTGAGGATCCTAAATGACTATTTTCCCCTCTGAGAAAGATGGTTATTCTGGCTTTTTACAGTGGTCACATTAATATGACTGGACTGTGAATATGGAACGAAACTTTTTTTTTCAGGAAGGATCTAGTTGTTTAAATTTGTCACGTGATACAATGTAATTTACGCGATACTATTCTCTTAACAGACGTCTATAAAATATATTCCTATCATTCAAAATATAGTTTTGAGAAATAAGTTGAATTTATTTACATTTTTCATTTTTCGCTTTCAAAGTGTTTTGAATAAAGAGGCTAAAATTCGACAATTCATTTCACAGTATTGAATGTATATACCAATGGTCTTCAAACTTTTTGAACTCACGGAACCCCTAGAGCAGGGGTGGTGAGCCTTTATGGATGAACGTACCATTTTTTTCTAAAGAAGTGTTTAATGAGGTATAGACGTGTCGTCAAATAGTTTTGACTTGTTATTATTGGGAAAGTAATAAAACTAAACACTAACAACACAAAACTCTATTTACTACGAAAAATACCTTTTGCACTGTTTCGCTATAACTGTTTTAGTTATATATGTAATTTAAATTAAAGTAACATTTGTGGGACTTCTGTCCTTGCAAACTGTGGATGGCAAATAACTTATATTAGGATTGTAAGATGTTACTTTTTGTAGAATACGTACTGAGAATTTAAGTCATCAGGCAAACGGTTTCTTAGCAATTAATAATTTTTGCTGGGGTTCATTTATTTTGAGGGTTTGTAATTTGTTCCAAAATACCTCTTTACAGACGATGCTCTGCATATCACTATTCCAGAACACAAAGCACACACCACTTTGTCGTCTTTACTAATAATGCCACTTTTTTCGGTCTAACATATTTGAAATTATTTGTTGCACCATGTTAAAAAACAGTTAAAAATCGTAACTATAACACAGAAGAACTTTAAAATACAGTTATGTCAATGAAATTGACTATGCAGAAAACAAAATTTACAAAAGGTGGGGTGTGCCCCCCCCCACGATTGATAACTCTCGTTTGTTCGTAAATTTCAGAGTGAGCTTTGAAATTTTGAAATAAAATGCAAACCATTTTTACCACTTTCGTGCCAAAAATATTGTATCACGTGCCATCAATGGCACGCGTGCCCCTGGTTTGCCATCCCTGCCCTGGAACTTGAAGGTGCTTTCGTGGAACCCCTAGAACTAGAAGTGCTTTCGTGGAACCCCATTCTATACACATACTTTGAAGAATATATCTCAAAATAATATGTTAAGTAGATCAACACGTTAGAGACACTTTATGTAATGGTAATTGAAAAAATTATTGCATTTATTATTAAAAAATTCCAGTCTAATTTTTTAATATAATTAACTCATTGATAATATTAATATGGGATCCAAGTGTCCTTTCCTTCATAATATGTATTTTTTCTACAAATACAGAAATGTGCATTTTTCATTAGGAAACTATTTAGCTTTGCAAGACATTGTCCTAACTAACGAGTATAAAATTATCTCTCGGAACCCGAGATAGAAGACAAAATAATATTCACAATCTAGTAAGAAGTATAAATCTAGAAATAAAGCATTTTAATATTATTTTATTGTATTACAATAAAAGTTTCAAAAGTGTTGCATAATAAAGTTAAATATAAATAAAATTTTCAGTTTTAATGAACAGGATGAGCTTCAGAGATCCTTGTAACTATATAAACTTCATAGAGAACGTGAATCCATTTTGCATACAGATTTATTTCAGCTTGAATTTTTTATTGTGAATTGTGGAACACACTTGGTTATACCTTGTGGAACCCCAGGGTTCCGTGGAACACAGTTTGAAAACCATTGCTGTATACTATAATAACGGATCAACTCCATTAACTGTAACCAATAGAGTTTATAAGGAACACACACACTTATCTTGTCATTACGATACATTAACGCATCAAGGTTCAGATCACTCAGTGTCTATATACAACACGCTTTGCGGACATAATTTCCCTTCGCGTATTGAACGATCAGTCATAATAGGAGATGAATCTTGAGCATGTTGTCAAAATCTTTGTCACACCTCTCAGGTCACTGGTGAAATTAGATGTATAGAATCAAAAAAGACATTTTAATAAAATCAGCATCTTTATTTTACAAATAAATTTAATATCAAACTTTAGCTTAAAGCGAAGGGAGTGGTCAACTTAATTACTAACTTAAATATCTATATAACAGGTAATTTTTAAACACTCTATCTTACTTTGTAACAGGTCTATTCGCGAACCTCCTACTGATCCACTTGGAGAAAAACTATTTCTCTAAATATTGTACTATTGAAAATTTTCTCCGGAAGACAAGATGTGGTTTACGTAAATCAGGGTTTATATTTACGCATTAACTTTTAGATTCGAGAGAAAGAGAGAGAGGTTAGGAGTTAGATGATAGAAGTCAGTGATTAACGTAAAGTAGTACAAAGCTAGTCGAGAGGGGGACTCGTAGATTAGTTACTTAAGGTATCCGACTACGTTCGGAACAGTGATTTTAAAAAAGTGCATAAATGGATAAGTTTCATGATATTTAGTGTCACTTAGATTAGAATACATCTATAAAATTGTTTTAAGGACATTTTGACAAAAAAAATTTATTTAAATATAATATTTTGGCAAAAAATTAACTTAGAATAACTTTTTTTTTCAAATTTTCTCCTTTTGTGAAAAATACTTCTAAAGGGTGTTTTTTTAGAGGTATAGAACTTTAAATTGCAATAAAACAACGATGCATTATTCGATTGACATGAATTTTTTTTATTCGAAAGATGATCTTGTGGCATTACATTTTAAATATGATTTCTGGCATAGGACTGCCACGGCTGGCTCGGATGTAGTCCAATCTGGACGTCCAATTTTCGATGACTTTTTCCAACATTTGTGGCCGTATATCGGCAATAACACGGCGAATGTTGTCTTCCCCATGGTCAAGCGTTTGTGGATTATCCAAATAGACCAATGACTTTACATAGCCCCACAAAAAATAGTCTAGCGGTGTTAAATCACAAGATCTTGAAGGCCAATTCACAGGTCCAAAACGTGAAATTAGGCGGTCACTAAACGTGTCTTTCAATAAATCGATTGTGGCACGAGCTGTGTGACATGTTGCGCCGTCTTGTTGGAACCACAGCTCCTGGACATCATGATTGTTCAATTCAGGAATGAAAAAGTTAGTAATCATGGCTCTATACCGATCACCATTGACTGTAACGTTGTGGCCTTCATCGTTTTTGAAGATAGATTCCACCAGCCCATAAAGCGCACCAAACCGTCAGTTTTTCTGGATGTAACGGTGTTTCGACATACACTTGTGGATTAGCTTCACTCCAAATGCGGCAGTTTTGTTTGTTGACGTAGCCATTCAACCAGAAGTGCGCTTCATCGCTAAAAAAAATTCGCTTATGAAAATCGACCATTATTTTCGAAATAAAATTGCACAATTTGAAAGCGTTATTCAGGCGTGAGTCTATTCATGATGAATTGCCAAACCAAACTGAGAATAAATCACCTGACACCTGTTAAATCGGTCGCCATCTTGGAAAGTAATGCCAACTTAAACTTCTATACCTGAAACAAAACACCCTATATTAGAATAATATTTTGCCTCTATATAGCTCAGACCTCTCTACAGAGGTTCAACTAGAATTTTTGAAAAAGTCGCATTATTTTCAGAGTTACCACCAATTGAAATAATTATTCTCGCGTTTTTTTCTTAAAATTCCTCCCATCTGTTGTCATAAAATATGAATAAACCCACTTCTAAGTTATATATTTCAAAACTTCTAGTTGATCCTCTGAACACAGGTTTGAGCTATATACAGGCAAAATATTATTTTAATAGAAGCCTTTTCCACAAAAGGAGAACATTTGGAGAAAAGATTATTCTAAGTTAATTTTTGCCAACATATTGTATTTAAATAAATTTTTTGTCAAAATGTCCTTAAAACAATTTTATGCATATATTCTAATCTAAGTGACACTAAATATCATGAAAATTATCCATTTATGCGCTTTGGAAAATCACGGTTCCGAACGTAGTCGGATACCTTAATATTTAAAATTGATAATTGACGATTTAGTCAATAAATTTATGAATTACAATAATACCGAAGCGAAGTAGAATAGGTCAGCACGGAATTACAATTATTTAGAATGTATGTTACCAAAGAGTTCCCAAAATAAATGATTAAATTTATAATTAAATGTTAAATATCTCGTCTACCTTACTTTGCTTCAATACTTAATTATAGGTGCATTTCCTAGCCTGGGTTGTTGAGACTTGTTAAAGGATTAATAAATTATATTTGTTTAGATTATGGCTCATCTTCATTCTAACTCCCGAACACTGATGGATGTGAGAGAAAATCCATCACAACTTCACTTGACTATAAATAGAAACTTACGTTATCATAAGTATGGTTCCTCCACAGAAAGCGATTTTATAATCATAGAACGTAATCAAAAGAATTTTCCCTGGAGGTTTAAGTCAGAAACGCAAATAGAACCCGTTACATCTTTAATCAACATTGTCTCACCAATTCAGCTGAACCTTTTTCCATTTATTCCATATAGATGTCGAAGATCGAAGTACCGATTTGGAAAAAGGGAGAAAAGATTGTACATTGGATGTAAAAGAAAGAAAGTGTTCTTTGTCTTGAGCAATTAAAGGTTCTTGTCTAGCCGGACCCGTATAAGTTCCTATTAGTTAGATTAGATTAAAGGCCTTTTTTATATGTTTTTAGGGATGCATTTTCGATGCTTTTGAGCTGATTTCGCAGGAAATTGAGACTTTGGGGTATAAATCTTGTCTTAATTCAGTTGAGAGCGTATTAGAGAACTTGTTATCGATATGATAGCAATAAATTAAAAATTCACTACCTCTACATAAATAAGACATTCTTATCCCTCTAATGATAATAATTTTATTCTTTCGATTTGGTACAGTTTTTAGCAATAATGATATGTTATTTTTAGGCCAAAAGATACGTTAAATCGAAAAACAATTTCATACGAATGGGTTTTAAGATGGGTGGGTTTTTTTATTGATATTTTTTTTACACATGGGGAATGAGACTTGTGAATTGTTCTTAATAATTTTAATTAAATAACTCATTTTTATTTAACATTGTAGAAAGCTTATTTCGATATAGGACAATAATCACCCAGAGAGTTACTCATTATAGTTTTCTTAAGTCATTGGAAACATTAGTAGGGACATAATATACTCAACAATGTAATGATTTTAGAAATAAATTTTGAAACTAAAAAAGTGCAGCAAAAAAAAACTTTTTATCCGAATCTTGCTTACTAAATACATATACTGCTTCAAACTGTTAAATTTAATTGAGGATATTTACAGAAAAATGCAATCTAAATATTCTTAAAATTAGTGTCAATTTATGTTAAGTCCTGATGTCATTTCTTATGCTGAAAATCTGCTATCATGAAACGTTCTTAAATAATAAGATACAATTAATTACTTAACTAGCAGTCTATTTCTTACGAAATCAAATTTGAGGGTTAAAGTATGTATTTATGCATGTATTTAAGACTTTTGTGTGAATATAGCCAACGAATATAAATAAAATGATATGCATAAATGGTAAGTAACAATGGGCTAAATTCATGTGGCGACATAATCACATGATAATGATAACCGCGTGTTTTCAACCAATCAGTTCAAACACTCATGTGACGTCATAGTCCCACGATAAAAGCAATCATGTGTTTCCAGCTAATCAAATAATGCGCTTCGTTGTTGCCAACTTTTAATTTTTTCAGAAAAATTCGTTTAAAAAGTACAAATTTGTCAACAACAATAACACACATTGGTTGATAAATGCATTTAATTTAAAACGTGACTGTCATGAATTGAGACCGTTAGTTATAAAAACATTGAATAATATACCACTCACTTCTTCGCAAATTAATACTTATGTCAATTTTCGTTGCATTTGCGACGTGTTAAGTTCTATGATCAATTCGACTGTTATCCTGGTATCGGTATTTTAACGCTTTTTACCCATTTAGAATTAAGGACACGCATATCGAAGTTACTTGCATATTACATTTTCTATAATGCATGCATTCCCACGTACAACTGAAGTCGCATAGACTGACGTAACTATATCTACCATTCAATTTTTGTAGTAGTAGTAGTTTTGTAGTTTGAGTATTTATATATTAGTTACTGTCTGAAACGGTTTATTGAGTTTGACCAATATATGATTGACAGATAGTCCAAGTGTCATATGACAACTAACAAAAAATTTGAGTAACTGTCTGATTGACTCGAATTATGGTCAGATGGTGATTATGCTTGATCCCATTTTAACTCTTAATATTAAATGGTATATGTGCTGTACAACAAATTTTTTCTGTCATTTACTTCTGCTGCGGTACAAATGGTGTAACAAGTAAATTAGAGACAGAACGTTCCCCTTTTTCCCCGGAAAAAAGGAGAAGGGGGAATGAGATAAACATTACCCTAGCAAAGAAAATGAGAAAAACATTTTTTTTATTGAAAACAATTATAAAAAATCCCCGTGCACCACAAAGTATCACATGGGGCTCATAGAAGTAAGTATTAATCACGCATTACAAAGAAATGTGGGAAAAAATCCTTTGCGGTTATGAAGGATTACAAACATTTACAACAAATTTACATAACTTTTTAAAAGCACTTCTGAAGGAAAGAAGTTGCTAAATATTTGGAGGCCAATTTATATTAAGTCCCTTGAAAGCCAGTCTTGGGATATTTCGTTCTCTTTCAAACTTGGAACACAGAAGGAGCATATGTTATACATTTTCCTCGCCCCAAGTATCACAATCAGGAAGACGATGGAACTAAATTAAATTTGTTCAAGTAACTTTTAAAGTTGCCATGGCCAGATAGAAATTAGGTTATTTTGTAATTAGTATAAAAGTGATGACAGGACAGTCTCTTATTAATGTGGGATTTTCCCTTTGAAACAATTGTAAAAAGGTTGAGTGATATCCTTTTCAGAGGACCATAAATCTCAATTTGATTTATTACTGCATTCCGAAGCAGCGCCACCTAGTGAGCTTTCGTAGCTCCGGCTTGAATAATTTTTCGGCAGAGGCCAACTAACTACTGCTTGATCAACACATCACGTCTACCGCATTTCCGCGCCCAACGCGGCACCGCCAGTCCTAACGTCCAATAATGAGAAAGGTTCATTTCCCCGTCTTCTAAAGGTATTACTCAACTTTTAATTAACTTAATTCCTGCATTTCTTTCTATTTGTAATTATCTTTTTTTTGTAAATATTTTCCTTTAACTTTAAATAAATTCTCTCTTTTACTTAAAAGAAGTATTCGTGCTTTAATGACTTAGATTCATTTAATTCATCACTCACCCTTAAATACTTACCCCTAGACAAGCCACCTCGCCAATCTAAAATCCCGCCTTCTGAAGAGTCTGATTTTTATTCGAAGATTTATTCGGACTCCCACATTAATGGTTGGAAAAAATTCTTTGCTTAGCTCCCTTTATTTGAAATGAGGTATTCTTCGTTTCAAGACTTTGCCATTCTTTCTTTCAAAATCTTCTTTAAAATGATTTAAAAATATTAATGTCAGAGAGAGAGAGAGTGTCAATTTTGTGCTTGGATGTAGCCTTTGCAAATGAATCGGGCCGCTCATTTCCAAGACCGCCCGTGAGTCCGCGAACAAATGCAAAATCTATTGAGATGTTTTATCTTTTAGGATTTTAAGTGGCTTTTGGATCTCGACTATTATATTATTAGATGAAAAAAATACGAGGATGAGATAAACATTTTGGGATGCAGCATATGTACTGAGCGTTAAAATTTGAGCTACTACAGAACATTGGCATCAGGATTTCTGATTTTAAATTTTATTTTTAACTGCAATTATTATTTCACTGTAAATATTTTGAATAGAACTGAAAGATATACTGCAATATAAAAATCAAAACTCAATCTTATGTGCTAAATGATCAAGACTTTTATTTTGTTAATTTACATTTGAAGCTGAAAATAGAAATACAAACAAAACAACAGGTAAAGAAATCTTAATATTGTTTAGAATCAGATTTATAAGAATTAAGCTAAAGTTTTCTAAAGCTTTCTGTCAAAAAGACTCTAATTTTTTAATGGTATTTTAATCAAATCTATCACAAAAAAAAACAGATTCAAGACTGTATGATTTTTTTTATAAAAAAAATATGAGCTTATTTAAATATTTTAATTTTTAGGTACTGCATTTCAGGAATAATATTGTTAAATTGCATGTAACTTTATGTATAATACTTAGCAAATTAAATAAAAAGACATTTAATAATATTTGTAAATTTCTGTGGTTAAAAACTTATTTTACATGGTTTGCAGCTCAGTGGTAGAGCGTTCGCTTCGCATGTGAAAGGCCTGGGGTTCAAATCCCCACTCCTCCAAGCGTTTTGTTGGGCTTTTTTTCTGCATTAACAAACATAAATTTCTTTAGATTTGGTTTTTTTAAAAAGAATTCTGACTCTCTCTCTCTATTTTGGACCAAATTTCCAACGAATAGTATAACGACATTATTTTTATAGTCCTATCATAACTTCTTAACTATTAGATTACACTTGTACTATCCAGTTTATTTTAAAATATGAAAAACCTCGTACCTGCGATTCTATACATATTAAAAACTCTCTAGTAATCCTGAAGCTACTAACCCAGACACTAACCCAGACAAATATCCTCTAATATCTGGCTCAAAATATAAATTTTGGTTTATTTTAATAAACATCATACTACTCAAATACGAGGGTTGGAGCAAAAGTCATGGCAACTAGTTTTTTTTTCTTGAAGATACCAGTCCGGTTGAAAAATGTGACATATACTGACGAAATAACAAGGTGTTAACTACATGTGTGGACAATGAATAGCACTAAAATATCGTGACGCACTAATTTATTACGGTAGTATACAGGGTGATATGATCTTCACGGTGCAAAAGAATGACAATATAGTACACAGTACACCCACCGTGCTACCGTACGATAAGGTTAGGCATTTTTTCCAAGGGCTTCCACTAACTCACTGTGATGTTCCATCACATTTTTCCCTCGGAGAACGACTATTTGGATGTAAGAACGCTGCTCAACACGGATTACTTCCATCACACGACATTCACCAACTGACTGATTTCACAGCCCTCGCTGCGCTACTACCAGCTACCACAGAGCCATCTGTGCTTTTGTATACACACTATGCCTGCAGAACTTCCACACGACACATATACGTTTGTGATCCATTCACATATATACAAGAAAAAAATAGTTGCCATGACTTATGCCCCAGCCTTCGTAGATTATCGATTAGGGTGTGGAAGATTCCCCTTGTCATGACTCAAGTATTCATATTGGAGAAGTGTAAAAGTTTGGAATGTGGGGTACTAGTTCAGATGTCATCCTCATCACGTGACCGATATTCAGAATTACGTGGTTCGTTGGCCAATAGTCCGCGCGCAGCTTTGAAATGCGTCGTTGATAAAAACAATTTCAATCGCATCAGTTATCTTATTTTTCTGTATCATGTTTTTCATATCATTAATAAGGGGAGCATAAATTTTTATTTGAGAGACAATTATTATACATGTTATTTTTTGACAAGGAGAGGGACGACCAGTGCCTTAGCCAAAGTAAATACGAAAAAATTTACAGTGCACGATATACATCTCAGAATTTTAAAGATTAAGCTTTTACAGAACACCGACTTAAGGTCTTTGAAACTTGTGTGATTTGATTTGACGTTCAGCTGAAATTATTTTTCCCAGAATATATTTTGAATCGAATTCATGCTATGTACTACATAACACGTTGAAATGGGCTCAAAGTCTATCAAAATACATAGTTTTGTTTTATTTTATTGATTAGAGCTATCTTTTAAATTTACAAAACATTTTTTTTGTTTCTACGCTACGTAGAAGCCAGATTACAATCAATTTTATATTAGAAAAATCGGAAGTGGGTCATTAATCTACCAATAACGGGCGTTTAAATTGTTCGAAATATATCATGGAGAGTCTGATAACTCTAAAATGTTATAAATGTATTTCTGTACAACTTCTTGAACCTACTATTTATATTATTTTTAGAGAATGTACTGAAACATTTCTTACTGTATGAATATTTTTTTTAATTATGGCCTGTTATTTAAATAATGGTCTCCTAAAAAATGTCCCATTTCTTAGAATATTTACTTTGATCGGCTCTAAAGTTTTAACAAAACATTAAAATCTTAGTACATTTTTAAGATAAATGCATCTAATTTGCTTTAGTAATACTTTTATTGATATAAGTTTATCACTTTTTTTACTTTAATTGCTTTGTAGTTTTTCAAAAATATTACTTAAATTTCACTTTTAAATGTGATTTTTATAAAATTTAGATAAATATTTATTTTTTAAATGTTGTTAGTTAAATATTAGTATTTATTGGTATTGGTTCCTAAAAAACATTTATACTATTTCAGCATGCTGTTTTTTAAAAAAGGACTCCAAACGTGTTCAGATACCTTAAATAAGTATAGAATTTTTAAGATTATCTTTGAAGCTAGTAAAAATAAATAAATGAAATGAAAGTAAAACATCAAGAAAAGAAACCTTAATACTGATTAGAATTACATTTACAAGGAATTAGCTAATTTTTGATAAAGAGTGCAGTCAAAACAATCCGGATTTTTGAGTTGCATTTTAATAAACACTTTTATTTAACTTGTAGCATACACAAACCTCTTCTATGAGGAGAGAGTTACATTCTAAAATACAAATAAACAAAAGCACTGAGAGATAATCTTTCTGAAATTTGTTGATCTATGAAAGGAGTGGGAGGGAGGTTGAATCCTCAAACCTCACCCTTTTGTTCATTACAGTCGTGACGGGGCTTTCATCGCAATTTCTACTAATGTCCTCTTGGGGTTTCTTTGGGGACGAAATGGCAATTATTTCCAACTAACTCAGGAAGAAGAACATGATTATGCAAGTTAGGAATCATATATATAGTGGAAGTTTAGCGTTCGCGGGGTGGCTATGTAAGGTCTATGTCTATGTGTAGAAGTGATTTGAGATAAAGTCTAGAAGTCCAAGAATTAGTCTAGTCGTTCCAGTATTGTCAACCCAAAGGAGGATCTGAGGCTAAAAGGATCAGAGACGGATTAAAGCCAGGTCAGAAGTGTTTCTGAAGATAGCTGTTTACCTAGGATATAGCGGTAAGCTAATTAGTGCGATTACTAGTGAAGTAGCATTTAATATATAAAGTAAGATTAAGTGGTCAATTACGCAATTATTTGGTAATACGTGTTGCGTCTTCTCATTCTAGATCATCTTACTTAATTATTGTTGTTGTGTATTGTGTTTAAGTTAAGATCTTAATAAGCAGATATTAAGATGAACAGTCAGAGTGATTTTTCGTTCCTTTTCACAGAAACAGGTCGCGTAGATAATGTAGAAATGAGGTCCCCACGGGTGGGGGCTTCACACAGAATGCTACAAAAAGCAAACTCTGGACTGGATGGTATGTTCAGCATAAATATTGCCACTTAGATTGCATAAATATTTTTAAGAAATTAAATACGGCATTTTATGAATTGTATTTTGAAATTGTTTGTAACTTAACGGGTAACAATAAACCGCAGTTGAAAAAAAAAAGAAACTTTAAGAATTTTTGGTAGGCCGTGGGTAGCCAAGGTGTGAGAACATCGGACTCCAGACCGGAAGGCCTGGGTTCGATGCCCAGTGCCACTAAATACCCTCAGAGTACACACGGAGTACGTGTTCGTTAAATCAGTGGGTCCGAAAGTCTTGTAGGCTGAATCACGAGTGCAGGGAACTGGAGAATATTTCCCTCCCCTTCAGTTCCATGCCAAAATTGAGGAGGTGGAGATAGGTGGTGTCGCAATCTATCGTCCCTTCAGGGAACTTCTTTGAGTTAATTCCTACTGTCACCTGCATGGTGCTCAAGGCCTAGGCCAACGACAGGCGTACTTCTAGCCCCTTGCAACGATGAATTTCTTAGGCCTCGATATGACTACGTCAGACACAGTAGCATTAGCCAAAACAACTCAATAGAAGAAATTTATAGTTAAAAAATTATTTTTCAAAAATTTTACCAAGAAGAATTTTTTTAAAACAATTTATATTTGATTCCAAACATAAAAGGTTAATAGAATTAGAAATGTGTAGACCATATCTTTTCAGACATAAACCTTTGATTGAGTTAAGTTACATCAATCTATGTATATATATATTGATATATTTTTTCATTAATGAATTGATAAGCGAATATTTAAAAAAAAATACAAAAAAACACAAGCACTAAAAAATTTATACTATTAAACAATAAACATTTTCTCTCTTAACTCACAATCACATATTTTATTTTCCACCTGTGTCGCTAAAAGTACCTTCCTCCCAGGTGTACAATAAATGACACCTGCTATTAATGTACACTGGTTTACATACAATGAAAGAAAATCTAATGATTTATGTTACACAATTGGAACATGCAGTGGGGGTGTAGCTCAGTGGTAGAGCGTTCGCTTCGCATGTGAAAGGCCCGGGGTTCAAATCCCCGCACCTCCATTTTATTTTATTTATTTGTCTTTCGGGTGCATAAAATAAATTTTTGAAAATAGACTTTGAACTACTTCAGACAATCTGGCTTAGTTTAGTTCATTTTACAATACAGTAACACCTGTTTTTGTGCGGTAGTTAGGGATTGCATAAAAAAAAAGAAACCCAATTAAAAAATATTCGAAAACTTCATAAATACAGTCGAACCTTTATATAATGAAGTCGCTAAATCCCGGAAAAAACTTCGTTATATGGAAAATTCGTTATATATAGGTTCATCTTTTAATATATTTTATAAACCACATAAAACAAATTTTAAATTCATAAACACTATATATTAAAAAAAGTAATTATTCACACCCTTTTTTAAATTAATACATGTTTATTTTATATATCTTACCCATCAAAAAAAAAAAAAGAAAGAAAGAAAAATTGCAAGGAAAACAAGAAAAAAAAATGTCGAAGAATTCACTGTATTTTCAATATTTAGAAAATAGTTCCATACTAAAATTAAAGAATTTCAAGGACATTTTACAATTTAAAACATACAAGTAACTTTAAACATACATTATTTTATAATTAGAACACGGGGACACAGGACAACTACACTGAGGGTGAAAGAGGATATCAAAGATGTTTCTAGTGAACTGGGCAAAGGGGATTAAGGGTTGCACTTCATGGATGAAACGTCCAGAACTCTTTTGCTCTCGGGAAGTTAGGATCTAATAAAACCGGTTCAAGATTTATGACCACCATAAAATGTGTTAAAGGGTTATTAATTTGAAATTTTTTCAGAAATACTCATAAATCACTTTCGTCACTTGAAAATTCTATTTCAATTGATTTAATTTTTGGCATCATAAAGTAAGTGATAAGTTTTTGCGACGACGGTCAGTTGGTTAATTGCTTGTAAACGTCATGATAGCCCGATATGCATTATAGAAGCTCATTTAGGAACTTCAAATTCCTATATAGGAATTGTTATCTAATTTAAGAAAATTCTGTTCCGATTTTTGTTGCAAAGCTGGATACCTGAATATATTTTATTCGCTCTTGCAGAAACCGCTTCTGTTTGTCTGTCTTCATAATTAATCAAATTATTGACAGTTTCATGTTCAATCAAGCACGTGCTATTAGCATGTAGATAGAAAGAAATTGAACGTGCATTGTTGGGAGACTGTTTATAACAAATGAACAGAGCGTGTTGAAGTGAAGTACATTAGCATAAAACATTACAGTGATGCCAAAGCCGTAGAAACTGATATACCGCATAAAAGGAGATCACACAACAATAAAATCGCATAAAAAAGAGGACCGCACAAAAACAGGTTGTACTGTATTAAATATATTTTTACAAAATCTTTCTATAGGTGATGTAATATTAATATGCTAAACAACTAATACCCTGATGTAAAGATCCAGATCTGAAAAAATCATATCAGTTTAAGAGTTACTACCAATTGAAGTAATAACCGATGCTTTTTTTTGTTATATTTTCTCTATTCTTATGTATCAAAATATGAATAAATCCTCTTCTAAATAATATATTTTAAAAATCCTAGCTCACGCTTTGTATAGAAGTCTTAGCTATATATAAAAACAAAATATTATTATTATTTAAGCATTTTTCATAAAAAGAGAGAATATTTTGAAAATATATCATTTTTTCTTTAATTTTGGCCGAAACATTGCATTTGCATAATTTTCCTTGTAATAAAATTCTTAAAAAAAATTTATGTATAATTTAAATCAGGTAATACTAAATATGCGAAAAAAATTATTCATTTGAATGCTTTTTCAAAATCCCGGTTCCGAACGTAGTCGTATACCTTAAAAAGACTGATATATTCTTAGTTTTATTTCATTAAATGCTAAAAATATGATTTGTTTGCAGTTCTCACAGACATGTTATTTTTTTTTTATTATTTGTAACGATTTCTACCGATTACACGCAGTCAAGCACTGATTGCTGCGTGTGGCGCACTTTTGTGACGATTTCTATATAATTTTGAAACATTTCAAGTATGTTTTTTTTCTTGCAATAAAACACTGCTGGTTGGAAAAAGAGTTTCACAGGAAATGTGCTCTTCCTAACATAACTTGAATAAGATATTGATAATCACTAAGTAGAGAGGAGAGTTACCAGATCGGCGACATGTTCGACCTTGCTGATAGATTTGGCGACAAATTTGGTGATAAATTATATTCTCAAGAAACCTTCGCAAAGTTACTGGTATCGACGCTTCTAGAAACATCCAAGGAGTTTATATAAAGATAGATAATATAAAGATATAGGTAAATGCCAGAATCTGCTTTTGTGTTGTCTGTGACAAAACAGATACGTTATCTAACTTAATTTTTGCTTGTGAATTTGTTCCAGAAAACTATGTTTGGAGCTTTGTATAGCTTGTTTATAACAAGTGAATTTTTCCATTACTGCAAGTAATATGTTTTAATATCTCTTTGTGTATTTAGGTTGATTTGTCTTCGAGTAATCATTACTCTCGTCATTAATAAATTTATTATTTGACTATTGAAGTCATAGGCTGCTCCCCACCCCCACCTCAACACGAAATATTTATAAAAATATTTATAATTAAAATTACCCTAAAATTCTCTCAGTTACGTACATATATTTTTAAAAAAATAATGTGCATTTAAATATCAAAATTTAAATTTTGTTCAAATAAATAGTTTACGATAAAAATATAAATTTCCAAAACTTTTTTGATTACAATTGTTTATTTCAATTTTGGTTTAAAATACATTAAGTGGAATAAAGTCTCCAAAAGTTATTTTTCTTCAATATCACTCGATAGAAAGATATCCTCGAACAAATAGGACAGCATTCTCTTCAAAATTTATTTTTTAGTTCTCCCCCCTCCCACCCAGCACTTGGAATCTACGATCGTACAAGGATAGTGGAAAAAATATATAAGACGTGAATGTTATGGTTATGGTTATTAGTTTTACCTGTGGGATATTAATAAGCTGACTCTTAAGGCGATTATACTCCTTGTTTACGTATTATAAACCGCAGCTAAAAAATTAATTATAAACATTATAGGTAAATAAAATCTAATTTTAGTAAACTAATATTTGCCATCTTTAAACATTACTTCAGAAACTATACATAAAAAGTAAAAATAATTTCTATTTTGGTATTTATAATACAGAAAGATATGAATATTTTTATGAATTTCGTGACCATTTTTGGCAAGTTGGCGACCATATGGCTGTTTCTGGAAATTACAGGAGAAATTTATCAGCATCATGATCTATGACATAATAGGTTTTTTCGAGAATATCCGTGCAGATGAAAAATAAGAAGCTACTTACTAAAGCGGAGTTAATATTATTTTTTCCATTGAAGAAACAACAACAATTATTTGTTATTTCGACTGATGAATAGAACGAGCGAGTGCTTGTGAATAATCTTTAACATGAATTTTAGACACTGCTAGTTGTATCTGAGTGCTGTAGACGGTGTGAAAACCAGGATTTATTGAGCGAGTTTAGGTGCTGTATCCTATATTTCAAGAATTTTATTTTTTCTACAATAAATTTTTATCACTCTTAAAGGACTGTTTTGATCTTTGAGACTAATATTATAAAATCCTCGAACTCTCTCCGATCTACGTAACAGTATAATATTACGAAGGTGAAGATACTGTGTTTTAAAGGATAATTTATTTAAATAGTTATGCTTAGAAATTAAGAAGTATATTTAAATGTAAAAGGGAAAATTCCCTTCCATTTTGAGTTTTCAATGTATTACAAGGGTTTTTCAAATCGTGTCCTTCTCATAGCAAACAACGTTCCATATTTTTTTCTAAAAATATATCTTGATTAAAATTCTTCGTGTTTTTTAAAATTGAAAGTGAATATTAGTCATTTGACCAGTACTTTTAGATTTTCTCTTAAGGTAACAGAACATCTTCGAAGAAAATGTTTTGAATTAACCTGAATTTTGCCTGTAAATGCATATTGTATGACCTTATGGGGTCTCTAAAATTAGAAAATAGCCAAGAAAAGTTTTTGATAGTGTACATTTTTAGAGTCAAAGGGGTATTTTATAAAAAAAATAAGCAAAAATAAGACTTTACGCAAAACATGATAACTGAAAATAAAATAAATATATTGACATTTTGTAAATTGAATAATATAGCATACAACCTTATCTAGGGAATAGACTCTTATTTTGGTAATATGACCATTACGGAAGTTATTGTGTTTCGAACTTCTATACGTTGAAATTTTCTTAAAAGCTATTGTAATTTTTACTTTATTGCTATATAAAAATTTCTACTCAACACAAAATCTTAAGAATGGTCTATTCCCTATATAAGTATTTAAAAAAACATACATATAAAATTTTTATTTCATTCAAGCATAACTTTTGAGATATTGTGTTTTGCGGTAAGAAAATGTAAAAAAACTCATTTTGAGAAAACGACAAAAATAACATTAAACTATTCTGATTACAATAAAACACTTTAATTTCTTATTAAAATGCACCAGATTTATAATTCTCCCATCTTTGACTTCTAAAACACTAATTTTTTTCTTTTAAGTGCTCTTATAATTTTCCTGTTTTTCTATTTGTTTTGGGGTCTGCATTATGAATTGATTCACGGATTCTGCATTTATCTAAATGTTTATATCCCTGCAAGGTAAACACCCCAGGGTTTTCTGTATTCATTTTATTAAGGTGCCTGACTAGTGTAAAAATCGTCAATTTTGATGAACATGACAAAAAAAAAATTTTATTTGATATTTTTAATATTTGAATTTTCTTTCTTTTCAAAAATACCTTACTTTGCTTGTACTCGGTATTTACGAAGTTATAGCACTTTTTTATGTCAAGGAACAACAAAACGAACCGGAAGTTAGAAATCGAAACCGAAGTACTTTTGAATTTGAAAAAGATTTTTACTCTTTTTGGAATTTTATTGAATTTATTTATAAAATATTAATTTTGGTAACATTAAAACTGAATATGGTGATATTCTTTTAAAAATTATTTAATAGTTTTTTAGTAAAATTTAAGCAACAACTTTACAGGTTTGTTGTCATTTTTCTCAATTTGCTTATGTTGTGCCAGCTACTCGATTCTTCGCTCCCTCGTTTAATTTATTATTTTGATATATTTTATGAAAAACTGTCTTTTCTTAAGACAAAATATTGATTAATTATGGCTAAAATCAAGATCTGGGAGGTTCAAGAAGCGCCGATTTACTGGAAATCGTTATACCATTCGTGCCACAATTAATGAGAACGATGAAACATCTGAGCTCAATTCTACTGAATCCGCTATGCCAAAAAAGTTGGAATCAAGCCATACAAGTTTGGAAATTTTCTCAGAAAGATTGTTTGAAATTTAAAGACAATAGAATTGTCAGCTGGACAACTTTGATTTCATTTTTGCCATAGTTTGTTGTCCTGATTGTTATTCTCAGGGCTTGGAACTTATAGAAGACTCTATCAGTGGGATTATGCTCACATATGAACCTAAAGTGCAAAACTGCTCCTTCTTTAAAGGTTTCCCTACGACAGAGAAGATGAAAGGTTCTTGTCTTATAAACTCTTCAATTGTTTTGGGGCTAAGGATAATCGGGAAAGGATTTTCAGCTGGCAAAAATTATGTGCTTTCCTCGGTTTACCTTTCCTGTCAAAACTTGCTTTCCGCAATCAAGAAAGAAACTGTTGAAAGCAACTGAACGCGTTGCTCAAGAAAACATCAACGCTGCATTGAGTGAAATCAAAGGCTCAAATAGTTTCACTAAATGTGGAATATCCATTGATGGTACTTGGCAACGCAGAGGCTACTCATCTTTGAATGGGTGTGTAAGTGCCATATCAGTTGACACCGGTAAAATTTTAGACATTGGTAGATTATGACACAATATTGCCACATATGCGCGAAAGGCAATAGCCAATCATCGAAACATGTATGTTCGAACTACAAAGGTTCCGCGGGGAACATGGAGGTTGTTGGAGCCTACCGTTGTATTTGAGAGATCAAATGTGAGGAATGTACAGTACAATGAATACTACGGAGATGGGGACTCAAAAGGATATGAATCTGTTAAAAACTTTTATGGAATTAATACAGTAACTAAACTCGAGTGTATAGGTCATGTACAGAAACGTGTAGAGGGGCGGTTGCGTCAATTAAAAACGACGAAAGGTTTGGGAGGGAAAAATAAATTAACTGATAAATTAATCGACAGAATTCAGAACTATTATGGAATAGCTATTCGAAACAATGTAGGTAATCTAACAAAAGATGATGAGTAGTGTAATAGCTGCATTTTCACTGTGTATCTGAAAAAACAATTCATTGCATGGACAGTGTCCCTGAAGGATCTGAGAGTTGGTGTCGTTACCAAAGGGCAAAAGCAGCTGGGAGTCCCCTCAAAGAAATTGAGCAAGGACTTCCTAATAAAATTATAAACCAAATAAAGCCTACATATCTAAAACTGTAATGAAACTTTGTTGAAAAAAATGTCTTCATGGTAAGACACAGAACTGCAATGAAAGTTATAACAACATTTTGTGGAATATTGTTCCCAAAAATATATTTATTGGACTGGAAACATTTCGTTTGGGTGCATTATTAGCTCTAATACTTATAATTCTGGTTATGCTGGTATATTATCAGTAATTCGAAATGTAAATGGTTCCTCTCGAAAGTGTTGCTCAAGAGTTACTTAAATTTGATAAACAACGGATTTCAACATCTTTAAGACATTCTTTACCGATTGCGAAATTTATCTCGAAAAAGAAAAGCAGCTAGAAAAACAAAAAGTACTAAGGATGAAAAAAACAGAAGGTTTAGTATATTCATATGGAGGGTTTTAAAGTACTTTATTGCAGGATTTTTATTCTAAATTTTATGATAACTTTTGTGATAAACAATATTTTCAAGAGTTTTTTCGTGAATGTTTGCTGGTAAAACAACACAAATATATTTTTGTATGATATATTTCTTAACTTCTAAAATAATATGGAATAATATATATTTGTTTTTCTATGTAAATATTTTTATTTTTAATGCAATAAGGTTTTTTAAAGTGCTTTTTATACGTCTAATCTGTATTTCGTAAACTGTGTACTTAGACTTTAAGAAAAGCTTTTGACACTATAAAATTGTTAAAAATATTAAAAGATAAAAAGTTTGAAGAAAGTATATAATATTCATAATTGCTTTGAAAATGTTTGTTTCTTTGATATATAGAGGTTTTAGGTTTTTTCAGCAGTATAGTTTTTTAAATTTTGAATTTAAATCTTTAAATGCATTTTTTCTCTGAAACAGATTTTTGATATTTTACAACACGTTAAGCATGATATCTCAAAAAGTTCTGTAGGTAATTGTCTGTAATTTTGTGTAATTGTGCATTATTATAGTATGTATGCTGTGACGTAGGGATTAAGAAAAAACAGCATATTTACCTTTTTTATGATTTTTTTCTGTGTGATAAATGTGAAATTTTTGAAAAATTTGCAATGCGTGCACTTTTGACTTCTAGTTCAGTAACAATTAAAAATTTTTCAAAGATATTAGGTCAATTCATTAGTAACTGTTTTTTGAGTAAAATTATGTGGTTTTTTGAAATATTATGCATTAGAATTTATTTTTACTATGTTTAACGTAACGTACAAATAACATCTAATTTAAACCTAAAATTGGCCATATTTAAAAAAATACATTGAAAGAAAATTTTTTTGATGTTTTTATTAGTTTTCAGTTATAATTAAACAAAAATGAGTTTAAAATAAATTTTCAGCAAAATTTCAAAAAATGTCTTCGCAACTAGTCAGGCACCTTTAAAAACTTTTAGACACTCATTTAATCCTTTATTGAAGTGTATAATAATAGCATTATACGACCCAAATTTAATTGTTTTGAGCGAAACAAAACTTCCTTCGGTACTTTTGCCGAACTATTCCATTAAAACACTCGTTGGCATTTTGCGTGCGTCCATGCAAGCACTTACTTAATATCTGTTTGTCGCATAGTTCTAAATATTCTGGTTTAATTTTATTTAAAACATCATTTTGATATACCAGCATATTTTGTGGAACATTGTGTTCCATTTGCCATCCCCCGCTGAAAATAACACCAGCTTTCTTTTCCCTATTGGGCATTGACCATGCATCGGTTTCTTATTACTTGATGCTGATGATATAACGCAGCTATTACATTTTGCTGCATGGCATTTAAGTTACCAACATTGCTGTGAACAGAAATTTCGTAATAGTTTTTGAAGTAGCTGTCAATAAAATTATCAGTTAATTTGCCTTTACCAGACAGTCCTTTAATTTTAGTTTTGACAGACGCTAACCCACTCTCTTTTGTACATGGCCAATGCACTCAAACTTGGTCACACTGTTTAATCCGTAAAGTGTCTTTTACACTCATGAAAGCTTTTGAGTCGCCATCCCCATAATATTGAGTGTAATGCAGTCTGCGGTTTTTTCAGATCGAAGAAATATTCGGGAAGCCACCACAATTTCCATTTTTGATGAAGAGCCTGTGAAATTACACTGACATATGTGGTCGGCTTTTGACGACTCATGTTCAAAGTTTCTTGGCATAGTCTGAAGTCTCTTAATGTTGGACAGTAGGACTGACATATATATATATATATATATATATATATATATATATATATATAATAATATATATATAATATATATATATGTATATACATATATATGCTGTATATATATATATATAACTTCTATATCTAACTTTCTACCATAGTATCAACTGATATTGCACCCACAGCCATTCATAGATGTATAGCCTCTTCATCATGTGCCATCCACCGATATGCCACATTTTTACAATATCGGATGAGAGATTTTGTTTTTTTTCTCCACAATTTCGTGGTATGGCAAAAACTTTTAGCAAGCTGATTCCTCAGCTACTTCCTGAACCACTTTTAAAAGCTTTGCATCCTGATTTTATAAGCAGTTTTTGGTTATTTTTAATGTTGAGCATGATTAAGTCCATCTGCCGCATATCTTTGAATTTATGCAGAAACTAACACAAGTAAAATCATCGTGTAAAATGGGAGCACAATCCATATCACCTCAAAGATTTTCATTTATGAGAATTGTTTAGGAACGCAATTATTTCTTTGCAGTTGACAAACCTGACAGTACAGAAGACGATGCCAGTGAAGTCATAAAACGTGCTGAATACTTTTAACTATTTTTAAGTGTTTACAGGAAAAAAATGTTAAGAGTAAAACCATTGCTGCCAGGTTTTGCATTTTAAATATTGGGTAAAGTTCGCCAACAGAAAGAGAAACGTAAACAAACATTTCTGAGGAAGGAGATATTTCGGGTCTATACTGACATGTTTTAAAATAAGATCAAAACAGTTTTAATTCAGTACCGTGATTGAGGTGGAGGGATTGTGTATCAAAATTTGTTTTTAAGAATAGTATTACAATAAAAAGAAAAATATTTTAAGTACAAGTTTTACAAAGGACATGCCCATTTTCGCTAAAAAAGTTCATCAAGGCTCAACGATTTTTAAATATACTTTTCTTAGGTTTTACGAAAAGTCTCGCCGGTATATTTTTTTCTAAGATTGCATTATCATTGTAAAGGAGTTCGGAAATATACAGGTAAAAATTATTATTATAATAGATTTCCACCAGGATATTTGTGTCATTTTAAAGGATCTAAGTTTCACTATAATTAGTCAGATTAATTTAATTTTATGAAGGGTTTTAAAGAAACTTTTTGATAAATGCTTTTGTTTTTATTTATCAATAATATTGATGGATATTCCAATGTAGGGCAACAAAAAAAAAATACAGAATGCATAGCTAGATTACCTTTTACGTTTAGTAAAATTTGTAATTGATTGTTGGTGACCAAGGCAGTGGCCTTTTAAATTTATGGTTCCATTGTGGCACTGAAACGGTTTTGTTTGACAAATTTTTTCATTCTTCGTAAAATGGAGAAAAAAAAAATGTTCAATCGCAATAAAAAATAAGAATATTAACATCTTAATTAGGAAATTAATTTAATGTGAATAGTGTCGATGGATATTTAGTCTCAATTATACCTGGTTTAATACATAAAATTTGTAATCGATTTGATTGGGGTAACAAAATAATGTCAGTTCTGAATTATATTCATCTAGTGTCTCTCATTTTATAGTAGTCGATTTGGGATGAGTCATCAAATCTGAAAGAAATGTTGGTCCAAACCGTAACTTTTGTTGCAAAAGTTTATCGGATCGACTCTTCGGAAGACTAAGTCTGCGGGATTTTGATCAGATGTTACGTGTCTCCTTAGTTAATTAGGATAGAGTTCTTGAATCTTGGGCAACCCCTATTTTTAACAAAGGTCTTTAAGTCCATCGGTTCCTTTCGAATCTATGCCAACACGATCATCGAAAACACCTTAGATTTTCATTTATGAAATTGTTTAGGAACGCCTTTAGCATGTAATACAGTTTGGAATCGCAGCGGAGTCGATCTAAACGTGCTGAATAGTGTTTACAGGAATATTGTACCATTCAACTTCATTTTAAATATTGGGAAAGTTCAGGAGAGACGCCGAGGAAGGAGATAGATTCTATACTGAATGTTTTAAAAATAGATAAAAACAGTTTTAATTATACTGAGGTCGAGTTGTGCGGGTCAAAATTAGATGCTTGGCTTTGCTTAAACGTGTTCATCAAACGATGGTTTGAAAAGTCTCGCTACATTGATAGTTGCATTATCATTCTGAAAAATTGCATCTCCACCAGGATGTGGGATTTTTCACCAAAGTATGCTCATACAATGGTCAGATAAAATTTTCACCACGCTCTCTGGTAGGTCTTCCTTTCAGAGTTTACGATTGATCAATAAGCAAAGCAGTGAACTATGTCATTACAAATATCCGTCAGCGCGTGACATTTTGGAAAGACAATGCTTCTCTAATACACCTTGTGTAGGTGTTCAACAAACGTAGACTAGCCTTGTTGTAGGAAATGTTTTAAAAGACAATTAGTCAGTCTATATTAGTTTTTTCCACTGATAAACCTTTTCAATTGACTGGCTTTGTATATGGCACTTAAACAATGTTTGACATTACCATCTGTAACATTGACATAGGAATTGCTGCTCTGTCGTAAATGTTCTGTTTATGAAGGTGCCTTCTAACTGCAAGCATTGACACTGGAGAGTCTAGGTGGTGATTGAGTTCTGCGGTCACTGTTGCTGCACAGTTCGCTTTTTAAACATTAAAATCCACTTCAATACCCGACGATCACTTTTACTGAGCTTCTCTTTCACTCTCTATTTTTCTTTGCCGAGCTTGTCTTGCCGTTTTGGGTGTATGCTGCCAAGATTTTAGACTCCATATCTCTAGAAAAGCCTAAAAGTTTGGATGCTTCGGTCACATTTGCTCCAGCTAGACGGGATCTATCAATTTGGCATCTTTGAAAATATGAGAGGTCCAACATTTTACGCTTTTGAAAAAAATCCAAGACATATAGAACTTTAACTTATTTAGAACTTACCATAATATATACAGTCAGACCTCTATATAACAAAGTCGCTGAATCCTGGAAAAAAGTTCGTTACATAGAGGTTCATCTTTTATTATATACTTTAAAAACACATAAAACAAATTTTTTAAATTCCTAAACACTATATATTAAAACAAGTAATTATTCATACTTTTTTAAATTAATATATGTTTATTTTATACATATTACCTCCCAAACACACAAACATTAAAAAATATAGATAGAAAGAAAAGCTGCAAGGAAAACAAGAACAAAGAATGTTGAAGAAAAAATATTGTATATTTTCAATATTATGAAAATAATTTTATATTAAAATTAATGAATTTTTAAGACATTTTCTAATTTAAAGCATACAAATAATATTAAACATACATTATTTTATTACTAGAACACGGGACAACTCCACCGAGTGCGAAAGGGTTTATCGAAGATGTTTCTAGTGAACTGGACAATGGAGGTTAAATTTTCACTTCTTGGACGAAACGTCCAGAACTCTATTGCTCTCGGGCAGTTAGGATCTAATACAACGAGTTCAAGATTTATTACGACCATAAAATATTTTAAAAGAGGGAATAAATAATAAATTCAGAAATACTTTAAAAATAGGGAGAACAAAAATTGAATCACAAAAGAAAACATTTGTTATATAGAAAATGCACTTCGCAACAGAGAGGTTATTTTACGAAGAAATTCGTGAAATGTTCAAGGTTCCAGGAAAAAATTCTTTGCATAGAAAAATTCGCGATATAGAGGTTCGTTATATAGAGGTTTGACTGTACATTTCTATTTATAAAAAAATAGGTTTCTATTATTATATTTTAATGCTTAGGAAGCTCATTAAAAATGTCACTTTTATTCACAGGGGTGTTTCCATTATTTTGATAACTTGTATACAGGTATAAACACACATTCAACGTTCTGTTACTAATATATCTGCAATAAATGAGGGTGTTGTTATTAACGTCGCACTATAACGCAAAACGAGAGCTATTGGAGAAGGACCTCATAATACTTATCCTCGGATGTGAGGATGACATGTGACTGCCACTCCTCTCTCGAAACTACCACACCTCGGTATCAGGAGGATTTTGTTTTTAGACAGATTTAACATGCATCAATCCCTCTCTATATGGCAGGTTTTCATCTGCACTAGGCTCGAACTCATAGAACGCCTGTCACAAGTTTGGGACTATAACCACTAGGCTACCACGGCCACTGTAACTTAGGAAAATAAAGGAGTAGTGCCTTAAGACCTTATTTCACGTTGTAATCTTAGCCCTAAGCAAAAGAATTTTCTAATGTGTTTTTGTGGCTATATTATTATGTCATGGACAAATTTCTTGCTTAATATATTACTTTTTAAAATAGACATATAGTGAATTGGAGTTATTATATATATATATATATAAATTTTCATATATCAACACCAATATATATTTTTATAAAAACAGTTTTATTCAGCGAGCAATCTATTCGTCTGTCGCTGTGAGAAAAGGACACTCCAAGTGAAAGACTAAGACTTTACCACTTATGTTCAGATGTGTTAAGTTCTTAGTAATGGGTTATACATGGAAGTTAATGCTGACATATGGGGCTATAAAAAATAAAAGATCTGCGATTAGAAGTGTTTTTTGTTCTGACCATCTGTTCGGAGAAATATATTGGTGTTTAATTTTGGATCTAATTTCATCATCCTTACATTTATATATATATAAAGGGTGTTTTTTAGAGGTATGGAACTTTAAATTGCAATAAAAACAACGATGTATTATTCGATTGACATGAAGTTTTTTATTCGAAAGATAATCTTGTGGCATTACATTTTAAATAAGTGATTTCTGGCATATGACTTCCACGCTGGCTCGGATGCCAGTCCAATCTGATGCCAATTTTCGATGACTTTTCCCACATTTTGTGGCCGTATATCGGCAATAACACGGCGAATGTTGTCTTCCAAATGGTAACGCGTTTATGTCTTATCCGCATAGACCAATGACTACATAGCCCACAGAAAATAGTCTAGCGGTGTTAAATCACAAGATCTTGGAGGCCAATTACGGATCCAAAAACGTGAAATTAGGCGGTCACCGTGTCTTTCAATAAATCGATTGGCACGAGCTGTGGTGACATGTTGCGCCGCCTTGTTGGAACCACAGCTCCTGGACATCATGATTGTTCAATTCAGGAATGAAAAGAGTAATAATCATGGCTCTATACCGATCACCATTGACTGCAACGTTGTGGGCCTTCATCGTTTTTGAAGAAGGATTCCACAGCCCATAAACGCACCAACAGTCGGTTTCTGGATGTAACGGTGTTTCGACATACACTTGTGGATTAGCTTCACTCCAAATGCGGCAGTTTTGTTTGTTGACGTAATTCAACCAGAAGTGCGCTTCATCGCTAAACAAAAAATTCCGCTTATGAAAATTGGGAACAACGGCAACTCGTTTTGGGCCCACCGACGAACCAGCGCCTTGTTTGATGATCGTTTTGTTAATTGCCAAACCAAACTGAGGAATAAATCGCCACGACAGCTGTTAAATCGGTTGCCATTTTGAGTAATTCCAACTTAAATTTTTATACCTGGAAAAAAAAACACTCTTTATATATATACATATACACACACATCATTTTAGCATTGTGAGACGGAAGCTATGGATACTAAAGATTGAATTAGTTAATTTAAAATTGATATTTTGAAATGCAGGAAATAAAGAGGGAATGCATACAAACATCCACAAACATTGACATAAACATTGCATCCACAAGCATAAATATTGCACAATGAAAACTTTTTGAAGTGGTGTAAAACCAGTTTACGGCCAACAATTCCCCTTTATTTGTGTTACGGAGAACGTCCCACAGAATTTAAGGAATAGATCTTTTGATTTTTATAAATAAAAAGAATATCCATGTATATACAATGAATATCATTTAACAGGAAATTAAGAGGACTTTAAATATTTTTTTCGTGTTAAAGGATACCACAGAGGAAAGTGACTCGTTCAACGATACGAGCGAACGTACGCGTAGCAATTGTTCCACAAACAATTTCCAGACACATTTGCGCAAATCTTCAAATCCACTGCCCGCTTTCCGTGCACTCCCTAACACGGAACATCGGCAACTGCATCTACAGTGTACTAAAGCCGGTCAATGTGGAATATCAGATTGGCAAAAGGTTGTATTTAGTGATGAATCCCGGTTTGTTTTGGGACAGATGATAACCGTGTACGGGTGTGGAAGCTCAATGGTGAGGGTATATTGGCCTCCCCACACTGTTCTACGTCACACTGCTCGCACAGCTGGTGTAATGGTCTGGGGGGCATAGCCTATGATAGCCGGTCCACTGGTGATGCGTGGAACCTTAACGGGAACGTTACGTTGATGATATTCTTCGACCTCATGTAGGACCTTTCATAAATGGTCTCCAAGGGCAATTTCTAGCAAGATAATGCTCGTCCGCATACAGCAAAGTTGCTCGAAGGCTTCCTGCGTCATTTTTCAGACGCTTCCGTGGCCGGCCCTCTCCCACGATTTGTCCTGCAGAGAGCATTGCAGGTCAGCTATAAAACGGCAGATGCCATCGTGTCACTCTGTACATGATTTAGGTTGACTGTTCAAGATTTGTGGCCCATCTGCCTCGGGACAAGCATAAGATTACATTAATGATCAACTCAATGCCGGACCCGTGTGAGGCATGTATTGCAATGAGTGGTCCAACGCGCTATTGAGTGCCAGTATTTGTGTCGTTACTTTTTGTATTCATTTAATTGTCTTGTTTTGAGGTCAAGTGAATCTGCATCTGTGTCATTATGTGTATTAGGAATTTCATTACGATCCGATGTGCTTTCTTGCTTGATTGCATTTATTTTCAATGTTCTGAGGAGTTATAAAAACGTCTTCAATACCTAATTAGTACTATCTTGATACTTATAACCATATAAAAATTTATTTGATTTTGTTTTTAATCCCGTGATGAAAGATTTTTATTACGTTTACTTTTAATCTTAACATACTGCTCTTTCAGAGAAAAACAAATCCCAGACCCAGAATCGAAAAAATTTAGGAACATAAAATTCATCACTGTGATTATTTTTTGAAATACTGCACATTATAGCTGTAATCTGTTTTGCTGATAATCTATTTGACCTAGCAGTTATTGGTACAGTTAGTTATTTCCCCTCTCTTATGTTTTGTTCTCATTTTAGGAAGTTGTAAGTAATGTATTTTTCTCTGTTTAAACGCTCTTTCCATGCAAAGCAGCTATGGATTACATATAAACATATCTCAAACATATAAAAGCATAACGAAAAAATGTTTTTTACACAATTGTTTTTTGCAGCAACATACATATTATCATAATGAATACACTTTTATCCGGAATTGGTCGCGCGGGACACACAGAACACGATATCGTTAATTCTGACAAAACTGTTTATTTGTTACCGAAAAATTGAAAAGTCCTTGAAAAATAGGTAAAATTACTTTCTCTTAAATAAATTATTCGCAGGAATCACGAGGTTTGTATCGTGTACAGTAAAATAATTATAAAGAAAAAGAGGATCAGGTGACTCAATAACCCTGCTGGACCGTATCGAGGTGCGCGCCTGCTCGGGTTAAAGCATGTTGAGGTCTTTTCGCTTTAAATATCAAAAATAATACAATTATTCTTCATCCGAATTATATATTATTGTTCATTTTTAACATCAATTATAAATGCTAATTCTGTGAGGCTTAAAAATTACAATTCGCTTAAAAATAATGAAAATTTGAGCAATCGTTTTACGTTTTTTGTAAAACATTGTCGCGCCCTTTGGCTTTTACTCTTCTTACAATTCAGCTATTATATCAATAATGTTTAATTTCTTATAAATGATTTCGTGCAAAGAGCAGGCTCTTAGCCATATACTTTTAATGTATCAGTGCTTCACAGAATATTTTATAACTAATTAATTAATACTAAATTAAGAATAAGTTTAATAAGTATTAACGACTCCATGGGCTTGTCTCATAACAAAGCAAAGTTTTATAAGGAATGCTTATGATTTAGAAATTGACCTCAAAGTTCTTTCATATTTAGCTGATATCTATATTTTGTCTTCTAAGCAGCAAAACCGCATTTTGCAATATGTTCAGTTTTAAAATTAGAGAAGGGAAAATAATATAATAATTATCCTATTACTTTTTTTTTTTTTTTTGCTTAAACGTAACGTATACAAAATTTAACACTTATGTTGCTAATTTGTATGGTTTATAATTATGAGAGCGTATTGTAGCTTTAGCGTCGAATTGCATTATTATTGCATTCAGTACATTATTAATGTATAAGGGGAGGGCGCGATAAAAATTGTGATTGAAAAGGAGGGGCGCCAGTATTAAATTTGAGAAGCACTGTTTTTAAACGTATTTCACTGTATGTAGTATTTCCACTGATTATGAAGTGAGGGACATATCTTTAGAAGGTTTTAATATTTCTTAAAGCTGTTACGAATGCACATTGTTACGGGAGAAAATCAAGATATTTATTAACATTAATATTTTTAATACATAAAGATACGCCAGGTAAAAAAACAATTACACAAACGGTGAGACGAGAAAGGATATATAAAAGGCATTCTTACGTTTCACACACCTCAAGCTTTTCCTACAGGAAAGCATCGGCACATTATCACGTTACTCAAATGATTTCCGTCTTTTATTATGCTGATTAATCAGATTCTGTTTTCCATGCAATATTTATCATTTAACCATGAAATGACAATGTTTCTGGAATATGGTTTGATGAAATTTTCAGTTGAGTCTATGTAAAGAAAATAATTAAATATAACAAGATATCTTGCTCTCGTAACGTTCAAGACTATCAAAAAATGAAAGATAATTCCTCGAAGTATAAAACAAAACATTGTGTGAGGGTGGGGGTATTTCCGGACTCGATTTAAAGCATTTTGTTATTAAGCCTGTGTTTTTCAAACTGGGGCGCTAACCTTACGAGCGGGGCGCGACATATCGAAAATGAAAGATTTAAAAATAACTAATTTCCTGGGAATGAATTAAAAGGCAATCTCTTTCAGACATAATAAGAATTTCACTTACTCTGATATAATTTATAGGCGCTATTGCGGTCATCAAAAATAAAAACTTTTTCAATAGCAATTAGCTATCTTTGATCTATAACCAAATAAAAAACTCTTTTAAGAAAATATTTGATTTGCTGTATTCCCCATGATGAGAGATTTTTCATTGCGTTTTCTTTTATACCTAACATACTACTCTTGAAGAGAAAAAAAAGCAGATTTGACCCAGAATCGAAAAAATTTTAGGAACATAAAAAATTCATCACTGTCATTATTTTTTGAAATACTGCACATTATGGCTGTAATCTGATTTTGCTCATAATCAGTTTGACGTTCTAAGTTTTTTTGTCAGTTAGTTACCCCTCTCTCATCAGTGTTTGTTTCTCATTTAGAGAGTTGTATTTTATATTATTTCTCTGTTGCACTTTTCCATGCAAAGAGTTTAATGATATTGAAAAACCACAGAGCACACTTTGAAGGATTACTTGGCCAAGACTTATTTTATGAGTATTCTCAAACATATAAAGCATAATGAAAAGCGTTTTACACAATTTTTTAGCAGTAACATACATATTGTCATAATTAATACACTTTTAACCCACGCAAGTGGTCATGGGGAGGACACTGAATCCCGAAATCGTTAATTCCGGCAAACTTGATTTGTTACAAAAGAAAAAATTAAGAAAAAGTCCTTTAAAGTGGGTAAGTTTACTTTCTCTTAATTAAATTATACACTGGAATCACGATTTGTATTATGTACAATAAAATAATTATTAAAAATTAGGGTGACTCAATCTCTGCGTGACCATTAACGCTAGAATCCAAGATGCGTGTCTTCCCGGGATAAAACATTTTGAAGCTTCTCGCCGTAAATATTAAAAATAACACTATTATTCTTCATTGGTATTTTATATTGTTTTCATTGTTTAACAGTAATTCTAAATGCTTATTCTGTGAGGCTTAAAGTACAGTTCGCTTAAACTGGATTTATAATATGTGAGTATTCATTTTAAAATATCATTTTTTATTTTGTGGCTGGCATGCACCAATTGGATTTACTCACCACTGACAATTCAGCTATTTATGAAAAATGCTTTATTTTTTTAAAAATGAACTCGTTCGAAGAAATTGGTACTTCAGATAGTATAATTTAATGTATCAGTGCTGCACAGGATATTTTATAACTAATTTCTTAATACTAAATTAAGAGCAAGTTTTAATAAGTATTAGCGACTTTCCATGGGCTTCTTGCAGAGGAAGTTATTCAAAGGAAGGTTTGCGATTAGAAATGACACTCTGAGTACATTTTCTGTATTTGGCTGATTTCTACTTATTTTTTATATTGAAAGCAGCTACCGCATTACAATCTGTTCCAATTTAAAAATTCGAAAATTAAGTATATATTGCTTTAAAAAGTTACATATATAAAATTCAATATACTTATGTTATTAATTTGTACGGTTTATAATTAAGATCCTTTTGTAGCTTTAGCGTCAAAGTGCATTATTATTCACATTCAATACACATTATTATTATATATAAGGGTGCGATAAAAATTATGATTGAAAATGGGTCCACCAGTATTGTAAGTTTGAGGAAGCACTATACTAAGCTTATTATTTCTGGTGTTTTTGGCGCACAATTGAGGGAGAAACATCATGAAACAAATTTTACCACACTTATTTCACACACACACACGAAACAAACAGCTAGCAAAGTAGGACAACAACATGCAATGGTTTATAGGACATTGACCCAAACATTCTTTCTTTTCTCCCAAGATCCCATCTATTTACAGTTTTGGTCAACTGAAAGTTATTTACAATCATATGATTTCTGCTAAACGTGGAAATAAAGGTTGTGATTATATCTCGTTAGGTGGGCAAACTATAATTTTATTGTCATGTATGACTCTTGGAGGAGCTCAGGATCACTGTGAATTAAAATCCCTCGGTGAATTTAGTGATATTTTTTACACATATGTATAGATTTATATACGTACGAATTCACGAATTTAAGGTAAGTTCACCCATTCCCTACTTTAAATCCAATGGTAATAATAAATTATCTTTATAAATGTAATTTAGTCATTCTTTTTAAAGCAGATCTATATATTGTCTTTTTTCTTTTTTTTCAATTTTTTTAACTCGCACATTTTACATTTAGACACTTTTTACCGTATATAACTCAAAAAAGATTTCGATTCTTTTTTTCTTATTAATAATCTAAAACAAAAAACTCAGATGCTCTTCTAGAACGTTTTGCTACAAAAAAAAACCAAAAGACAAACTTTTTGCAAGATATATTCCTGAATTCTTTTGTGTTGAAATATTTACTAAGAATCTATTACCATATGAGTTCCCAGGTTGAGGAAAATTGAAGAACTTGAATTCGGGGTACGATTTTCTTTTATTCCCTATACAATTAGGTATATCTTAATGGCTTCCTCCACGGGCTTAATCTTTCATCTCCCGACTAACAACCATTTTTCACTTTGTCTGGAAGGTGTATAAAATTCAGATGATATGAGACAAATTGATTTTGTTCTGTTTCCCCTTATACAAGTCTCAGGTACTTCGTATATTTTTTACTATTTTTTATTTGTTAAAAAGGGAGAAAATTAGTCTGACTTTCAAATTTTTATGTTGAAATTAACCACTTAAGCAATCAATTTTTCATAAATATATTCAAGAAAGGATAATTTTTTATTGATTATAACTAAGCATAAAACTTAACACAATTCGAATGTGGAAGAATTTGTATTTTAACTATCAATTTTAAAGTTCTCACAGTATTTTTTCATTTTTTAATTGGGGAACACAAAATCCCTACTAAATGTTTGTTTTTTAAGAAAACATTTTTGCATGCTATGAAAAATTTTCAGATATTTTTAAAAGACTTGGTACCCCAAAGCCAATATCTCTTACATTTAAATTTTTTAAAAAAAAGTATTCTGTAAAAAGTAAAATGGATCCCTAATTTTGTTATATGCTTATATATGTAACACACAGGGAAAAAAATGGAAGTGATTAGTAAAATATGTGGAAGGGTAGCATTTTGAATGCATCAATGTTTCGAAAAACACAAATTGAGGAAAAACCCTTTCAAAGTTTATAATTCTGAAAAAATTATAATAAGCTTAAATAAACAAATGCAAATACCCTTTAAGATATTAGTTATATATTTTTTTTCTATTTAAAATAATTGCATTTTCGTATTTTTCAACCTATACATTTTTTATAAATGATCAATTTAAGAAGGTATTAATTTTTACAAGAAAATGTAATTTTTTTTTCTATTACGACATAAAGTTTATTTTCTTCTTCATAATATTGAAGAAATTAAGGCTGAGCTATGAAAACATATCAATTATAGAACTGAAATTGTAAATTATCAATATAAAAATGCCTTTATTCAAAATTTTACACGCAAACATTTCTGCACAAAAGAAGAAAAATTACATTATTGTATTGCCTCGGAAATATTCTGCTTTATATATTACACAATCTTTTTCATAGTTATTATTTCTCTTTATAAAATTGATTTTTTTACCATAACGCCTTTTTAGCTTTTTTTCTAAAAAGGGGGCGTAGCCGAATTGCCTAGTTTGTTTTCAAATGAAGTTTTATTCAACTTCTAACTTTCCGACTTGCACAAATGGTATATCAATCGAAAGATAATAGTGCAAAGAATAAGATTAAATAAAAATTTAAAAATGATAGGTCGGTTACATATTTAGGGGTACCAAGTCTTCTTAAAAGAATCTCTCTCATACTTACAAAAGTTTCATATACGTACTTTTTCTTCAAACAGTCCTGGATTTTGCGTGTGTGTGCATATACTATATATGCACACACAATTTGGAAGCATGATGTAACGCTAAGTCTTACATTGTAATGGGGACAGCGATATCAAGTTTTTTTATTATCTTTCCATTTTCATTTTTTCAAGAAACAAATTGTACATCTAAATTCAAACAAATCTAAATTCCTGTCTTCATTGAAAAATTCGCCTTCACCACTAATAAAATCCCGGATGAGAAATGCTTCAGTACTATGGACAAACTGCGTCTCGTAAGAGTAATAGAACTAATAATCTAGAATATAATTAAAAATGTATGCAAATCATGAATAAAAAAAGAAGAAAATGTCAGTGCCCGTTCGGTATGCGGGCAAACCAGTTAAAAGGTTAATCATGCCTTGGATATTTTTAAATCGAAAATCTAAAAATTTGAAAAAAAAAATGCTGAAATTAATAACAATGGTATTATTAAAAATGGGAGGAAAAAAAAAGGAGAAAAATAACTGTGAGTTTTAACGGTTTATTTTTATCTTTTATTTTAAATAAGCTGTGCATTGATCACATGGATTTTACCTACAGTTAATTAAATTTCCATATTTGACTTGTTGAGTTCCTTCCCTTATCAGAAATTGAATGTGGTAAACTACTCTTTGATCTGAATTTTAAAAATTCTTTTTAAAAGACTTCACAGAAATGCGAGTATATTTTTAATTATTAAAGATTTGCCTCTTATTATATAAAAATGTAAAACCTCCCTGTGGAGACCCCCTGGGTCTCACCTAAACACCAAGATTAATTTGAGACAAAGAATCACCAAGAGCCATTTTGTATAATAATAATAAATATTTATTATTTCAAGTCTCAAAAAAACTCTAATAACATATAATATTTCTATGTTACGTCAAATAAAGGGATTTTACCTTTTATATTAAATTAAATTACGAATTATGCAATTAATTAATAATTATGTTCAAGATCAAGTAAGGTCTACCGAAATAGGAGGTCGAGAAGTACACGTACTCAATTATTAACTTTCATTAACTTGAACTATTTTTGACTAAACTAACGCTTAATTTAAGCGTAATAAATTATAGTTACCACCTGGACATATCAGCTTTCGTTCTTCATGGAATAGCAGCACTAAATCTTCTGTCTTTTAATATCCTGGAATCCTCTAAGACTGTTGCTGGCTCAATAGCCTTCCTCATCATGACTTGTAGCTTACAACGCTCAGCAAATACCTTATCTACTTTTGCATATCCGTTCATCTTCTTGAAGTTGATTGGCTAGCCTTACGCGGAATTTATATTCCCCAAAAGACGCCTAAGAAGATTAGTGGAAAGAAAGGTTCATGCAGATTCGTCATATCCCTTTATCTATAATATAAAGGAAAATATAATTAAGTTTCGTAACTAGGAGTATTAAAAAATCAAATTCACATCAAGGAGTAAAAAGAAAACATTGTTCCAGATGTTCATTATAATATTACAAGTTCTTTTTCACGTATTTTTCTCATATTCATGCATTACATTTGGCTGGGAAAAAGTTTTCCTGTAATTGCAGATGTTTCAATCTGAAAATTAACTTGAGTTGCAGCAAGATATATAAATATTAAAAACATTTATATATAAGAAGAAAATAAAAATTTGAATTATTTAATTTCCTTCCGTTTTTATATAAAATTTAAAAATTAGAGCAGTATGTAGAGTAAATTTTGCTATTATTAGGTGCTCTTTATAATATAATTTGTCTCCGTTCTATTTATTTCAGATTATCCCAAACGGAGTTTTTCAGCCTTTTGATGATGTATGATTTCAATGTTCTCAAGAAACGTCTAATTATTCTATTCTTCTTTTCTATCTCGATCTATTCCACCACAACATATTTAACAACTTTTAAAATTTCAAATGTTACTGTAATTAATTTCATTAATTTCCAATAAAAATTTTAAAAATGTATGTATACAGACACACACACATATACAGGGTGTTGCCAAATTCCACCGACAAATTCAGGGTGATAGTAGGCAGCATGGAAGACAGGTGCTACTAAAGAACATGGAGTCAAACCCCCTTTAATGCGTGAAAACCAATAACGATAGTAGCTGCCGTCAGGATGACAATGTGCCTGACCAGGTGAATACGGGGATATATATATATATACTGCTCGAATGCCTCAATGGCGCAAAAATACCTATTTTTCTACAATACTTCCTTCCGGAATGGCTGCAGGGGAGGACGTACTGGCAAAACAGAGGACTGGCAAATATTCACCAGAACGTGTGGTTCAAGCACGATGGTCCCACCAGCACATTTTTCGATTGCGGGATGGTTCACCTCCATGCTACATAAACCGGGAGGTGGATCGGACGATGTACTGCTGGCTGACACTGCACTCCCCAGACCTCAATCCTCAAGAATTTCTTCTTCTGGGGCCATCTGAAATCGTTTGTGTAGGATACACACGCGTGTACTATGATCGCGTCAAGATTGTCGCTGCTTCAAACGACATCGCAGAAATTACAACATATTAGCGTTTGAACACTTTTTGACAATCCTTTATCCATCCGTATCGGATGGACTGTGATCTATGCGCTCACAACTGCAAATGATTCTATCCAAGATCGTAACTAGCGTGTTATGAGTTCGAGCAATAGAACCACTGAATACCTGCGTGTGGAGGCTCATGCTCGTTAAATATGTCGAGGCTCAAAGTCCTCCGTTTAGTATTGTGTGGTAGTTTGGAGAAGACCAGCTTAGTTTTCGGTCTTCATCATGTGACCGGATGCTCAAAAAGCTACATGGTTTTAATTCTGATTTTATTTTCCCTAATATTGTATTTGGTAACAAACGGAAATTTCAGGAAGCATTTATAAAATTTAGAAATATTTAAATCTTATTTATATAGAGAGTAAAGTATAATTTAGATTTTATAAATCTTACATCTTTTCCTTCTTGTGCGTTCTTATATATATATATATATATATATATATATATATTTTTTTACTTTACTTAAACATCCAAAATACTATCATTTGTATATTCAGAGGTTCAACATTGTTTATATATTTATAAAAATATTTTTCGCATGATAGTTACTTCAAAATACACATTTATGATTAAAAATTTAAATTGTTCTTTTCGAAGTCGATTAATTTGAGTAAAATTTGCATATTTTCAACCTGTCCAATTTCATTCTATATAATTTAGTGTACTATAAAAAAATAGTCTAGATGTGAGATTTGAAACGAAAATATCAAATAACTGACTTCATATTAATATCTTTAATTTTTAGCCAAAAAATATAATCTGGAAAGAACTTGATACTATATTTAAAACTCAAAACAAAAAATTTCTCGATCTTCGACATTACCGAAAAACTGATTAATATTTTACACTAGTTGATTCTCCTCTATTCCTTTAATATTTAAAACAAAATTTAAAACCTTCTCTTGCAAAACATGAAATTTTTAGATAAAATTTAATATCTCTCTAGTTATATATATATTCTTAACAGGAATTTAAGGAACTGAAAAATTCTGAAGGATCTGAAAAGTTTTTGTGTTTACACTTTTTTTCGGGAAATAATTTTAAATATTCCTTAAAAGGTGCAATTTTGAAAACGTATTAATTATGAGATAAATAAAAAATTTAAAAACAACGATGTAAAATAAATATTAGTAAATTTTGTATTAAGACATTTTTAACAAGAAAACAATATATATCTTTCAGTTTTAAAAAAAGTTAGAAGATATCGTAGAAAGAAACCCTATGAAGAAATAAAAGTAATAAATAAACAAATTGAAAATAAAAGAAATTGAAATCTTACATATACATGCAGTAATATCCTTAACTTACGCAATGGTACAGAGCGATAGTCTAAAAAATAGTTTAGCATATCAATGCATATAAATTATTTTTAGTTGGGACCGGAGCCGAAAATATATAATAGCTTAGAAAACCAAAATGTTTTAACAAAATCTTAGATAACAATAAATACAAAATTGTAAGCCGAAGTCATTTTGATGTAGAAGGTTTCATGAAATCTAACAAGTGTTGTTTGTCGGCTTAAAAGATTGTTTTTCTCCTACAAAATTTTTCTTGTAGCAGGTAATAATTTTTTATTCTTTGTTTTGCTGAAAAAATACTCTCTTCGTTGGAGACTGTATTTTTCTAAAATTCGTAAGCTTTTTTTTCAAATAAGCAGAGGGCCTTCTGTCACCACACAACCGTCATTCAATCTGATTGAACTGGGTCTAAAAATTCTTCTTCAATGTATTGTTCTGCTTATTCATATCTACGAGCTCATCAATGATCAACTCCTGATTGTTGGAATCCAGCAGTTCTTGAACGTCATCAATGTACACTTCTGAATTTATTTGCCTAGCAAGATCAACAACTTCTTCTATCACATTACCAGTTTCATGAGGCTCTGACTCTGATTTCACCTGAGTTTCAATGATGGGGAAAAAGACGAAACGACGAGATTTGAAAATTGCGTAACTCCAGCTTCACGAAGTTGGGGGTAGAGTAAGCCGATGTATTACTGTATTTTTATTTTTTATTGGTCAATGAAATATTATTAAGCTTGTATTTTAAAATTCTAAAATCATCATGGAACACACACCTAAAACAAAGAAAAAGAAAAATGAATACGTGAGAAGGAAATTAGATAAGGACTTCAAAATTTCTGAAATAGTTATAAATATTGCAATTTTTTTTAAATCTGTCACCTTTTTATTTTTTCTTTATTTAACTATTCATGAATTCAAATTTTAAAATAGAGGCTTTCTTGCAAAATTTTTTTAGATAAGTACTTTCTTGCCACATATATCAAAATATCAGAAGGTTTTGAATTTGTAAGAATACAGTGAGGACCCGCTTAACGTGGGGAGTGAGACGTTCTCATCAAGTAAGCGTAATATGAAACAGCGTTAAACAGGGGTTATCTCATCATGGGTAGAAAATTGGTCAAGTATTTTTTACCATTAAATTTATTAATTATGTGTTTTTATAACAATAAAACAAATTTATTTCTTACAAATATGGAAACATTATAAACGACTATACATATAAAGATAAATAAAATTCTAAGTCAGTATGTTTATTTCGATCATTCAGTCTCTTCTGTATTTTCAATTTTTTTTTTCTGCCTTTTTATCAAGAAGGTAGATTGCCTTAATAGCATATATTGCGTTCAGTTTTGTCGTCCCAATCATATAGAAAGTCGTTTTTCTATTTTCTCAATTGTATTATTTCTAGAACGTATAATTCTACTTGCTGAGCTTGTCGTAGTTGCAGTTGACTATGACAGTATTTTTTTTCTTTATTTTTTTGAGGATGGTCCTTATTGTTAAAATTGCCAAATTCAATGTAGCACCAGTTTGAGATGACGTTCATCAATATCTAATCTTTTAATCACTTGCATTTGCTTTCTAGTGAAATGCTTTTCTCGTTGCAATTTTATTTCCGTGTTTTTTTTATCACTCATGATAAAAACTAAAATCATAATACTTGTCACTATAGCAATCGTTATGTTACATAAATTTATACTTAAAAACAGTCAAAAAATATTTGAAACGATAAAAAATAAATTCGTATAATACGCAAAAAAAGAAATACAGATAAACTGCTTCGGATATTGAGAAGCCTAACGCTTTGCCCTACAATTTCAGGGTATCTTATTTATTCAAATAAAACAGTGTTAAACAGCGTTTGAACATTGTCTTATATATATTCTCATTTTTTAGAGATTATCTTTTGTATTCAATCAGAGAATTAGAGGTTTAAAAAAAGAAAAGAAGGTATTATTTCTGAAATTTTTTTTTTTTAATATACCGTTTCGAGGAAATTCAAGATGATTTTTTTTATGTTTTCAAAACTGGACATTTTTGAAATTTTTCATTCAAAGATAATGTTTATTTATTTTTTTTTCCTTTCTAAAAATTAGCATTACCTCTTTAGAGTAGCAATAGTAAACTGTTATATTCTAGCTGGATGTTTCAAAATTTCATCAAATAAAATAAAAATATTTTTTTTATGTTTAATTTTATCTTCGCATAATTTTATTTTCATTAAGTTCTGTATGAATACAAAAACTATTGTGAATTGGTGAAATTTAATGACGATTTAAATTTGCCTTTGAGACTTGAAAACATAGAAATATATCATATATAACAACAACTCTGCTTTTATGCTGAATTTTTTTTATTTATTAGAATAAATCAAATGGCACTTCCAATCCCTCAATTTTTATTAAAGTACAATGCTAAACATTACCTGAAGGTACTTTCCCCAATATTTATTACCGTTATGTCTTTTCAGTTCTGGTCAGGTGATCAGTCTGAGGCGAAATGAGAGTGTTTTGTTCCCAAAGAAGCCAAGCATTTATCAACCAATGAAGAGATGCTGAGTCTACCATACCCAGCCGGAATTTATACCCTGGATCCTGGCGTAGCAACGATACGCTACCTCTCAGCCACAGGGTTCCCATAATGATTAAATGTAAACATAAATTTTGTAAAGAAATATAGAATTCATTGCGTTTGTTATATTTACAAATTTTTAATTAATATATCCATCGATACATAAGCGAATAACATTTCTACTACTCCAGCAGGCTATACTAAAATAAACCAAAAACTGTGTAGTTGGGCTGGTATTCCCTTTTTGAGGTTTCACATAAAAAGAAATATACATTTTCATTTGAGCTGCTTTAGAAGTCACATCATATGGATTAATAAATATTAATATGAGATATAATTGAGAGAGATATAGATTACGTATATGTCTCGATATTGATAATTTATATTTTAAGTTAAATTAACTGTTTGGTATGAATAATTAACACATTCGTTAAAATAAATTAAATTAATCAAAAAATAGAATTTTTTTTTCGAGCATTCATACACATTTTTCCGAATATTCATACTGTTTTTATTCGAAAAGAGTACTAGCTTTAGTTACCGACACATCTAAGCAACTGGCCCTCTGAAATATATGGTATAAGCATTTTTTGCGTGCTGTTGTAAATTTTTAAATTTATCTTTACGATACACTCTCGAAATATAATTAATAAAAATTTCAAATATAAAGGTGTTTTTGAGAGGAATAGAACTTTAAATTGCAATAAAACAACGATGTATTATACGATGGACATGAATTTTTATTGCTGAAAGATAATCTTGTGGCATTGCATTTTAAATATGATTTCTGGCACAGGACTGCCACGGCTGGCTCGGATGTAGTCAATCTGGACGTCAATTTTCGATGACTTTCAACATTTGTGGCCGTATATCGGCAATAACACGGCGAATGTTGTCTTCTAAATCGTCAAGCGTTTGTGGCTTATCCATAGACCAATGACTTTATATAGCCCCACGAAAATAGTCTAGCGGTGTTAAATCACAAGATCTTGGAGGCCAATTCACAGGTCCAAAACGTGAAATTAGGCGGTCACCAAACGTGTCTCTTCAATAAATCGATTGTGGCACGAGCTGTATCTTTGCACCGTCTTGTTGGAACCACAGCTCCTGGACATCATGATTGTTCAATTCAGGAATGAAAAAGTTAGTAATCATGGCTCTATGGCAGAGAATCACCATTGACTGTAACGTTGTGGCCTTCATCGTTTTGAAGAAGTACGGACCAATGATTTCCCAGCCCATAAAGCGCGCAAACAGTCGGTTTTCTGGATGTAACGGTGTTTTGACATACACTTGTGGATTAGCTTCACTCAAATGCGCTTTTTGTTTGTTGACGTAGCCATTCAACAGAAGTGGGCTTCATCGTTAAACAAAAATTCGCTTATGAAAATCCGGGAACAACGGCAATCTCGCTTTGGGCCCATTCGACGAATCTACGCTTGCTGATGATCGTTTTGATGAATTGCCAAACCAAAATGAATAAATCACACTTGACAGCTGTTAAATCGATCGTCATCTTTGGAAGTAATGCCAACTTAAACTTCTATACCTGGAAAAAAACACTCTTTATAATCAAATAATCTGGAGTGTACATATCAGCTTCATTATATCGAGTAATAGTCTACTACAGGGAGTCGGTAATCTATGGTACGCGTGCCATATGTGGCACGTGGTACACAGTTCCTGCGGTTCTCAACAAATTTGTAAATTTTTGAGTGGACTGAAAATGATAAATTTGTAATGGACCTTATTTGACAAACATCTTAGAATCTAAACGTTTACGGAATTTCGAATCTAAAGACTAACTATAATTATAAATTTACTACTATACTGTAAATCAATGAAGTCATTGCTAGAGATTGAATTGTTGTGTGTGTGTTTGTTTGAAAAGAGAAAATTGCACGCGCGCGTACTCTGCTTTTTCCGCTTTTGTGCGTGTGTGCGTGCGCGCGTGTGTGTGTGTGTGTGTGTGTGTGGCTCTGCATATCTAAGTAAAATTACTTTTCTTGTGAAAAATATTTCGAGATCAGAAATTTTTTAACAATTAAATGTTTAAATCGTATCCGGAAATGAAGTTACCATTATACTGATTTGCGATATCAGTGCAAGTTCTAGGTTCGTATTATTTATTTAATTACTATAATGAGAGGAAATACTTATATTTTACCTTGTCAATGAATTATTTTAATAAATATGTTTAAAAATACACTTAATACATGTACAACTTTAAATTTCATATTTTTATATTAAGGTATCCGACTGCGCTCCGGAACCGTGATTTTGTAAAGCGCATGAAATTGATTTCATGATATTTAGTGTCACTTAGATTAAAATATATGCATAAAACAGTTTTAAGGACATTTTGACTAAAAAATTATTTAAATATAATATTTTGGCAAAAATTAACTTAGAATAATCTTTTTTCAAATGTTCTCCTTTTGTGAAAAATGCTTCTTTTATAATAATATTTTGCTTGTATACGGCTCAGACCTCTCTACTGAACTCAACTAGAATTTTTGGAAATATATAACTTAGAAATTAGGTTTATTCATAATTTACGACAACAGAGGGGAGCAATTTGAAGAAAAACGCCAATAATTATTTCAATTGGTGGTAACTCTGAAAATATATGAGTATTTCAAAAATTCTTGTTGAGCCTCTGTGAAGGTCTGTAGCCCATATACAGGCAAAATATTGTTATAATAGCACCATTTTTTTTACAAAGGGAGGACATTTGGAAAAAGGTTATTCCTAAGTTAATTTTTTGCCAAAAATATTATATTTAAATAAAAAAGTATCCAAGAAATCTCTTCTGAAAGCAATATTTTTATAAGTATATTCTCTAATCTGATTGAGACTAAATATGTAAAAATTATCATTTACTGCCTTTTAAAATCTTGGTTTTCGAACTTAGTCGGATACCTGCAGAAACATATTTAATTGATTGCAAAATCAAGGTATAATAAAGTGTAAATCTACATTACAGACCTCTGTTCTCTAACTGCATGCATTAGCATGGAATCAAATTGTTTCAAATATTCTACGGTGTGGCATGCTGAATCATATTAGTAGATTTGTTTGGCATGCCACAGATAAAGGTTGCCAACTCCTAGTCTACCTTATTTAGTCAATGAATAAAATCACAGAAAAGTGTTATGAGTAATGTTTGTTGAAGGTATACATTGGCGAAACAAAAACCTGAGAGGCTGGACGGTACGGAACCAGGATTCAATGATTATTCGATATGGCCCAGACTGTGCAAATGTAAACTCAGTGCCTTCAAAACGGAAAGGAAAATCTTGAATAACATCCTTGGGAGAAACTGAATATAATTTTTTTTACGTAAGTTGAAAATTTATAATTTGGGGAAAGCAATCAGCGCGGATGCAGACATCATTAATAAAATATTTTAAATGGGTCATTTATAAATGTACAAGGACAAACACTGATGAAATTTAACATTCAAAGGTATAATAAAAAGAATATCTTTTACGAAAATATTATATTTACGATTGCAACACGTTAGTTGACAAGGACATAGTTTCATCTCGATGTTCATGGTTTCGACAGCCTTACCTCATTGACTGTTTCACGGAGACGTTCACTAGATGTCACTTTTTCCTGTTTTTGATGGGATACAATTTCTGATTTTTCAGTTTTGTTTTTTAATATCGGCATCTCCTAATATTAAAAATATTGATGGTAATATCATTTGTTTTCACTGGTAGTTTTCAAGTATATTCGTGTTTTTTTGTCCTTTTTGTGGTTAAGGTATTGAGTGATTTCGGAACCGTGATTTGAAAAAAGCTTTCAAACATGGATAATTTTCAGGATATTTAGTGTCACTCAGATTAGAATATATGCATAAAATTGTTTTTTTTAAGGACATTTTGACAAAAAATTATTTTTAAATATAATATTTTGGCAAAAAATTAACTTAGAATAATCTTTTCTTCAAATGTTCTCCTTTTGGAAAAATGGTCTGCTAATATAATAATGTTTTGCCTGTATATAGCTCAGACCAGTGGCGCTCGGGGGCCTAGGGGTCCGGACCACCTCAAGCCCTTGATTTTTTTTTTTCCCGATTCATTACTTAATTCTAAGTATATAGTATGTAAAATTTAATTAATTTCTTGCTAATAATGATTAATTTTATTAATTAATGCTATTTATTTATTCAAAAATTAGTTTTTACTGTGTTTTGTTCCCTAAAATCGACAAAATCAACATGATACAAGAATGGTGAACTTTCGACCCCGGATCCCCCCCTTGAAAAAATTCTTGCGCTACTGACTCAGAACCTCTGAGGGCCCAACAAAATTTTTTGAAAATTCACATTATTTTCAGAGTTACCACCAATTGAAATAATTATTGGCGTTTTTCTTCAAATTGCTCTCTCTGTTAGTTAGTAAGTATGAATAAACCACTTCTAAGTTATATATTTCAAAATTCTAGTTAAGGCCTCAGTAGAGGTCTGCAGGCAAGTATACAAGCAAAATATTATTATAAAAGAAGCATTTTCACAAAGAGAACATTTGGAAAAAGATTATTCTAAGTAAATTTTTTGCCAAAATATTATATTTAAATAATATTTTTCTAGTCAAATGTCCTTGCAAAACTGTTTATGCATATATTCTAATCTAAAGTGACACAAAATATCATGAACATTATCCATTTATGCGCTGCAATATCACGGTTCGAACGTAGTCGAATACCTTGCCCATAACATTGGAGGTTTTATCCTAATATATATTATAAACTTGAAAGTTTGTGAGGATCTATGGGAGTCTTTCACACAAAAACAACTGAATGGATCTTATTGAAACTTTACAATAGTATAACATAACATCAGAATAACACATAGGCTATAATTTATAGATATTGTGTGGGGTGTCAAAATATAACAATAATTGTCAAGTAAGTAGGGAAAAATTCAAAATCTTGCAAAAGCCCGCGATAGCAAATATCTATCTTTTATGTGTGAAGCTAACCTTTGCATTTTTTTGTTTTTATCTACGCCAGGAACTGGGGAAAGTTTGAACAAGCAGAAAAGGTGTGAGGCTGATTACAATTTTTGGCATAAAAATACAACAAAAAGCGTATTTTACTTCAGATACAAATTATTTATACTATTTTAATCAGAAAAATAACATTGTTTATTTTTGCTTATGATTTTAAAGTTCAGGTATGTTACGTTCACCAATTTTTTAAATCTTAATGTTTTCGGACTGCGCAATATCAATTAAAGTAAAAATTCGCTGAAATTCTAAAGACAAAACACTGACAACTATTCTATAAAAATCCTTTTAAAACGAATATGTGGAATCAATCAACTGAAAAAGAATGCATTTTGAACCAAGATTGATTTTGAGCGTTCAGATGAAGCTTTTCACTGTTTTTTCGTGATACATAGTTTTCCGTTATAGTAATTTAAGGTCGCTTACACAGAGATTCGAAGATTCGGTGTATTTTTCGATGTACACAACGTGAGAGAAAACGATATTTTATATTTTTGAATGACGTTAGTGAAATTATTTTGTAAGTTAAACACATTAACAGAAAGAAAGAAGGTCCCTCACACTCTCAATAAAAATGTCTTTTAAATTCAACGTAGGATCGATTTCTCCCCATTTAAATGCAAAGTTATGATAATAGTTTCCCATTAAGCAAGGCGATAATTTAAATACTGGCATTTATAGTGGATAAAAAATATTAAAACAAATTTACAGTTCAAAAGATAATATCAAGTACAAAACAGAAACTTAGTTGAAAAGGCGAAGTGCTGGAAACCCCTTTCACTAAACTTTGAAGAACGGTGGATAGTTACGAATATTATAAACCAATAACAAAACTACGTAAAATTGATGCTGGATGTATATCGAAGGTTTTACAAGTCTGTCAATGCATAATTCTAAACCTTTCAAGAAAGTGTAACAATAAGTATTATAATAATTAGTAAAGATTAAGTTTTAATATTTTTTAAAAATAGAAGACAAAGTAACATTTTTTATTCAACAAATTACTTAAATGGGTGCAATTCTGTATAGTATTTTATTTTTTAAATATTTTCATCAGTTAAAATATACTCAAATTTTAAATATTTAATAACTACTTATCAAATTCAAAGTTTTTATAACTTCTTCATTTATAAAAATAATTGCATGAAACTTTTTTCCGTTTATCGAACAGTTCAAAAAATTTTCACAGTTTTAATTCAACATTTAATATAGTTGTGTGAAATTTTGTAATTATAAAAATTTCTACTTTGTCATAATAAAACTATTTTTAAAAAGACAAAACTTTCGTTTTCGGGTCCTAAAAAGTTGCAAAGTGAGTGAGTGAATATTAAGGTCTGACTGTTCACTTACTCAAGAGATACCATAGCGAGAGGGGAAGGGGAATTTCCATGACAATGTGTTATGCATTTAAAAATGTTCAAGCAACGCCGGGGAAATAAACCTGTCTGACAGAGAAAAGAAGCAAAAATTTAGAAACAGAGAATTTTAAGTTATACACTCGGAAAAAGGCCGAGAAACGTCGGGCTAAGCGGAGGAAGAGGGGTGGGGTGAAAGTCATTTTGAAAAAGAGTATAAGAATTGTTGATTTTTGAAGGAAAGGGAACCTTTTATAAAAGTATAGAAAGCCCGAGCAACGCCGAGCCATGCAGCTAGTTTAACAATAAAAATCAAGTGTAAAAGACAGCATTGTGTATTCAATGTTATTTATCTCATTATTGACGCAGAGCTTATATCCATAATTTGTACTTTTCAGCATTAAAAGCAAAAAAATAAGAACAGAGACGAAATCAAGAGCCTAAATCTTTGCTTACGTCAGTAGAATGTTTACTGTCTGGCGCGTGCCTCTCTTTTGGCTGACAAAACTGATTTATATTACCGTGAAACTTTCAATATAAATGAATCCAAATTAGAATTCCTCGTAAAAGAAATCGATATATCGATTATGGAACACAAAACAATTTTACATACTTCTCAAGTTTTCTCATTTGTTTCTCTTTAATATGATTATAATTAAATGTAAATAAATATCTTAAAAGTTTATTAATTTTATTCATTGTTTCAACATTTTCAAATGACTATATTATTTTGTTTTTCGTCTACTCACATTGTAACTATGCCTAAGACAAAACTTTAAAAGCTTTTAAAAGAGCGCGATTGAGCTGAAATTTTCTATACACGTTTCTTTTCGATGACCATACAATAGTTTAATTATAATAAATAAAAACTAAATGATTAAACCTATTTCTTAAAGAATTAAATTTTACTCATAATTCCAATTGTTTACAAAGTAAAACAGTTTAAGACAAAAATCATCAAATTTAAATATACCCTCGTCAAATTAAATTATTAATACAAATTATTGAATTAATTTTATTTGACTCAGTGTTCCCTTTCGTTTTTAGAATTTAAGGTTTAAAAAATTATTCTACGCAAAAATGTGAAGTTTGAAGGGAAAACCCATGTATAAAAACTCGTTTTTACCCCGGTGTTTTTTATTAAACTATTTCGATGTAGCAGTTATGTAGTTATCCTCTCTCAACCATTGGAAAGTGATGATTTTATAATAGAAATTAGAATATCGTTTGGAAATAAATATACATTTTTCTTTTTTAGATCCTGCGATAAATAAAAGTTTATTTTAAATTAAAGTAAAAAAATCCATACACAAATTGAATGGAATATTTATATTTTCTTTCAATTGAATGCTTATTATGCAAATGTAATTAAGGTAATGTAACTAAAAACTTTTTTAACGTTTTAAACGAGAAGACATGGGCAGAAAAAACTTTGAAAATGAATTTAAAAAGGCATACAATGACCTAAGTATTATACTATAGTTATAATTTAATTTTTCGTGATTAGCATATTTATAAATAAATTAATAAAACCAGACAGAGAAACTTTTAAGTTACCATATGGATGCATGTCTCGTTGTTCTGAAAAATATTGCTGAATTGTGGTATCATAGAACATGTTTATCAATAAAAATTGAATTCCATATTTAAGTTTGAATGATAAAATCACCACTGAGAAAATTTAAAAAATTAACTGTATTAATTTTTTATAAAAATGCAAAGAAAGAAATGATTAAATATTTCTATTATTCT